>OY757922.1:53778197-54168763 GCA_963585895.1 Sepioteuthis lessoniana
AGTCTTTTTCTTAACATCTTTCTGATCTTTATGCTCGCTACTGTAGTTTACATGTTGTCTTTTGGGAACATGGATTTTGAGTAACTATCAATTACACATTGTATTAAACTAAAACACGACCATCATATGTCCAAAAATATCTAAAAAAAATTAACACAGTATATTTTTAGAAATATTACCTCATTGTTTCCATGGCAATTTAATTCAGAAAGCTGGTATTACAGAAACAGTCTACAAATAACAAAAAAGGTTGAGTTATTAAAAATCTAGAATGAAAATTTAATTTTATATTTTTTAATTCTGATCAACTAACAGCGGAAAGCACTGCCTCAAAATGTTCTGTTTATCCCTAGGTAGAAATAAAGATATTATTTACGGAATAAATATGAATAAAATTAATCGTGCAAAAGTCACTTTGAAATATACATATTTCTATCTGTATATGATACAATAGTTTGCAAGCGTATCTTAGAAGCTGTGTAAATATCTTTTACAGAAAACTAAGTTAAATTTCATAATTTCATCCGTCGGATGTTCAAATTAAGGAATGTCATGTACTTCATTTCCATCTTATGATCTCTAATTGCAGTTAATATAAAAATGATATTCTTATGACTGATCCTCACTCACCAATAGAAATATAACCAATTATATGCTAACTGTAAGAAACAAATTTGATACTCTTCAAGAGACATCTGAAACGCATACTTCGAATAACAGACATGAAAATTTGTCACCGCCTACGTGGAAGCAGAGGCCGCAGCAACATGAATACCAATCAAACCAAGAGCCAAATGTAGAGTCCAATCGGTGTCACAAAATTCCGGAATAAATGACATAAATTAAAAAGCATCATTGCTCAAAAAATGGCACCCAACAAATACTAACAATTAGATTAGATTCAATGCTAAATCGATGAAATAAAAACGTCAGTCGAAGATAGCCAGTCAGGATTAGCATAGCAGACAGAAAGAAAAGTGAGCAGAAAAAGTAACTGAGCAAAACTGAGATTTCAGAATTGGAAAGAACAATTCAAAAATCTGATCAGAAACCCTTCTTAAATCACCGATAAAACTATCCAAAAATTATTTATAGCTTACTAGATTAGGATTATTTACGGAGGAAAAACTTAACGTAGTATTGAAAAAATCAAAAGCAGAAAAGCTGCAGATTCGACGAAATACCTCTTGAAGTACAGAAGTTGGGAAAAATTTGACGACATACATCTTCCATTATACAACACAGTCTATAAACAAAACACAATAGTGATATGGACCCAAGGTTGGGACCACGGAAGGAAAACACGGAACACGGATTAGAGGTAAGAAAGGTATATTAACAAAAAGTTACAAAGGATAGTGTAAAGGTAAGCGGAGCTTACTATCCGGTGGTGTCCAATATTGGTTGTCGTACTCGGTTGCGTACTACTAGTACTCCTGCTAATACGACGGTATTACGAGACTGCTGTATTTGATGCTCGCCCTACCTAACGGGCATGTGTGGCACAAGGCCTTTTTTGGTGGGTCCGGATGCAGGACCGGAGCCCACACGCGCCCGGTATGGCCAAAAATACCTACGGCGCCAGGCAATAAACCCAAATCCCGGAAGGGGGTAAAGGCCTGGAGAACGGCCCCCTGAGGCCGGAGAAAATCTCCAGGTGCCGAGACACATTTGGCCAGATCCGTACCGCAGTAAACACGGCCGGCCGAAATGCTCCCCGGCAACTGGAGAGGTGCAGTATTACGATACTGCTCCCTGAGAGTGTTATCGAACGTAATAATATAGTGCTGGAAGAGTCCATGATGCAGGTAAATTTCAGTCTCACAACACCCCCTTTCAAGAGTTTTTTTTTTTTTTTTTTTGAAAAAAGAAAAAAAATCTTAATACTTCTTCCTCTTAGGATTCACGTCGAGTGGTTGCGTAAATTTTCTTTTCCTTCCTGAGCGTCGTACTTCCGGATAGACCTGGGTCGTGTCGTGATCGAAGTGATCGAATATAACGTCGATCGGCTCTTCGCGGGTATTTTGTGGTGATTCCTCAGATTCATTCAAACGGCATTTCCTGAGCTGGTTCATATGGCTTTTGTGGGTGTTTTTCGGCCCCTGGACAATATAGACCAGTTCGCTAATTCTTTGTTTGATGGTGCCTACTTCCCAGAATGTAATGTTGTTTTTGTAGGTCTTGAAAAGGACTTTATCGCCAGGATAGAAATATTTCTTATGGTGCGAGACGGTTTTCTTGAACTTTGCTTGACGTGGAATGAGTCTAAGACGGACTTGACTTTTCTTGCGAAGATTGTTTCTGCAGGCGAGCGTCCTATAGGCGTGTTCGGATTAGGCGTTATCCTATACACCTGCAGAAACTGTTGTAATGCTCTATCCGTCGGTGTACCTAGTGCGTTTTTAAAACCCTTTTAGGGTGTCCAAAAACCTCTCGGCCTGACCATTTGACCTGGGGTGATACTGAGGCGTTGTAATGTGGTCCACTTGATACGTCTCGCAAAAGTCTCTGAATTCACTTGATGTGAATTGAGTGCCGTTGTCTGTCAACACACAATCTACCACGCCAAAACGCGCGAATAACTCGTGTAAAAATCCGATTGTGCAGTTGGTACTATTTACCAACCCCTCCGCTCGGGCAGGATATGACACAAGGTCAATTTTTAAGCGGAGTTTAACAGGTTTTGAATTCAGAGTTTTCCTTCTCCTAGACTAGTTGCCTCACCAAGGCTGAAGAACCTAGTCCGTCCTACTATTTACCCATAGCTGGAGGGAGAATAAGGGGGTTCATACCTTTCCCAAGGGTATTTGCCCGAAAGTGAACGTAATAGCGCGACTGGAGTACGAACTCGCGTACTACGATTCCGCAGTTCATCGCTTTAACCATTACACCACGAGGACACCCAACATTGTGCAGTTGGTGGTTGGTCTTTTACATTGTAAGACCTCAGGCCATTTTGAGTGGCTATCCACAACAATGAGATAGTAAATGTTGTCTACGGGCTCTACAAAATCAGCATAAATTCTCTGCCATGGATGGTTTCTGTGTGGCCATGGTTTGCACGTCGTAGTTGGAGCTTTTGCTGCAAGTGCGCATCTCTTGCAAGATTCTACCATGCTTGCTATGTCCCTGTCAATGTTTGGCCAATATACATAGCAGCGCACCAGGCTTTTCGTATGTTTCTTCCCCGGATGTCCCAAGTGAAAATCCCTGAGAATTTTTCTTTGTAGGCTGTTTGGAATCACTATACGGTCATTATACAGTAGGACATCATCACAGAGGGAGAAAACTTCACATTGGGGTCTTTATTATGAATTTTGTTTTTGATGGATTGTATGAATTCATCCTCTCGAGATTCCCTTTTTATGTCGGCCAAAGTCACTGGGAGCTCTTTGACTGTATTTGCGATCATGTCTTTGATTTCACAATTCGTCCTTTGAGTAGCAATAATGGAGTTTTCAAAAACTTCCGTATTTTGGGGAATGAGTCACAATAAGCTGTCCGCGTGGCAAATATTTTTAGATGTTAGGAACTCGATCTTGAAGTTGTAGTTTAAGAGAATCGTTCCCCAACGAAGTAATCTATTTGCAGTAGAGACTGGCAGACCTTTCTTGGACCCAGAGATTATTATTAGGGGTTTATGGTCTGTTTGTAGTATAAACCGTCTTCCATGTAGGTATCTGTGGAACTTTGTGACAGCGAATATTATCCCTAGAGCCTCTTTCTCTATTTGGGAATATTGCTTCTCAGCTGGTAGCAGGGATCTAGATGCGTGTGCCACAGCTTTTCGCAAACCATCTGGCAGTTTATGGAGAATGCAAGCACCGATGCCGTATGAGCTTGCATCACTTGCGACTATGATGTCGAGGCTAGGGTCGTAGTGGGTGAGGGAGAGCTCCGAAGTAAGGGTTTTCTTGATCTTTTCGAATGACTCTTGGCATTCAGGGGTCTATAACTATGGTTTGTCCTTGTTTAAGAGTTCATTGAGAGGCCCTATCAAATTCTTAATGAACCCTCGGTAAAAGTTAGCTAGGCTGAGGAAGCTTTGTAAGGCTTGAACATATCTGGGGCCGGCATGTTTCTGATCGCGTTGGCTCTTTCTGGATCCGGCCGACGACCGTCTCTATTTATGATGTGACCTAAGTATTTGATCTCTAGTAAGAAAAAGTCACATTTTGCCTCCTTTACCTTAAACCCGTATTCTTGTCACCTCTTGAATACGTTTATTATATGGTTCCGGAGTTCTGCCGTAGTTTCACTGGTCACCAGTATATCATCCAAATAGGCTGTAGCTTAGTCAAGGTCGCCCAGCACGGTGTCTATGAACTGCTGGAAAATTGCTGGCGCAACCTTGACACCAAAAGCCAGTCTGTTGTATTTATACAATCCTCTATGAGTGTTGATACAGAGAAATTTGGAACTTTCTTCATCCACCTTTATCTAAAGATCTGTGAGGTCAATTTTGGAGAAGATTTTTCCACCATTTAGTTTGTTGAAAATTTCTTCAGGGTTGGGAGAGGATAATGGTGATCTTGCAAAGCATCGTATCATATTTACCAACCCCTCTGCTCGTCAATTTTTAAGCGGAGTTTAACAGGTTTGAATTCAGAGTTTTCCTTCTCCTAGACAAGTTGCCTCACCAAGGCTGAAGAACCCAGTCTTCCCTACTATTTACCCATTGCTGGAGGCAGAATAATTTGATTCATACCTTTCCCAAGAGTATTAGTGCTATGTGAAATGCAATCAGTTTCGTCCAGGATTTGAACTCGAGTCGTCGTGTCCATTTCCTACGACGATAACCATTACACCACGGGCAAAGCATCGTATAACCCTGTGGAAGAATCTGCACATATTCGTATTTGGTTGGACTTTTTTTTATATGGACCGTAGGTGCTGCCCATTTGCTAAAATCTCTTTTTGATCTGCTCTAGAGCAGCGAAAGGTACATTCCGTTTCTTCTTGAATACCGGTTGTGCACCATCCTTCACCTTGAACCAAGCTTTTAATTTAGAACATTTCCAAAGGCCGCCAGAAAAAAAAAACCTGGGGAAATCGTTGTTTGAGTTCCTTTTTGAGATTTACCGAATTGGACGTTGTACTTTCTATTTTACGACAAAAGGTACTCATTGGGCAATCCCATAGATTGAAATTTTTTATCCAATCTGTTCCGAACAAGTTGCCCGAATTTTTTAGTACGTAGGCTTTCAGCTTTTTGGTAACTCCATTTAGTGTTACTGTAAGGGTTATCTCGCCTACGATGTTAATATTCTCGCGAGTTACGGATTTTGCTGTTTTATCCGTCTTCAGTAGGGTCGGCGTGTTTAATTTTTGCCAAGTATGCCAATTGATGATTGAGATATCAGAACCCGAGTCAAGCTGGAATTTTATGAAGCTATTCAAAATATCAACAGTCACATATTTCCTTAAATTCCTATAACTGATTTTGACTAATTTTACTTTTGGGTTTTCTCGTTATGTTGGCGTACCAGCACTGAATAAAGTTATAACATTTTTATTGCAATTTTTGCAATATGTTTTCTTCTTGACTGGACAGTATATCATTCAATGCCATTTACCACAATGGTAACATGGTCCGGGCAGTTTCTTTAACCTATTGGTGTTTTGTTTGGAGAGTCAATCCTTGTTCTTTTTCAAGCTTGGTCAGCACCCGTCGTCTGACTTCGACGTCTTCTGCTGATACTCGACCCTGTGCGAATATCAAGCACATGAAATACGGCAGTTAGCTCGGCTAGTTTGAAATCATTACAGAGCTTGTTCACCGATGCTACAACGTTAGAAAATCTTGCTGGTTGTCCTTGACTATGTTCAGGCATTTCCAACGTTTGTGGAACAAGGTTGTGTTAGGCCCGAATAGTTCTGATAGGAGCTTAATAGTCTCTAAAAAATCCAAGTCTGTGGTTTTCTTGGGTAATATGAAATCTACAAACCTATTATGTTCGGTTGTTCCCAGTTTTCTTAATAGTAGACGTATCTTTTTTTTCACTAGGCCATTGTTCACGGTCTACGTTGAAAATATCTTCATAGCGCCTGTAAAAGGCCTCGAATGTTTTGTCGTTCTCTGGTACGTATTCAATGTTTCTATCGAGTTATAGATTGTATTCTGGGAAAATATCGTGTCTTTTTCAGAGATTTTTAGCCATTTAATGAATTTACAAGTAATTCTTCAAGTTGTTTTTGCTGTAGTTCAGTTTTCAGCAGTGTAAATTGTTGGAATTCTATTTGTTGTTTATGTAACTCCATAAACAATTGTTGCTGTCTTTCTTCGAATTTTTGTTGCTGATCCATGTTGGCCTTTAGCATTTTGACGATAATCTTTTGGAATTCTTCCATATTTAGATAAAGATTTATAATATGTAGACTAATGGGGGCGAACAAGGCAACAAAAAAAATGACAGCAATTACTGTTGCTTTGAAAACCCGTGTACCAAGGGGAGGTAGACAAGAAATCTAGCCAGAGTTTTTATTTTTTTGTTTGCAAAAAAAAAAAAAAAGGAATGGAGAGAAAATTAGTTAAATTGAACAACTTACTGGTTTAGCTCTTTCGAGATTCCGTTGTTCCGTTAAATTTAATGTAGTCATTTCAGTTTTCTCCACACTTATTTTTTTTTTGTTAACCACAAAAAAAAAAAAAAGAATTTCAGCAAGGAATTAAAAAGATTTATTTCTTGGTGGGAGCCCAACAGGTTCATTTGCATAAGTGTACGCAATTAAGCAGGGTTTTTTTTTTTCTGTTCTTTGCTCGGGGATTTTTGTAATTGTAGACAACTTTTTTTTAGAAGTGTGGGAAGAGGAGAAAAAACTATCCTTCAGACCGAAACAAAAAAAATGCTTGGGATATTTTTCTTTTGTGTGAGATCTTGCTTTCTTTTCTTTTCTTTTTTTAAAGAAAAGAGCTCGCCTCGGTGAATTTGAGGGGAGAAAAACTTTATGCACGAGATTTGTTGAAATTTATCTTAGTTCATAAAATAAAGTGAATAGTTTTGCAAGTGAATAGTTTTGCAAGTGAATAGTTTTTTCGAAAGCTTGAGTCGTACGTAGTACTTCGGCTCTTGAGTTTGTCAGTTTGTTTTGTGGACAAACTGGATTTTTTGTGTATGTAAGCAATTGTTCTCGATACTTGGTTGACTGTTATATTGTTTGGACAGACTTTAATAATCTTAAATATTCCGTAGGTATCGAATCGCTAGTTCGTCACTGATGTTGGTAACCGGAATATTATTTTGTATGTAGTCGCTGGGTGTTGCGTTTAGATCGTTGATGTAGTAATGCCAGCTTAATTTCTCGTTCAACACTGCTGTGTGATTAAGCGGGTCCTTAGTCGATACTGATGTGGTGAGAACGAAATTCTCGAATCTTTCTGTCGCTATTGATGTGGGACTGGTAAGGCATTGGGATTTTCGGCGTGAGTGTGTTTCTCAAATCCTTCTGTCGCCATTGATGTGGACCCAAGGTTGGGACCACAGAAGGAAAACACGGAACACGGATTAGAGGTAAGAAAGGAATATTAATAAAAAGTTACAAAGGATAGTGTAAAGGTAAGCGGAGCTTACTATCCGGTGATATCCAATATTGGTAGTCGTACACGGCTGCGTACTACTTGTACTCCTGCTAATACTACGGTATTACGATACTGCTCCCTGAGAGAGTTATCTCACATAGTAATATAGTGCTGGAAGAGTCCATGATGCAAGTAAGTTTCGGTCTCACAACAAATAGAAAAATAGACAACAAGCTGCATCTTCTCTTTACCAATGAAGGCAACCTCAGAATCACAAAGAACCTCAGTGGTACTCACTGGGAAATAAAAACTCATTCGCAATGTTAGACAAATCCATTAATTCTTGCTTTATCTCAAGTAAAAATAAGTGTTTGTAAAGTTCTCATTTTCACCAAAGCAATGAGCCTGGTCAGCCCTGGAATGGTTGACTAATTTGGTACATCAGATATTGTAAGCCTCTGTGCCAGACTATAAGCTTAGTAAATAACAGCATCTTAGATATGAGAATCAAGTTTTAAAATCTTTAATCAATCAATAGCTGTAAGAAACTAGTTTGTTACTATTCAGGAAATGCATGAACTTCATATCCCAAATGACGAATATAAAAACTTTGTTATTGCAGCCAAGTGCATACCAACCAAACCAAGAGCCAGATATAAAGTTTCCTGGTAGTGAAAAAAATCAACAGCATAGAGGGAAAATGAGACAACATGAAAAAAACATCCTTACTTAATAATAAAGCAGAACAAATGACAATGCGCTGAAACTTTAAAAAGCTCAGAGTGAGGTTACACATCCCGAAACGAAAAAAGAAAATATATTCAAAGCCAACTCTATAAAATCTAAAATTCAGTAGAAAATATGCAAACGCGTAGATAAAGGAGAATAAACCTGAACGCTACCAACAAAGAAGAAAGATTTATAAGGAAGATTTCAGGAAGGTAACCTCAGAATCACGTAGAACTACAGCGGCATAATTCTTATTGCAATAACTGATAAGGTTTATAGGGCCCTGCTTCTAATTCGTATCCAACTCGAAATCGAGAAATTTCTCGGAGAAAATTCAAGCGGCTTTTGAAGAAATCGGTCCACAAACTCATCGATTCTGACAAGCCGTCGAATCATCGAAGGAGTACTTGCAAAAAACCTCGAGGCAACACTACATTTCTCTAATGCATTTGATACGCAGAGGAAAGCTGGAGCAAATACTAATTCCATTAGGTCTTTGCAAAGAAATTCTTATAATAATGTTTTACAAAGACATGAAAGCAATGGTTAGCTCACATGATGGAGCCACTGACTTCGACATTGTCGCTGGAGACTTGCAAGAGGATACATTAACACCATGTATGCTTGTACTTTGCCTAGATACTTTCCATAGATCGAATAAAAGATGATTTCACATTGAAAAAGACAAGAAACAGACGACATTTAGCAAAAATTATTACAGAAGCAGATTCGTCAGAAGACCTAGCGCATCTCGCAAGTACTCCAGCCCAAGCCGAATCCTTACTGCACAACCAAGAGCAAACAACAGGGGGCATTGGCCTCTACGTAAATACAAATAAAACAGACTTCATGTGTCTTTTTTAAAGAGCTATCTCCACTCTAAGGGGCAAGTATCTTAAATTAGTGGACCAATTCCCATACCTCGACAGCAATATCGCATCAACATTGTGAAGGCACGGAATGTTATTGCCAGGTTATCAATCATATAGGAATCTTATCTCTCTGATAAAACAAAACAGAACTTTTTCCAAGCTGTATCTGTGTCAGTACTACAGTATAGATGCGCTACATGGACACTAACACAACACATGGAGAAAAAAGCTAGATGAGAACTACACAAGAATGCTGCGTACCGTCTAGAATAAATCCTGCAACAGCAATTATATGGCCATCTGTCTCCTGTCTCGCAAACCATTCAAGTAAGACGAACAAGACATGCTGGGCACTGCTGGAGAAGCAAGGACAGACTCATAAGCGACGTTTTCTTATGGACTGCTGCACATGGATGTGCTAGTGTCGGCCCATTAGCAAAGACTTACCTACATCAGTTCTCTACGGACACAAGATACAGCCTTGGAGATACATTAGCACCATATGCATTTAAAACCTGCCTAGATTAATACCAGCATCAATAGATCAAATAAAGGTGAGGTGGCTTTACGTTAAGAAGAGACGAAGCAGACGATATCCCACAGACACAATGACGGACACAGACAACACAGATAATCTAGAGCGTCTTACAAATACACCAGCCCACGCCAAATCCTTACTCCACTGCTGAGAGCAAGCAGTAGGAGGCATATTAACTCTGTTTTATCACGTTCAAGTAAATGGAAATAAAATAGAGTTGATTTGCTTTAAGAAAGAAGGCATTTTCACTTTAAGTGGAAGGCCTCTGAAATTAGTTGACTGTTACACATATCTCGTTAGCAATATCTAATCTATTGAAAGCGATGTCAACATACGCATTGTGAAGGTCTGCTATTGACTGATCATTGACCTTATGAAAATCTGAAAAAATCACTCTGAAAAAAATAAAACAGGATTTCTTCGAAGCGTTGGCTATGTCGGTACTTCTGTATAGCTGCATCACCTGGACTCTAACGAAATGCAAAGAGAAAAAGCTAGACGGGAGATACACAACGATGCTAAGTATTGTTTTGAACAAAACTTGGAAGTAATACCCCACAAAATTGTAACTGTACAACCACTTACATCCTATCCCACAAAACGAAACGAACAAGACATACCGGGCGCTGCTAGTTATGAACTCATGAGCGACGATCTTTTATGGACTTCCTCGCATGAACACACCCAGTTGGCTGACTTGCAAGTTCTTACATACATTAGCTCAGTGATGACGCTGGATGAAGTTTTACTAGGCCGTTACTTTCTTTGTGCAGCATTACAGCATTACAGCTCCTAAACCCAAATTGCTAGCGTTACTTGTAACAATATCTTTCTTTGGGTCGTAATGCCTCAAGTCTGACGTTAATATTTTTTGTTCCTTCAAAAGCCTGCTGACATTCGGTACTCCAGCTCTATTTTAAATCATTTTTTCAATGATTTATTCAGTTTATTTAGCTTGCTAGTCCCAGGAATGCTTGTAGAGCCGAACACATTTGTTGGGATAGGTATGTTCTTTATAGCACTCGGCCTCGATGGGGCTGACTTTCTGTAATTTACATCAATTATCTATCCCAAATACTTTATTTTAGATTTTTAAAAATTCACATTTATCCAAACTAAGTTTCAAGCCATATTGCTTTATGTTTCAAAAACTTCTTTGTCATGTTTGGCATGTTGTTCTTGGCTTTCACTCTTAATTAAGATGTCATCTAGGTAGGCTATTATGAAGTCTACGTCATTCACTAGTGAATCCATGATTTGCTGATGCGACCTTTAATCCGAATGTTAATCTGTTGAATCTATACAGACTTTTTGCATCTTTATAGTTATATGCTTCGCACAGTCTTCGACAGGAATCTGGAAGTATGCAGAGGCTTGGCAGAGATTATTTGTATGTTTCCAAACAATTGCCCAATCCCATAGAAAAATCTACCCAGGCCCTTATCTTATTATTTTTCTTTTTCACGTAAATGATAAGACTAGCCCACTCCCTATAGTCCGTTTTGGTCAACACGCCTATTTCTTTTAAGCGGTCCAATTTTTTACAAATGAAGGCTTCGGCAGCAAAAGGTACTTTTCTTTTCGTTTTAAAAATAGACGTCACATTCTCTTTAATTTTGAGTGTCGCTTTAACTTTTGTGCACCTATCAAGACCCTCAGAAAAAATTTCAGGAAAATTTATCATTTATTCTTTTTTAAATTTTTACACGCTGTTAGAATTAACGCTGACACTATAGCGGAATGAATTAATTGGTTGGTTTAAACGATTGAATGACACAATCCAATCTATACCGAACTGGTTTTAGGTTCAATTCTTGATGAATCCTTTTAATTTTTACGTTTTTTCCCCAAAATGTTGCATTTGTATAACATTCACCTACAAATTTCTGTTTATTTCCTATAATGCCAGATGTAATTTTCTTCCAAGTTTGTTTATTTATCAAAGTCACATTTGAACCGGTATTCAATTAGAACTTAACCTCTTTATTGTTCATCTGTACTTTCACAAAATTTCTTTTCATATTTATTTGTGTTGAGTTAACTGTGTTTTTCATTTTTGCCTCCCTCTTATTTTTGGCTTTCTCTTTGTGACCTTTTTGGCATTTTTTCCTTTATAAATGGACATGTCTAATAATAATGAATCTATCCAGTTCTTGTTTGATTGCATTTATTTTTGATCCGTCGTGGTCTTCAACCCTCTCTGTGTCGTGTTGAAGATCTTTCAATCGTTTGCATTCTTCAGCGACTATTTGCAAACTGATTTTAGGATTTCGTTCTAATTTCAACAAAATTCTGATTCTAATTTCGCCATCTATGGTCGTTGTCAGTCCTTGTACAAAAATTAAGCATTTGAACATAGCCGGGGTAAGTTCTTTTAATTGTAACCTTTCATTGACAATTCCAACCAAAGTACAGTAATCCCCCCATTTTTTGTATGGTTTAAACATTGTCATCTTGTGTTGAATAGAGAACTTTTCTCCCCAAATAATTTTTTTCAGAATTAAGACAGTCTCCTCAAATGATATCTGTCCAAAATTTCTCGGAAGCATGTAGATTGCAAATACTTCGTGTTCGCTTTGACCGAATTACCCGTATTTCCTTTTCGTCCAACGATGTAGCGCAATCTTGAAAAACCTCTTCATAATGACGAAAATACGCCGCTGTTACCTCATCTTCCGGATTATACTTAAATTCGCCATTTGAATTTATTACTGAATCCTGTAAAAAAGAATTTGCACTGTCTTGCTCTTTTTTTTAAGAGTAATGGTGCAAATATTTTTCTAACCATTCGATTTGTTTTTCATAGCGTTTTTGTCTAATCGTTGTTGCTCTTCTAAACGTTTATTCTGGATTTTCATAAATTCCATCGTTGCTTCTTTAAAATCCTTCATGTTTCTTTATAGAGATGAAATGCAGCAGACCCAATAATTTCCCACTATTTTTTTATAAACAAGAATTACAGAACAAAAATTTTATTTGTTTTAACAAGGTCAACCTGATATGCAGACTTGAAAGTATTTCGTGTTTGGGTAGTCCCAAGTGTTGGTATTCCACTGAAATTTTTCTAACATTCTAGTCCTTCGTAGCAGATGTTGGTTGTGCTTAACATTCGAATGTTCGTCCCCAGATGTGGTATAACGCTGAGAATTTTCTACGTTTGGTTCCTCATCGCCATATATTGTGTCGGGAGTCGTAAGGGTCGAGACTTGTAAAATAAGAGATATTTCGTTCTGGAGAAAAATACAGTACGCCGACTAATGTAAACATCCTAAGTCGTTTTGTTGTCGGAAGACGGACAGACAACGTCTGGAGCGAGAACCGCTCTAAATAGTTCTCCGACTAGTCTATTTTGTGGAGTGGCTGGAACCACCCCACAATACATACATACATACATACATACATACATACATACATTTTTTCTTATTTTTCATTCCTTTTTTCTCGTTTTTCGAGTCAGCTGAGGACGTAGAATACATCGTCTGCATCTCTGCAGAGTGATAAGACCTCCACCCCCACCAAATGAGTGTTCTTGATATGACACAAAAATCTGATGGTAAGGCAGGAGCATTAGAGAATATGAAGCACACTCCGTTGCTCCCAGGTCCACTCTGGTCCGGAGTGATAGCAGCTTGATAGGGTCCTATCTGTGGGCCAAATAGAACTGTTTGACTTTTAAACTGAGTGCAAACAAATTACTTATGCTAAATGAAATTGTTAGAAATAAAACTGATCATTTAACTGAGTATAAACAAATGACATGTTTAATTGAATTGTTAGTGATACATAGCAATAGTTGGAATCATTTAACTGTGTGCAAACGAATGAGTGAATGCTGAATAGAATTATTAGTACTAAATTGCAATACTTAAAACTCTTTAACTGAGTACCTAAACGTAATTATTTGTATCACATGACAATACTTGGGAAAATTCGACTTAGAAATAGCAAAATGAGCAGAAATACTTGTAACCAGTTCACCAGTTAATATTTAATGGAATTATTAGCAATACTTGAAATCATCTAACGATGTGAAAAAAAGAATGGGTTCAGGCTCATTTAAACATGTTATCAGCAAAATGTGTTTACAAATCATGCATTTAATATATATGTATAAACAAGATTTGGCATTGAATAACTCTCAAGAGTTGATATGCCATAAAACTTAACCAACCAACTTTTATCCATCTTTTAACCATTTGGTTAATAGCTCCGATAAGTGATGTGCAAAACCAATTAACTAACCTTTTAGATTTTTTTACTTTCGAGTTTTCAACATGGTCCCCCCCCCATAACAACAGCCCTCCGTCTGGGTGATCAGTACTCTCCTAAATAGGGTTGCTCACTCAAGCGTCTCTACCCTGTCACGGGAGGACACAGCTGCAATGTTAGGATAAGACTCTTACCGCCCATGTGAAGATATTTAACAGCCTGTTTCCAACGGATCAAGTCTGCATACGTCACCATACTTCCATTGTTATGAGAGTTTTTCTAAGGAAGAGTTGGTAGATGAAAAGATTATGAGGGAATATTTGTACATCATGGTATCATCGTGGCCAACGCTTGCAGAACACGAATACTATCACTAAATCTTCATGATTATTATCCAGTAACAAAACGAAACAAGTAAACCAGTAATCACGTCAACTGCGGGTTGTCCTACTTCTATTTGGATAACGTGAAAAGAATAAGATGTCCACCACCACCACTCACAGAAAAATGTGCTTGATGGACGTTGAGCAAAAAGCTTCCTCTGCCCTTGGACAGATCTTATTTTTCTTCCTATTTGATGCCTAGCCATCCACCTCACTACAAATTTGGTAGGGAGTACCGGTTTAGTTGCGATGACCCAACTATGAAACAGGTAGTACTGGGTTACATAGTACCAGTAGCGCTTTGAGTGACCTGACACATGAATACATGCATATATACATATATACATCCCCGTCCATCCATTCATACATGTTTTTGAGGACTATAAAAAAGGCACGGTGTATCTTGTATGAATTAGCAAGAATTCGATCCGTAGTGACAACTACAGTATACACTATTGCATAAATCACTGATAATTTACAGGATAATAACGAAAGGAATCAGAACTAATATAGTTATATCATTGTTGATTGTATGCTACAAATACAATTAGAAAAATATATGAATACAGATTTATGGTTCGAATCATAAGAGTTCAAAGTTAATATCAATGATTCAATTAAATGAGTCGTAGGCATCTCGTGAGAGATTACTTAACTATGTCAGGAAATACAAAGAGCGTTCTGAAAATAATGTCTCGTATCTATTTCCACCAAAACTACAACATATACTGTGAGAAGAATAACAACGTTGAATAGAGCAAGCTTTCAGCGACAAAATATTTCCACTTAATCACCTTCATTAGCAATGTAATTTCATCAGTGATGAACGCGAGTCTGTATGCAAATCTTGTAAAAATCTGCACCAGCAAAAGCAAGCCACTTTTTACTGCAGCGATGATGGCGTCGTTGCTAAAAACTAGTTCGCATAATTTATCATTGGTTGATTTCATTTGCACGGTTAAATTGAAACGTTCTTCATTTCGTGAATTGAAAGCTATGTTGAGATATGACTTGACATTCACATTACTGTTACCACTGCTGAAACTCACGGTCAACGTGGAGTCAATGTCAATAAATGTCAGTGGGTGTAATATTTTTCGAATGGCGGAATACACTGGCACACATCTACTTTCATGATAACCATCATTCGCCAGACTGTTGCTCAGTAACTATTTGTACCTGTTGTAGAAACAAATAGGTAACTTTACGTTCGGTATGTTCCAAGAATTACACTGAACCAGTAATAGCCATTGTTTCCGTAAGATTCTCCTTATTTAAAAAAATCCATTTTCTTCTGATTTCATAATCGTTTTCCCGGCTGAGTATCTGTTAATTTTATTCTAAGTTACGTATATTCTTCTGTTCAGATGACATTCCCATTCATTTAAACATCGTATCCATTTTATTTTTGTTAACTTGTTTCCTTTATCATTTTATTTGTTTGATCATGTTTCCTAATGTTTTAGAAATTCCATTATTAGATAAAACTTTGGAGAGTGGGTATCAGGAAAGAATTAAGTCACTTCATAAAAAAGTCCCAGTCGAAAAATCAATGCGAGGCATTGTTATATAGTCATTTACACATATACATGTTCATGCAGCATCACAACGACACCATAATTAAGACGCATGAAGACTTCTTTTCAAATATATTTACCTCTCACTTTATTTGTAAGGTTTGACGTATGAGAGGGTGCTGGAGACCGAACATAAACTTCATATTTTGACCCCACTGTTATGACCGTCACGTTGTGTCTTTCTTGTTCTCTTGATGTCCAACCGGGGGCCTAGGGCTCACTCTATCGGGGGTTTCCGAGAGCCCCCTCGGTCGGGTGTGGCCTTCCCTACCACATCTGGTCTCTACTGTCTGGAAGTCTGCTGGCAACTCCTTTGGCACCCCAAACTCAACTGAGTTAAATAATAATTCAACGCCCACACGATCACCTACTGGATCTTTGAAATCGAATGTTTAATCGTCATCAAGCGGAAATAACTGTCATGCAGTTCAGAGGTTACTCTCTTCCGGTGCATCACTGTAGTGGCACAATGAAACCTTCACCTTGTCCCACCTCATAAGCCTTAATCCGCCCACGCGATCTCTTTCGATTACTGGCCATTGGAATGTGTCACTTCCTTCCGGTGTATCACCTTGGAATAGCATTTTTGGGATGGGTCGAAGGTCAAAATATAACAGCATAAGTGAGTTTTATTTTGATTTATTAGCCCTTCAAAGTTTTATGAAAAATGAGTCTGCATTCATATTTTTTCATAAATACTCTGACGATTACTCGCGTCCAGAATTTTGAATCCGACATGAATTTTCCTTTGGCTTCTAAGTTTTGAGTACAGAATTGACGTAGTGGCAGAAACGGCGTTTCAATGATAAATGTGCTATTGCATGGGATTTAACCATAGAACTAAAAGTTATCCGAGTGAAAAAAAAGTAAAATTCAATGTGACTTTGAAATTCAAATAGATCACCTATTTTAATCCAGATAGGATATAAGAATTATAGATAAGGAGTATAATATTTGTGAAAGAGTATATCTTGTCGTTGCATCAGACCCCAGAAAGTAAATGATAGAGAGAATAGCTGTAAAACATCTAACGAAAGAAATTGAACAAACTAGAACTGAAAAAAATTGTGTAATATAAACACATTTGTATTCATTATTTTCTACTAGAGATCTGAGTTGACTTGCAATAAACCCACCTGTGAAAAAAACCTCGCAAGGCATAAGATAATAATCTATTCATTTTTTAAAAGGAAAGATTCCGTTAAACTACACCTTTTATTTTGGGAAAAAATTTCAATGTTTGTATAAACAATCAGGCCCAAGTTTAAAAAAAATTATTCGGGTGAATGCATCAATTTATAAATTTTAATCCTTTTGTCAAAATCTCTACAATTCTTTATTTCACTCTGGTGCATATCCTTGGAGCATGCAGTAAAAAGAATAGGTTTCTACCTGAAATCAGATAAAACAAAATTTATGTTTTATTCAATATGGTGCTATCTCCACATGAAATGGAAAGCCGGTGAAATTTGTCGACCAGTTCATATACCTCATATACTGGAAGCGATGTCAATATACACATAAACAAAACATGAACTGGGATTAACAGGCTATCGAACATATGAAAATCTATTGTTATATAACCTTACCTAAGGTAAGGTCTATCATATTGGTCTACCATATTCCTCATAAATACGTTGGACAGTATTGTGAAGGGGTAAAATATCCTAAGTAGGTAGCAAGAGCTTTTCTCAACGCACAAAGGAGTTATTTGTTATTTACGTAAGTTAATTTCCCAAGTTTTTCCATCTATTGATCATCCCCAAACAATTCAACCATTATTGTTTTGTTTTTGTTTTTTGGGTGGGTCAAAATATGCTTGTTTGTTAATTTTTGTTATTCGAAAACGACTGTTTTTTCATTTTCCTCATTAGATTTATTCATTCGAAAATCGCTTTTTCATCTCATCTTTTAAACAAACATTCGGACCCTCCTCCTCCTAGTTGCCTCAAATAAAAAAAAAATGACCTAGTGACTACGAAAGGGACAGAGTAGAAAAATATGCCAACTATTTTAAATGCAACGAAATCCTACGAATACCAGAACTGGTAGAGGCAGTGGAACCTAAGACTCTGTTCTTCGTAGTCAGAGACGTAAGTACCAGGAGAGTCGCAGGAATAAAAAAAAAAGAAGTTTTTGAGGAACTATTAAAGACCGCAGGCATCCCAGGCAGGTATTTTTACCGAAGAAGCTTTGCCACCTGGGATGTTCTGTTACCCTCTAAATACCCCGCTAAAAAGCTGGCTGGAAATAACATCACAACAAAATTCTTCCGGCTTCAACCGGAATACAGAGGCCAGAGACGAATTAAAGTCACCGTATGCAACGTCTCCATGCAATTAAATGGAGACGTTCTCGCCGCCTACCTAAGTGCTTATGACGGTGTAGAAAATTTTACGCAAATTACATCGGCAAGTGGGACGGCATACGATGACTATTCATTCACCATGTGCTGGGATAGGGGAGGAGTTCAGGCCATCCCACATAAAATAACTTACAAGGACCAAACAATGATGGTGGTCGTTGAGGGCAGGAGACCCATATGCTGGGCATGCAAGCAGATGGGCCATTTTGCCCGTTCCTGTCCTCAAAAAACAACCACTGCTACAACAACAAATACAGCAGCAGCAGCAATAACAGAAAACAAAAATAACACGAACTCGGAAACTGGGGTTTTTAAGTAGGTCTTTTTACAGAGAGAGTGTGGTATTTTGGTAGCTGCAGCGTGCTTGGTAAATTACGATTCCTTAAATATTGTACTGATTAATGGGTTGGCGAATGTGGTAAGCTAGGGCCCCTTAGAAAATATAGATAAGGCATGACCGCTCCCAACCCCGCCCTCAAAAAACCTCAAAGCTTTATGCTCTCCTTTGTATCATCAAAGGAAATAAAGGTGAAAATATACCGCCTTTGGCGGTGGTGTTTTACTCAACTGAGGTTTTCTGTTAAGCCCAGCAATCACATCACAAGGACGATCCTCAAAGAGCTCTAGCCTTCCTCAGAGGGGACTGAAGCACCTCTTTTTAGGCATTTTTGGGGCTACAGCCATACGCCCGGACCCTCCTTTAAAAAGGCTTTGTGTCGTACTCGCCAGTTTGTAGTGGCACGCGATAAATAGTGAAAATGTACTAAGTAGAAAATATACAAGCAGCGGTTACCGTCTTCAAGCCGCTAACAAGTCTGGCGTTGCAAATCCAGCCCTGGCTGATGCGTCTAGTTCCGCTTGGGGATTTTCGCCGATATTCAGTTCCTCGGCTCTGCTTGCCAATCCGAGATAACTCCTACCATTCCCCACGCTGTGTGTTTTGATTCGAATGGCAGTGTTCTAGCTAACTCAAATCGTTTCCAATTTTGGCTGGAATCCACGCCGAAATAAAATTGTTGTTGGGAGAGAGATTGTACCTGTCGCAGTTTACAAATGTACAAGAAGAAGGAAAACAACGCTTTCAAGTTTCTCCAAGCTATTGTCTTTATCAATGATGTGCGTATTTACAAAATGTGTTGAATACAATGGGGAAGAAAGAAAAGAAAAAGATCTTACGAACTTATTCGTTCGTTCGGGAATGTGACAGATCAAACAGGTGCAAGGGAGGCAATTATTGCCCTTAGATTTCTTAGCAGAAAAAAAAATAACCGGTTGTCTCTGCTTTTACTTCGGACTTTCGGTCCTAAACTAAACTTGGTCTGGAGTCGAAGTTCTAAGATGGGTGCTGCACTGAATTCTTCACTGTCTCTCTGCTCTTCTGTCGACCTCGACTTGATATGCGCTCATCAATCGGCGTCGTGCCTTGTTTATATAAATTGTGAGTAGAGTTTCAATGATCCCTGGGCACGCCTATGCATAATGATATGTAAATCGCCAAGTTGACCAACTTTTTCCACACATGGCCAACGCTGCGTTTGAAGATATACTTAAGATTTTAACTTCGATACCCCCTACTGATCCCAAGCAGACGGTCAATACTTAAGATGGGATAAATCCACTTACCTTGTCTCAATATCTAGCCAAATCTTATTCTTGCTTCGACCACGCAGACTTTATTACTATTTCCACCGTAAGATCCACTTAACCTGGCTACACCCTTAGATTTAAACTTATCCTTGCTTTTTTTACCACACAGACTTTATTACTATCTCCACCGTAAGACCCACTTAACTTGGCCATATCTTCCTTCACTTTTCCAAACCATATGGCCTCGATCACAATCTCCATCATAAGTTCTACTTAAGGTTTTCTTTTCTTTTTTTTTTTTCTTATTTTTGATTCATGTCCAGTATGAACTTTAGTTCACCCCTTAGTTCGTACAAACTTTATTACCTGTTCTCTTTTATATTATCGCAAGATTCACTTTCAAAGAACCGCAGGACATCGGTCGAAAGTTTAATAAATAAATAAATAAATAAATAAAATAGGATAGGAAACAAAATAAAAGAAGAGAGAAAGAAAAAAAAATGAATTTTCCTTAATTATTTCCCTAGAATCGTTAATTAATCAACCAATCTGAGGGGAGTTCTCTCTGTCATACAAGTATTGTATTTTTTATGTTATAACGATTTCCATTTCATTTCCAACTTCAGTTTTGGTTATTTCTCATTCAGTCACCTTTTGTTAATCTAGAACATTGGTGACGAATGATTTGGCCGAACGCAAATATTCACCAGTATAACTTTTTGGCGAACAAGGATTTCGACACAACAGAACTCACGTAAACGTTCACAAATACGATATTCTACGAACGAAGATATCAGCAAAACTCGCCAAGACTACATTGGCGAAGGAAGATCAAAAATTACCAAAGCTACAAAGCATTTTGGCTACAAGGATTTTCTTAGGATTACGTGGAAATTAACCAATTTGCCGAATTACTACATTCAGGAAAATACGAAATATTATTCCAACTACAAAGACCAAGAAACGTAACGAAAATCATGTATTGTTGAGAGGATTTCGCGGTGTAAAAGTGTTACGTTTGAAGTTAAGTAGATTTAAAGTGTTTTTGAGAGGCAGTTGTGTAAAGAAAATATACTTTTGTGAAAAGTTGATTTGCTTAAAGGACAAAATCGAGGAATTTAAAACGGCTTTACTGGAACAGAAAAGTTACGAAGAATTGTTTGAAGAAGAACAACAGAAAATGTTAACAGGTGACAAGAACCAAGATTTAATTGGTTTTTTTCACAAGACTCTATGTGATTACTGGATTTAAATATATGCCAGAAGAGGAAGTAACTTTTTCGTCGTATTTCCATAGATACGAAGACCTTTAAAAAACTTACTATATCAATTGGTCCGACCATGAAAAGGTCAAACTTGAGCTAAGGAAACTAGACGCTATCGAACAAACGAAGTTCGTAAATTACAGAAGAAAAACTAGTGATCTAATGTTTAAAGAAACTATTACTTTGCTTTCGGAAGTGTTCAGCCCAAAGACATCGTTGTTTCATAAAAGATGGAAATGCATGAATTTAGTAAAAAAGGAAGATGAAGTCTTCACAACGTTCGTTATCATTGTGAACAATCTGTGTGAAGGGTTCAAACCGGCAGAATTAAGCCCGGATTATTTTAAATGTCTGATATCTGTTCATGGTTTGGTGTCGACAAAAGACGCTGAAATCAGGAGGAGGGCTCTAAATAAACTTGAAAATTAACCCAATCTGACTTAGCAGAAGATTATCAGAGGTTAATAAATGTTCGACAATACGCTAAAGATATTGAAGTAAGCGGTGTCGCACATTAAAAGTGCATCAAGAAAATAAAGTGAAGAAAAAATATTACTCCTAACCCCTAATACGTATGTGGAGAAGTACATTTTATTTTGACTGTCAATATAAAAACAAAGAATGTTTTCGTTGAAAAAAAGGACACGAGAAAACCCACTGTGAGATAAAAATAAAATTAAAAAAACGTGTGAATAATTACGTTAAAGTCGCTATTGTGGATGAATCTGCAAGTCGGAATATAAGGAAATGTATGCAGGTAAAAAATCCTCAACAAAAATAGAAAATTACCATTGGATAGCGGGTCCGACTTAAGCATAAATGTATATACATGGAAAAAATTGGAAAACCAACGTTAATGGTTACCAAGAAAATTGCTCGTAGTGTTTTTGGTCAGAAAATAAAATTCGAAGGGGAATTCATTACAAATGTGACGTTGAACGACAAAACGTTGAAATTAAGACTGTTTGTAATGAAAACTACACATAACCTTTTTTGGAACGGATTGGATGGAGCAGCTTAAGTTATGGAACAGTCAAATCAGTTCGTTTGCCAAAAAAATTAACGTTTTGCCAACGGAGCAGAAAGTTTAAAGAAAGAATTGAAAATTAAATTAGCTGAGGTATTTTCTAGTTGTTTAGGCAGGTACAATAAAATGAAAGATAAATTCGAACTAAAGGAAAATGTACAACCGGTTTTCAAAAAGAAAAGGAAAGTACTCTTTGCATCGATAAAACTGGTCAATGACGAGCTTGACAGACTCGAAAAAATTAGTGTTTTATCAAAAGTTTACTATAGCGATTGGGCTTCACCAACGGTCCGGGAGACCTGGGTTCAATCCCAGGTCGAGTCATACCAAATACTTTAAAAATGGTACTTAATATCTCCTTACTTAACACTCAGCAATATAAGGTACGTATCAAGGGTAAAGTGGAGCAATCCAGGGAAAGGAGTAGCGCCCTCCCCTACACCTCAGTGTTGTAGCCATTGAAAAGGGAGCCTTCAGGTCGCCCTCGACTACGGTCGCTAACTTTACTTACAATAGCGATAGGGCTTCACCAACGATATATATAAAGAAGTCTAAAGAGATATGTGTCTGCGCGGATTTCTCCCCGGTGTTAAACGATGCCCTCAAATGTTATCATTTTGCGCAACTTAGCTGAGGTCGGATATTTTCAAAAGTCGACCTAAGCGATGGGTATATGCAGATTAAAGTGGACGACGAATGTTCCAAACTACTTACGATAAATACACATCGTTTTATATGGTTTGGCTTTAGAGATAAAGTCGCTCCAGCTATTTTTTTCAGCAATTCATGGATACGATGCTTAGTGGACTTGACTTTGCAATCGCTTATCAAAACGATATTTTGCTGGAAAGTGAAAACCCAGAAGAACTCAAGAAAAATGTTTTCAGAAGGATTCAGGACTATGGATTCAAGCTGAAAGAAGAAAAATGCGAATTTTATATAAATAAAATCAAATATCTGGGACAAGTAAAAATGACAGGAGACCAGATCCAGCACGAGCCAGTGCCATAGACATGCCTATATGCTGCATATATCAGCTCGCAACAAATTTTCCTGGGTTTGACAAATTAATACTAGGTATTGATTTAATGCTTAACGTTTTAACATTTATAAATGCATATTTTGGCTGCTCAACCGGATGGTGTGTCTTTATTTTTTACTTACTTTTCATTATTTCATTTCTGTTTTTCTAATTCCTGTGTTAAAGATTTTTGAGTTATTTGTCTCCATTTAAATTTTATTTTGCCTGAACAAAAATGATACCAATGAGGAAACGTTGTAAAATAATAAGAAATCGGCGTAAGGAGGAAGAGAATGGTAGAACAAACATGTATTTCGCTTCACTCTTCTTATTTTCTTCTTGTTGATAACCATTAATCCTGCCTGCTCTCAACAAAGAAGCGCAGTTTGACGTAGTCAGTCGCAACACGAAATATTTCTAGTTCTGGTTGGTGCTACACTTTTTGAATTAAATTATTTCTTATCTTTTTAGTAATCTTCAATTTTATCAGTAGAGAATGACAATAATAGAATTCAAAATTTCTTCAAACCAGTTTATTTCTTGTTAATAGAATTTATTAGGAAAATATGTAACCTATAACCTTAAAAATCATCTAGCTTAATTTATTTCCATATTGAAACTTGACAAACATAATATTTTATTGTTTGAATGTTTGAGCCTTTTACATAAGCTTGGTAATTTTTTACTTTAAAATAAACAGTTAGATTGTGATTTTTTAAATTTCAAATGGAGGTTATTTCTCCAACATGTGAACGTAAGATGTACCCGTGGTGTTATTGTTATAGTCGTTAGACACGGTGACCCGAGTTTAAAACCTGGACAAGGTATTGACCTTTGGGGAAATGTATGAATCCGACTATTCTCCTTCCATCAAATTGTAGGGCAGACTCAGTTCTTTAACCTTGGTATGGCAACCGGTCAAGAAGCAAAAATCTGCGTTCAGACTTGTTAAACACTGCTTAAAATATTGAACCGTTCTACTCAGTAACATGGTTGCAAAGTGTTATCAAATTGCTAATATATAGTGCCTTTACACGACTAAAGGACACAAACTGCCCTTCTTTTTTTAATTGAGGGTAAATTCACGCTTTCTCCTCGTTCATTTATGTAAAGCGAACTATCCCAGTCGAAGATTTCATTTTGATTGAAATTAACATTTTGGCCTTTCTCAAAATTGGGAATTCACTCTTCAAAGAAAAGTTTCCCAGAATTATAGCAAAATTATGACTGATGGTAACAAATGCAATTCATGTTGCCATTTACTCAGATTCTTTGCTTCTTATTATCTTTGTAGTATCTGGACAAAAATCAAATCCAGCTAACGAAAGAACTTTTAACTTGTCAGGAAAACCTTTGAGAAGTTTCAGAGCGTCTAAGAAATTCTGATTTGGTGAAAGCTCCGACCTATTTGTGACTTTTTTTACTTTCTCTTGCATATATCTTTTCGAATTCTACACATAAAAATCTATAATTTTGATATAAGAGTCAAAAAGATAATGAAATAAACAAGGTGCAAATAGAAGGAAATAACAATAAACAAACACTATATACACAAATACATATGTATATACTTGATAACAAAAGTGATGTCATTCAGATAGAAATACATAGTTTCTACTTTAGTGTGTGTGTGTGTGTGTGTGTGTGTGTGTGTGTGTTATATTTATGTAGCTATAACGTTTATCAGGTTCTCACAATATATCAAGATTCACAATTAAACTGAACTCTGACCTTTGATAAATACATTGATCAGTTAATGAATTTATGTATCATGGCAATAAACATATTCATTAAATCTGATGTTAGATTCCTTGTCATTAATTTTGTCTTTATTTCCTTCGATCCAATAATTTAGATGTTTTATTTTTTCTGAAAATGCGATGCTAACGTCTCGATCAGAACACACTGTAATGGCTCCAAGTGACGAGTGTTCGTATTATAATAAACAGTGAGAGTCAAGTTAGCTTTAATATTTTGAGAAATTTTAATTTATAAAAGGTTTGTATATGATCCAAATCATTACATTATATTTAGATGAGTAATCAGAAACTATTAATTTTTGGTATATTATTTGTCGAGAGGAAATCGGCTCAATTTTCTTTAAAATCAGAATTTCTAGCTTTTGAGTTTTTGCCTTTATGATATTTATAAAAAGGTTAAATTTCCTGGTTGACTGGTTAAAGGTTTCGGTTCATTTGACTCTAAATTTGGGTAAATAGATTAATTTTTCTAAATGTTTAGTGTGTGTGTGTGTGTGTGTGTGTGTGTGTGTGTGTGTGTGTGTGTGTGTGTGTGTGTGTGTGTGTGTGTGTGTGTGTGTGTGTCCACGCATAAAATATCACCGCTTACTTTGGTTAATATTTGTCAAAATGATTGTGACGTGACTTCGTACCACTCACCAACTGACCGCCTCTTTATTTTGGTGAACTCTACAAATTATTTTATTATACAATATTCAAATTCAGTATAATCTCTTCAATGAATATTTTATTCCTCATTAATATATTTCCCGTGATAGTTTGACACTGTCGAAATCAGTAGCACAACTAACACGTTACAGTAAATTTACCATTTCAAAGTTTTCTTAGTCATAAAATTAATTTTTCCGCAAATCAATTACTGGATCAATTATTTAAAGAACAGGAAAATCCATTATGATATATTGACTAGTCAAGAACTGATTAGCTCTATGGCCAAACACTTGATCCTTGTATTATAAAGATATTTCTATAATAGTTTTTCTATTATAGAAATCTCTTTATTATACAAGGCATATCGTTGAAAAGACACAAGAGAAGCAAATACACAAAATGGAAAAGAATAGGATCAGAGTTTGGATTATGTCAAAAGAAGCTTTGTAATGCGATAGGAACTGATGTCAGTTTGTTACAGTTTAAAACTTTGCACAGTTCTATCAGCAACTGATTTTAACTGAAACATTTAAAACACTGAACTCAGAAAATTGAGTTTGGATAATTAAATGAATTTTACTGTCTTTTCATTTTATTCTATTATATCAAGAAAACTATAAATGTCTCATGATGCACAAGGGTTTCTTTAAACCAGTTTGTTAGTGAAACACTGACGAAATCTTTTTGGATACGATTGCAGTCTCAGAAGGAAAAAACGGTAAAGGATTAATCTACACGGGTCGGAAAATATCCCATGTTGATTTTAATTACTTTGACATGGAATGAAATTAACCTTATTAAGAAAAGAGAAATAGATTAAATAGGAAGCTATAAATATTACTGTTTGAAAGTAGTGAACTATTACTCAACTTTACTGCATTACAAAAATGATTATTCACTTCAATATTTTAAGCTTGTCGATATATCTGAGTACACGGAGCATCAGAGTCCAAGAAAAAAACTAGGCTTATTGCTTTTTTATTTGACAAAAAGGTGGATTGGCTTGAAAGCTATATAAACGAACAGCAATGTTAAATATGCAAAGATCTTTGATATTTTCAAATAAAAGTAGCAGAATTCGGTAGACTGAAAGCTGGTAATAAAAAAGATCTAAAGAGGAAAAAAATAAAAATAAAAAACACTGATGCCTTTTGTCTTCAGATTTTCCCCTGTCAAATGAATACTGTGAGAAAGGTTTACTATATCTAATTACACAAGTCAACAATCAGACCCTAAGTCTTTAAAAATAAGACGATTGAATAAATCAAGACCAGTAAGTACTTTCATCAAATCATTTAATAAACTAACAGCAGTAATAAAACCTTTGTGAATTATGGTAAATTTTTTTCTCTTTTTTGCTTGTCATGTTCAATGTTATTTACGCCCCTTTTGATACCCCAGCCGTAGTCAGCTATCATTCGTTTGTCCCACACAGGTTGCACTCTTCCATTGTTTTGATATCCTGATGGAATCATTCTCCTTGCTCATTACACAGATCACTGCAATTATCCAATAATTTATCGAGATGGTTACGTATAAAATGAACCTTAATATTCATATTAGCGCCAATGTCCGGTAGACTTTTCAAAAACTTTTCTACCAACTCCTTGCACTGATCTTTGAAATTGACTTTTGAATTTCTTTCAAAGTCAATAATTCTTTTTTCGTTGTTATGAAAGGGAATTTTCATTTTCCTAAATAAAAAAAATGTATCATACTCTCCATAAGTTTTTTGCATCAATGAATACCTCATATTGTCATAGATTTCAACAAAGGATTTATTCAAAGACTACTCACTGTGACAACTAATATTAACACAGATGACCTTGCTTTGCTGCATTGAGAGATTTTCCTTGAGTAATGACATTATACCTTCTGATAAGGGTGATGATGTGGTCATTATGGATTCTACTCCTGATTGCAACAAAATAATAGAATTATTAAATTATAAAAACAAATATAAACAAATTTCTTTACGAACCATAAATAAAACCATAGTTTTTTTTAATAAGTTCAATAAAAAAAACTAATCACGAAAGGAGACAAATTCTGGTCTTCATTAATTGTTTATCCTCCAGCAATCACTAAAATATTTGGTCTTCCTAAAACTCATAAACTTGGAATTCCTCTTCGACCAATTATTTTTGGGATTGGAACTGCAAAATCTTAAACCAAAATGTTATCCTCTCTCTTAGGCTCTATTAGCAATTCGTACATAAAAAATTCCGGTGATTTACTCAACAAAATAAAAAAATATAAGCATAGAAAACAATTCGTTATCCAGTTTAGACTTAAAGTCATTAAACACCAATATTCCTGTTAAGAAAAATATCAAACGTTTAGAAATTCATTTAAAAAGCCAGTTACATTACCTTTAGCTGTTCACAAATTAATCAAAATTTGCACGAAATTTTGCTTTTTTTCGATAGAACCATATTTTTTATAAACAAAAATCTAGTTCACCTCTTAGTAGAGTCCTCGTATGCCTTTTCCTTGAATTTCTAGAACCTAGTCCCTTTAAATTTATAATACCTAAAGATTTTAACTATTTCAATCAAATAGATGATATATTACTTATATACCCACGGTATAAGGACTTGACAACAATCAGGCATTAGATTAGATAATATTGAATCTACCATGGATTTTACCTATGAACAAGAAAGTGACAACACCTTGCCTTTCTTAGACATTTTACGAATAAATAATAATAAATTAGAATTTAAAGCTCATCACAAATGCACAAATGAAAACATATTTTTATTCACATCATAACACCAAAATAAAAAGTGGTATAATCATAGATTTTTACCTTAAGGTTCTCAGGAGTTAAACACCCAAATTTTTAAATGATGAATTTGATTATATAGAAATTTCCCTCATACAACTTCAATATCCTAAATCTTTTATACAACGAGCCAAAACAAAAGCTCTCGAAATTCACAGACGTAAATGTTCTCCAAAAATTCGAAACCATAATTTTTCGAATTATGATTTATTATATAGATATATTATTCTACCCTACAATTCAACAACAAGCATCATCAAAAAAAAATTATAGTTAAAACAGCCACTATCTCTTCAAATACAATTAGGAATTTAATTATAAAAATAACAATACCCAAATCGAATTTATGGCAGGAGTAGATGAAATTTCATGTCTAGATTGTAATAAAAAATATGTGGTATACTCGGAGTCTTAAAAAAGGAACTTATATTAGAACGCTTATAACACATAAGAGATTTGAAAAAAAGAAACACAAATAACGGTTTGATAAGACATAACTGAGAAACTAATCTCAACTTTAATCCTAAAGATTCCAAGATGTTAGTTTATATACATAATAAAAAAATGCCTGAAAATTGTTGAATCTAGTAACATTTCAAACCGCAATACTATCAAACAAGGAACTTGGGGTTTTTCAATTTTATGCTGAAAGTTTCAAAATCTCATATTCAAAATGCTTACATTGATAAAGACGGATGGATGTGTTATGGAATGTTTATAATTGGTAGATATGAAAAAATAATATATATATATAGATAGATAGAGAGAGAGATATTATATGGAATTTTTCTAAAAAAATTTCAAACACTAATTACATCTCTCAAATTTGAAAGACGATGCTCCCAACAAAAATAGAAAGTTAAAAACTTTCTCATCTTTTGTGTTTCATTTAAAAACTCATACGCCCAGATGAAGCACTAAAAACGTAAACGTTTAACGTTGACAAATTATTTAATGAGTAAAATCCTCCTCTGAAAATGTTATATGCTTTTTATTTTTGTACATTTTCATATATATATATATATATATATATATATATATATATATATATATATATTCATTTATAGTTTTACAGGAAATAACATTCATATTCGTTCATTCATCTGCCTTTTTTGTCGTAAACATCATTATATTAAATTGAAAAACTGAAAAAGAACTTCTAGTTTTCTTTGGTTGTCTTTATGGGCAAGAAATTTATTTCTAATTTTTACATTTATCGGTCTAACTCAAAAGTAAATATTTTCTCCCAGTTTATGGCTGTTAATCCTATGATACTAAAAAATCTCTGTTGCATTAGCCTTCGATAACGGATATGAAAGATTGAGTATTTTTACACTAGACCATTAAGGCGACATTTTTTTATGTTATCATAATAGCTGTTTAATTGGACGTGTGTTGAATGATTTATGGTCTGATTCATATTAATTGAATTTATGAGGTCCATTCAATCTCTATTCTTATGTATTGACTCTTGGGATTGGATTCCTCATCAGGTGCTTTTTCCGTTTGATATAACTATTTTCTGATATTTTCCTAATTTTATTCGGAGGAAATTTAAAAACTATAATGATATCTGAAATTTTTAGATTACAAAATGGCAAAAATGCGCTATTAAGTTTTTTTGTAGGGGAGGTTGGGAATTGGGGGGAGTTCTTATCATGATATTGACTGAATTAATGCTCGTTAACTTCACGTATGAAACAATGTTTTTCTATTTAAAAAAATCAGTAAAATATTACATGGAATACCAAAGCTGTGGTTATATCTGAGAACGAAATGACGATATTCACGAGCCTAAATAAAATACATGTTGGTATAATGTATTTAAACTTTAGCAGCTTTGCAAAAGAGGACGGTATAAAAGTCTCCTGATAACCAAGGGTGTATTATCAATAGATCAATCGAAAAATTTCATAATGAGATTTATCTCAATGTGATCAATTCTTCCGTAGCGACACAAAAATGGATACAAAATTTGATAAAACAAAAGCACTTTTATCAAATTTGTATCTATTTGTGTGACCAGTACTAATTGTTTTAAGTTGGTTTTAGCATCACGTCTGAAAACTAGATGTCAGAGTTTTAAATAAAACATCGCAGCGATATTTGCAATGGAGTACAACTGCTTACTTTTGGTGTCGTATTTACCATATTATAAGACCTTCTGTAGCCAAATCGCAAGCATTTTAGATGGAAGGTCTATCACTGAAGTTCATGAATGAAAAAGCTTATTGTAAAATTTTTCTGCGTTATTATTAAAATTAAAAACTGAAAGGATTACACAATGAAATATAAGAAACTGGCGTTAAATCAAGATACAACATTATGCTGTTAGTTTATGCTTGGGAAAATAGAGATTTGAGAAAAATAAAAAGATGATGATATTAAAATGGAAGCGGATAGGAACTATATTGTCATTTAGAATTTCCGGGGAACTAATTGATTTTGTTGAAATATACAAGAGAAATCATTATGCATAAAAGAATTGCAACAATAATTTACAAAGTCATCTATACTTCTTTTAAAAATCTTGAAGGATTGTTGATTTGTTTAATTTACTTTCTCTATATAAAAACAAGAAACCAAAATATATACTTATTAACACTTTTATAACGAGATCATCTTTAAGCATATCGACCCGTAGAATGCGTTGTTAAAAACTTGGAGAGTTGCCAAATGGATGCTCGATGAGTTACATTTATTGTGTGTTCTTTTCATACTGAATTATAAAAAAAAGTTGAATATTGAATTTACTGTAACAAAATATGTCCTGCAAAATAGTAATAGAAATATTAAAGATTTTCTGTTTTATTTTCATGAAAAGTTTGAAAATTTGAAAATAAACCTAAATAAATGTGTTGGGGAAAACAAGAATATAGACCAATTTAAACCCTGTTCCACTTCTGTTCATCTTGTCATTAAAACAACACAATGAGAAAAGAGAAAAAGAATAATATTTACTAATGAAAACACATCCTTTTCCTTGCTATATTCAACGAAAACATCTTTGTATGTATGTAGTTCCTACCACATATGACAGAAAGGAAACACTGTAGTTTTATACGTTAGTATTAAACTTGTATACCTATTCTGAGTTTTCTAGAAGAATGTAGCAATGAATAAATAGATACATCTATCTATTTATTTATTGAGGGTTAGAGACAGACCAAGGGTGAGAGTGAAAGTGACAGATAGGCCGACTGAAAAGGCCTTGGAAGATTGAGGGAAAAATCATTGAAATCTAATAACAGAAAATGTGCCGAAAATGAATGACAAATAATATTGTAGACGCGTCATTGTAGTAATAACTGTACGTTAGCATGAATGGTAACATCTGGGAAGACATCAAGTTAAAGGACATGTATGTGCCAAAAATTTTCTTAATCTGAGGCAAAGTACTATAGATATTTTGAACGTATATATATATATATATATATATATATATATATATATATATATATATATATATATAATTGTTTGTAGATATTCATGATTGCAGATATGTTCTTTCGACTCTTTTATTTTTATATTTAGTGTACATTATATCGATTCTTTAAAATTTTAGTTTATGGGAAATTAGCGGATGAGGTTCATAGAAACGCATTTTCACCAGTTAGTATGTAATAAAAAAATAGTTTGGTAGAGGCCAAGAGAGTGGTATTTACTAAGGTTAAAGCTGTGTGTATGTAGTATGCTGTACGGACTGAATTCACTACAAATCCAACATCTAATATAGTTACGTTTGCGACCGGTAAGACGAAAGTGAACAGTTTTCCTATCTCTCTCTCATTGGCGACGAATTTATTTCTATATAAATCGCTGATAACTCTTGTCAAATAATTTACTCTCAAATAACGGTTTAATGGGTTGGTGATGTTTTATGCCATATCAACCCTTGAGATTATTTAATGCTAAATTATATATATATATATATATAGTCCGAGGAGAAAATCCAGGGAGTATGAGTATCAAATTTGAGTGCTCAATGCCAACGGCCATCGATTTATAATTAATTTGGGATTAAAATTACATAAAATCTCAACGTGCAGAGCCAAAAAATATGAATAAACAAAAATATTAATAAAGATAAACATAGAAATATTTTACCCTCCTTTTTGCAAACTCTCTAATATCAATATATGGAAATATTTTTTTTGGTTTAATAAACAAACATTTTAAAGATGATAACCCATTCAGAAAAATAATTAATACGAATAATCTAAAAATTAATCTAAAAATTAGTCATTCTTGTATTAACAATATATCTGAAATAATTGACAATCACAAGAAGAAATTAATAAACAAGTTGAACTAGAATAACCATGACAACTTAAAACATTCATGTAATTGTAAAATAAAAAATAAAAGCCCACAAGGAAATAAATGTAACCTTGATAATGTTATATATCAAGTTAACATTTCTGCTAAAGAAAATGATGCTAATGATATTGGTATGACAAACTTAAACTGGAAATTCAGATATTTCAACCACCTCCAATCATTTAAAAATTGAACATTACAAAATCAAACTGCCGAATCTAGATTTTACTGGTATCAGAAAGAACTAGGACTAATACCAATTATATAGGAAAATAATTAAACATAGGAAAATAATTTTAAAAATACTTCTCGACAAACAGTAATCTATGCTTAGAAAAAAAATATGTATATTGAAATTTGAAATTTATGAATGGTAATTTACTTAATACTTGGAATGAAATGTTATCTGCATGTAGACATAGAAATAAATTCTTAGTATAATTTAACTTTATATATTAATGATACTAAATATATCTAACTACCATTAATTAGGTGATTTGTATTTTTTAATTCTAGATATAATTTCTTTTTTTACAAAAATATCGTAAAAATAAAAAATAAAAATAATATATAACAGTTAAAAATAATTCTAAACTTATTATTATAACCCAATAACAAGAAGAAACTATTCCATGTACATCACCGTTTTGATTTCACCATTTTTCTATATGCAAAAAAAATTTAAGAAACAAATTTTTAAACAAATTTTTAATCTATCTATAGATAATAAGTTAGGAATTATTTGTTCCATTAATAAAATATCAATTACATATTAATTATTTGCTTATTACGATTAACTTAACAATCGATATGTTGATTTCTTCCTAATATATACAACATGGATTTTGTACAATAGTTTTCATTATTAGAAATTGAATTTTGCAATTTAGCATTGAATTATTATTTCCTGGTAACACAAATTATATTATTTGATATTCATAATACATAATAGCTTCAACGAAAGAATGAATGCATATTTTTTCTATAATTTTTAATGAGTCGCAAGCCACAGTTTAATTTTCCAGATTTTTTTCAGTTGGAAATATAATTAGGAAAAACGTTTTTTTTAAAAGAATGTATAAACATTGTATCAAATAATAATACATATGATATCTCCATCGTAATATATTTTCTTGTTGAAAAAATATAATACAATATATGTAAAAATTATTTTATTTAAAAATTATTTTACCTAAGAATCATTTATTTTTTTCAAATTCTATTCTCACTGGAAGCAATATAAGAACACTTGAATAATGTTTTCGTTTAACATCCGATGAGGGTCATCATTGACCTGAAATAAATTTATAATGACACTAAAGAAGAGAATTTTTTCTTATATATATATATATATATATATATATATATATATGTATATGTTGCAGTCACAGATCTATTTTATCGTAACCTGTCCACTAACGTACACATCGAATTACTCGCTCGCCCTAAGAAAAACAACATCCGGTTACGAACGGAAGTGACGAAGCCCCTTTTACGACCTTAACCGCTTGTCTCAGATTAAAAAAAAAGGGATAAATTTGAAATTAATATTAACAGAACACTTCTGTCAGAAACAACGCTATAAAAATGGAATGAATCATCTTCACTTGCCGACACTACGCTAAAGAAGTGATTTATCTTTACGCCCATTTTTATAACTTTCTATTTACACAAACTCTGCAGCGTGGCGCTGCCCCACTTTCATATAACAAAGGCTTCAGCGGAGGTATAACTTCCGAGCGGATCTTTCCTCACCAGTTGTTGGGTTGCATTCGGTAGGCCGTTTTACCTCTGGGCGGTTCTGCCGGATGTGCCTCGGCACTCCGGCCTCAGGGGGCCATCCCCCAGCCTTTTACTCCCTTAGGAGGGGGGGTATTGCCAGGCGCCCCCAAAAGGGGAATGCCGACGGGGTCGAAGGTATTTTTGGCCTTGCCGGACGCGTGAGGGCTTCGGCCCTGCGACCGGACCCACCTTAAAAACGGCCCTGTGCCACATTCGTGTGTTGGTGGGACGTATGATAAATAATCAGAGATCCTCGGATCTTTCCTCTCCAGTTATTGGGTTGCATTCGGTAGGCCATTTTATCTCTGGGCGGTTCTGCCGGATGTGCCTCGGCACTCGAGATTTCCTCCGGCCTCAGAGGGCCATCCCCCCAGGCTTTTACCCCCTTCGGGGGGGGTATTGCCTGGCGCCCCAAAAAGGGGAATGCCGACGGCGTCGAAGGTATTTTTGACCTTGCCGGACGCGTGTGGGCTTCGGCCCTGCGACCAGACCCACCTTAAAAACGGCCTTGTGCCATATTCGTGCGTTGGTGGGACGTATGATAAATAAATCAGAGATCTTCGGATGCTCTCATGACTCCATATATAGCACTAGACCTTGCTGTCTAGTTCAAGCTATAACCCGGCATACGTGTCCGGACCCACATTTGGGTTCGTGAAACTGCATGCCTCATTAGACCCACATTGCACTTAGTGGGTCAATGAGCAGCACAGACCAGCAGAGTTCGAGCCTCGGCTCGTTCCCGACCTTCCCCTCCCCTTTATTCCCACTTTAATCGGCCTTCGGGCTTTTGACCTTGTGTCAAGCCTTGTCTGGTAGGAGACATTGGCAAATATTATCCACGGATGCTCTCAGGAACCGCTCTTAGCAGCCTCCGAAAGGCTTGAATCCTACGTCACGTGGTGCATTCGCCTTTCCCATCACATATTTATAAGCAAACAGTCCTTTTAAGTGCCATAAGAGGTTACCGTCTGCGGGTCGGAGTATCTTTATTGGCTCGCCGAAATAGACGGCCTGGAGGCAAATACGAAGACGGATTCTAAGACCAGCCGGTCTTAACCCTCGCTCGGTTCCGCTTGTCCGATTGACTGCGCAGCACGATTTAGCCTTTAGCTACCGCTTCACTATCTGCGCAGCGCTAAGATAACGCCAATCTTAGCCTCGGCCTCCTGGCCTGTCCGCTCGTTTGTGCAGAGCTTTGGCACGGCTCAACCTTAGCTCCCGTCCGATATGTCCGTACGGCTTTGATACGGCAAAGCCTTCGCTACCGTCCGTACAGCTTCGGTGCGGCTCAGCCTTAGCTATCGTCCGTATGGCTTTGGCACGGCAAAGACTTCGCTATCGTCCGACCGTCCGTACAGCTTCGTTACGACAAAGCCTTAGCTAGCGCCCGATACGTCCGTACGGCTTTGACACGGCAAAGTCTTCGCTATCGTCCGATACGTCCGTACAGCTTTGGTGCGACACAACCATAGCTACCATCCGATATGTCCGCACGGTTTTGGCGCGACCCAGCCTTAGCTACCGTCCGCACGGCTTTGACACGGCAAAGCTTTCGCTCCCGTCCGATACGCCCGCACAGCTTTGACGCGACCCAGCCATAGCTATCGTCCGCACGGCTTTAACACGGCAAAGCCTCAGCTATCGTCTCGATTTGCCCGCACGGCTAGGGGGACACGACAAAGCCCTAGCTTCTCCGACTCCTTCGCCAGTACTAAGGTCTGGCAAACCTTAACCTCGGTCTCTCCGACCTTTCACTTGGTCCGTAACACTAAGACACGGTTCAGTCTTAGTCACTAGCTCGCCCGACACTACACGACCAAGCTGCCATCACCGAACTCGACCTCGACGCTCCTGCAAGGTACCACGCAGTCCACGCACGACTCGCTGTTACGTACTGCCCTACCATTGCAACACCTGGCTCACATACAACGTACCGTCATAATTGGGAATATCGATCTACCAACTACGATCTACACCAGCTTCCTACGATGATCATCCAGCTGCATTCTACGACTCGTCCGACATCAGCTTCCAGCTACGATCATCCAGCTGCATTCTACGACTCGTCCGACCTCAGCTTCCAGCTATGACCCTCCAGCTTCTTCAACGGCTCGATCAACCTACGTCAGCTACCCGCGACTAATATCAAGCTGCGCTCATCTACGTCTCAACCATACCAGCTACCAACGTTACCATTCTAGCTGAAGACCGATTACGACTATCACGGACTTTACACACGTTTTTAGATCAGACAATAAATTGTCACTTGTTATATTTGTTACCCCGTCTTTGTTCCTTCATTGTCTTTTGTTGTCACTTACTCACACGCATTAAACTTAATTCATTTGCGGGGTCGACATGCTTATCGGCTCCGCAACAATTTCCTCTCGCGAATTAACACCCCTGCCAAGCGATTCGCCCACTCACTGACCAATCAAGGGCAGAGTCCATTGATTCCTTCTTCCTCTCTAGAGCTATTTTTTCTATCACTTTTTGGAAGTCATGACAAGCCAGAGAGCACCTCGTTAGTAGCCCAGACAGGCCTCTCTCGCGTCCTCTGCTACGGACATTCCACATGGAACACCTTCACTGAAGAACACGCTGCCACTTGCTATACACACAAAAGAAACAGCCTTGCGGTTCGTCACACGAGCTACTTGCTACAGTGACACACACTTCCTACAAACTCAAGGACCAACATACCAACCGGTGACACAAAAAAAACTTTTCTCACTCTGACTCGTTTACTTCTACTACAATAATAAACCTTTCGATATTGTTTTTCCAAAGAAGTTTCGTTATTTATTTTTATTGTCAATTAATTCATAGTGTTATGGAAACTAACCATTTAAACACAATATATATATGATTTGTTAGTGAATAGGCTATCGGTAGCTATTTTTAAACGAGTTTGAGCTTATTAGTTTCCATGAATTAAATGGTTTCAAGCATTACTTAAAAACAATTCTTTTCATCAAGTATTCCTATCTAATACGAACAATTTAATAATAATTATAAAAAGTCAAGTTGGCGGCCTTAGTCGGGGGGAACCCGAAGGTTCCCTTTTAAAAAGCAACTACACCGAGGTGTTGGAGAGGGCGGTACTCCATCCCTGGATTGCTCTACTTTACCCTTGATCTTCATCTTATAATGCTGAGTGCTTAGCAAGGCGGCATGAAGTACCATTTTTGAGTCCTTGGCGTGACTCGACCAGGGATTGAACTCCGGTCTGCCAGACCATTGGCGAACACAGTACTCATTAGGCCAATATATATATATATATATATATATATATGAAAAAGACATGATCTCTTCTCTCCACGCTGCTATAGATAAAATAATTAGGCTGACGGGTCAGTGCAATCAATCGAAGAGAAGGGGATCTCTTAAAACTAGAAGACTGTGTGTATAACGGAAATAAATAGAACGTCAGTAATGCTTTTGGTAGCTGTAATCAGTCTTCCTCCACACTTTTCTAAGTCGTCTTCGAGTCGTTGTATCAATGTGTCAACGCTGTCATCAATGCTGGCAAGTCCTTTTCCTCACTCTTTTTTTGACACATATAGTCTATCAAGTCATCTTTGGGATGGAAGGTTTTATGTATAGTCATTAGTTTTCTTGTTCTCTGGTCCATTTGTTTAAGTTCTTTTCTCGTCCACTTCAAGAATGGTCTCGAGTGTCTAACGAGGGGAACAGCCCAGGGATTTATCCCTTTGAGAAGGTTCCTACTATATAGTTTTTTCTCGAATAGTTTTCTGGTTCTTCTGAGATACTCTTTTTTTATTTGTCCTTTCATTTCCACTTGTTTGATGGTGTCAACTTCCAATAACCCCAAGTATTAGTAGGTTTCCTTTTCTCTGAGCGTTCTGATTTTTCCTTGATTTGGTAGTTCGACTTCTTCCGTGATGTGTTGGTTGCCGCTTTCCATTACTAGCAAGGCGGCTAAATTCCATTCCTATATCTAGACAATATTCTCACGATCTGTATTAGGATTTCCAATTCTCTTTCAAATTTAGCAAACAGTTTGATGTCGTCTATGTACATCAAGTAGTTGATCTTTTCCTGCGATTTACTGAGTTTGTATCCGACAGTGCATTTCCTAAGGATGTGATTGAGTGGCATCATTGCTATCACGAATAGTAATGGTGATAGTGCATCTCCCTGGAATATGCCTTTTTGGATCTTTACCTCCACTAAGCTTTTTCCTCCTGCTGTCAATTTCACTCTTCAGGTTTCCATGGTCTTCTCGATAAACTGTACGACTTGGTGTGGAATTTTATACATTTTGAGACAGTGTAGTATCCCGCTTTGAGGGACCATATCGTAACCCTTTTTGTGGCCAATCCAGGCCATAGCTAAATTTTTCCGTCTCGCTTTCTCTCGTTGAGGATGAGTTGATCTATATATAGTAGTTCTTCTGTATCTCTGGTTCTCTTACAGCATCCTTTTTACTCCTCGGGTAAGATTCCGCCGCTTATCAATGAGTAGTAAATCTCCTCCCCAATTTGTGCCGTTAGTATTTTCCACATCATCGGTAGGCACGTTGTGGGTCTATAGTTGTTTGTGGGGGTTCTTTTGAGGCAGTCTTTTTGGATCAGAGTGGTCTTACTTTGGTCATCCATTCGGGCATCTCAGTTTTCTGTATGTATTTATTCATTTCTGTAGCAAGTCTCTCTTGGATGGAGGTGAATTTTTCAACCAAACTCTGTGTATGCCATATAGGACAGGATTTTTCCAGTTTGATATTTTCTAAGCGTTGCTTTGAGAGCGTCGAGTTGTATTTTCATTTGAGTGCCTTCTTCGCGCATTCGCAACTCTGTTTCCATGTTGTTTATCCATTCGATTTTTTTGTTATGATCTTTCCGTTTCCATATTTTACTGCTAAATCTTTTTGTCTCTTTCGCATCCGGTTGTTGGTATGACTTCGCTTATTCTCCCCCAACTTATCGGGGGGTGTCCTCGTGGTGTAACGGTTAAATCGATGGACTGCAGAATCGTAGTAAACGAGTTCGTACTCCAGTCGCGCTAGTTCGTTCACTTTTGGGCAAATACCCTTGGGAAAGGTATGTACCCTCTTGTCTTCCCAGCTATGGTGTAATACACCCCTTCGACCGCCCCGAACACATCAACTTCTTTAAAACAATACTATTCATGGCCCGTGATTCATCCAGTTGGTTCCGACAGAGGTATCACACATTTCTTTACGGTCACAAGAAATACAACCGAGGGAGTGGGAGAAAAAGAACAAACAAATAATTTGGACTTAGGTTAGCTCCAAGTGCAAGAAGGGTAGTTTTGTGACACTTTTTTGTTCAGCTTTTCGTGCATCTTGTAGACTATCGCTGGGAGTGTATTTTTCGCAAAACCTCAATAGAAGCCACTTGAAATGCCAACTAATGTTTGACTGTCTTCCTTCACTGCCTCCTTCTGCTGACCGTCCAACACCAGACTGCTAACTCATCTTGACTGGTCCCTTCCGCTCCCGTTCTCGACTGCCTCTCTGCGTCTCTCTTCGCCAACTGACCCTTTCTGCTTTCCTTTGCCAACTGCCCATCTGGCTTCTCTCGGACCTGCCTTTCCCTTCCCACTTCTGGTCTCGTCGGAGATCTCGAGTCCAAGCCCTTTGTTCGGTTTCGCGCCAAAACAGATCGTCTGCTTGGCGGACCACCTTCTTACCCTTGTCATTTATTCACAATAAATTACAAAAGATATAAAAAAATATATATATACAATACAGACATAATTGCCACCATGCAAGGTGTCACACCTTTCAAACGGAGCCCTCCTTGCTTCTTTCACAAAAACACACGCAATAGAGGTTACTCCACAAAATTACAACAAAACCGCAATGTGCTGGGATGGTGTGCTCCCTCGCTCCCTGAAATCACTCTCAAGGAGAGCTTCTGACCACCCTCAACCAATTGGTCGAGAAGGACTGTTAACATGCCTTCTATAATTATCTTTTCGGGCCAAGGGCATTACGGTCTCTGTGGTTAGCCAAATGCTATGTCAGGACTTAAACACCCCCAAGGCCTCAACATATCCGACCCTCACCACCTTGCGGCTACATTTTATCTCAGAGGACTTTTAAACACCTCTTTTTCGTCCTACCCCAACAATACTCCATATCCAGACACCTTGGAGGACTTTCAAATCACCTCCATTTCATACCATCCCCATCAATATTCCATATCCAGAAACCTTGGAGGACTTTCCAAACACCTCCATTTTTCATACCACCCCCATCAATATTTCATACCCAGAGGGCTCCCGGCAATTGTGAGCATCATCAATCTCAGCAGTTGTTTATGTATTGCATCTTGAGAAATCCTCATGGGGGGATCAGAGCATATGTGGCCTCAGGCCCGGTAATTCCACCCCAGTAACAGTTGAGCTAGGAACTTTTCACCATTCCAGCACCCTGCCAGTGATCTCCATTGATTTTCAAAAGGAAAAAAAGCAACAATTGACACCGTCTCCGAGATCGGCCAGCCATGACCAGCCAGAGTGGGGAGCAACAGGACACCGCCCCGCGCCCAGGCATCGTCCTCCCAACCCCGTCGTCGACCGTCTCTACAAAGTAGCACATACATCAAAACTTTTTAATCAGGCCTCTTGCCTTCCAAAATCATCAATTGCATAACTTACTACCCTTCGATACCCGACCTCGAAACGGAGGCGCTGTGCAACCTATCCACCGGGGTGGGGGACATGACGACGAAGAGAAGAAGCTCCAAGAGCAATTAAACTTTAAAAAAAAACAGAAAATCCATGAAGGTAAAAAAGAAAAAACAACAAAAAACAAGCAACAAAAAACAAACAAAGCAAATGACAAGGCAAGCTCAACCCCAAAAACGTATAACAAAAAGAATAAAAAATCCACACTAACTAAACAACAGAAAAAATAATTCACACACTAACCAAAAAAACTAAATAAAGATGAAGTAACTTCAATAGCCAATATACAAAAAAATGAAACAACGAAAAAAATCATTCTCAAGGAATCTCTGTCACGTGCCCCACTACCTGTCCCGCGTCTACCTTCTAACCTTTGTCTCTCTTTCTCTTGGAATCTCTGCCCACTCCCACCATTTCTCTTTGCATCTTTCTTTCCTTCTCTCCTGTCCACTTTGACTTCTTCCCTCTACCAGGGATGGTCAGGGTTGGGTGGAGGTGACAGCGTTTGCTGCCAACCGTTTTTTTTTTCTTTTTTAAATTCGACAAAAAAAACTTCCTTTTTTTCTTTAAAAATCCAACAGTTTACTTTTTCTTTTTAAAACTGAGACAGGCATGGATGCAGTAACAAAAATTCCTTACCTTAGCAATCTCTCTTTCTTTCTCCTTTCACTCTCTTTTTCTCTTCCATTTGTCTTTTTTTTTTTTCTTTCTCTACTCTTCTCCCTCTTTTTCTTTTTAATTTCTTCATCTCTGTCCTTTTTCATTCATTTGTTTCTCTTTTTTTCCTCCGTTCTATTCATTTTTTCTGTTCTTCCATTCATTCCTCCTTTCTCCTTGTCTTTTTTTTTTTTCATTTCTTTATCTGTTCTTCCTTCTCTTTTTTTTTGTTTAAATTTTCCGCCATTTTTTTCAATTTTCCATTTTGTTTTGTGGTGGGAGAAGTTCCCCTATCCACCCCTGCACCCTGCACTCAGCACGATTCTACGTTGACCAGTCGGTTTGAAACTATCTCAGCGATCTCTCTCTCTCTCTCTCTCTCTCTCTCTTTCTCTCTCTCTCTCTTATTTTTCTTTTCATCTTCCTTGTCCCTTTCATTTTTTCCCAATATTTCTTTTTCATTTCCTGTGGTTCAAAACTAACACCACTATTTTTTCTTCTAGTGAACCTTACAGCAATTTTTCTTTTTTTTTTTTAATCGGTGACCCATCACCTCTCTAGCATAAAAAAACTACTACAAAACTTCACAGAAGGGACAATAATTTTTTTTAGCCACTGGTCCTATCACTTAAGCATAAAAATTACTATTTGAAACTGCAACGAAAAAAAAAGCATTTTTAATTCTAACGGTCAAGATAAGTGTGGGAAGAGGGTAAGGGAATAAATTCTCCCCTCCCCTTCTCACAAAGATACAACAAAAAAATCAGCAGTAAAACGAAATAGATTACTTTTTTTTCTTTCTACATTTTAAAATTCCTTACAAATAAAAAAAAATTCTTTTTCTCATGGCCGAGTGCAGAGATGGAATACGGGGTGGGTGAATGTGGACTCCTTACCTTTGTTGGTTTCTCTCTTCTTTTTTTCTTTTCTTTTTCTCTTCTTACTCTTTGTTTCTTTTGTTGTTGTTTTTTAAAAGAAGTCTTTTTGCTTGTAGGATTTATTTCTTTGGGTTTTTTGTTTTGTTTTGTTTTTTTCTGTCTCTCCGCACACGTCTATCTCTTGTTCTTTCCCTTTCCTTCACTTCATTGCTCACAGGGTCCTTTTTGGGCTTTCTTTCTGTCTGCTCGATTTCCGACCCATCCACTCCCTCGACCTTTTTCTTTTCCTTCATTTTGGAATAATTTCCGTCAGGTTTTCTTTCTATCCTGGTCAACGGCGCCAGATGTGATACACCCCGTCGGCCGCCCCGGATACATCAACTTCTTTAAAACAATACTATTCCTGGCCCGTGATTCATCCAGTGGGTTCCGACAGGGGTATCACACATTTCCTTACGGTCACAAGAAATACAACCGAGGGAGTGGGAGAAAAAGAACAAGCGAACAATATGGATTTAGGTCAGCTCCAAGTGCAAGAAGGGTAGTTTTGTGACACTTTTTTGTACAGCTTTTCGTGCATCTTGAAGACTATCACTGGGAGTGTATTTTTCGCGAAACTCCTACAGAAGCCACAAGGAATGCCAACTAATGTTTGACTGTCTTCCTTCACTGCCTCCTTCTGCAGACTGCTAACTCATCTTGACTGGTCCTTTCCGCTCCCGTTCTCGACTGCCTCTCTGCGTCTCTCTTCGCCAACTGACCTTCTCTGTGTTCCTTTGCCAACTGCCCCTTTGGCTTCTCCGGACCTGCCTTTCCCTTCCCACTTCCGGTCTCGTCGGAGATCTCGAGTCCAAGCCCTTTGTTCGGTTTCGCGCCAAAACAGACAAAGGGATCGTCTGCTTGGCGGACCACCCACATAGTGTCACAATGGGTTAAATAGTACCACGACTGTTCTTCTAGGAGAATGGCTTTGGCATTAAATAACCTACAAAGATTGATATGCCATTAAACAAAGAAACCAAACCCAACTTATTGGTAGAATTTTCTTTCGTTGTTTTGGAAGGACTTGTTTTGTCTGTATTGTTTGGTTCTATCTCGGTATCTTTTTAGTCTTCCTTCATTCGCCTGTATTTTTGGATTAGTCTCCTCAAGTTTTATTTTTCGTTCTAGTTGCCGGGCTTTTTTTTTTTAGTTTCATCCGAATATATCTAAGTGTTCCGTTTTGATATTTTTGCTTGTCGTAGTCTTTTTATCTGTGATTCTAGTCTGAGTTCCCACTCGGGTTTTGACTTTCTGTCTGTGGTCTCCAGAGGAACCCCGATTTTTTCACAGACTAATTTTGCTCCTGCATATATTAAATCGTTTAACTCCGTGATCTCAATTAGTCTTTCACTTTCTCGGTTTCTGACTTGACTGTCCGCCAGTTTTGGTTTCTGAGAAAAGGTAATGTGGTTTTCTTTTCAGACATGATTCTTTTAATAATATTTACATTCATTTTTTCCTCTTGTGTTAATGTTTGCGCCTGCGTGTTTGCGGTGTATCGGTCTTTGTCATGTAGTGTTTGGTTAGAAGTTTCTGGCTTTCCCGTATTTAGTGTTTCGGTTACTGTATTAGGAGTCTGTTGATGTTTTTGCCTATATATTGGTTAGTGGATTTCCAGTATTTCAAAGTTAGAAAACCAACCATTCTTTGTTATTGTCCTAACCTGGTCAGCAAGACTTTGATTTGTTGTCTTAAATCAAGAGAATTCTGTCCATTTTCTACTCTGTGCTCACTGGTTTGAGTGGTCAATTTGTTCACCGTTAGTATACCTGAAAGAAGAATCGTTTGTGAACCTGAAAGAAGAATAGCTAATATTCGCAGGATGCCGATTGTTTTCCCTATGTTGGCTATCAAGGAGGCATCTTCCGATCATGACACCCACACCTGCTGTCTGTGCTCCATGTTGTATTATGTTTCGATTTGTCATTTTTCATGGGTAGTATATAATGGCTATACCAGACCCAGAGGTTGTTTATTATCAACGCGCCTGACACAGATGTGACCGACAACAGTTATGATAAATGTTCGTGTACAGCAAATCACAAAAGTTTAGTTCACCTCAAACAATAAGTAATGGTTAAAGCGATGAACTGCGGAATCGTAGTACGCGAGTTCGTACTCCAGTCGCGCTATTATGTTCACTTTCGGGCAAATACCCTTGGGAAAGGTATGAACCCCCTTATTCTCCCTCCAGCTATGGGTAAATAGTAGGACGGACTAGGTTCTTCAGCCTTGTTGAGGCAACTAGTCTAGGAGAAGGAAAACTCTGAATTCAAACCTGTTAAACTCCGCTTAAAAATTGACCTTGTGTCATATCCTGCCCGAGCGGAGGGGTTGGTAAATAGTACCTCAAACAATAAGTACCTGAGCAAGTGTCAGGTATTCCTGTATCACCTTCTTGGTTTTTATGTTTACTGTTGTAATTTGAAACATCGTTTCTACTGAGTCTATTATTATTATTTACTCATTAGAATTTTCACATCAGCGTAAGCTGATGGTATTTCACTGGAGATTGAGTGACAGCAAGTCTCCTCAAGTCTCCGGGACTCTTCTCAGTATTCTGGCAGTTTTCAATAATGCTGTTATTTGGATGGTCTCCACTCGGCCGCCAACTTCCAAATCTTCCAGGCCCTTTAATAATCCTTTAGTTACCGTGCCAAAGGCACCAATCACAATTGATATAATTGTCACCTTCATGTTCCATAGTTTTTTTCAATTCTCTAGCAAGGTCGAGGTACTTATCTCTCTTTTCACATTCTTTTAGTTTTATTCTGTGGTCCGCCGGGACAGCAAAGTCGACAATTTTGCAGATTCTCTTTTTTTGTTGATTATTATAAGATCTGATCTTCGGGCCGAGATTAGGTGATCCGTTTGTATATCAAAGTCCCACAGGAGTTTGTGTGTATCATTTTCTAGGACAGGTTCTGGGTTGTGCATATGCCATATGTTGGCATGGTCAAATTTAAATTTCTTGCACATTTCCCAGTGGATCACCTTGCCCAACCAGTCATGTCTAGCCTTGTACTCCTTCTGTGCCAATTTGCTGCATTCGCTTATTATGTGATTGATGGTTTCATCTCTGTCACCACATAGTCTGCACTTGCTATTTTGTTATGTCTTATCTATCATCGCTTTGATATGGTTGGTTCTTATAGCGCTGTTTTGTGCTGCCATTAGGAAAGATTCTGTTTCTTTCTTAAAGTTTCCTTTTCTTAGCCATGTTCAGGTTTTGTCGTGCGAGATGTTGTTTATTAGTCGTTCAAAGCTCCCATGGAGTTGTTTTTCCTTCCATTTTTGTTTCCTAGTTTTTGTCATTTTGTTATCTATCGTGTCGTCAGTATTGTTTCTGATGGCCGTTATCAGTCCTCCTTGCGAGTCTTTCATACCAGCGTTGACTGATGGTCTTTCACTGGAGTGTGAGTGACACAAGTCACCTCAGTTTTCCCGGACTCTTCTCAGTATTCTGGCCAATCTTAACAATGATGTAGTTTAGATGATTTTGGCTCGTCCTCCGATTTCTTACTCTTCCAGCTTTTTTACGAAGCTTTTGAGAACTGTTCCAAGTGTACCACTTGCAATTGGTATAACCGTCACTTTCATGTTCCATAGTTATTTTAGTTCTCTGATAAGGTTCAAATACTTGTCTATGTTTTTGCTTTCTTTGATTTTCACTCTGTGGTCCGCCTGAACAACAAAATCCCCTCTACGGCAGGTTTGTTTTATCTAAATAGATAAATCGATTTAACTTTAAAAAAAAAAAAAAATTTTATCTAAATATATAAATCGATTTAACTTTTTTGTTTAATTATTATTATTATTGCTGTTGTTTTTTATGCCTTGCAAGTTTTTCACACCAACGTTAATTGATGGTTTTTTAATAGATTCTGAGTGAGAGCTAGTCCCCTTAGGTATCCAGGCTTCTTCTGAGAACTTTAGCCGATCTTATTGATGTTTATGTCTGGATAGTCTCGATTCTTCCTTTGATTTGTAATTCCTCCTGTCTTTTTCCAAGCTTTTGGCAACCATTCTAATGCACCAACTACAATTGGTATCACCGTCACTCTCATATTCAACAATTTTGTTTTTATTTTTTGTTGTTTTTTTTTTTTGTTTTGTTTTTTTGTGTTTTTTTTTTTTTTGTTGTTTTGTTTTTGATGTTCGTTTTTTTTTTAGTTTTTTATCAAGGTGTAAATATTTGCCTGTCTTTTCGCTTTTTTATTGGCTCTGTGTTCCGCCGTGACGGAAAAGCAACAGGATAAAAAGTTCTTTTTTACTTGTAAATTAACACAAGAACTAGTTTTTTGACTGATATTAGATGATCCGTTTGCACCGACAAAACCCAAAGAATTTTATGGCTTTTATATAATATGTCCTTATGGTATCATTATGTGATGGTATTAAGAGATTTTCAGTTTCTGTCTTGAGGTTTCTTTTTCCCCTCTTCTAGCGATGTCCAGATCTTCTTATGAGCAATCTCCGAAGTTTGTGCTTGAAATATCTGTGTATTTCTTTTACTTCTCATTTTTTCTTTTCTATATTTTGTTATTTTTCTGTTAGTCCTGATGACAACATTGCTGCTATTTGCTGCGGCAATTATTCTTTCTTAGTTTTTTGCGTATTCCTCGGGTGCCTGAATTGTTGTCCTCAATACTGATGAGTCTTCTTCCTCCTTCTTGACATATAGTCTGTCTCTGCAATCTCTTGCGTGTAAGGCGTTGTGCATGTCCTTTTGGTCCATTTTTCCGAGTTTTTCCCTAGTCCATTTTAAAATGGCCCAAAGAATCTTACGAAAGGGAATACCAAGGCATTAATTCTTTTGATGAGATTTCTGTTTTAAAGCTTGGTTTTCTCGTTCTTCTGGGGTGCGCTTTTCTTACTTTATCCCTCATCTCTGTTTGTTTGATAGTTTCCGCTTTCAATGTACTCTAATACTTTCTTTTTTCTAGGTGTTCCGATGCTTTCCTGATTTTGCAGTTCTATTGCTTCTCTTTTAATGTTTTCTATCATTTATATGAATTATTATTTTACGCATTGAAAGTTTTTCACACCAGCCGCTAGCTGATGGTTTTCCACTGGAGTCTAAGTGACAGCAAGTCTCCTCCATTCGCCTGGACACTTCTTAGCATTCTGGCCGATCTCAACAAGGCTGTAGTTTGGATGGTCTCCACTCGTCGTCTTACTTTCAAGTCCTCAAGTCCCTGTACCAATCATTTAATGACTGTGCCGAGAGCGCTAACAACAATTGGTGTCACAGTCACTTTCATGTTCCAGAGTTTTTCAGTTCTCTTGCAAGGTCCAGGAACTTATTTCTCTTTTCGTCCCCCTTCAGTTTTATCCTGTGGTCCACTGGTGCGGCAAAGTCCACTATTCGATAGGTTCTCTTTTTTGTTGACTATCACTAGGTCTAGTAGTCTGGCCGAGATTAGATGATCCGTGTGTATCTCAAAATCCCAAAGAATTGTGTACATCTTATTTTCTAGGACGGATTCTGGGTTGTACATATACCATTTGCTTGTATGGTCAAATTTAAACTTTTTGCACAATTCCCAGGGGATCACTTTGCCCACCCGGTCGTGTCTAATCTTTAACTATTTTTGTGCTAATTTACTGCATTCCCTTATTATGTGATTGATCATTTCGTCTCTCTCGCTATATAATCTACATTTACTATTTTAATCCGTCTTGTTTATTCTTGCTTCGATATAGTTAGTTCTTATGGCGTTGTTTTGTGCTGCTATTACAAGAGATTCAGTTTCTCTCTTAACATTTCCCTTTCTTAGCCGTGTCCAAGTTTTCTCGGGTGAGAAGTCACTTGTTTGTTGCTTGAAATATCCATACCGTTGTTTTCCTTCCAAGTTTTGCTTTCTGGTTATTTTTGTTCTGTTGATGCTTGTGTTGTCTGTATTGTGATGGGAAAGTGGAGTTGATTTTCTTTGCATTATTAGATGAGTGTATCTTAAGAACTTTTTTCTAATATTTAATATGAAAAATTATCCCCCCACACACACACATATATATATATATATATATATATATATATATATATATATATATATTGTAATCGAGCAGTCGGTAGATTCAGTTAACATTGATTTTTTTAGATTTTATCTAGAGAAGCAATTTTCGATAAAAACTTTAACTCACTTGAAATACAATTAACTGATTACTGCCAAATATCATTTGCCTCTTTCAGTAATCTGGTGTCGGCTAGTAATTAGCTTAAAATTAGATTTCGATACACGTTCTATTATAAAGATTTAAAAGAGAGAAAATCTATACTTAAACTGAAAACTCAAAACTCGTACAACGGAAAACATGAAACAGAACTTAAAGCTAATATCTTTTTTTATCTTTGTTTTTAAACCGACTGGCCGAGCAAAAATTAAAATTCTTTTAATCTGAATTAGTCATCTTGAATGTTTACATCGCTGAGTCAACTAGTGTGACGGTTACACTTTTTAAACACGTTTTAATTCTGTTCGTTCAATTAGAGAAAATTCCTTTCATGTTATCGCGTAATAAAATAGTTTTGGGGTATTTAGTAAAAATAGGATTTCCTAAAAATTAAATAGGAATTATTCGTTTCTGCTTAAAAGCAGATTTTTACTCAAACTTACAAAAAAGAATCAAATATCAATTGATTATCAATATTTTCATCCACGAAATTGCAAATGAATCACTTTAAATATAGATTGATCAAATAAATATGAGTAGGATAAACGGAAGTTGAGAATAATTCGGTGTTTACTACATCAACAAAAAATAATGCTACGAATATTGAATAATTAAAATGATTTTAGTAATTATAATTTCTAATTTCTATCATCAAAATATTTATAGCAACATTATAACGCTCTATATCATAAAACTTATAATGAAACTATCATTCAAAGATACTGACAATAACAAAATAGATTGAATTCGATTTGTAATTATTCACATTTTATGGTATAAAATGGCACGATTGTTGGATTGATACTCAGTAGGCGACATTAACATTATTAATCATGCAAAAGATTTTGGTTCAACCAAGGTAACAAATAGTTTCAGCACAAACCAGAAACTGTTGTAAAGATAAAATAGAATAAAAATGAACAAATAAACAAACAAAAGCAACAAACAACTTAGATGCTATCTATCGAAAATGATACCTTTTGATTTTACAGGTAAAGAACTGATACGAAAATTTGATAATATAGATTTTAAGAGAAAAATATGATGGATTAATAATAGATGACAATTAACTTCAACCTTGAAACCTTTCTATTTCATATGACATCATCATTTATAACTGATTCCAAAAAAGTCGTTCAATATGCAAATTGGAAAAGCAAACGCTAGGCTGAGAATATTTAGCATTTATAGTAATAAGTAATTGATGCACAAATCTTCTGTAATAAGCAAAATACCAAAATTAGTTGCTAGCAAAATTTCTGATACCCTATTTATTCCCTGTTTTTCCTAATCGCAATGAGATTCTCTATAAGATAGCTATTTCTCAAACTGGTTTTGAGGAAGATGATTATGCTAGGAACTAATTTAGGATATTAATTTTTCATGCTAATGCTCTAAACCCGATATTTGGCCACACTAATCAGCAGTAAAATATGGTACCGTCTATTAGTTATGCAGTTCTTTTGACAAATATCAGGGGAAAAATCTATCGTTTGTAAGCCTGAAATTTTTTATTTGTCCCAAGCAGTAAATGGCTTGCATAACATTTCAAGAATGCAATGCACACTTAAGTGCCTAAGAATGCGGCATATCTATTTTTTGTAGGTTGTTTTAATAACCTATTTTTGAAAAATATTCAGGGAAACACAACCGAAAGTCAAATATATTGTGTATCTAGAATACCTATGTGTAGACTTTTGCAGAGATATTTTCTTTATAAAATTTCCATACCTAGCCCGTTCTTGGTCAAAAAATTAAGTCAGTCATTAATATTTATGTTTGACTAGTATTATCAAAACTTACAAATAATGTTGGCAATTCTCCGTCTAATAAAATGAAAATATTACCATAACTAACAATCAATCTATTATGTATAAAACGCAATGTGAGTTCATACACACACACACACACACACGCATACGCACACACACACACACACACACACACATACACGCGCGCGCGCGCATACACACACACGTATATATATATATATATATATATATGTATACAAACTCAAATTGTGTTTTATTCGTGAATAATGACCATCAATGTTCGAAAGTACCTGGAATACAAATAAAATGAAATAGGATAATAACTAAACACACGTATACACACGCTTCTGGTCTAATAGCCCCCTTCAAGTGTACGAACGATCAGTGACAAGCAAAGCACTAAACCTTTGGGTCTGGTTCAAGCTCTGAGCAGGGATGCATTCTGCGCTCACATTGCACTCAGTCTCAGTCTAGCAGAGTCACCTGGCTCACATCGCACCCAGTGAGCCTATACACCACATTCCTCTCCCCTAAACCCCCAATATAAAAAAACTTGTATCAAATTCTGTCTGGTTGGAGGCACGGATAAATACCTCTTCGTGTCTATTTTATATGTTTTTATACTCTCTCAATGTCGCTCAGCAAAAACAATATCTCTCTTATCAAAAATAATATTAGATATTGAACAAAAATAAATATTCTCACTTGCTTGTTCCTCCCACACACACACACAAAAGCTAATTCAAATATAAGAGTTAACGAATGAAACAAAATAAATCTTTTCAGAATTTTTTTCCGTAAATGTAAACTCTAATTTTTTTGGAATGGATTTATAGCAAAAATTATTCTAATCTCGTAAAAATATTTGTTTTGGGGCTATTCAAAATGACGGCCAATCAAAGGCTTAAACAGAGGTTTGTCACCAAATTTTTAGTGAGTGGAAAGAGCAAACCATGTGAAATTTGCAGAAGAATGCATAATTTTTTGGGAGAAGTACGTTTTAATCAGAAGATGTTTACAAATGGGTTATACATGGGTTTGCTACAACAAGCATGAATCGAAAAGACAATTCATGGAGAGGAAACACTGACTCTCCAGTAAAGTTAAAGTTACAGGCACAACAGTCAGTTTTTGGCACTGGAAAGGACCTATTACTATTGGTTTCCTTCCAAAAGATACAACTGTAAACAGTGTTCCCTATTGTTAACTTCGACGGCATACTGCTCGGACACTGTAATGCCGTATATAATCAAAATCCTATTGACTGATGGATGAAGGGTTGCATCCTTCACTTCCGTAAAAAGGGCGACCTCGGATTAGCCTAGAACTACCGAGGTATAGCGCTTACGTCCATAGCGGCCAAGATATACATTGCCCTACTACGCAACTGCATAGAACCCAAAATTGACAACATACTTAGGAAGAACCAAAATGGCTTCCAGAGAAATAGATCCAAGACGTCACAAATTTTGACTATCCGTCGAATTCTTGAAGGTGTACGAGCAAAAAACATAGAGGCAACAATATTATTTTACAAAGGCCTTTGACTCAGAGGAAAGATGGAATAAATACTACTCGCCTCCGGCCTACCAAAAGAAACCGTCACAGCCATAATGATGCTCTCTAGAAACACCAAAGTGAAAGTCCGTTATCCGGATGGAGACACAGACTACTTCAACATTGTAGCAGGAGTACTGCAAGGAGACATTGAGCCCCATACCTCTTTATCATCTGGCTAGACTACGTGCTTAGAACATATATCGATGAAATCAAAGAAAACGGTTTCAAGCTAACAAAAGAAAGAAGCAGAAGGTACCCCGCAAAAACAACTACCGACGCCGACTACGCCGATGATATAGCGCTTCTGGCAAATGCACCCGCCCAAGCCGAAACCCTGCTCATAATCTGGAACAAGCTGCTGCAGGTATCGGCCCCCATGTTAACGCACACAAGACGGAATATATGTAAGTAAGTAAAGTTAGCGACCATAGTCGAGGGTGACCCGAAGGCTCCCTTTTCGATAGCTACTACACCAAGGTGTAGGGGAGGGCGCTACTCCATTCCCAGGATTGCTCCACTTTACCCTTGAACCGTACCTTATAATGCTGAGTGTTAAGCAAGGTGGTATCAAGTATCATTTTTAAAGTCTTTGGTATGACTCGACCTGGGATTGAACCCAGGTCTCCCGGGCCATTGGCGAACACTCTAACCGCTGGGCCAATGTCCTGGAATATATGTACTTTAATCAAACAGGCGACATCTCCACACTAAAAGCTCTCTGAAACTAGTTGATAAGTTCACTTACCTAGGAAGCAGAGTCTCATCAACCGAGATTGACATTAACACGCGAATAGCAAAGGTATGGATAGCTATCGATAGACTATCGGTCAGGTCTGACTGATAAAATGAAATGCAGTTTCTTCCAAGCAGCGGTCGTGTCGATACTGCTATATGGATGCACTACATGGACGCTAACTAAACGTATGGAGAAAAAGCTTGACGGCAACTACACAAGAATGCTGCAAGCAGTATTGAACAAGTCCTGGAGAAAGCACCCCACAAAGCAGCAGATGTACAGCCACCTACCACACATCACGAAAACTATCAAAATTAGACGAACCAGACATGCAGGACACTGCTGGAGAAGTAGGGACGAACTCATAAGTGATGTACTCCCTTCACATGAACGTGCAAAGGCAGGACGACCAGCTCAAACATACATACAGCAGCTCTGTGCCGATACGGGATGTAGCCCTGAGGACCTACCGGAAGCAATGGACGATAGGAAGGGGTGGCGAGAAAGAGTCAGGGATATCCGTGCTGATAGCGCGACATGATGATGATGATGAATAAATAAACTTCTGTTATTTAGTTTGTCATAACAGCAAAAGTTGTCTCTCTCAACAACTATGAATGCTCATTTAGAATTCAACCTATAAACTTATACATTTATGGACGCATATACTCTGATATACATACTGTAATAAATAAAACTTGGCGGCTGCGTTGGTTATTTTCTTTGTAAAAATGTAGAAAGATCCCAAGTGGAAATTCAATTGTATTTAAAAAGTGTCTCTCTTTCATGACAAAATAAGATGAAGAACAATGAATGAGACTTCTTCGGTAAAACAAGACACCAACTTTATCAGACCCAGGGGCGTACGGAGGCAAAGTGTTGTCCGGCGCCCGTATTCATATAGGCACCCCTTTTTGGGGGGGAGGAAAATAAAAATCGAATACACTTAATTAAAAAATTAGCTGAACAAATGTTTCGAGCTTTTGCAAAAGCAAAGTTACTAATAAACTGGTCAAAATTTATATTCTGCACATTTCAATGTAAATAAGGGACAAATTAGATAAGCGATCTTGTGACATACTCGATCTCAAGTAGCTTTTAATGAGTTTCAGTTTTGAGAAGCCTTACTCTGCTGTAGCCACAAAAACTGTGAGCATCAAAAACAACTCTTGAGCAATCACAATATTTTGATCAGTTTCTTGAACTTGCCATCGATTGATCCATCTCAGCCATGATTTCGTCATCATGGTTATATCATGTTCCACTTTAGAAGCTGCCACTAAAAAATACCGAAGTCGGAGAACTTCCAAAGCTGAGATACGTCTGAGTCAGCACCGTATTCGCTCCCGATAATTTTTGATTTTCGGTACAACCCGCCTTCAGTATCTGCCAGAATTGCTTGCGATGATAATCTAGCGACGACAGTTTGCAGATGAGACATGGAGTTAAATCGTGCTTCCAGTTCATTTACAAATTGATCATGACACTGGTAAAGATTTCTCTTTACTTCCTGTACAAGTGTTTGACATATATAATTTTCTTTTCCTCGGAGAGCTTTCTCTTTCTTCTAATCCGCTTTTCAACTGGAATTTCTATTTTCCAGCACTGTGTTTTATTTTGATTAAGCGATTCAGACACTAGCCTGTCCCTGTTTCGGTTAAAGAAAATTTTGGTCACATCCATGTGGATTACACACACATCTAAACCAATACCAGGTTCTTGAAATTTCTTTTGGATGAGATTTTTTGTCCCAGAATTTCCTCCCCGTAAAATAAATGTGATATGAAGAAAAAGTTTTCAATTGAAAGCAAAGGGATTTTTGCATCCCTTCTCATGTGAAGATTTTCTGAAGCTGAGGTTAATAAATTGAGTATCTGAACTACTCCTTCAAAATCGGTTTTCACTGCACGGAGAGCTTTGTAATGTTGCACTCCAACGGGTAGTTACCAAACGCTTCCTCATGACCTTCACATACAAAGATAAAACTTCCCACCGGTGACTGGAAGAAGAAAAATGTATAGCGTCTCTTAGTCACCACGAATAAGGTAATAGCACTAGCATTCACAGTTGTGCATGAACACTGCTTAAATTCAGACTATGATTAGAACGTACCACAAATTTAGCTTTCCTATTTTTGTTTTGTAGAAGACGTTGAACACCACCATGAACTCCAGCTATACTAGCTGCATTGTCAAATCCTATCCCTCTACATTTTTTTAAAATCAAGTTTCTCTTTCTCCACTCGATCCAAAATCATCTTCTTGATATCATAAGCTGTCTTCTCATGCTCAGTGATAAAACCAAGAAACGATTCCCGCAGCATTTAACGGATTATGTCTTTAATTATACATGTGACAAAAATTAGTTATCATATTTAAAAGAGCAGATAAGTTGCTATATAAACAAACTAATGAGAGAAAATAGTTGATAAAGAAAACATTATCGTTTGCCTATACTATTGAATCTGTATCCATGTTGTATTTGTTGTTTTAACAGACATTTACGATAGTTAGTAAGCTTAGTTTAGTTTGGCACAACGCTACAAGGATCAAACACACTACAACAAGACTTGTTTGCTAATCACTCAACGCTCAATATTTATTCGCATGAATGCTCATGAAAATCACACTCATGAGTTTCTGAAGGTTAACATAACCATCGTATTATATCATATTAATTGCTTTTTATTGCAAATCAATCGGCTCGTCAGTCTACAACAAAGATCTGCGATGTTTCCTTATTTTCGCTGATTGACAACAAAAAAAATCTATTAGGAAAAAATAATAGCCAAAATTGATTATAATGGTTGACAATGTTTCGTTTAAAGATAAAACATTGTCAACCATTCTTCTGTAAAAAATGTTATTGAGTGATATTGAAAAAAGGGTTGAGGATAAATTTAAAAGGTCATGTGTATCTGCCAACCAATTTCTCTTCGTGCATTTCTACAAGGCAAAGTATGCCAATCATTCATTTAGCGTATATTTGTAACAGCTAAAAGTTTTCTTTATATGTCCTCTATTGACGTTGAGTTATTTAAATCAGGAATTCATACAAATTGTGTAATAAGTGATACTCACACATACACATGTCTTCTAAGACATCTTTTTTCGAGCGAACTGTAAGCAACTTTACATATTTTTAGAGACGTCCAGAGTGAGGCTGGCGGAAGTAAACAAACCTTTTGCTTCTGCTACAGTGTTGCAGTAGGCACTGGTCAAAACTATTACAAATTGGACTATTAGAAGATTTCACAGTAGAGATTGTTCTCATGCAGAGAAGGAATGTTGGTCTTTAGCAATAAACAATAATCAACAGGAAATCATGTAGCTAAAAGAAGTTATGACTACAGATTTTTAATTTCTAAATGTCAAAAGAAAAAAAAGGGACACATAATTTGTCTTGTCAAAATAACTAACATTACATACTCGCATTACATACAGCTTTAAGAATGCCTCTGATATTCATAATTTAGATAATATGATCTAAGATGAAATAATGCAAATATTAAACTATTAAAATCGTACTCAAATAAAAAAAAAATTCTCAGAAATTTTTCACAGAAGAATACTAACTTTATATAATATTCGTAATACAAAATATAATATGTGTAATATTCTAAAAGCGGATTTATAACAGCGTTTATAACAACAGCTAAGTAATTTTTAATTTGACAACAGACATAAAACTTTTTTAAAATTTCAGTTAACAAATACATGAAGTAAAAAGTAATGTCTTACTAAATTGTTATTCACATTTAATTAAACATCACTCATTAGGTAACTCTTCAAGCTGAAGATGTAAGCATTTATTCTTACTTCAGATGAAAAATCCTGACCTGCTGTCAGAAATGAGTTTAGAGTACAGAAGTTTGACATTTTTTCGACTCTTTAAAGATATAATTAAACATTTTTTAAAGGTCATTATTTTGGGGGGTTTTAATTTGTTTTTTGTTTGTTTTATGTTTTGTTTGTTTGTTTGTGTGTGTTCTTTTTGGTTCCGCTAAAAAGATAATAAAGTTCAAATTATTAAAAAAGAAAGATGACAAGAAAAGCGTATTTTCATTAAGATAGAACAGGACAATTCTTAAATCTAAAAAAATAAATGAAGTTGATTTAATGTAATTCTCTGTGTTTCTTTTTCATTTTATCTTAGTCTGTGTAAGGTCATAAAACTTCCATATAGAGAAGAGAGGAATACCGAAGAGACAGTGCGAAAGTAAGTAATTCACCTGGGAGAAAACCGATGAAGGTAAAACAATACAAGTAAAGGCCAAGCAGCACGCATGAAGTATCCACTTTGGACTACGCTACATAGAGGACAACACTCACACTTCACTACGGACAGGATCGACCAGCTGATGAATCTAATTTTTTAACTAAAAGATGCGCACTTTATACGTCGATCATTTTACAAATGGCCTCGAGAGAGGAAGTCATAGATGTTCAACAGTTGATAGTTACTGAAAGAAAACAGTGAACTTCACCGAGGGAACGCTCAAAGGAAGTTGGCTTCGAAGCCACCATAAAGACCTATTATCGAACAGGATTCGACCGGCGGTGAGTGAGCGTTGTTTGTTGATTCGTGGAATCGATATAAGGATATGTGTGGAGTGACAGACAAAAGAACTGGCTCGTCCGAAGTAAATAGAATATTGTTCGATCTGGTGGCTTGTCATCGGCTTGTCACTGTTAAAGGCATACACAAGGAAGTGCCCCGACAGACGTTCCACGACATGAGGTGGAATCCGTCACTCATTTCCTAGCAAAATTACAATTGTAAGCAAAGTTCTGTGAATTCACCGTCCAGAGTCCGAACGAGAGTTGCAACCAATAGGTGAATTATTCAAAAGATCTATAAAGGGCCGAATCTAATACCCTTACCACGGTGGAACAAAAATTCAGCAGAGAGAAACCCATCACACTCTATTCCCGTACAAGCCTGGACTAAGAAGACAGTCCTAGATGCATGGAATGAGTACCATTGCTTACTGCTCTCTCCAGCTGCACGAGACGCAACTACACTCATAACAGAATGAGGTCAATGCCGATATCGCAGAGCATCGCAAGTGTTCCATGCATCTGGGGACGAGTACACTCGACGATTTCATTATTTCACGGCAGATACACGCTAGAAGGTTCGTTGTATTTTTAGGGGACATGTAAAGAAGAGAGGACTACCGAAGAGACAGATCGAATGGAATTGATTAACCGATGAGAAAACCGGTGAAGGTAAAACAATATAAGTACCAGCCAAGCGGTACTTATGAAGTATTCACTTTGGACCACGCTACAAAGAGGACGACGCTCATGCTACATACCTAAAATGTCTTTAACTTGGCGGGAAAGTAGCCCAACATTCATTTTACAAATAATTTTTCCTTGTAGAATTTACAAAAAATTGTTTATTCAGATGAAAATATTTTTGGTTCTTACAATTTTTTAAAAAGAAAATCACGCATAGTAATATGTGAAAGTTTTTGAAAAAGTTATTAAAGTAAATGAATTGTAAAATTTGACAAAAATATTTTTGTAAGTTACAAAGTTAAATACTTTATACTAATTGGTTTAACTAACGAATATAATAGAACTAACAAAATAGATAAATCGAGACTTTCCTATTATCATCATCATCATCATGTTGTGCCGCCAGCACGGATATCCCTGACCCTCTCTAGCCACTTCTCCCTACTATTCATCGCCTCTGGTAGGTCTTCAGGGTTACATCCTGTGTCCTCACATAGCTGCTGTATGTATGTTCGAGCTGGTCGTCCTGCTTTTGCTTGGCCATATGTGGGGGTCCATAGGAGTACATCACTTATGAGCTCGTCCTTGCTTCTCCAGCAGTGTCCTGCGTGTCTGGTTCGTCTAACTTGTAGAGTTTTCGTGATGGGAGGCAAGTGGCCGTATAGTTGGTGTCTTGTGGGGTGTTGTCACCAGGACTTGTTCAATATTGCTCTCAACATTCTTGTGTAATTGCCGTCTAGTTTCTTATCCAGCCGTTTAGTTAGCGTCTCTGTAGTGCATCCATATAGTAGTATCGATACAACCGCTGCCTGGAAGAAACTGCGTTTCATTTTATCGGTCAGGTCTGATTTCCATATGATCGAAAGCCTATCGATAGCTGTTCATGCTTTCGTTAGTCGAGTGTCGATGTCTTTTTCGGTTGATGATTCGCCACTTCCTAGGTAAGTGAATTTGTCTACTAGTTTCAGAGAGGCTCCGTCTAGTGTGGTAATGTTGCCTGTTTGGTTGTAACACATATATTCAGTTTTGTGTGCATTGACATGGAGGCCAATGCCTGCTGCGGCTCGTTCCAAACTATGCTGTAGTGTCTCTGCTTGATTAGGCGTATTCGCCAGTAACGCCAAGTCATCAGCGTAGTCGGCGTCTGTGATTGTTTTTGCGGGGTACCTTCCGCTTCTTTTCTTCGTCAGCTCGAAGCCATTTTCTCTGATTTTGTTGATCGAAGTTCTAAGCACGTAGTCTAGACAGATGATAAAGAGGTATGGAGCTAGCGTGTCTCCTTGTAGTACTCCTGCAACAATGTCGAAGTATTCCGTGTCTCCATCTGGTGAACGTACTTTCACTTTGGTGTTTCTGTAGAGAATCATTATTGCTGCTACGGTTTCTTTTGGTAGGCCGTATGCTAGTAGGATTTGTTCCATCTTCCCTCTGTGTATGGAATCGAAGGCCTTGGTAAAGTCGACAAATAGTAATGCCTGAACGCCTTCAAGGATTCTACGGATGGTCAATATTTGTGAGGTTGTGGATCTATTTCTCCGGAAGCCATTTTGGTTCTTCCTAAGGATGTTGTCTATTTTGGGTTCTATGCGGTTTCATAGTAGAGCATTGTAGATTTTGGCTGCTATGGATGTAAGTGTTATCCCTAGGTAGTTCTTGGCTAATCCGAGGTCGCCTTTTTTAGGGAAAGGAAGGATGCATCCCTTCATCCATCTTTCTATCCTATTTTGACTAGAGACTGCGTTGCATTGTCGGAGCAGTATGTCGTCGAATTGTCTGGGGGATTTCGTCCAGCCCTATTTGGTCCGTTTGGTGATGATTTTCTTAATCTGTGCTTTGTCAAAAGCTTTTCAGACGAAGTGTATATCATGGGGTATTTTTGGAACGGAAACCATTTAATTTCTGGTACACTTTTATCATTCTTCTTCCAAACGTATTATTTCACATGATACAAATATTACGGATGAAGTGTTGAAATCTCCTTCTGATAACGCGTCAGGTCTGTTCAGTCCACTGAACTAAACTATAACTCTTTTTGGAAGTGCTAGGTTTATCGCCTGGCGCTTGAGGTGTCTCTCTTTAAGGGAATGTCGACGGGGCCCGAGGCATTTTTGGAGCCGCTGGGCGCGTATGTGCTACGGCCCTGTACCTGGACACACCTAAAAAAAGCCTTGTGCCACACTCGTCCATCTGGTGGGACGGTCGACAACTATCATCTCGATCAGGAGGGTTAGATCCTGTGGACGGCCCCCAGAGGCTCGAGGATGCCGGTCAAGGCGCACCTCGACCGATAGCGGCTCGTCGGGCGATATTTGACGAACGTTCCACCAGACTGATGAGTGTGGCACAAGGCCTTTTTTAGGTAGGTCTATGGACAGGGCCGTATCCCAGACACACCTAGCGGCTCCAAAAATGCTTCGGGCCCCGTCGGTATTCCTCTAAAAAGAGGCACCTCAGGCTCCAGGCAGTTCCTTCAAGGTGGATTAGAGCCAGGGAAACGGTCCCCTGAGGCTCGAGGATGCCGGTTAAGGCGCACCACGACCGAAAGTTGTTGGTCGAGCTTCTTGACCGTCCGGCACTGATGCCAAACAGTCCAGTGGCTGGTCGAGCTTATTTTTTTCTCTCTCCCACCAGACAGGCCTTGATACAAGGTCAATGACCCAAAGGTCGATTACAGTGGGGATTTAGGGGGGGAGGTCGAGCACGAGCCGAGGTTTGAACCCTGCTGAACTATGCTGGTCATAGGCTCACTTAGTGCAATGTGGGTCTTATGAGTTAAGCTGAACATGGACCCAAATCCTAGTCCAGGCACGTATGCCTGATTATAGCTCAAACTGGACAGCAAGGTCCAGTGCTCTACAATGGTGACAAAAGTGTCAGTGATGAAGTCGAACAAAAACTTGGGGCTATATACTATTATATATATTATTTTGTAAAATTTTATTTAAAGGAAAATAAAGGAAGTTTGATCAGCCACTGCTTCGCGCGGAGGCTTTTCTGTGTCCTGTCTGGCATCCGTGCGGGACGGTCAATGCTTAATGGCAGAGTTGAGGTTGAAAGGCCCCCGGCTTCAGCTGGGCTACCTTCAGGTGGGCGAGCTGCATTATTGTTACCCTTCATACCTTTGTATAGCACTGGACCTCGCTATCCAGTTCAAGCTATTAGACATCCGTGCCTGGACCCATGTTTGGGTCCATGTCCAGCTAGGTTCACAGGCTTACATTGCACTAAGTTGGCCGATGACTAGCTTAGTTTATCAGGGTTTGAGCCTCGGCTCGTGACCGACCTTCCCCTCCCCTATCCCCCACTATAATCCAAATTTCGGGTCATTTGACCTTGTGTCAAGTCTTGTCTGTGGGAGGCAGAGGCAAATATACACTGCTTTGCACAGTGGCCTTTCTGCGTCCTGTCTAGCATCCGTCCTGGGCGGTCAATGCGCAATGGCAGATTCACGTCTGGTGGGAGGCAGAGACAAATATAAGCTTGATTAGCTAATAAACCAGTTCTAACCTTTCACATCACAACAACAATCATTCAGATTGTGAAAACCTAATATAAAAATTATTTGAACCAGATGTTCAAAAACTAGAGATTTTTCTGTCTGAAATATAGTTTACATTGTAAAGCAAAAGTTATGTGGCATAGAAGTAATTCTAGGGCGGATTACACATTGATTTTTAAAAAATCAACCAAAAATCAAATATCAGTTATTTATCTGATTTCAACAAATTTTCGGCTCTATAAATTCTATAAATGAATGTATTCCTATATAGGGTACTTTGCAAGTAAAGGAAGTTGTAGAAACATTTTAAGTCAATTCAACTCAATTTAATGCATTTATATATTTAGATTTTTTTTACCTTTGACCTGTTATGATCAATAATAGACACTTAATGTGAACCAATGGATAATTAATATTTTCTAAAACTGTACGATCATATTCAAAATTCTGGATATGTCACCGCCTATTACAGATCAAATCCTGGATGAGACTGATAGCATTTCACATAGCACTAATTCCCTTGGGAAAGGTATGAATCCTATAATTCTCCCTCCAGCTATGATTAAATAGTAGGGCAGACTGATTTCTTCAGCCTTCGTGAAGCAACTAGTCTAGGAGAAGGAAAACGCTGAATTCAAACCTGTTAAACTCCGCATAAAAATTGACTGTCCGAGCAGAGGGGTTGATAAATATGATTACAGATCACCATCGCTGAAAGAAAGTAATGCAATTATCAGAAAATTACTTCGCAGATGAATGCGATATCATTTAAAAAGATAAATTGTGATGGATATATTTTTGTCTAATTCTCCAGATCGCCACTACAAATCTATAAAATATGTACAATAAACAATGCAGCGTTTAATCGGAAAATATAAACCTTAATTGCAGTATTAAAACTGAATTTATCGCCAATGTATAAGATAAATGGTTGAAAATTTTTCTGACACTATTGAAACCTTTTACTGCTGTCGAATTCCTAACTTCATACAATGCTCCATTGCTGATTTAAATTTCCCCCTGCTGAGGATATCTGTAGAAACGTTTTTAGTTATTTTAACACCAAATTTTTGCCAAATACGTTTTATTTAGAAAATGAGATATTGTGAGTTATCAAAAATTGGAAAATACAGCTGCAAGGTGGGTATTCTTCATTGACTCATATATAAACTAATGAAAAACAATCATCCATCAAAACTCCAAAATGGAATGTTAAAGATGTAGAAGATACGAAATCTTTTAGCATAAAAGAAGTGGTTGCTACCTTGGTAAGCAGCAGATCAGAAGTTCATTCTTAATTTCTCTGGAGCCCAAAAAGAGCAGAAGGAAAATTCTGATAGAAAAAGATTCGCTACACGGAGAAGAGAAAGCATCTTCAGCTGTTGGATATTTAACATAAGCTTCAAAGAAAAATCACTGGCATTTTGTGACGTAAAAACGTTCTCAAAAGAATGTTTTGTTAAGACAGTATTCTATATTTTGCTCACGTCCGAGAATTTCAAGGTGTGTAAGTTAAATTATCTGATTGATGCATTTTATGAGAGGACTACTACACTCCAGCTCACTCTGACTTCTGGTAAATGTTCTCTAAGTTCATGAAAAAACAACCAAGACCTAGAAACTCTTATCGTACTTATACAAAACAATCTGATTCCCAGCTATATAGAATTTTCTCTTAAGTAGACACTCTTGCTTAGTAAATTTAATATTTGAAACATCTTCATGTATTTGGTGTAATTAATGCTACTGAAATGGATTGGTCTGGTTACTATTTTTATCATAATTTTTGCCATACACTTTATAGTATATATTATATATATTATATTACAGACTTGCTGGTGATAGAGAATGGATAGGAAGAAATATTTTGTTAAGATTAAAATACAAATAATTTCAATTGTTTGAACAATTTTTGGTATGAATCATATTTTCAAGCTGAAGTATGAAATTAGTTTTATAAAGATTGTAAACATGTTTCACCATCTATACAATATCTTTAACTTTTTTGCCTTTTTTTATTTGTGACACTTTTATTTCCTATGAGAGTCGTAATATTTTTGAATGATTATAATAGAAGACAGTTATTCTAACAAGTGATAAAAATCTTAGCAACTATTCCAGAGCATTTTTCAGCACCCCAAAGAATGTTTATAATGCTATTTTTCTGCCTCTGTCTCCTTTTTTCAAAGACTAATGAAACATCTGGGGGGGATCTTCTTGAGGAAGGGCTTTTTTATCAAAATGTGTTTACCGTACGTAGTTCCATATATTTTACTCTAGTTCCTTAAATGTTTTCTTGGTTTGTCAGTCCATCATCGCATAGCTCAAGGACGTTTAGAACTTTGGAGACCAAATTTTCTTTGCTGACGTTGGAGTTTTTAGAATAAGTCTTTGAAAATTACAAAATTTTGAGCTTTTCGTGGTGTTCAGTTTTTTAAATTTTAAACTTTGTGTCCATAAAAACAGAATCTTTATCTTTTTGTTTAACCGTATAAAATTAACAAAAGTGTTAGAAAACAAAGTAATGGTTTTTCATGTCACTTTTATAAGGACAATAGAAAATAAATACAAAATATTACTTTTACATGTGTAGTATGGGCAACAGCTAGTAATCGGGTTGCATACATTAACATATCAATGACATTTATAACTTATAAATCATTAAAAAAAATATAGTCCGCTGTTATACTTTTATTCATTGTTGCAAGAAAATATGGGATGAATCAATTTATAGTAAATTTACGTAACTTGAAGTTTCGTTTACAGTTCATCTCGTTTAATTACAAAAAAAACTTTCATTTTATTTGCCCTTGTTCATCATACATTTAAGCAATATTATAATTTAGTTTTTATGAAGCAAAACTGTTTGTAAGGTTGTTTACGATTCAAATCTAAGGAATTAAAATGACTAACATGTGCAACTATCATTATGGGGCGCAAGACGATAATAAATTTACTAAGACCTTACTCATGGCTAATCATGAGTACAGTATTAGATATTTTTGTGAAATTATGCAAGAAAGAAATCATACGCTTCGTATATATAATAATTAATAAATTCATATAAATGTTGCAGCAAAGACACAGGATTATTCCTTCCAGGAAATTTTTCAAATTACTGAGAGATGATATTTTTCCACAAGCATAATATAATAAAAACGAAAAAGTGAAGAAAATAAAGGTTTGAGAGTGACCTAGTCAGTGGCCCCAGACACATCATATAGAAAATCTGGGGAAGGATATTTAACTAGTTCACCTGAGGAATCAACAAAATCTGAGAAATGTTAAGGTTATTTATCCACAGGAGTTGGAAAAAATTAATGTTCATTTCTGCCAGAAACTAGCCTCAAAAATTTCCGATAACCGTTATATATCTCATCCTCAAATTAAACGTGTAAGTCATCGAAAAAGACAAAGATTATAAAAATGTTCTTTGCCGAAATAAATTTATAATGACAATTTCACGAGGTTTGAGTTTTCTTCCAGTTACATTGTATACACTCTGTATATGAAGTTTATAATATAAACTTGAAAAGGATTACATTAAAAAAGCTATACATCAAGCACTCCCATAGATTTATATGAAATTATTAAATTCCTCATATATTCTAAACACGAATAACCCGCATTATTTGTCTTCGGGCGCCGACTGGATATATATATATATATATATATATATATATATATATATATATGTGTGTGTGTGTGTGTGTGTGTGTGTGTGTGTGTGTGTGTGTGTGATGGACTAATGAGGACCCAACTGTTCAGTTAAAGATGTGAAAGTTTCGAAATCTTAACACGTAATTTGTGTATTGCGGAAAAGGTTTGTGTCGAACCAGACACACTTCTTGCCGATAACAGTATCAATGTATTCTCTTGAACAACACATGTCAAGTTATCAATTCAGTGTTTTTCCTTCTCCTCGACAGGTTGCGCACTCAGCAAGAGATCCCTAATATTTTTCCTATAGTTGGGAATTATATGCCGCGCCATTCGCATTCTAATTACAGGGACAAGTAAGTTTTTCGGTCACCTTTTATCGAAATGCCATCCCTAGAAAGATCTGCTTTGTTATGAAAAAAGAGACAAAAGTGAAAATTACTTACAATTCTTCGGTCAGAGGCCGTCTCTCTCTCTCTCTCTCTCTCTCTCTCTCTCATCACCCCAGTATGAAGGCTCCCAGTGGCATTCTCCACCTGCCCTCGTCGCCATATCTTCCACTCTACTAGGATTTTGTAATCTGCAAATTGTGCAAGAGCTGAAAACAACGTTCGTACTACTGAATAGCCTGCATTTGTGAATTGTTATAAGTAGTCAATGCTTGTGCAACACGATGCACCCTCTCATCACCATTCTAACATTGCCTGTACAGATATACAGCGTGTCACGCAACAGAGTAGTCAAAAATATGATACATGGCCGTTGTCTTCAAGAGAAGGTCTATCCGTCTTCGACAGGTCTTGTTTTTCGTCCTGCTGTGGGGAAACGGTTTAGTCGTGATAACGCGAGTTTTTTCTTTTTTTTTCTTTTTAAAGCTAAAAAACTAGACAATGCAAATATTAATTGCAAATTTATCATAAGCATAACAGAAAGTATAATGATGATTAACAAAGGCAAAACGTTTGAATATAACGGTAATACGTTGCTATAGAGGAGAGTAAATGAATTGTTATATTCATGATATATATAATTACAATAGATTATATTTATGATATAGATTATAAATAGTAAATTACATTCATTGATAAAAATATCTATCTGATTATAAAGATCTCTTTTTAATAACGATCTCACTTTTAAATGCATTATATATATATATATATATATATATATATATATATATATATATATATATATATATATACGTGGTGCCTTCAATAAGTTTCTAGACTTTTTTTGCACAGGCATTTAAAATTGTCGTAGACTCTTAATAATTTAGTATGTTATTGCTATACATCTTATGAGATGACTGACTAATTTTTATGATTTCAGGTTCAAATCAACAGCTACAGCAGCAATTAGAATACACCCTGATTGTCACAGCTGGTGAATTTCAAAAATGTAATCTGGATGTGAGGACACTTTAGAATAACAATATGCAATAAAATTCTGTTTTAAACTTGGAAAAAATGACGCAGAAACTGCTTTTCGACCATCTTGCATGAATCGAGCATCAGTTTTTGAGTGGCATAAGAGATTCAAGGAAGGCACGGAGTCTGTGAGGGATGATGAGAGGTGTGCGAGGAGTAAGGAAGTCAATAAACCAGAGTTGATTGGCCAAACGGTTAGGGTTAGGGTTACTATGTTGAGGTTTAAGGGAGTTCAGGAAGAGATTCCGTCGGAAGAGGCCAGCACTCTTCAAATCGGGTCAGTGGCATTTCCACCAGGGCAATGCACCAGTCCATAACTCCATCCTTGACACACACTATTTGACCAAGATGGGCATCAAGACAGTTCCTCAGCCTCCCTATAGTCCAGACCTTGCTCCACATGACTTTTGGTTTTTTCCTAAGCTCAGAGGCTGTCGTTATGAGATAATTGAGGAGATGAAAGAGGCTGTGACGAAGGTCATTGACACGCTCACACAAGAGGACTTCCATGGGGCCTTCCAGAAGTTATTGGAACGGTACAACAAGTGCATTGCATCCGGAGGAGATTACTTGGAAGGGGACTAGAGTTTCATGCGTGTACTATCAATAAAAGTGGCCATACCAAAAACATCTGGAAACTTATTTAATGATCCTCGTATATATTTGTTTAAAAAACAAAAAAATTAAAAATTTTTAAAGTAAAAAATATATATTTTGGTGCACTCATTCTTTGGATATTTACAGCCCTCGTTTACTTGATATATATATATATATATATATATATATAGGAAGGTAGCAGGAAAAAATATAATCCAAATAGGTGAATATATCATGATGTGAAGTCGACGTTAACGTTTCGGTTATAATAACCATCGTCAGGACTTGGATATAAAATAGTTCACAATATAGATGGGTGATTGTTGAGATGACAGGAGCAAATGAGAAATATACAACGAAAAGATAGATAAACATGCACATAGCGTTCAAAATTCAAAAGTCATCAGAACGTGTTTGGCACGTGGAAAAATATTAGAAAATGTAGGATTTTTCAAAGAAACGAGACAAAACCTCCCGTTTATTGAGAAATACGCAACAAATAAGTTTTCATATGTATAGATCATTAGGAATCATCCATGTTAAATGTTATGTAAGAATGTATTTGGTATTAGTTTTTTCCGAAAAGACAGTATGAAAGTAAATATGGATAAAATCCGACAGTATGAAGGTAGCAGGAAATAATATTTGCTCCTGTCATCTCAACAATCACCCATCTATATTGTGAACTATTTTATATCCAAGTCCTGACGATGGTTATTATAACCGAAACGTTAACGTCGACTTCACATCATGATATATTCACCTATTTGGATTATATTTTTTCCTGCTACCTTCATACTGTCGGATTTTATCCATATTTACTTTCATATATATATATATATATATAATGTTTTCATTGATGAAACAAAGATGAAAAAGTTTGCTGGCACGTTCGTGGCTGACAAAGCCAATGTGGTGGGACAGGCAAGCACAGTCGCAGATGATTGAATGTTTGATGGAATAGTATGGTGGTTCTTTATCCTACACCCTTTGTCTTTGAATGTTTTCAGAGGAGACAACATGGTTGGTGTTGAGACCAAATCCAGCTCGATGCTTTTTTAACTGTATTCTGAAAACAATGCAAAACACTTATCAAATAGCGATCAGCGATGCTTATTTTTGAAAGAAAAGAAATGACTGGGTGTCCCAGGAACCCACACGACACCCAACTTCGATTGGTATCACATATGTCCATTTTCTTTCCATGCAGTCGGCTCGCTGTGACTTGATTCGTTTTTTTTTTTGTTTGGTTTTGTTTTTTGTTTGTTTTGTTTTCTGGTGGGTTTTTTTTTTTTTTTTTTTGTTTGGTTTTTTGTTTTTGCTCGTTTGTCTCATCCCTGTTCTCTTCCCAAGGGATAGTTAATTCTGTTAGGAGGACACTCTTCCTTGAGTCGGACCACATTACGATGTCAGGATGTTTGTCTATTTGAATGATGTGTACTGGAAATTATATGTTATGATCCACTGAAAATTGTAAGGATGTCATGATCTACAGGAAATTGTAAAGATGTTATATGTTCTTATTAAATCCAAAACAACTTCAAAAACACTCTTATGTGGGCTCTTGTTGATGTGATGCGATTTGGGGCATGCAGAAAGTAAATGACGCAAAGTACCTCGATCACTTTTACATTAAAAGCACAGATCTGCGTTTGTGTATTCCCTCATTTAGATGTAGATCAAAGGAATGATATCGCCAGTGGATCCATAGCAAATTATAGAATTCCACGAAAGTTTCATTGGTTTCATATCATTCCAGGTAGTCCACATGGTTTGGTCTGAGTAACTGCAGAGGCTATTATTTGCTCCTCTTCAAACATTCTAACTTCCTCAATAACCATTTTCTAAAGAAGAGAGTTTTTCTGAATGAATCCCATATCTTTGTTTCACAGGCTGGAATCTGCTGCTTAGATGGGCTCTGCAGTTGTCTACTTTGTAACAGATTTTACATCTGGCTGAACCTTCTGTATGTATTCGTCCTTCAAAAAGATATGAAGGCGTACCTTCCAATCTTAAATTCCTCTACCAGTGAAGATGTATATTTCTAGCATTGATATTAAAACATACAATGGAAAAACGGAGGAAAACCAAGCCACATACGCAAATATTTATTAATAAACTGCTCAATACGTTTAACACGAGATAGGGCACTCTCGTAAGTTTATAGCGATTACAAAATGTGATGTAACACCAAGTCTTAATTTTGCCAGGCAGACACGTTCTGTCGATGGATACAAATGTTGGTAAGTGGGATTGTGTAAAGACGCCCGGGGCTCTTCACTGGCTTTTCCTTAACTGTTGGGATCCTGTCAACACCAATTTTGAAGTGAATCTTTCTAACAGAGACCTTGACTAATGATAGGCTCCTTTCTTTTTTCTTCATTCTCACCCATGTATTAGATTGTGGTATCTTTGTAGTAGGTCATCGACAGCGATTTTGGAAGGGACGAAAATGATAATTGAATCAATAAAAGTTCTGGAAGGATGAAGGACCAGTTGTTCTTTAGTCATTACTACTTTTGCTATCTTCTCTGCACTTTGCAATATCAATTTGATGACCGAGACGAAAAGAAGCTGGGACATCATGAAGCTGATCTCAAGTACTTGCCACTAGGTAATATAGTCTTTAACGATGAACTTCTTGAAGTTATATATATATATATATATATATATATATGTTATATTTTGACCTTCGACCCGGCCCAAAAATGCTATTCCTAGGTGATACACCGGAAGGAAGTGACACATTCCAATGGCCAGTAATCGAAAGAGATCGCGTGGGTGGATTAAGGCTTATAATATGGGACAAGGTGAAGGTCCCACGGTTCCATTACAGTGATGCACCGGAAGAAAGTGACCTGTGAACTGCATGACAGTTATTTCCGCTTGATGACGATTAAACATTCGATTTCAAAGATCCAGTGGGCGATCGTGTCGGCGTTGAATTATTATATAATTGAGTTGAGTTCGGGGTGCCAAAGCAGTTGCCAGTAGAATTCCAGAGAGTTAGAGACGAGATGTGGTAGGGAAGGCCACACCCGACCGAGGGGGCCCTCGGAAACCCCCGATGGAGTTAAGGGTCCAGAGAAGATGCTGATAAGATGCCATAAAGAAAACCAGCATCCAGCAGAGTGAGCCCAAGACCTCTGTTCTAGGAGAACAAGAAAGACACAACGTGACGGTCATAACAGTGGGGTCAAAATATGAAGTTTATATTCGATCTCCAGCACCCACTCACATGCAAACCCTTGAATAACCCTTTTCAAACCTTACAAATAAAGCGAGAGGTAAATATGTTGTTAAAGAAGTCTTCCTGTGTCTTACTTCTTGCGTCGTTTATTACTTCGTCTGTTATCATTGCGTCGGTATGTATCCAGTGTATATATGTATGTAACATATATTAATTTGGTGCTTGTGCCAGCAGAGTCCTTCAAGGATTCAGAACGAACCTGGTTACCGTAAACGACAGTTTTAAGCATCACAACTCGACATCAACGAAGAGGGACAGAGAAAAATGCTGGAATTGAAAGAAGTAGAGAGAAAAAACAAGAACAAACAGGCAACTATAAGAGGAACGGGCCGGCGCGGAAAGAACAGAAAGAAAAGAAGAAAACAATGCAACGTGCTGGAAGAAAAGATGAAAAAAAAGAAGAAAAAAATTTGTAAGTTAATTGCTGCATTCTTATAATTCTATCTCTCTGTTGATTAATTTGGGTATGATAGTGAAAGATTTGTTTTAATGACAAGGGCCTTTCTAGAATTATAAAATTGGAAATAATTTTTTTAAAAATGTGTGGTCCCTAGATAAAAATTGAAATTACTGCTATGTGTAATATTGTATCGAAGTGAGGGAGGAAAAAAGAAGGGAAAACAAAAGATGACTAGGGGACAGTTGCTGTCCGTTTTTTGATAGACAGCAATAGTAAATAAAATTTTATCAATGGGATTTTTTTTATCGCAAATAGGTCTTTGTGAAAAAAAAATCGTAGTAACTTTTCATTGGTCCAGACAAGTGGTGATTGAAAATGAGAATTTCAGTCCAAGATTTGGAATCCCGCATATCTGTAGTTAAGACCTTTTGGTCAGGTTTTTATGTTTGGAACTTGTGGATTGGAAATGAGAATTTTAATCCGAGCGATGGAATCTTGGGAGCATTAATTTCGCACATTGGTGTTTTTCTGAAGCATGCGCATATACTTTTTCGATATTTATGAAGTTGGGAGAATCGATATTTTCGGCGCTGGTAGAATCAGGCCGGTTGTTTTGCTGTGGAAATTGTTGATATCAATTATTGAAGACATAGGTATTGTCTTGAAAACGGTCTTGCCGTGGAGGCAGAGTAACTAAGAGACAGATATTTTTTTGTATCTGACGAGGTAGACAGGTATTTTGTGAGTTCCCCCTGGAGTGAAGCTTTGAGATTGTTATTGGGGAAAATATTTTGAAACAGGGTTTTGGATGTAATTAAGAGATGCGCAGAATTTTGACGGAACCAAGTGTGGCGAAGATTCGCAGATTCGGATTAGGAAATATTTTGAATTGGGAAATGTTGGCAGAATTGATAAAAGTTTGGGTTGTTTATAAAAAAAAAAAAAACGGGATATTTTGTGAAAAGAAAAAAAAAAGAAGAATGCTCGTAAGCTATTGAAAAAGTTGTATTATAAATCAGGCTTAATTTATGGTACTATAGACTGAAATTGAATAAACTGGGAAGCGAACCTATAGTTATCGTGTTAAGGTAAAGACAGAGAGGTAGATATAAGGTTGAAAAAAAAGGGACATTGAATGAGCAATTTATTATGAAAAAAAAAAGAAAAAAAAAAAGAAAAAAAATGAAAACAAAAACAAAAACGTACAGGACAATAGAAAAAAGACGGAAAGAAAAAAAAAAGAAAGAGAAGAAACTTGAACATTGTTGAACACAGCATATGAAAAAAGAAAGAAAGAAAGAAAGAAAGAAAATAGACAGTACATCAGTACATAGATTGAAAAAAAAGAAGAAAAGAAAACTGAACATTTTTGAACTGTGATTGTAACATTGTTTTGACTTATTGTAAAGTGAAAATTTTTGAGTTTATTTGAGTTTAAAGGCGACATTAGAATTTTTTTTTTTCCTGTTCATATGAAATTTGGCGAAAACCATTAACAGAGGATTTGATACTAGGTTTACTAATAATTGTAATTATACTGATTCTAAATTTTTTTTTTTTTAGAATTTGGGGTTTTCGTGGAATAGGAAATTTTTTGGTGGAGGTTCTGTTTTGAGGAATCGGTGGCTGACGCGAGAATAGGACAGACATTCATCCAATTGGTTTCAGATTGTTGATGGGTAGACGGCAAAGAAAGCAATTCTATCGAAGAATTCGCCGGCCCATGAAGCTGTTCTATTTTTTAGTTTGGAATTCCGAGAATGGAATAAAAGAAAAAAGGCGTGGCCTACTCCAAAATTTTGTGGATGATGTCTGAGTCTTTCAGTCACGAAGGTGTTTTGGATTCGTGTGTGATTTGGTAAAGTGAAACGGATCTGGGAAAGACGATGTGCCTATATATTGGTAGCCAAGAGGGTTCCTGATTAAATTGAAAAGAAACCCGGCGCGGGTTTGATCAGGTAAGGCATATTCCTCAAGGGCTTGCAAACCAATGGCATGGAAACAGAAACCTAACGAAAAAAAATGGGTAACACATTGCTAATTAGTATTTTGCGTGGACTATTTTAGGTGGTTTACAGCGTGCGTGCCAGATTGTGACACATTCGGATGTATTGTGATACTTTGTTTTGGGCCATGATTTTTGTGGATATTTGGGCCTTGAAGATATTGTGTTATAGTTTATGGAATTCTCCGGTTACTCCAGGTAGGAACCTGTTGAGCAAAGAACTGGAGTGTGGTCATGAGGAATCCAGGCGAAATGTATTGCTGGAATGACCAGGGTCAGTAAGTTTGTGACTAGGATCTAGGACCAGAGTATGGTCCTTTTAGGGTTTTGGAAATTTCTTCAAGGAATTATAGAGGGCCCGCTGTGTTGAGAAGATAAAAAATGCATCCGTATGGTACCTTGATGCATACATGTCAAGATGGCCAACCACGCAAATATAGTAAAAGAATTTTAGATAATAATTAGCCGGGGAAGTGTTACATAATGAGAAGGTCGCCTTCTAAGTAAGATTTTGTTGCTGTAGTTCAAGTGATTCTTTTTGTGTTTTCAGCCATCATTGTCCTTGTAAATTATTCTGTAAAATATATGTGAGGGTGATGGAGACGAACGTGAAGAAAATTCCACATGTGGAATTTTGAAAAATGATTAACGGATGAATGTTATATTTTGACCTTCGACCCGGCCCAAAAATGCTATTCCTAGGTGATACACCGGAAGGAAGTGACACGTTCCAATGGCCAGTAATCGAAAGAGATCGCGTGGGCGGATTAAGGCTTATAATACGGGACAAGGTGAAGGTCACACGGTGCCACTACAGTGATGCACCGGAAAAAAGTGACCTGTGAACTGCATGACAGTTATTTCCGCTTGATGACGATTAAACATTCGATTTCAAAGATCCAGTGGGCGATCGTGTGGGCGTTGAATTATTATTTAATTGAGTTGAGTTCGGGGTGCCAAAGCAGTTGCCAGCAGAATTCCAGACAGCTAGAGACCAGATGTGGTAGGGAAGGCCACACCAGACCGAGGGGGCTCTCGGAAACCCCCGATAGAGTGAGCCCTAGGCCTCCGGTTGAACAACAGGAGAACAAGAAAGACACAACGTGACGGTCATAACAGTGGGGTCAAAATATGAAGTTTATGTTCGGTCTCCAGCACCCTCTCACATGCAAACCCTTGAACAACCCTTACGAACCCTTGCAATAAAGTGAGAGGTAAATATGTTGTTAAAGAAGTCTTCCTGCGTCCTTTATTCGTGCGTCTGTCGTTTATCATGCGTCTGTTATCATTGCGTCGGTATATATCCAGTATATATATGTATATTCTGCATGGATCAACAGATGACTTTATAACATTTATATATATATGCAAATGCACAAATATGAGAAAACACAAAGTCTTCATATTTTACATTAGCAATTTTCTGAATATCAATTTATTTCATAGATTTATTATTTTACTCAGCAATTCAGTAAAAAATCATCGAAAAGAACTAACCAACTTTAGAATTTGAATAATCATTAACTCTTCAAATATAATTTGGAATCTAATTTAATAAAAATAACAATGTCTTCGTTAAATTCAGTGCACAAGTTTACCATATACCATAGATTGTAATAAAAATTATGTTGGTTAAACGCTTCATGATCTTAAAAAATGAATTTATGATCCCATTAGGGATTTGAAAAAAGGAAATATAACTGTTTGGTCAGACATATTTTAGAAACCAATCACAAATTTTATTTCAAAGTTTCTAGTTTGTTTATGTTAGTTTATATACATAGTAAAAACGCGTGAAAAATGTTGAATCATCACTTCAAACCCCAACACCATAAAACAGTGACCCGGATCGTTCAATGTATCTCTTTATTTGGTTAGATTAGTGTTAGAAAGTTACAAAAGTCTTTATTTAACATAATTTGGCTTCATAGTTTATGAACACTTAGATAAACCGATATTTCGATTAAACAGACTGAAAGATATAGAATGAAGGAAACTGACATTAATAAGGAGAGATGTGATAATGAAAGTTTAAAATATGCTGATATGAACACAAAAAAGTTAAATATGAACATATATAGATAGATGGATTGATAAATAGACTGATGTTAAATAAAAATTCTTTAAGGAAATACGTTACGTTTTTAACATAAACGTTCGAACTATAATTACATCACACAAATTTCAAGCGGAACGGCAGAAGAGCAAATATGATGTTCTAAACTTTTTAATTTTTTCTTTTAATTTTTAGTATATATCAAATAAGTATAGATATCATACAATGACTTATATTTATACAACAGCATTGCTTCCAACAAAGCCTTCATCAGATGATGACTCTGGACTCAGGCATGGTTTCGGGGCCGAAGCATCATTACCCAGAGCGCCCCAGCAGTATCTTACGACACCACCAGACTTTGTCAGATTGTCGTCACTCAATGGAATTACCATATCCACTGTGATGCAGCTAGAGTCTTATCTTGGATCTGTTCCATACATTTCCTTTTGTCTGATGGAGGAATTCCAAGATTAGTCAAGAATGCGGAGGTTGAGCTGGCAAAGAAACTTCTGCATCCGACTTCGATAGGAAATATATTTGTTATCCAGCTATTTCTGACACATTGTTCACGCAGATCCTCATATTTTTCCAACTTACGCTGATGTGCCCAGTCGGAATTTTCTTCAAAAGGAACCGTTAACTCAATAACGAAACATTTTTTTGTTGTTAAAGCATAAGAAATTTTCGTTATTGAGTTAACGCCAAATGACAATATCGGGACTCTTTGTCGTTAACGCTATTTCAGTTGGAAATATGAAGTTATGTTTTAAATCGGTTGCGACGAGCCAGCACGTGCAGCCCTCAAGCAATGATGGTTTACACATATTTTTACGAGCAAATTTCGAAATATTTCCTTCTTTAACGAAATGAATTGCTCTATTGTTGATAATTTTTAGAGCTTTTTGGTGAGTTTCTGTTACTTGGTAAGCAACTTCCTTCTTCAGACCTATGGATTGTCCGTTGACTTTCAGGAACATATATATATATATATATGGAAATGCACAAATATGAGAAAACACAAAGTCTTCATTAGCAATTTTCAGAATATCAATTTGTTTCATAGATTTATTATTTTACTCAGCAATTCAGCAAAAAATCATCGAAAAGAAATTAACCAACTTTAGAATTTGAATAATCATTAACTCTTCAAATATAATTTGGAATCTAATTTAATTAGAATGAATGGCAACTGGGAACAGACCAGTAGACACCTGGAAAGACAGGGGACGTTGGGAAAGACCAGATTATCTCACCGGGCCAGCAACCCAGAGATCATAGTACAATAGCTACAGACAAAACGAACAGAAAATGCCCTCGGGATCCACCGAAAGGGAGGGGGAATGATGGGTCCAAACGGAACAAATGACAGCGAACACTGAACGAAAAAAGGACTACGATTAAAGAAAACCGTACGAACTTTTCATGCGTCTGCGGTCGGAAATGCAGATCCCTAAAAGGATTGAAGATTCATAGAACAAAAATGGGTTGTGCTTCTCAGATAGTGACTCAGGAGCAGCGATCTGTCAACGCAGATAAGACGTCGGAAAACCAAAGCCAGGAAACAAACCACAGTGCTGAGGATATCCAAGCTGTTGGATCGAAGGATGAGACACAACCCAAATTGCCAAGAATCAAATTTCCGCCAGCGTGCGACTCTGAAGCGTGGAGCATGCTTGACTATGCCATAAGCAAGACACTTGATAAAAAGCTGGGAAAGAAGAAGTATAACCAGCGACTAAACAAACGCGGTCTTGTCATCTACGAGGTCTGTAAGGAAATCTTTGATGTGAAGGAAACAATTAATAAGCCGCCAACCAAAGAGAATAGACGTCAAAGAATGATGAAGGATCTCAGGAACAAGAAGAAAAACCTAAAAAGGTAACTCTGTCTAGCCAATTTTGATGAAAAGGAGGATGGGCTCAAGATTTGGCAAGACCTCAAAGAAAAACACAACGCTCTCAGCAGGGCGGAAAACCAGAGAAAGAGACGAGTGAAACGAAGGAAAGAGCAAGGGCGTTTCTTCCAAGAACCATACAAATATGCTAGGAACATGTTTGATAAACCGAAATCAGGCGTGCTCAAAACAGAGAAAAATCTTCTGGAAAAATATCTAAAATATATGTACTCTGACCCCAAAAGACATATTCCCCTAGAAAATAATAGTAACCTGGTTTTGCCAGCCGGTCCCAAAGTGGAATTCGATATGAAGCCTCCCACACGCGACGAAATAAGACGTATAGTGAGCAAAAGCAGAAACAAATCTACCCCTGGCCCGAATGGAATACCTTTCCTGCTATACAAAAAATGTCCCAATGTTCTAAAGTTGCCACATGCTTACCTAAAGTTGACATGAAAAAACTGTCATATCAGCGGCCAGTGGATGATAGCTGACGGGTACACATACCCAAAGAACAGAATTCGAAGGACATCAACCAATTTCGGCCAATCTCTCTCCTCAACGTAGAAGGAAAGATATTTTTCGCGATTTTGGCATCAAGACTAACCAAATACCTTCTCACAAACGAGTATATCGATACCTCTGTACGGAATAGCTGTTTTTTTGGAACATGATTTGGGTGGCTATTCAAAAAGCTAAAGCTAACAAAGATTTGGATGTCATTTGGTTGGATTTGGCTAATGCCTATGGATCGGTACCTCACCAAATGATACATTTGTCTCTTCAAATGTACCATGTTCCTGCGGAAATATCCAGTATGCAAGGCACTTACTTCGATGGATTCCGCATGCGATTCACCACAAAGATTTTAGAACAAACTGGACTCGACTTGAGGTTGGAATTGCAATGGGATGTACACTCTCACCTGTACTTTTCGTCTTATCAATGCAGCTGCTTCTTAAAGCGATAGAGAGCAAATCAAATTTTGTTGAACTTGGTAGAGGCTGTCAAATGCCACCAGTGAAGGCCTTCATGGATGACACGACATTTTTATCATCCAAAGAATCTACAACACGGAAGCTAATAAACTTTATGGATCTGGTGTAGAATAAAATTTAAACCCCAAAAGTCCAGAAGTTTCTCCCTAAGGAGAGGGAAGTTAAATGAAAATGTTAATTTTGAAATAGGTGGTCAAAGAATCCCTACTGTGTCTGATCTGCCGGTAAAAAGCCTGGGGCGTTGGTATGATGAGTCTATGAAAGATACCAACCAAGTAAAAGAGACATCCAAAACTTTACAAAAAGGGCTACTTAAGATCGATCGCTGTCCCCTGCAAGGGAAATATAAAGTATGGTGCCTTCTGCATGTATTTATCCAAATTTTATTATGGCCCCTTCTTGTATATGAAATTTCGACGAGTGCAGTTGAGAAGATGGAAGCAAAGATAAATAAATATACCCGAAAATGGTTGGGGTTACCTCCAGATTTGTCTAATGTTGCAATGTACTGCAGACAAGCAAAACTGAAATGGCCACTGGAATCGATTATGGAGGAATTCAAATCCGGTAAAGTCAGACTTCAAATGATGCTAGATGACTCCAAGGATAAACTCTTAAACCCTGCGTTAAAAACAGGAAGAAAGTGAATAGTCATAGACACTAAAGAAAGTGCTAAGGAAAACCTAGCTTTCAATGAAGTAATTGGTCTCACTCAATTAGGGAGACAAGGTTTAGGAGTCAATGAAAAGAAATGGTTGTCACAAGCTAATGGTAAAGATCGCCGCGACATGGTCATTCAAGAAGTAGGAAACGAAGAGGATAACAAAAGACTCATAAAAGGAGTACAACAGTCCCAACAAGGTCAATGGACAAGCTGGGAGGAACCACTGCAAAGGTCTATTACTTGGAACAACATTTGGCAAATGGCTCCACTCAAGTTGAGTTTTTTAATACGTTCTACATATGACCAGCTTCCGTCAAAGAGCAACCTTGTCAAATGGAAGAAAGAAAGTGATCCAACCTGTCCCCTGTGTAATGAAAAACCTCAAACATTCGAACATGTCCTCAGTTCCTGTAAGACAGCTCTTGCTAACGGAAGATACACTTGGAGACACAACAGTGTATTGGACGAGCAGGTCCGAGTTATACGGAACTTGATGATGCCTGAATCAAATAAGTCAACCCAAAAATTTTTTACTGAGGGGGGCAGAATATATGTCGGTTCAAAGAAATCGACTTACCGTCGAGCTATACCCGGTCAAAATCTTCTTGGATTAGATGATAATTGGAAGGTATCTGAAGACCTCCCTGGTTGGCGTAATGATTACCCAAAAATAATATCTAATAAGGGTCTGCGACCAGACATTGTTCTATTTTTGAAGGAGAACTCGAAGGTCATCCAGGTAGAATTAACAATACCTTTTGAGAGCCAACTAGAACAAAACCAGCAAATATGAAGATCTCAAAAAAGAACTGGAAAAGGAAGGGTATAGCATTACCGTTAAAGCTGTTGAGATTGGAGCAAGAGGTTTCGTTGCAGGCACCCTGTACCAATTTCTGGGATAAATTGGAATCAATCGGCGTAATAGAAGTAAAAGTATGAAACGCCTTACAGAAATAACTGAAAACTGTTCAATGTGGATATGGAATAAAAGAAACGTCTCGTGGAACATTTCAAAATAAACCCGTCATAGCATCACCTGCTTGCGAATGCACAACAACATTCTAATTACGCGAGCAGATTTGAAAATTTACATTTCGCCGTTAGACGTTGATTTGAGAGGATGCTTTAATGGGGCCTCATGTCAATGAGGGAGGGGCCGATGTGCAAATAAAACCGTCGAGAGGAAAGCCCCGAAACGGTGCACGTTCTCTCCTGATTACCCCAAAACAAGCATGGAGTTAAACTGCTCGGTGGAAATGAGAATGGCTAAAGGAGCGTTTTCTATCCGCTCACTTTTCGGTGAGTTTCCGTTACTTGGTAAGTAACTTCCTTCTCTAGAGCTTTATTGGCAGTTTCACAACATATTTTCGAAGCCTCAGCAAAAATTTCCGGGACTTCGATATGTCTCCAAGTGTAGCTTCTTAGAGCGTACTCACATCCAGTAAGAAAATAGCAGTTTTCCCACATGCTCTGCATCGGTCGGATGTAGTTAACCCCTAAGCGTGAAGGTTGTCTGGTGTTGGTAAGACGTTGAAGACCGTTTTTATGAGGAAACTTAATTTTTTTGGTTCCATGTGCTTGAGGTCGCTCCATGTGACAGGTCTGTCTTTGGCACTCTCCCAATTGGTCCATGTGCCCTGTTTCCTTTGTCCTACAGCTCTAGCAGAACGCCTAACTTCCTCAAGATGATGAATTTCTTCGACACCATTTTTCTTCTGTTAAACGTGGATTCTTTGGACCACCAACGCTGTGGATGTAGACCTAGACCTGCTTTTCCATTTGCCGCAGTGCCAATTATTTCTTTCATCTGCATTCTCAACAGCTATTTTTGCCTTCCATTTCCGACCGGTTATCACAGGAGGCTAGGTGTTCTTCACCAGAGGGTCGCAAGAGTCACACAGCACCTAGAAAAGTCATGCTTTTCCTCAATTATATTCCTCAACAAGTGACAACATTGGAAGTTTTAGTTTTGTTGATGAACAATATAGTGCCACGTTTGTTAAGGAGTTAGGTACTACCAACCATTTTTTTAAATAAATTTACTGATAAACCGCTCCATTGTTTCAATGTATATATACGTACATATATATATATATATATATATGGTAAATTCACATATCTACATATAATATACATTTACTTATGTGTATAATATATATATCCGTATATAATATATATATGCATATATATACATCTATATATATATATATACATGTACAATATACATATCCATATATAATATATTTATATATGTATGTGTTATATATGGTATAACATATACCTATCAGTATATAAATAATGCACACATGTAATATACATATGTATATATATATATATATATATATGTGTGTGTGTGTGTGTGTGTAAAATTTTAAATTTAAATGAAATTGTTGAAAATCTCAAATTAACAGTGGGTGGGAAAAAAAATTGACAAAACTTCATTCCCTCAAAATTAAAAAAAATTTAAAAGATGCGTAAAAATAATCAAAGTAAACATTTGAGCAGAAAATCTCAAGTAGAAAAGGTTGGCCCCAATCTCTTGAATCTGCTATCACATTTAATCTTTATTTCTGTAAATATTTAGCAGTGGTGTACTTTCAAAAAAGTAGTGTTGCCGAAAAAGTGACACGAGTTTTTCTGTGTAAATCTTTAAATATCCTTTACTATCGGAAAAAAAGAATGAAAACCAACAAAAATAAATAGGGTCAATAAAATTTTTGAAAAGAGAAGGAAAGAAAGAACTAAATTAATCTCAAAATATCATAAGAAAAGCCTGATAAAAATAATAAAAAGTATATTTCGCATAAAACTTCAAGGCATAAGAATGAAACACTATAAACGTAATAACGGATATGTAAAACTCCGGGAAACTTGGGATAGTAAAACTCCGCAATAGTTTTCGTCACTGGATGACAGTCACTAAGTATGGAGAGTTTTATATGAGCCGCACAAGCATATAGCAATGGAAAACATTAGAAGCAGCATGGTGAATGTGAAGTAAGGTGGATAAATGCAAAGATCTTGAATAGTGGAACCTTATACGTCAACGGCCAAGATCAAATTGTTCAGTCAGGAAATCAGTGCTCCTTATCTATAAAGGTTGTGTCTGTTGATGAGAAAAAAAGCAACCAACAAAAAATTAGCATGACCGTACGGTCTAAATCGCAACGCCCTTCACACGAGTTATAAAGAGGTGCATTCTGCTGATGTTGGAGCTCTGTTCGAAAAATCAGCGATAGAGCCTAAATCAAACTTACTCAGATGAAAACCAATGACAACATAGCGTTGGGTCTTTAAACACAATAAACCAGCAAAGCTGACAAGGTCTGCAGCAGAGTATAATGAAGACGTCATATGTGTACAAGAAAATAGATTCTACTATTGTGAACTCATACTAAAATACCATGATACCAGCAATGAATGGACATATGTCTCATGGAAAAACTGCGTCAGTGCTGCCATTGGAGGTGTAAGTATGCTTCTAAGTCCTTGTACGTTAAAAGCAGTTAATAGGATAGAGAGAATACAACCAAGAAATATGTGTACTTCAATTAATGGCAACCCCTGCGCAGCAATCGTTTCTTGCTACAGTACGTCCAATGCCAGTGTCCAACACATTCTCAGACAAAATGTTAAAATCATAAGAGGAGACATGGTAAAGACGGAAATTATGAATTCCGCTTACACAACTCACCAAACAGAAATAACGAATATCTAGCAGATTTTTCACTCGAGAACAGGCTATCATGCCTAAACACAAAATTCCAAAATGGTAGAGGAATCCATAGAGATACACTGAGCTAAATAAGTCGAAAGCACAGCAAGATTATATATTCATAAACAAGAAGTGGATAAATAGCACTGTGAACAGTGAAGCATAATCCTCTTTCAAAGAAGTATCGTCTAATCACAGAATCGTCTCGGTCAAGATTCGCCTGTCTACGCATAAAACAGACGGAAACAGTTAAATCTATACGAAATGACTGGTCCAGACTTACCAATAGTAATATAAGCTATCAATATACAGTAACTGTAAGAAACAAACGGCATACTCCGAATGGCACATATGAAAACTTTGTTACTGCAGCCGAGTGAATACCAACCAAACCAGGAGCCAAACCTGGAAGTCAAAAGCAGTTAGAGCAAAATGAGACAACATGAAAAAGGCGTCCTGACTTAATAAAAGAAACCAAACAAACGTCAATGCACAAAAATCTAAGAAAGCTCAGAGAAAACTAACACATACCAAATAGAATAACTGGAATATATTCAATGCCAAATCAATCAAGTCAGAAATTTGGTAGAAGATAGACAATAACGATTATCATGGTGGATAATAAATATAGTGAAGGGAAGTAAATGTATCTAGAGAGCATAATTAAAAGCTGTCTGAGCTAAGGAAGACAAGAAAATTTGATGATATACTTCTTTGATTATGCAACGTTATCAATAAACAAACACAATAGAGAAATTGACGAAAGGCTGCATCATCACTTCAACAAAAAGGACTTCGGAATCACTAAAAGTGACACAGCATAACTCTTCCTGCTATAGCCTCTAAAATTTATTAGTCCCTTCTTCTCATTCGTAAGCAACCGTAAATCATCGAAAGAGTACGTTCAAAATATCTCGAGGCAATACAATAGTTTGTAGATTTCTCTCCAGGCCTTTATTTCCATATGCAGAGGAAATATGGAGTAAATACAGTAAGCATATGTCTTTCCAAAGGAACTGTTACTGCTTATTGGTCTAATGAGTAGAGTGTTCGCCAATGGTCTGGGGGACCGGGGTTCAATCCGAGGTTGAGTCATACGAAAACCTCCAAAAGTGGTACTTGATGCCGCCTTGTTTTACACTCAGCATTATAAGTTAAGTATCAAGGGTAAAATGGAGCAATCCAGGGAATGGAGTTGTACCCTCCCCTTCACCTCGGTGTGGTTGCTATTGAAAAGGGAGCCTTCGGATCACCCTCAACTAAGGTTGCCAAATTTACTTTACTTACTGCTATGATTATACTCTACAAAAATACCTGATGAAGACACCTCAATTTTCGACATTGTCGCTGGAATTTTGCAAAGAGATACATTAACACCATATACGTTTATAATCTACCAAGATTAAATACCGCAAATGTCAGTAGATATAATAAAAGAAAAAACGACCAGTAGCAGGCCATAACCTGTAGAAACTAGAACAGACGCAGACAACGGATATGATCTAGCACTTCTTGCAAATACACCTGCCCTACTACATTGCCTGGAGCAAGAAGCAAGTAGCAATAGCCTCGACTTGAATGCAAATGAGTTGTAAACGAGAATGAGCAATCTTCTCTTTAAGTGGCAAGCCTTTAAATTTAGTAGAACAGTTGATATACCTCTGCAGCAATATCGAATCTCCTGAAAGGGATGTGAACATACACCCCGCTAATAACTGGTTATCGAACATAAGGAAATCTGATCTCTCCAAGAAAATAAAAGGGGATTTCTTCCAAGTTGTAATAGTGTCAATACTATCCTATGGACGCTTACAAAACGCATGGAAAAAAAGCTGATAGAAACTACACATGAATGCTACATGCTGTTTTAAACAAATTCTGTAAACAACACCCGCATAGCAACAGTTGTACAGTCACCTAACTCTCATCTCACAATCCATTCAAGTTAGACGAATAAGACATGCAGGACACAGCTAGAGAAGGACTAACTCATAAGCGATGTTCTCTGAATGATTCTTACATATCGACGCGCCAGTAAAGGCTGACCGGTAAGAATTTACATGCATCATGTCTGTACAGACGCTGTATGCTGTGTAGAGGACCGACCAAGAACGATGGATGATTGTGTTGTATATTGACCTACGACCCGGCTGGGATGTCAAAATAGGAAATGCACCTGTGTAAATAACAGGTGCATCCAGTCGAGGAATATCAGAATTATAACCTTGACCGTGAATGGGTTGAATGAGTGCAATTGTGACGCCCACAAGAAGAAGGGGGCGTTGAACTATTATATAACTCGGTGAAGACAGGAAGTCAGTTAGTTTGGAGACCAGACCCGTTGGTGACAAGATGCGGTAGAGAAAGCCAGCACCCAGCAGAGTGGGCCCCCAGGCCCCCGGTTGAGCAGCCCAAGAGAACGGGAAAGAAACGCGGTTATGGCCAATAGAGTGTGGGTCAATATGTTGCAGTTCTGTTCAGTCTCCAACTCCCTCTAACACACAACCCTTTCAAATAAAGTGAGAGGTATATTTTACTAAGAACTGTGTCGCTCGTCGTTATTATTGTGTTCTGCATGCATATGTAGATGTATATGTATTATGTATTTGTATAGTTGGTCATATATGTGGCTATACAACAATTGGAATGGATAACGAGAAAGAGTCTAGGAACTTCATGATGTGAGTGCGAGTAAATGATGATATATAATATATGAATAATCTATATACGTGTAAAGTAACAATGATCAAGTAGTAGTATTGACACTCAATTACTTTATTCAGTATCAAGCGCGAATACAAATTTTCCCTACCTCTAAAGACTAGGTCTTTTATATCATCAGAGGAGGTAACTTTTGTAGTTCAATACTTCCCTATGGAAGCGCCCATTATTTGATGGGTGGGGAATTTGCTTGCATCGTCTTATGCTGAAATGCATGGCTCTTCTCATGAAACGAGTACTCCAGTAGCCGATAACGTATATATAAAAAAGGTATATGCAAAAGATTCCTTCGCTTACACCAAGAAGGTCAATGGCTATGGAGTAAGATATCTGACTGATGTCAAGTCAGCCGGGTTTCGATCTCGGCTTCACTCCATTCTTTGGCACTACGCCTTATCCGCTACAGCCTTGTTTAGTGCCGAGGGTAGGCTGGCTAAAAAAATATCTGCCAACTTTATCAATACTTCACCGCGGTCAGTCAGGAACTAACTTTCTTCCCTAGTTTTCTATTCTGCGTTCTCTCTAACCTGCTTTTCGTTTTATTGTGTTTCCAAATACTCCCTTTCAGACCCATTTCTACCGATACACACTAACTTAAACTAGGGTGTTTGCTTGTTACTATGGCTTGGACTTCTGGGTTAATCTCTTCACTCATTTTCCCTTATCATCCTCTCTGTCTATCTGTCTCTCTGTCTCTCTCTCTCTCTCTCTCTTCGTAACAATATATATAATATACATAGATAATACATATATATAACGTATAATATATATATATATATATATATATATATATATATATATATATATATATTCTTTCTTTAAAGAAAAAACCAAATTTAGGATTATAAATTTATTTCTATCCTGTTTTTGCGTTTCTGATGTAAACCAGAAACACGAAGAAAAATATAACAGGACTACTTCAGATATATATATATATATATATATATATATATATATATATATATATATATATATATATATGTCCTCCTCGTCAAGTCACGTTGAATGAATGGATCCGTCCCTATTATCCATCGCTTCCAGCAGGTCTGACAAACCACCTTCCGAATCCGGACGGAGTTGATGATAGTAAATTCTTACTAGTCGGCCATTACTGGGATGCCCATATGTAAGGGTCAATAAAAGAACGTCACTAATGAGTTCAGTAGGGATTTAGCTAAGCCAAGAAGTGCTATATCATCTTCGTAGTCAACGTCTTTTAAGTTTTCAATAGTTTTATAGTGTAAAGCCATTTTCTTTTATTTAATCTATCGACGTTCCAAGTATGTACTCTAGACTGCGTATAAACAGATATGAACCCGTCACTAAAGTCGAAATGAACCGATGTCTTTTTCATCGATACTAGAAAACTGTATATTTTGAAGTAATAAGAGGAAGTGTCGATTTATATATACTTACTTACCTATTTGTTTATTTATTCTTTGAATCATATTCTTTATTCATCTATCAAATTATATATAATTATATAAATTATGTATATTTTGATAATATACAAATTTATGATTAGTATTTGTTTGTTTACGATATTAAATTGATACATGAATTGCTTTATTCAAAATAATGCATCTTAAATACTTATCTTAAGAAAATTAATTTATTATATTGAACTCAAAAATAAATTTGGTGCAAGTGACTGTGCTTAATTTCGTTACTTTTTTTATATCTTAACATGTAAAGAGAGGTACTTTGACTTTTTACATCGGTATCTGCTTTTTCTTTTCATCGTTTATTTTTGTACAGAATTTATTTCGTAACAGTTACTTTACATGTTTTAAAATATGAAATAAAGTTCTGCTAGATTTATTTATTTATTCATTTATTTATTTTTTCATATAATTATTGATAGATTATCGATGACTATATATATATATATATATATATATTTACTAACCACTGAGCTTTTTTATTTTTTTAAGTTACTTTACTGAAATTATTGTTTATAATAATAGAAAAACTCTCCGGAAGTCATATGGTTTAACTTTTATTCAAGCAAAATTACCCCGTCCCTATGAATAAATAAGATCTATTAAAAAACTAGAGAGACGCATAACTAAGCTGTCTTTTGAATTAATAGCGCCAGAATCAGGAGCTATCAAATCAAAAGACAACCGACTGGCGTGAAAAATGTGAAAAATGTTTAAAGATTGACGACAGTAATAAATCAATGACTAAAAGCAGCAGAAGATATAAGGCTGTATGATTAAACTCTATGCGAAGTCAAAAATTTTAAATACGTATATATATATATATATATATATATATATTGGATTTGTACTTACTCTCAAATTTACAAATCCTAATTCGCGTTATGATATTCACTTAAAAACATTTTAAAAAATGTTTAGAATATGATTCTGCGAAGCTAGGGAAAAAACTAAAAATTCAATACACCCACTCCCCTGAATATATATATATATATATATATATATATATATATATATATATATATATATATATATATATATATAAGCGTATATCAACAGAACCCGTGGGAAGCATCTTGGTGGACGGGAAGTGAGACGAATGAATTCAAAGTGGGGTCAACCGCCAGTTTCTCCAGATACTGGGTAGTAGAACCTCATTGACCACCATTCAGGGTCAAATAATTTCGTCAATCCATCTAGAAGGGTGGTGTCTATTGATAAGAAAAAAGCAGCCAACATATCTTTACATATCGACCAATCTATGTTTGAAAACTACAAGAACAATCTCACACTTAATCGGTTATTACAAATAGATAATATATAAGAAAACACACACACACACACACACACACACACACACACAAACACACACACCAAACTAAATCCCGCAGATTACCTAAATGTAAAAAAAACTACACTAAAATTTTTTGAAAATATTTTATAATGCTAATTATTAGAATTAATTGAGAATAATAACAATTTAAAATTCCCAAAAAATCATTGCAATACACTTCGAATGTATTCCCCAAAACAATGCTATAAATCTGTTATGTTTTTATACACTGATGGGACGTCGAGGGTCAGTGGTAATAAATCAAAAACCCATAAACCCTGTTTGAATCCCGAGTCATCATATGTTACAGGAAAAACTTTTAGGTCTACCCCAATATAAAACACTTCAAATCCACTCTGCTTATCATTTGGCCTGTGAATTCTTGGCCTGCAAATAATTTCAGTCAGGCTATGTTGGTCTTAATCAAGATTTGTCACCCATCATTTTGATTTTTCAAACCAGAAGATTACGTTGCTTGTATCAGCTAGCTGTTTGAATGTCTACTTCAATTTCACATAGTAGCCGGCTGGTCAGCAAACACTGGCACGTCCATGTGTAGTGGTCTATACAAGCACATACATTACGAGTTCATCCTTGCTTCTCCAGCAGTGTCCTGCATGTCTTACTTGGATTGTTCTTGAGATTGGAGGTAAGTAGCTGTACAGATATCGTTTCGTGGGGTATTGCTTACAGAATGTTTTCGAAATAGGTCGTAGCATTCTTAAGATATATTTATATAAGTATATATAATACATATATAATACATATATACATAATACATACATACATTGTGCATACATAATATGTGATACATGCATACCTAATATATATATAATATACATATATAGAATATACACAATATATAATATTCAATAAAAAATACATAAAATAGGTAATACAATATATAATATATATAACCGGACATTGGCCTAGCGGTTAGAGTGTTCGCCAATGGCCCGGGAGACCTGGGTTCAATCCCAGGTCGAGTCATACCAAAGACTCAAAAAATGGTACTTGATGCCTCCTTGCTTAACACTCAGCATTATAAGGTACGGATCAAGGGTAAAGTGGAGCAATCCAGGGAAAGGAGTAGCGCCCTCCCCTACGTCTTGGTGTAGTAAGCTATCGAAAAGGGAGCCTTCGGGTCACCCTCGACTATGGTCGCCTACTTTACTTTTACTTTTTACTTTATATATAAGGTATATATATTTGATGCATACATTATATACATGTATTTAATATTTATGTAATATTTATGTATATGTAATATTTATAGCCTATATATATGTAATATATATTATATAAGATATGTATCATATATATATATGATATATATAGTTTATCCAGGGAAGGAGTAGCGCCCTCCCCTACACCTTGGTGTAGTAGCTATCGAAAAGGGAGCCTTCGGGTTACCCTCGACTATGGTCGCCAACTTTTTTATATATAGTTTCATATAGTATATGCTATAATACATAATGTATATAATAATGATAATATATATATATATATATATATATATATATATATATACATGAAAGTAAATATGGACAAAATCCAACAGTATGAAGGTAGCAGAAAAAACATAATCCAAATAGGTGAATATATTATGATGTAAAGTTGACGTTAACGTTTCGGTTTCAGTAACCATCATCAGGACTTGGATATCAAAATAGTTCACACAAGCATCCATCGCTATGTGAACTACTTTGATATCCAAGTCCTGATGATGGTTACTGAAACCGAAACGTTAACATCGACTTTACATCATAATATATTCACCTATTTGGATTATGTTTTTCTGCTACCTTCATATGATATATATATATATATATATATATGTGTGTGTGTGTGCGCGTGTGTGTGTGTGTGTGTGTGTGTGTGTGTGTGTGTGTGTGTGTATAGAATATATAATATATACCACCATCATCAAGTCTCGCAGGTGGCACGGATTTCCTTGATTCTCTCTCACCAATCGTCCCAATCATCCGTCGCTTCCAGGAGGTCTTCTTGTCTACATCGTGTATCTATATAGAGCTGTTGTAGGTATGTTCCTCTTAGTCGTCGAACACTGACACGTCTATGTAAAGGGGTCCATTGGAAAACGTCACTGATGATTTATTCTTGCTTCTACAGCAGTGTCCTGCATACCTTGTTCGTCTTACTTCGTCTTGTGTAGCTCCCGTTCAGGTTTTTCTCTATACGATTATCAGCGTCCATGTGGTGCATCCATATTGTAGAATTGATACAACCGCTGCTTGGAAGAAATCACGTTTTATTTTATCGGATAGGTTAGATTTCCATATGATAACCTATTGATAGCATTCCATGCTTTGACTAGGCGCATAGAGATATCACTTTCAGTCGATGAGACGCAGCCGAGGTACATGAACTTGTCTACTTATTTCGGGGAACTGCTATTTTTGAGTGAAAATGTCTCTTTTTTATTAAAACACATGTATTCTGTTTTGTCTCCATTTACGCGGAGGCCAATGCCACCTGCTGCCGGCAGCAGGGATTCAGCTAGAGTTGGTGTATTTGCATAGTCTGCGTTCGTAACAGTTTCTGCTTCTTACCTTTTCTAGTGTAAAGCCATTTTCTTTCATTAGATCTATCGATGTTCAAAGTACATAATCTAGGCAGATTATGAACAGATATAGGGCTTATTCATCTCCTTACAATCACCAGCAGCAATGTCAAAGAAGTCTGTGTCTCCATCGGGTGAGCGTAACTTGACTTTCGTGTTACTATAGAGCATCATTATGGCTGTTACAGTTTCTTTAAGGAGACCGTAGGCTAGGAGTATTTGTTCCATCTTCCCTCTATGTAGGGAATCAAATACTTTGGAGGAATCTACGAACAAGGGGGTTACCTCGATATCTTTTTGCACGAATCCAACAATGATTCGACGGATTGTCAGAACCTGTGATGTCGTGGATCGGTTTCTCCGAAAACCATTTTGATTCTTTTTAAGAATTTTCTCAATTTCTGATTTGATGCGATAGAGAAGCAGAGCATGATAAACCTTAGCCGCTATAGAAATAAGAGTTATACCTCGGTAGTTTTTGACGATTCAGAGATCACTTTTTCTTGGGAAAGGGCAGCCTTTTGTTCATCTATCTATTGTATTCTGGTAATATACGGTGTTACAGTATCGAAGTAGAAAGTCATCGAATTCCCTAGTCTTCCATACTTCTTGGCGTATTTCATCGAGACCGACATCTTTTCTATTTTTTAATTTTTGTTAGTACTACGTTGAGTTCTTCTTTAGTAAACTGTCTTAATTTGATGTCAAGTTTTTTATTAACAGTTTTCACGATAGATTTATCTGTAACCGGGGGTAATTTCCAAGCAAATTCTTAAAATGTTCTTTCTACGTCTGAATTTGTTCTTCTTGGCTGGCAGCTTTTAATTTAGCTCTCTGTGTGCTCTTCTTTTTACTCACTTCATTTACTGTCTGTCACGCTATTTGAGATTGTCTATCTTCCACCGAGTTTCTAATTTTATTGAGTTGACCTTGAATGTATTCTATTTGATCTTTTGTGGTATGCATTCATTAGTCCTCTTTGTGTCGTCTTAGGTTTTTGCGCGTTGGCATTAGTTGGATTTCTTTTATTATATAATGATGCTGTTTTCACATTGTCTCATTTTTTTCCTAACTGCTAGTGTCTCCCATGTAACTCTATATTTAGCTCTTAATTTGGTTGGTAAGCATTTTGTTGCTGCTTCCATATGAGCGTTGATAAACTTCTCATATTCGTCATTCGGAGTAAGTGTTTTGGATATCTCCTAAAAGGTATCGAATTTGTTTCTGAATGTTATCATATATTTGTCACTAATATCTCTATTGTTAAGTGAGGACTAGTCCCAGTGTATGCTTTTAGCTGTTTGTATCGTATTCCTACCTAGGCCCAGACGTATCTTTGCTATGACAATTCTTTGAACGGAAGATGCTCGTTCCAAAGAAGAATATGCCTCACAGTTTAGAGCGGTATTAATACATTTCTTATTTATGAGTATGGAATTTATCTGGGCTTTAGCTAACATATCATAATATATATAATATACATAAAATATATATGATATAAATGAAATGGTATATATATATATATATATATATATATATATATATATATATATATATTGTGACGGTTACTGTATCTTTGTTCCGAGGTTACATTATCCTGGAAAGACGGGGAGAATCTCCGTCGACAGTACCGTACCACCCAAGCTCTAAATATTCTCCGTAACTAGTTATATTTTATTGATAGTTTCGAAAGCCCATATAACTAGCTAAGTATAAAGCTTGCGTATAGGTTTAATTTTTCGAGATACGGACGAATGAGGACGTGTTAAGGGTCGAGAGGGCGACGTGATATAAATGAACACGTGAAGAGTTCCGACCCGGACAAACAATATGACGCGTGGTTGTTTTTTGTTTTTTTTTCTTTTCTTTATATATGTATCTTTCTTATATTTTATTTTAAAGAAAGTACAATTATAACAACAGAAAAACAAAAAGCAAAACAAATACAAAATAAAAAAAAACATACAGAAATGTGGAGGACAAGTCGCTTCCAATATTTTTTGACCATGTCTTTCCAATAAGACAAAGTTCTCCTTATTTTCCTATTTTTTTTTCCAACTTGTCTTAAACTCACACCCGTATCGTCTTGATCCCTTTACAATTAAAGGGAGGGAACCTCCCGTTCTTCTCCATATTTGTTTACTTATCTTTTTCTTTCCCTTCTTTCAGCGAAGAAAAAAGTCTCTCCTCTTCGTCTTTAAAGTGGATATACAATTTTAAACAAATATGTTTTCCGCCGAAACTGGCTGCTAATGAACAACTTCAAAAATGTTTCTTTGGATATTCTTGATACAGACCTTTATTTTGGTTACGTATATCATTTGTAATAAAGTTTTTGACTAACCTTTTTCCTTTCCTCTCTTTTGTTGTTTTTTTTTTTCTTATCTTCGTTAATTTCTTATTAACGAGTCGCAAGGTACCATTTTTTTCTTTTACGTTGCGCCTCAGTTGCGCCCAACGGAGTTGACGGCTTTTATTAGGCCATCCTGTTACTAGAATTTCACCTTTCACCGGACCACGTGAAAAGGCGACCTTTCTCTTCCTTGGCGAAGCTCGGAACTGACTTTTTGCTTTTCGTTCTTTTTGGCGGTAAAACATCCTCCCTGCCTCGACCAATCGCATGTCTTTTCCCTATCTGGGTCAAGACCTTTGCCCCTTCTCGGTTGGTCCTTCACTATTGCTAGGGCTCGAAAACCCGCCAATCCCCTGCCTTACTTCCGGTCCTTATAGTAGTCCTTGGTTTCCTATATTTTAACCCTACCGTGGCCGATGGGCCGTCACACTCTATTCATCAAAGAAAAGAAAAATGGGTCTATTTTTCTTTTAAATCTAGCCTCTAGATTTAAAAACAGATCCATGTTTACTTTTCTGAGTAAACCAGCTCTTGCTGAGCGTTACAAATATAGGCCTGAGCCTCGCTTGGTTAGTCAACTTCTTGGCATCTTGATAGAGTATCGGCTATACAATTTTCTTTTCCTTTCACATATTTTTAAGTCGTACTCCTGTAAAATAAGATACCAGTTTTTATTTTGATTTTTTCTTTTTTTAGAAGTAACCAACAGGTTTCAAATGTCCGTCCCGACCGCGTTGGGATAACACTGCTCCTTTCCCATGATCAGAAGCATCCGTATGTAAACTAAATGGTTTTGACTGTGTCTATTTGCCCCACGGGCATCTCAGATTCGTTCGTTCGTTCGTTCTAAATATTTTTTATACGATTGACATGGCACAATTGTGTCTTCCGTCGTCTGTTCGGTGTATTTATTCTATAGTTTAAGTCATCGACCTTTTCAGCTATCGTATATGGTCCTTTAAATTTCGTCGAAGGGAGATTTCCTTGTTGATAAAAGGGTTATAACTTTCTCGCCCTTGCAGAATTGTCTGCCCTTAGACCTCTGGTCATAATTCCTTCGCATTTTCTCTTGAGATTTACTTATGTGATTTTCTGCTGTTTTCCTAGCAGATTCCAATCTCTTCTGTAGATTTCCGAGATAATTTGCCACTGTTTCTGGTTCTGTTCCAGGGTCTTCCCACTGTTCCTTTGCTATTTTCAGTGGATTTCTCAACTCCTATCCGTAGACTAACTCGAATGGGCTGTAACCCAACGATTCTTGAACAGAGTCCCTGATAGCGAAGAGTACAAACGGTAACTCTTTATCCCAGTCATTCTGTCTCTCGGGACAGTGAGCTCTTAGCATGCTTTTTAAAGTTGCATGAAATCGTTCTAAGGCACCCTGTGACTGCGGGTGATAGGGGCTTGATGTAACATGCTTCGCTCCTCGCTGTGCAATTACTCTCTTAAATAAGTTAGACATGAAGTTTGTTCCTCTGACAGTTTGGATAACCTTAGGGAGTCCTACTTTTACGAAAAAATTTATCATTGATTCGACCACTTTTTTTGTTGATATGGCTCGCAGAGAATCTAGAACTTGCGCACATTATTGTCAATAAGTATCGATTGTCAATAAGTATCGATTTCCCGACTTCGTTCTCAGTAGAGGGCCTACACAGTCCATTATTACTCGCTCGAACGGTCTCTCTTTGATGGTTATGGGTTTGAGTGGGGCTATAGCTATGCCTGGTTTGGGTTTTGATGCCTGGCCTGTAGAAATGCCGTATTAATTTGTCATACGTTTTATTAATCCCCAAATGTCCTGCTAATGGGACTTCATGTGCAGAAGATCATGTGCAGAAGATCATTTCGATAATCTGTCTGCATGACTATTTGATTGTACCTCTCTCTCTCTCTTCTCCTTTCTGCTTCGTGGACTGGTAGCTTCGTTTTAATATTCCATTCTCTATATAATATCGATGTTCATGCTTGCTATCCATGGGTTTATCCACTTGCTTATATAACTTTCTTAAGCTTTCATCATTTTTTTGAGCTCGCTTCAGTTCTTCACACGTCTTATTTACCATCGGAATATTTTCTCCCGTTTCGTCCTGTTTTTTACAGCGTAGGTTATATGGATTTGCCTTCTGGCCTTTCTCCTCGCTTTTACAATTTTTGCCTTCTTGTGCGAATTCGATTTCCACTTCATTTCCGAGTAGGAAGTCTATTTTTTCATAGGTAGAGTCTTCACTACCCCGACTATTATTTCTCTGCTAATTTTCCCTGTCGTCAATTTCACTTTCCTCAGGGGTACTTTCAGAGTCTTTCTTCCAATTCCTTTAATCGTTGCAAGTCCTAGCGGTTGGCCTCGCGGTACTTTTCTCTCTAGTATTAAGGATTGGGTCGAACCAGTGTCTCTCAATATAGTTACAGGGATATTATTTCCTTCCCCGTCTTTAATATTTCCCTTTCTTGTGAAGGGTCGATATATCTCATTAACTAGTGTCGTTGAAACCATTCCCTGTGGCTCCAGCTTTGTTCGTTTCGGGTCTACGTCCCAGTTTGCATTTTATTGCTATTGACCCGCCTAGCCACATCTGAAACATGTGATCTGGTTCCCCTTTTTTGGGGGGTGTCACCTGAGTATTCACCATGCTATCTTTCCTTGTGATAGGTTCTGGTGGTTTGCTCACCCGACCTTCCATGTTAGGCTTATTTCTGTTTCTTTTACGTGCTATCACGTATTCGTCCGCTAGCATCGCTAGTTCGTTGCCTATGTTTATCTTCCTTTCATTTAGGTAGATTCTCATTTCCTCTGGCACCCAATTCGATATTTCCTCTATTAAGATGAGTTGCTTCAACTTTTCCACATCATCTCCGATCATTTTCGCAGCATATCACTTGTTCATTAGCCGCTCTTTTTCCTTGACAAATTCCATGAACGACTGGTTCTCGTTTTTTCTTTGGTTTCGGAACTTCTGTCAATATGACTCCGGTACCAATTCGAAGCTTTGTAATAATGTCTTTTTGACTGTATCGTAGTTTGTACAGTCTTCTGCTGACAATGTGGTATATACTTTTTGTGCCTTTCCTGTGAGGGCGGTCTGTAAGAGCATAGCCCAACTTTCTCGTGGCCATTTCATGTTAGTTGCAGTTATCTCGGTTGGTCCTTCACTATTGCTAGGGCTCGAAAACCCGCCAATCGCCTGCCTTACTTCCGGTCCTTATAGTAGTCCTTGGTTTCCTACATTTTAACCCTACCGTGGCCGATGGGCCGTCACAATATATATATATATATATAATACAAAATTACATATAATGTAATATATAATATATAGATGTATGTATTTAATGTGCATTTGATATATATATATAATAAATATAGAGTTTATGTCAATACATATAATACATAAAACATGTAATATACGTAATAAATAATAGATATAATATACATGAGACAACAATATATATTATAATATATATATATATATATATATATATATATATATATATATATATATATATATTAGTAGAATAGTTAAGGTTTGCTATGAAATCCGGCTGTATGAGAAAAAATAAGCCACCATGGAAAATATCATTTTCATTATATCAAGCAATACATGTTCCAAAGTTTTGTTTTTTGTTTCATTGTGTTTCAATAACATGTATTCCGAATAAAGTGCCGGTCTCAATCAATAGATTTTACTGAAACTGCATATCTGTGTTCCTCTCTTAGAGGGATGTTTCAACAAATCTTGAAATCCATCTCTCTTTTTTATATTAGGTCCTTCCACTTGTAGACGGATGATTTACCCATATTTTGCAATCCTTATAGTTGGATGACCAGACCAGATTTCGATGTTTGGTATGCTTTTTTGCAGTTTTGATCATAATTGTGCTAGCTGACAGTAGACCACAAAAATTTATTAATCTACGTTTTAGCGAAAATAATTTTCTATCTAGCCATTCTCCTCACTAGGATTACTTGGTATGAGTACAGGTTCTTTTTGTAAGTATTCAACTGTTACACAAGCAACGTCATGGGGAGTGCTACAGTGTATATAAATAATTTTCGTTTGAATGCCAATGTTTTCTTCTTAAGGCCTCTGTTTACTTTTATAAATTCAGTGGAGCAGAGATCATAGTCTATATTCCCAACCAAGACATTGCCGATTATTTCCGCCTTAAAAACCTATCCTCTCTCTAGCAGACACTTCTACCAACAGGCTTAAATTCTCCCTTTAGTCACCACCCATTTCGCCAAATAACGAGACCATCCAGGGTCTCCCTGCAATATTTCATGAATAGCACTTTTTGGTAATTCAATTTCATATATATAAAGAGTTGACTTCAAAAGTTTATTTTGGTGCATGTTCCTTGATGATTTAATATATGGTAATTGTAAGTTTTCTATTCTTATATTGGTGCTTGCAAATCCCCATTTTAAATAGCGTTTTCATTTTTTGAGTAAAAGTGAAAGATTTCCATATCTTCCATCGTGCACTGAATGCTACCAGGCTTATAAGAATTTTCTTGATCATACGAAAAAAAAAGGACTATAAAAAATCAGATTGACATGCTTCGCTATAATAGCACTATATCGCTATTCCAATAAAAATGTCAATTTAATTTCTATTCTATTTCTCATTTGTCTCATACCGTTGAATTTCCAAACCCGTCACACGTATATATACATACATGCACACACATATTGCTTATAAAAATTTGATTAAAGACATTGGAACTTTCCTTTTTCATGATCTTATGTTTTTCTCTAGCTTTCCAGTTCGTTTGTCAGGTTCTAGTGAATAGAGAAGTTGCTCCACAAATCTGTTAAGCCATCATTATTAAAAAATAAACAGCCAAATATGAATAAAATAGTATTCAACACTAGCAGTAAAATATTAGACATATTTAGCAACTAAATTATTTTGTAAATACCTCTACCAGCAAAATAAATATCGCACCCAAGCTATAAAAAACAAACAATACCTACAAAAAGAAAAACACCCTGATTCAATATAATCGAAAACGCTCGGAGCAGAACTTAAGGCAACTTCTTTATTAATTGGACTCTGATGCAAAGAAAGTAGCAGGAGTGCTAAGGATTCACACATACAATGATTTGAATCAATGAATTAAGAAAAAAGCATATATGTGCATGATTTTTTTTTCATTTAAAGGGTGAAGCAGATGAATAGAATAAGTCTACCAAAATTTGAACTAAAAAGAAAAATGAATAAATAAGATTAAAATAAGAAGATCGAGTGAGTGCAAGCCCTTCTCAAATATGTCAATATAAAAATAAAACAAAAAAATGAAAGCTGCCTATGTGTCGCCATTATTGACATTTGCATTATTAGATGACGAATTTTGAAAGACCAGTGGGACGATTTCTAACCCCAAAAGTCTTCAGCGAGATTTTTATGGGCTAAAAACCTGATCCAAATATAAAATTCAAGAAACAAGGAAAGTTATATTTTATCTCTTGAGTTGGGTTGTTATTTACATATTTCAAAATAAATTGCTAATTCGTTCCATTTGTATCTTGAAATATCCCTCTGACAATGGCAGACTTTATGAACATTCAAACTTATATCACAGCTTAAATTAAAATGTATATGGAAGATTTTGACTCATGACATCAGTTCGTTAAACTGAGGAAATAAAAGCACTCGTTAAAACCTTTTTCTGGTCCAATGAAAAAGATCACGAAAAGTTGGGATATCAGAAGTGTGATCTCGTTGTTTCCTTCAGATTATCATCTGTTTGAACTCATCAAATTCAACTGAGAAGCTGTTTCGCATAAATGGTTACTCTAATCCTTTGATGCCATGTTATTCGAGAGGGATACTTATGACCTCATGGACCGATGGGACAAGGGCATCAATATCAATAGTGAGTTCGAGAAGAAGCAGCATTGTAGTACCGTGAAGATATGCCAAATGTTTTATTTGTATAGTAAAAAGTATGCTAGATTAGTAAATGCTGGGACCTCAGTTTTTGGACATCTCAGTGTATATATGTAGATTCTTTTGTTCTTTACAGAGAAAGGGGGCGCGATAATTTTGGAAACTAATTAACAGAAAGCAATGCTGCTACAAAATATAATTAATCATTGACGATTCAAATTTCTAAACCTCAAAAATAGAAAATTAATATTTAATGATATTAATTTTCTATTTTTGAGGTTTAGAAATTTGAATATATAATTGTTACGTTTTTACGCACAAAGAAAATACGTAAACAAAAGTGAAAAGAGACCGACTCGTAGGTGTACAGCAAAACGATTAGGTATATTCACCACAGGTAGAGATATGTATCAAATAACTTGCAACAGTACAGTTTTAACTTTGTGGACACCAGTCAAATGTCCGTCCACCATGTGTCATGGCGACCAAAATCTCCCTGTTCTTCCAGTCTCCACAAATCCCTCAATGCACTGTCCCTGAGAAGCATTTCTCTTTCTATCCCTCCAGAGGAATAACTTCGATATTTTTCGTTAAGTCAGTTCCCTAACATCTTCCCTTTTGAGAATTTAACTATAGTGAGCACACTTAGGATTAATCTGGATATGCCTCACTCTGGTACGATTGCGATTTAGTAAGATCCTATAAGGTCTTGCTTCATTCACACTCGCATTTTTCTGCACGAGAGGTGACGGAAATGGTTATTCAAATGTGTCCATTTGCATGTCAAATGGAATAGTTGGCATGTCAACTATAATGTTTTGAGTGTGTCTGGGCCTTAATTGGTTACTGTGTTGTTCCCAGAATTGTTTATCTACTTTCACGTCATAGACAAACTCCTTTTGTGTGTTGGGGCTGTATCTGGTTAGTGTTAATACTATTTGTCAGCATGGTCAAACTTTAGTCTCTTTTACCGTTCCCAGCGGATGGCCTTTGCCACCCATACATTCCTGCACTTGTATTCTTTTTGTGTCTGTTTGCAGCATTTACTTAATATATTTGTTTATATTAATTATTTCATCTCTATCACCACAGAGTCCACACAAGCTATTCCCCGTGTATTATGAGTTTTTATTTTCACATAGTCCTTATGGCATTATTATCACCTGTTATTAAAATGATTTAGATTATTCTCTTTCTGAGCCCCCTTCGTAGCGATACTCAGGTATCTCTGCGGCAATTTTTTTTTAATTTCTCGCTGGAAGTATCCATATAGTTGGTTTACATTTTTTTAAAGAATTTATAATTGTTATGTTCTTGTTTGTCCCTAAATTAATTCTGCTGTTATTGCTGCTGACTGGCTACTGTAATCAACCGCACTTTGCTTAGCATTATACATTCTTTGAGTCCCTGTACCGCAGCATTCATGCAATCCATAAAAAATCCAGAAATCTTTTTATTCTTCTGAGATCCACTTTTCTTACATGTGAGAAAACAACAAATACTAGCGAATATTAGAAATGGTATCCACTTCTCATATTCACAGATTCACATTATTATAAATTAAATTACCATGACCAGAAAATCCGACAAACACTTGTGCGCGACATACGGAAACACTGGACAGCTGTTTCGTGCTCTTTAGGTATCAGCATACACTACCGTGATTTGCCCCATTGGAAATCGAACCAGCGACTATATAACGCAGAGCCGAAACTCTACCACTCTACATCATCCTCAAGTGTTGCCAAATCAACTAGTCAAGACAACTACGCGGCCATTTAACTTGAATGTGTCTTGTAAGTTACATCCATACTCTTTACAGATGATAATTCAAAATTAGGAAAGTACGCCTTCACATAATGATGAAGGACTCAGCCGACGAGATCATTCGGAAGGCGTATCCAGAAATAAAATCAGGTACGAAGTGGTCGGCCGTTAGGACCGCCCAAGAGGCGGAATGCAGCCTACGAATCAAAGACATCATAGGTGTCACTCAAACCAATCGAGCTGGGCTGGGTAGCGCGAGCAAAAAGGTATTCTTCAAAATGGACCCAAAAGGAAAAAGAGACATGGTAAGCGAAGAAGTCAGGATGTTTGAGGAAGAGCAAAGAAAAGCCAGTGCTGTTACTCAGGCCAAACAATGTGCTTGGACAAAATGGAATGATATCGAACCAATTAAATTATCGTGGAAATCCTTAATTGCAATGGAACCACTGGCGATATCATTCCTTCTTCGCTCTACTTATGATCTCTTACCAAATGCGACCAACCTAAAATTATGGGGATATACCAATTCGGACCTGTGCTTGTCGTGTAAAAGTGATCGGGGTACTTTGCGCCACGTCTCACTTCAGATGTACACATGGCGACATAATAAGGTAATAGAAGTGATAATAGAATTGGTAAGAGCACAATGTGAGACAGCAAATCAGCAATCCATAACAGCCAAGGAACCCATAATTCAGTTTCTCAAGGAAGGTGAATGTCCTGTGAGGAAACAAAAAAATCCTAACATGAAGCTACTGAACGGAGCTAGTGACTGGAAAGTTTCAGCAGATCTCAAGACATCTCTACAATTTCCAATTCACATTATTCAAACGGAAAAGCGGCCGGACATTGTAGCATGGTCCGATTCAAAGAAGAGTGTCCTCCTCATAGAATTGACTGTCCCTTGGGAAGAAAACCGGGAGGAAGCACACGAGCAGAAGAAAAACCGCTACGAGACACTGCGTGCCGACTGCGTGGAAAAGGATTGGATATGCCATGTGATTCCTATTGAGGTTGGTTGTCGTGGTTTTATAGGACATTCAGTCATTTCGTTTCTTTCAAAAATAAGTTGCCTCGAATCGTCTTCAGACCACGGCTCGATATGCATCAAGTTGGATTTGGTCGAAAGCGAAAAAGCTTTCAGCACGAAGGTAATACCCGTGGAACCACCTTTCCCGTGTGATTACGTAAGAAACGGTTACTGTAAACGCGTAATAACATCAACCGCTGAAAGTAAACGCGTTTTTTAAATCACAAACTGCACTCAGAAAATGAAGATTAACGTCCAATATAGTCTCTGCAGTTAATTAATCTGGCGTATATATATATATATATATATGATTCTCTTAATACCTGTCCGGTGGCAAATGCTGCTTGGTAGCGCCAGGGGTGGCAGTACCGCCTTGAGCTACCGAAACTGTGTTATCACCCCTGGATGGCGGCTGATGAGGACATGGTATCGCACGTGCTTTCACACGTTGTATGATAAAAAATAAAAATAAAAATAAAAATAAATACAATATAACTCCTCTACTTGAAAAAGAAAATTTACATCCACCATTATAAACTCTTTCTGAGTTTTCACACCAACTGTATCTTTTTTTTTTACTGAAGTTTAAATGGAAGTTTCTTCACCGCTCCTCCATGAGTTTTCTAATTGTTTTAGTTGATCTCAACAGTACTGAGTTCTGGTTAATTTTCATTATTCATTGGATTTTCAGTTCCCTAAGTCTTTTTTCAAGGTTATTTTGTGATTATTCAAAGCGCTTGAAATATGATTAATATCACCGCTGTTACTTCGGCTGCAAAATAAGTTACGTTTGTGCTGCTGACGCGTGTGCCTATACATACGAGGTGCCTTCAATAAGTTTCCAGACTTTTTTTACAGGCATTTGAAATTGTCGTAGACTCTTGAAAATTCAGTATATTATTACTATAGAAGAACACTTTAGAAGAACGATATGCAATAAGATTCTGCTTAAAACTTGGAAAAATGCCAGAGAAACGTATGGAATGCTTCAGACTGCTTTTCGACCATCTTGCAGGAATCAAGCATCAGTTTTTGAGTGGCATAAGAGATTCAAGGAAGGCAGGGAGTCTGTGAGGGATGATGAGAGGTGTGGGAGGAGTAAGGAAGTCAGAACACCAGACTTGATTGGCCAAATAAAGAATTTCATGGATAAGGACCATCGTGTATCTATAGAGACAATAAGTGCATAGTTTGATGTCAGAGTAGGAACTGTACACACAATTATTCGCGAGGAACTGAAGATGCGGAAGATTTGCGCGAAGTTTTTCCCAAGGGAGCTCAGAGAAGATCAGAAAGAAAGACGTTGTCATGACAGCAGGGAGATGGTCGAGCTGATCAATTCAGATCCCGCAGTTCTTGATGCTCTGGTGACCTACGATGAAAGCTGGATCTACTGCTATGACCCAGAGACCAAGAGACAAAGTTTCCAGTGGAAGCATGCTGGCTCTCCCAGACCCAAGAAGGCCAGGCAGAGCAAATCCACCCACAAACTTTTGATGATCCCTTTTTTGGACAGCACTGGCATGATCTACACGCTCTGGGTTCCCAGTGGACAGACAGTCAACAAGGAATACTATGTTGAGGTTTTAAGGGAGTTCAGGAAGAGATTCCATCGGAAGAAGCCAGCACTTTTCAAATTGGGTCAGTGGCATTTCCACCAGGACAATGCACCAGTCCACTACTCCATCCTTGTTACAAACTATTTGACCAAGATGGGCATCAAGACAATTCCTCACCCTCCCTATAGTCCAGACCTTGCTCCCTGTGACTTTTGCTTATTCCTTAAGTTCAAGGAAAAACTTAGAGGCTGTCGTTATGAGACAATCGAGGAGATGAAAGAGGCTGTGACGACGGTCATTGATACGCTCACACAAGAGGACTTCCATAGGACCTTCCAGAAGTTGTTGGAACGGTACAACAAGTGCACTGCATCCGGTGGAGATTACTTCGAAGGGGATGAGAGTTTCATGTGTGCACTATCAATAAAAGTGCCCATACAAAAAAAGTCTTGAAACTTATTTAATGATCTTGTACATACATACATACATACATACATACATACATACATCAAAATTGATCTAAAACTTTATTCACTTTAAGAATTAAATATATGTATTGTTGCCAACGTCATATCGTCATTGTGTACTTATAAGAACAAGTATTTCAAAGCAGTTGAACCAATGTTTACTGATTTTTGTGAATGATGTACTTTTGATTATTCTTTATTTTCATCTTCTAATAACAGAAAAAAACACCCAGCTCTAGTACCAATTCTTCGTTTCTTATATCACATATGCTGTCAGAAGTTAAAACATGCATTAATTCATTTGTTTTTTGGTTTGTTTATTTTTCTGATTTTTCATTCACAGCAAAAACATTAACTTTCTCAAAAATTTTCAAAATTTCAAATTCACTTTTATATTCTAATATTATGAAAAGGATTTTCGTCAGTAATACAATGACCGTAATCGTATGAATGGTCTTCATAGATTATTTTAATTTCATAACGTAATATTTTAACATTAAGAGTGGGTTATTTCTAAATTGTTTCTGAGTGGGACCAAAATATATTTTCTTTCATTTCGAATTTACCAAACTTTGCTTTGTTTAGTACCTGTTATTCCAAAGTAGTCTCCGTCTTAGTGCTGAACAGATACATCACTGCTTATCTTTAATTATCGAGCAAAACCTAATGCTTTAAGCATGACTTGACTGTGTGTCATGTTTTTTTCTGTTTGAGCACGCTTCTGAAGTTAACAGTTTACATATATTTAAGTATCCTAAAGTAATTTTAGTACCTGCTTACTTTTTCCGTATTTGTTAGGCTAATATTGTAAAATAATTTGGGTGATTGTAAAATAATTTGGGTGATCATATTGATTATTTTATTTGGTAATTAATTATATGAACTTTTTTATTGTTTAATTTGATTAAAGATCTTTTAAAGTAAGTATACTTATCATAGAAGTCAACGCGTGCACACTGGAACGCAGGTACGGGGATACGAGAGTCACCCCTTGTCATAATAAGGTTTCAGGATAGGAAACGAAAGCTAAATCAAGCTGGACTCATGTCGCATGATAAGTTTGATCGAAATTAAATAAAACTAATGATGCAATGATTTAGTGAGATGACGTCATACTGAGGACTTGGCTGATGAAATACTTAATTTTAGAATCTATAAAAATAGAGAATTTGAAAATAAGTTGAGTTGAGATCCACAGAGAGTTGAATTGAGTTTGGAAGTCAGTTGGGCTTAGATGTTGGTACGAATCGGTCAGAGTCAGATCTCTCAGACGTCTGCCAAGTGGGACTCGTTCATAGTCCCTTTTACGATGTCTTCCTCACCCTCGTATTGCCTTGACTGCTAATTAAAATGGAGTTCAGAATAAAGGATTTTCGTATTCCGAGACAACTGAGTCACCTGTTGCTTTTGAAGAAGATTGTAACGTTTAAATATCCAAGATGATACCATTGAATTCACACGTCGATTTGGCCCCGGGACCAGTTCATGTCCACGTGACATTATTTCGAACTGGGTTACTCTTGAATTCTACTAGACGATCCAAAGAAAGCAGCCTAAAAAGACGAAAATATAATGCGGGCGATCTGTTGTTCAGGGAGAAAAAGGAAAGAACAAAAGGAAAATAAGAAATGAGAAGATCCGCGAAAATCCAATGGTGAAGAAAAAGGACAAAGAATAACACGAAATAACATAACAGAAAAGAAAAAAATAGAGACGAAAAATGAGGACTCAACTTCAAAAACGCAGAAAAAAAAACAATGGCATCCTGACCAAAAGGAGACGAGAAATAAGAACTCAATTCCAAGAGAAACGAAAAATGTGACACCCCAACCAAAAACAGAAAGACAAAGAAGAGATAAGAACATCCATGGAGATCCGACGATGAAGAAAAGGATAAAGAACAAAGAGGAACGGTAAAAGGAAGAGTTCAACACCAAAAGAAACGAAAAATGTATCATCCCAACCGAAAAATAAGAACTCAACTCCGAAAGAAATGAAAAAGTCCCAAACGTGTGACAAACTTACATACGAGCGTAGAGGAATTGAAAAGCAAAACAAAAGAAAAAAAAAGAAAAAAAAGAAACAAACCATTCAAATGTAGGTACATTGCTGATTCTAGAAATCTTGTATTTTTTTTTTTTCCTTTTTTCTGTCTCTTTCGAGTTTAATGGATTCGCGCCCGATAGTGTTTAACTAATTACAAAAAAGTTGGAAAACTGTGATAAGGCCTGCATATTTACGTATAAATGTGTGATACTGACAACTACTATATTTTAGTTTAACAAGGGTTTGGAAGAGAAAAGAAAGAAAAAAGAGAGAATGAGAGACGTACAGACGGACATTTAAAGTCGCGGTGTCAGAAGAGGATGTCAATTTTTTTAAAATACAAAGTAAGTGTCAACAGAGACTGAATTTTAAACGTAAACCGAGAATGAAATTTTATAGTAAATCGTAAATGCGCGTTTTAACATAGAAATTTGATCTTATAAGACATTTTTATCGTATTCAGTTCCGATGTCCGAAGCTTTTTTGCGGCTATAGTAGAGTAGGTTTGTGGGTTGGGGTTTTAGTAATGTTGTCTCCTGGATTGTGTCGAAAAAGTGATGGAATGAGACGCATAATTGATAATCTCCCTAAAAACGGGAGCAAGATCTTTTCGGTGTTGGCTTGTGGCCAGACTATTTTTAGTTGAAGACGGAATGTTTCACATCCATGTACAGAAAGTTGTTAAAATTAGAGCAGGGACGAGAGTTAAGGTTCACATCTACCAACACTTGACCTATACCGTAGTATGAGGGGGAATTCTGAACTCAGGTTCAAATCAGACTTGGCAGAAATGGTAAATAAATAAATGGATAAATAAAAATGTACACTGGTTAACTATTGTAAGGAGCAGAGTCCCAAAAAGGGCCTTAATGACAGGACCGCTACTCTGCTCGCTCTTTCCCGGGCACGAGCCACCCTCTACAAACTGTGTACACGCTGCAAATGAGTCCATGACAAAGGCCGAAATAGCTTGTAGTGTTTTGTTCCGTCACACTCCCCTCTTGCTATTGTCGATCTTTGTTCTGTCATGTCTCGCCTTATGTGCCAGAACCACCACTTTATATACCTCTGGCACAGACAAAGGAAACGAAGCAATGACAGGCAGACAGACAGACGAGAGAGAGAGAGAGAGAGAGAGAGAGAGAGAGATTCTGGAGAAACAGAAAGACAAGCAAAAGCTTTACTGACAATCCAAGTAGATAGACTTGGAGACGTAGAGAAAATTGTGAGGTAAATAGGTGAAAGAAAGAAAGAAAGAAAGAAAGAAAGAAAGAAAGAACATGGAATGAGAAGTAGAGTGCTAAACTGAGTGAAAGAGACAGCCGTGTAATGATAGAAAAAGGAAGAAAACCATGTGAGGAGGAAGTGAATAAGGATGGAAGGATGCTTTGATACACATTATTATTTAAATGGAACATGCACTCTCGTGTGAGGAGAAATAGAAAATAAAATAGAAGGAAGGAATAGGGATGTCTCTAAATAAAAGAAAAATAAAAAGAAATAGAAAAAAGGAAATGGGTGAGAAAGAGATACTGGTAAAAAACAATTGTCTTTCCTAGGATGGAGGAGGCATGACTTCCAACGTCTCCATGTCTGTTGTTCACGTGATGTTTTAGACCATTATTTTTTTCCTTCATTCTTTTTATCGAAAAATACCTTCCGAGTTTTAGTCCTTGCTAGTAGAGCGAAACTGAGATTTTTTCAAATATCTATTTTAGGACACATTACGATGTGTTGCAGTATTTGCTATATTATGTCTCTATTGAATATTCTAATTATGTGTAGGAGTTTATCTCGTCTTTTCTTTCTGTTTATTCAGTGTTAGAGTATCGGTATAGACATCGATTCTAGTATCGGAACCTGGTAAGTAGGAAACAAGTGAATATATTTCTTCCCATCAAATAGAAGGTAGATAATAAATGGCACAAACGATACCGATAGAAAGCAATTTAGAAATCAAGAAAACTAGAAGCCTAAAAAGAAAGAAATATAATAAGAAATAGAAAAGAACATATAAAAGTACAAGACAAAGAAAGCGGGGATGACGAAAAAAGAAAAGGAAGAAAAACAGTAAAAATAAAATAAAGCTGTAAAAACAAGGCAAGAGATAAAAAGACGGGAGATAATTTGTGTAGAATATCCAAATAATAAAAGGACGAGAAAGAAAGAAAGAAAGAAAGAAAGAAAATGAATGAATTAATAAATTAATGCGAACAAGTTATAGATAAGAATAGAGACCCCCAATTGTCAACTATGTGCTAGGAAAGGATCTTTACAACATATCCTTAGTAGTTGCCCAAAAGCTTTGGGTGATGGACGGTACCGTTGGCGTCACGATCAGGTACTCAAGGTAATTGCAAATGAGGTGACTAAAGCTATGAGGGCTAATAAACATCAACCAGTAAAGAAATTGAAGCAGATAAACTTCGTAAAAGCAGGAGAGAAGATACAGAGGAAGAGGAGAGAGAAAACGAACCTGTTATCTTCCACGGACGATTGGCAGTTGATATCGGATCTGGAGACTCAGCTGAAGTTCCCCAGACACATAGCTGTAACATCGCTAAGACCGGACCTGATATTGCACTCTGATAATACAAAGCAGTGCATTATTTGTGAGCTGACTGTGTCATGGGAGGAACATATTACTCTCGCTAATGAGAGGAAGAGGTCCAAATACCAAGAACTGGTCGAACAATGTCAACAAGAGTCATGGAAGATACATTATGACCCCGTAGAAGTTGGTTGTAGGGGTTTTGCAGGACAGTCTTTGGGCAGAGCCCTAGCAAAAATTGGTATAGTCGGGGCAGCTAGAGTGAGAGCGCTGAAGGACATTACCAACACAGTTCTGAAGGCGTCAAAGTGGATTTGGCTTAAGAGATCAGAGCCATGGAAGAAATAAAGAGGACGGTGGAGGAGCCTAAAGAATTAAGACTAGGAGACATATTACACACCATAAGTGTATAAGGAGTTAATATTAAGTTATGGTAGTCGGAATGTCAGGGGGAGGGGTTGAGAATCATTGGCGATTGGGAGCGGGGATGGATATTTAATAAACCATTTTTTTTCTTCTCCTCGTATACTGGTTATGGTCCGCTGCAATTTCAAAGTTTTAATAAGTTTATTTGCCAGCGGCCACGAGCAGTTTTAGTTAATTGATTGAAACCTAATTGCAAATCGTTCATGGGACGAAGTGGGGGACTGGAGATAGGTTCGAAATAGTAATAAATTAGAATGTAAGGAGTTGAATAGAGTAGCGGGGGGGGTTGGGGGGGGGTAGGAATATGCATTAAATTGGTAATATGAGCATAGATTAATGATAAACGGGGAGGGAAATCTTGGCAAATAAGTATGAGTTAATCTATAGTAAATGGGAGTTTTCCTTCTTTTTTTTTTTTTTCTTTTTTTTTTTTGGCTTCGAATGAGGGTATAAGGTAAGACTGAATAGTTTTTGGAAGTATTAGTATAGGATAGATTTGGCGGGAGAATCGTGTAAGTCTTGTGAAGTAAATTATGGACGCGGACGAGTATTAAAATAACATCTTACCTCGGTACCGATTCCGGAAGTAGCTAGACGAAACCGGATGAGGTAAAGATAGTATTATATTTAGCAGAGGAGTGTGGAATGCTTTATTTTCATTGGATGTTTTCTAAAGGACAGATGTCTATAAGAACGGCCGAAGTCCGGCCTTTATAAAAAAATTTTCTTTGCTTTGGTAGAGGCACGAGCGTAGCACGTCGCGATCACGGAGGTGGCTTGGCTCTTCCAAAGTCATGCCGGGGTTACTGTCGGAGCTGATATGATGCAGAAATAACCCGAAATCGGCAATGACAGTTGCATCACTGAAGACCTCCTTGATGCATCTAAGATGTATGATTGAAATGGGAAAAAAGCGACAAATGGGTTTTTTGGCAATGTTTTCAATGAAGACATGGACGCATCAGGTGTATGAGTAATGATATTAGACAGCAACATGAACAGAATTAACTATTCCTCGTGGCCAAAAACAGAAGGGATTTGGGGGAAATGGCATAAAAATAGTTAAAACAATAACATCTCTTTAATCTAAAAGCTCGGGCTCTGTTCGATTTTCGATTAAAAACGTTACAAACATTACTAATCATAGTTGGAGGAACATCAGGCAGGTTTAAGAATATCAGATATTAAAATGGTATCTTAAAATTAAACAACCTTGACTAACTAACACTCATAGAAATTTTTTTTTTAAATACATAGCGTGGATTATTGTTATATATTGACCTACAGCCCGGGCAAACATGCCATTCCAAAGTGATGCACCGGAAAGAAGTGACACATTCTAATGGCCAATAATCGAAAGAGATCGCGTAGGCGGATTTGGCTGATGAAATGGGACAAGGTAAAAATCCCATGATACACTCATAGACTGATGCACCGGAAGAGAGTGACCTGAACTGCATGACAGTTATTTCCGCTTGATGACGATCAAACATGCCATTCCAAAGATTGAGTGGGTGATTGAGTGGGCGTTGAACTATTATATAACTCGGTCAAGACAGGAAGTCAGACAGTTGGGGTCCAGAGAAGTTGCTGATAAGATGTGGTAGAGAAACCCTTGGGGCCCCTGATGAGTTGGGGATCAGAGACGTCGGAGACATTATGTGGTAGGGAAAGCCACACCCAGCCGAAGGGGCCCTCGGGACCCCTGATGGAGTTTTGTAGACCAGTTGGTGATAAGATGCAATAAAGAAAGCCATCATCCAACAGAGAGCTTGGCCCCTGGGCCTTCAGTTGAGCAGCCCTGGAGAACGAGAAAAGACACAACGCTGACGGCCATAAGAGTGGGGATCAATATGTTGCAGTTATGTTCGGTCTCCAACTCCCTCTCACACACAAACCTTTAAAATAAAGGAGAGGTACATATTTTTTAAAGAAGTCTTCGCTCGTCCTTGTATCATTGTGTCGTTGTGATTCTTTCTGCATGAATCTGCATATGACTATACAACATTATGTGAGAGCTTCTTATCAATTATTAAATGGATTTTTAAAAGATGTACCCTAATGAAGAAAATTGTAAACTTCGTATCTGGTGAATAAAACTTTTAAAAAGGCTTAAACCAATAAAAATATGTATTGTTAGAGTCTATAATTTATTACCATAAATATACGATTGTCGGATGGACAGTTCAAAGGCTGACCAAGATACTCTCATAGAATGTGACCAAATGAGGTTTATTTTTCAACACATTCCCCCTTGCATTCCACCTACTTATTCCATCTGTGTTACAGTGCTTGGATCCTACAGGTAAAAAAAAGTCAGCAGCAGATATGACGTCACCATATGAGCTTTTCACCCTATGAATTTTTCAGCCTACCCTCGAAGCCTACATTGTTGATACTGTAGTTTTAATTAATTAAAACATACAGTTGTATTACAGTGTACTTTTTTTAATAATTTTTGTATGCTAAATATGGTAAATTTTACTTCTTTGAGAATTAATAATCAAACAAAAAATAATAGGAAGCATGACAACTGTGATTCTAAAATGCCTTTCATTATTTTCCGTGTGGTAGTTTTGTAATTGAAACGGTGATTTTGTCATGTGATTTTCTGTTTCGCGTGGTCTTTTGTCGCATGTTTATTTTGTTTGTTTGATCTTTTTTGTGACCTAAAATAAAATCTTTCAATTTTCTCTTCAATTAAATAGCAGAAATTAGATTAAATTTAGCAAAATTTCTTCAAAATAATCAAAACATAGGTGGAATTATCCAGTAAAGGTCTTAGAAATAATCCCAGCCAGCATGAATAGAAAAAACTGTGTCAGGGTTAAGACAACCAAAGTGATATTTGTACTGTTAAACTAAAACGCATTATCTAAGGAGAGACCAAAGCATAAATAGAAAACATCCAACAATTATATGATGATGTCCATTTGGAAATTATTCTTGCATCGAAATAGCTTTAAAATTACATGTAAAAATTTTTTTTATGCATTTATCAATTTTAGTAGCTTTTGATAGTATATGATTTGTTTCCTGTTACCAGAGTGGTCGTCTCGTTTTCTTCTTTCACGGGCACTCTTTTGTGATACCTTCCTTAGCAAGTTGAACTTCGTCCAAACTCTTGATTACAGGAAATAGGTATTACAGCACCACTCATATAAGTAGATGAATCGATATAAGACATTTCCTAACATAACACGCGTACCAAATCTATTTTAAGCCTTCATAAATCAGTTGATCACATGTTGGTTTTAAACTAAATCTATGGGGTGAAAATGTTTAATTCTGATTGATAAGTATTTATAAAAATCTTGCAAGTTGACATACACTTTTAAGATTTTTCAGATGAGTTTATTTAAAATGTTGATTTAATATACTTTTGATGTGCTAATTAGGTTAAAAATAATTTAATGGTCTTAAAAAGAATGTTGGCAAAAACAAAAAAGTGATAAGACTAAGATGGCGATAGTATTAAAAATGGAGGAATTAATTCGAGAGAAATAGGAAATAACCAAATAAAAAAAATAGAAGACATGAAAATAATAGAAAAATTTAAAAAAACAGAAAAACAGTAACTAAGTTATGACAAAGAATAAATAAATACTTGTAACTTATACCAAGATTCTTGTGATATTTCAGTGGTGAAATATCTTTTACTTTATTTGAATTCTCGATATTAGAAAATCAAAATTCATACACATTACAAAACATACACGTTACAAAATATACACGTTACACTTGTGCTTGTAATTTTTAGTGACTACAGAAGGCTGATCTTTTCTGAATTCGAATTCTTTATTTAATTGTCATAGACACAAACTTTCTTACAAGCAAATACAGCTTTCGTTTCAGTTTCTTTCGAACTGCAAAGCACATTGAGTATATGTTTAAGACGATTAATTTCTTTTAGAATTGCTTTGTAATACAACTAGGAAGGTTTCCATGTTTTCCTGCATCCCATAGGTTAGAAAGTTATGCCACTTGTTTCGCTATGATAACTTTAAAGTTGTTTCATTATATATTATCATATTATATTGCTTAATGTTATAAACGTTTCTCTTTCACAGAATAATTTCTGATTTGATTTTCACCAAAAAAGAGTGTAGTCGAGATTCATTTGAAATACTGAATACTTTACAAGTTCAAAAAGGCTTATCCGTTTCAGAAGTGCGGAGGAATATTTGCACAATCACTGAAAAAAATGTCAAATACAGATTTTGTAAGAACTATATTTTCATTTATAACTTGATGCATAATTATTAGCTGAATTTTCATCTGTGGTGTTCATTTTATAATCTTTTTATTTATGTAATTAATATTCACTGCTGAATTAAGTGAATTAACTGGGAAGGAGACCGTGTTAAAACATGAATATTTGTTGTGTAAATGTTTTTTCATCATTAACGCATATAACAGAACAGGAAAATGTAATTCATTTGTCTGCTTTGACCTTTGATACTTGTCAGGCCAATAATCTTACGAAAGTTTACTATTCAAATTCGTCTATCTTTCATCCTATCATCAGTCACCTTGAATATGTATTCATCACTATATATATATATATATAAGAAAGAAGATTTCATAAGTTATACTGGAATATACGCTCAGGCTGAATAGTAAAAATGTAGGCTGGCTAAAAAATAAGGAAGAAAATTAAGCAAAAATGATAATTTTACGTCATAAACAAAAATGTCGACTTTCAGAACGTTTTATGAGAACACTAGGTGAAATGAGGGGAAGAGAAGATGAAATTTAATAAAATTAGTCATTCATCAAATGTGACTTACGTTACTGTTCTTACTTTCGTGTCAGGACAAAATACTATTTTTTTATTTATCTTTTTATCTCCTTCTCTTTAGGTTTTTAGTTTGGTTTAGTTTGCTTTGGTTTCTTTATTTAATGGCATATCAACCTTCGTGAGTAATTTAATGGGAAAGCCATCCTTATAGAAGAACAGCAGGGATACAATTTAACCCATAGCTGGAGGAATAAGGGGGTTTATACTTTTCTCAAGGGTATTAGTCCGAAAGTAAACGTAATAGCGCTAACTTCGAGGCTGCATCCCAGCATTTTAGCCAAAATCATTATGATGCTGAAACAATAGGGGTCGGCATCTCCACATCCTAAAACGAAAACACGGCTTGGTAGAACAGAAGGTTTGACAGCTGAAATTTGATCCTTCGTATTAATTGCTCAGTAGCTATAATAAGTATTATCAAAACATTAAACCTCTCTTTATAGTGTAATTTTGAGTAAATGAGCTGATTTTGAAATCCCCCACTTCTAACATACCTGCATTTTTCTGCCAGGAGGGAAGATATTTGTGTTCCATCACGAAGGCCAGAGAGCTACGCCATAATCCTAGATAAAATACTGGAAAGCGATACATTAATCTTTGCAATGTGCACAGACACTATACTTTGATCCTTGGGAGAACTATCGATCGTTAATAATTATATCAATAGAAACTTGCTAATAAATATATAAACATAAAACATTCTCATAGCATTTTATATTTTACTATTTAAAGTGTTTGCCATTACACCATAGATTTTTATGTTAACATTTTAGGAGACAAAGCATTAAAACTTTTTAAGAAAATGTCAATCTTATATTCTTGGTTGAAAATCTCGGGATTATTTACCATACTACATTTTGTGCAATTTTACTTCGTTAATGTAATTAAGTATAACGATAAGTGTGTTAACACAGGAGGGTACTAACAACAAAAAAGGGAAAAAGCAAAATAAAATAAAACAGCGAGAGTGAGATAGAGAACATATAGTGCTCCAAAAACAGACCTGAATAAGTTAACAGATCATGACTAAATACTATGTATATATACGAGGGTAATTTAATAAATATGGTAAATGTTATTATATATCGACTCACATTTCAGCCAGGAAAAATAATTTTGATTTATTTTTCAATATAATCTCCATTCATTAAAACACATTTTTCCATCGAAAAACAAGTTTTTGTATTCCTTCAGCATAGAAATCATTAGGCTGGCTCATTTGCTCACAGTGCTATTCACTTCATAGCTTGAAAACTTTGTTCCACGCAGAAATTCTTTAAGAGTGCCAAACAAGTGAAAATCAGAAAAGGCCAGATCTGGACCGTAAGGAGGATGTGGTAGCTCTTCCCAACCAAACTTGTTGGGAAGAGCTACCACATCCTCCTATTGACTAATGGCTTCCACTGTTCTTACTGTAGTATGAGGCCTTGCATTTTCTTGGTGAAACCCAACGTCATTAGGTTTTAGAAAAAGTGAGGTCATTATGCACAATTTTTGTGCTCTACCGATAGAAATTCCATGTTGCTCAGAAATGTCCTCAATTATATCTTTTCTATCTGCCAAAATGAGTGCATTAACTGAATCCAGCATTTCAGGTGTGCTGTCTGACCTGTCATCAGCTTGAATACTACTTCGAATTTCTTTAAACAAGTTAGCCAATTTTAAAGCAGTTTTTGGCTAAAATATGTTTTGGTGAACACGTCACACATTCTTCTGTAAATTTCACTTCTCAGCAAATAGGTGTCTGTTCAAGCTTGAATGATTTGCTATTACGTTAGATACAAATAATTTTTCTGTAAACTGACTGCAAAAAATTTACATTTAAGGAAAAAAATTCTGAAAATAAAATCTATTTTGCTTTTTTAAGAAATCACTATATTTATTGAATAACCTTTATAAAAAGGAAGAAATATCACACACACACACGCGCGTGCGCATATACACACACATATACACACTGTCTGCTTGCAAACAAAACTAAAAACATAGATAAGTGAAATGGTGAGACAAATTTATTGTAAGTTCGTTTGTCATGAGGTGTTCAATGTGACTGTCAGTAAGTCTGAAAAGTCTCTATTTACATGGTTATTTGCCAAGCTTACATTAACTAGGTTCATGTGAAGAAATCTCAGAGTAGTCTTGCGTCAATCGAAGGGGGGATAACTAGTTTTAAATATAGCATTTGAAATTCTGGCTTTTAGCTGGACTGGGACATTAAAAACAGAGGCTTAAGATCTATGGCACGCTGCAAGATCTTAACTATCTATCTATCTATCTATCTGTGTATTTTAAGTGAGAATATGTAGTTTAAACTTAAAATGCACATATTTAGCCTGAATAAACTATTAAACCAAAATGTGACAGTGATATGTGTAACGAAGGATAGCTTTTGTCTGGTAATAGCTATGTCCATCAGATCCAGCACTTAATTCTGATGTGTTTAATATTGCAAGAAGAAAGATTTTTGTGGCTTTCATGAAGGTCAAATTGTTATGGCCGGAAGATAAACGATACTATTTGTTCGGTTCCCCTGTTCAGTTGTGGTGATGAGTGCTTATTGGAAAGAAAATTTACTATCAATCGTGAAGTCATTGTATGCTTAAACTTTATCTCTAAATACACACCAACAGAAGGACTACAATACCATAAAGGTAAAAAAAGGAATCAATCATGTTCACAGTATATTGACCTTTGGAGTGTCTCCACAGGATAATGAAAGTCCCTCTCTTGTGGATGTGTCTAGATATTCAGTAATTTTGAGTTGGATATAACTTTGAGATTTCTGTTTATAGCGTTGTAATCTTAAATATTACAATCTCTCATGGAAAAAATATTCGACACTTTGAAGCAAAAAACAGAGGGAATTTACTTGGGGGTTTTGTGTGTTTTGTAGGTTATTTAAGGCCAAACCCTGTTTATACGTATATATTAAATATACGATTCGTAACATTATTTTTAGAGCAAAAGCTAAATTGTTTGCTCCCTGTTAGACGGTTTCAAGTATTACTATCTAACACTAATATTTTTATTTGCACACTCATAAATGGTTTCAAGCATTGTTATTTAACACTAGGAATTCTATTCAACATAAACGGTTTTAAGTCAAGTAAACGACTAAACAATTCTATTTGACCGATAGCTTGTACTCTAACTGGTACTAACATTTCCGGTTTGAGTGGAACTGGGAGTAACGGCGATAAAGCAAACTCCTTTATCGCCGTTACTCCCAGTTCCGAAGCTCAAGGTTGACAATTTTAAGCGTTTCGGTTTTTTGAAAAGGAAAATAATAAACCTTCATTGGAGAGTTTGAATTGTAAAAATATATTTTAAAAAGCATGCCTAAAAAACCGATATGTTTAACTTTGGCAAATGTTTCAAGATATAGATAAAATAATCTAAAGACATTGTATTTTTCATATCTGTAAAATTTCATTCGGTCGGATTTAATATCTGGTTTTCTCTCCCCTTTTATATATATATATATATATATATATATATATATATATATATATATATATATATATATATATATATATATATATATATTATAACTCTATTACAGGTACGTTATGTAAGTAAAAGCTAATAATAAAATCAATTTGGTGCATTTTTATCGTTCTACACATTAAAAAACTGAATGAGATTTGCTTTGAAAATCAAATTCACTTAGTGCTTTTATATTTTGATAGATCAAAACATTTAATGTTTTACGGTCTTTATATCTAAAAAGCTTTTGTTTTCAAATTTAAAAACCGAACCAACTGATATTTGTTCGTTTGATAATTTCTTTCAGATTTGAATAAAATTATGCTAACTCTTATCTTTAATACTTTTGTCAAATATAACGTATTAAGTGTGTTAATTATCTAAAATGCGATATGTGAAAACGACATTTGAATGATTATTCGATATTCCATTAAGTTATTTGGATGTCTTAAAAGCATTTTTGTATTCTCAGACCTTTATTTCCCAACTTATTTCATCTATACACAAACGCACACACACACACACACACACACACACACACACACAAACACACACACACACACACACACATATATATATACATATATATATATATATATATATATCAGTATGATTCAGATGTGCACTTCACATTTTGATATTCGTTTTAATTTTTTTAACATTACAATATGTAATACAGTTGACTTCACGATGTACACAGACACCGTCAACATAGAGTGTGAGTGGTTTAAAATTTCGTCAATCACGGATGCACAATGTGGGTTGCGGTCTGCCGGTGATGCTGAGGCTTGAATGAAAATTCTATCAAAAGTAAAACAGAACCCGGATCGCCTCCACCCTACTTTTGACGCATGCGTTCATATCGTAAACGTAAAATTCTACTTTTAACCTCTCTCTACGGCCTGTCAACGGCATTTTAATTTCTGTATATTTTCCTTAAACCTACTTTCTCGTGATTCATTATTTCTATTTTTAACAATCAACCTCAAATTGAAAGAAATCTTTAATGTTTTTTAAGATATGTGAAAAGAAAACGCTAACCACTGGTTAGGTTTTAAAAACCTAACCAGTGGTAAGCGTTTTCTTTTCATATCGTTTAACGATATATGTACAACCTATTTTTTTCTTCTTTCCGTTTCTCACTTTCTTATATGATAAACAGTCCTCGGTGTACAAGGAAAAGTAGAAAGATTTACTAAAGTAAATGCATTATGTAATCAGTATTAGTTGGGTCAATGTGAAAAAATATCATGTAATCAAAGGATTTGGCAGTATTATATTAGAAGTCAAGTGACGCTGATCGGAATAAATAAAAAGGAATGGACTCTGTAATGTCAGAATGTGTGATTAAACAATGTGTTAGTACGTGTAAAAAAAAAAAAAGAAACCAACAAACAAAAAGAAGCACGAATCACTATTGGCGATCTGATATTTTTCAGCTTTGTTATTAATAATCCTGCTAAGAAACAGAAAGCAAAGATGCAGTCATTGCTGGCACTAAAGAGAAGAAATTATCAGGAATAATAATTAGGTACGGATTAATACGCCAGATGACAACCCTAAAAAGAATATAAATAAAAAAAGACAATTTGAAAAAGCCGAGAGAGGAAAATGGAAGAGATTTGTGGCTGTGTTTGTACAAACGTCTTTTTTTACAACTTCTTTTTACTTTTCCACTGTGTTACAAATTACTTGCTCGAAAAGCAAAAGATGCAAAAAACAACAAAATGTTGCTTACAGTTGTAACATTCCCCCACTTTCCACTAAAACAAACCCCCAAAACAAACAAAAAACTGATGAAAAAAGATAATAAAACACCAAAGATCAATAAGAAATAAATGAATTCTATTTCAGATGGTGTGAATTCACATGACAAAAAAGAAAAGAATTTGCAATAGTTTACTGCAATCAAATTAATGGCATCATAACAACATTTTGTGCAAAGATCAATAAGAAAAACAAGATGAAGAAAGACAAAGCAAAGAGCCACAATGGCTCGAGATCAGACAAAAAAAAAAAAGAAGCCATAAACTGAAGCTTTCTTTGAGTTTATAAATAGAGCAAGACATTTATCACTATATTTTTCTAAAATAATTGATACAATTAAGAATATTCGTACTTTGTTTGGAAGTTTTATTTAAGAAATAATCGTGTAATTCAGAAAAGTATCCTAAGAGTTGTTTACATTTGGACGATTTGTGAGTGATGATGGATTTCATCTAATCTTATTTTACTGCTAGTAAATGTTTGAACAGGAAAAATAGATTAATTGAAAGGAGCCACCTACTTTCCTCATGCGTCCAAATAACAATAGCAAGAACAGCTGTGAATTTTGGAAGACGTTCACAGTGTCTCCTACAGAATATTTTCATATTTGTTTTTAATTAAGACTCGCTGAAAGGTCACCTAGAAAGAGGAATTTTGTTATAATCCATTAATTAATTATAATTAAATAAATAGTGAGCATTTAATAAATATTCCCTTCAGAAATTGTAATGATCATAGTGAGCGCGAACACAGATCCCAATCTATTATCATAATGTTTCAAATTACTTTCAAACAATATTGTCCAAACAAAAATCACACTAGAATGTGGCATTTTGCCGTGTTAAGTACGTTTAGAATTTAAATCATTATAATATATACTTACTAAGTATAATTATCAAGATCTATATATTTAATCAAGATCTATATATTTATTTTTCTATTTTCAGAGACGTATTGGAATTTCTTTCATGTTCTTGTGTCATCTTATTAAAAGTGAATACCTCCCGGGGATCAATGCTAGTCTAGCAAACCATTGTTAATGAATTCGATTCTCAGTGAGAGTTCCATACTTTTGGGCCTATGCTAAAGTAAGGTAAACTCCGTAAATTACATCCTATTGTTACAATATTTCTAATTTAAAACATTTTTATTCTCTCAGTCTTGACCTGGGATGAATTTATACTAATGATTCATGAAAGTATTAGTAAAAGAGGAAGCAAGAAAAAAAACTCTTTATGATAATTTCTTTGCATATTTTCAGTTTAAATGATTTTATTTGAAATAATATTTCCATGTAGAGCAAAGATGCCGTAAAATAGTTAAAACAAAAAGAATAGGATGACAGTAAGAATGAATAGATGAAGAAATTATATAAAAAGAAAGAATAAAGAAAAAAATAAATGATATGAAAATAAAAAAGAAGGAAAATGTAAAAAGAAAAATAATTAGGGAACAATTTTTTAAATGAGGGAAAGAAAAACGAAGTAATAACAAAGTGATAATGAAAGCGGAATGAAAGGTGAAGGAAAACAACGAAGGAAAGATGTAAACAAAAATGTAAAGAGAACACAGAAAAGAGATGAAGAAAAATAAAGTGAAATATGAAAGAGAAGAGAAAAAGGATGAAGATAAAAAAAAAAGCTAAAGGTAAAAAAATAGGGAAAATTTGATTTGAAAAAAATGAATTAGTGAATGGACGATTGCAAAAGAACAAAATTAAAAATAAAAATGAAAAAAATAACTAATCAAGTATCTGTAGGCTTATTTCGATGTATCGAAATCGGATTGATTACAGATGCTTGTCAGTAGAACATTATACAATGTTGAAAAACCTATCTATTGCAATTTTTAATTTGGATTGAGTTTTTAGATTTAAGTCTCATCATAGTTAAATTAGTATGGGAGAAAATTGGTGACATTACCATGAATACATTAAAAAGTGTGATCATGACTTTGTTCAGTATGTAATAGTCACAGTCAACCATATTTCCATAAATCCGGATCTCCATTACATTTTAACATATATATATATATATATATATATATATATATATATATAGTGTGTGTGTGTGTGTGTGTGTGTGTGTGTGTGTGTGTGTGTGTGTGTGTGTGTGTGTGTGTGTGTGTGTGTGTGTGTGTGTGTGTGTGTGTGTGTGTGTGTTTTCATCATACAACGTGTGAAAGCACGTGCGATACCCTGCCTTTATCGGCCGCCAACCAGGCTGATAATACAGTTTCGGTAGCTCAAGGCGGTACTGGCGCTACCAAGCAGCTTTTACCACCGGACAGGGTATTTAAAAGAAATGTATATATATATATATATATATATATATATATATATATATATATATATATATATATATGAGAATGAAGTTGCAAATCTCGGTGTTGGTCATCGTAGTGATGAATATCAAAACAATTCGTACTACTCAACAAGTTTTATTACCAGAGCAAAATAAACAGAAAAGAGATGCATAGAAAAATAAGACACAATAAATGTGTAGAACGAGTAAGAAAACATGTCTGCCAGTACGTATGTGTATGTGAAGTTAATAATAGGAATGAAAGCTTTTAAGAGACTTACATATTTGAGAATAGATCCTATAGTTGTTGATTATCTGAAATTAATGATATATCACATGTATGTAAGCCTACTGCATAGTGTAGTTTTGTACTCAATGTGCCACTATATGTGTTAGCGACAGACATCATAAAGGGGCGAGAATTCATCCAAACCATGCTGTTGAGAAAGAGAAAGATTCATTCAAGCGTTTATATATATATATATATATATATATATATATATATATATATATATATATATAGGCCAGAACATATATGTGAGGATGTATTCCGGTATTCGTTGAGTATGTATGTTTTCGGTGTTGTTGCATGGTGATAAATTGGAAGTCTGGCCCAAAATTTTAAAAGTGATAAAATTCGAATCTAGTGAAAAAGGTCTTTTTACATCAAAAGCCATTTTTTTATGTCTACCAAAAAACAGACATTTGAGGCGCAATGGCCCGGTAGATAAAGGTTTAGATATTCTTATGTACCTAAGATTGGTTGGTTCATATCCGAAATTCGAAGGGGATTGTGGGCTCTATATATACGGGTCGGACTTAGAGGAAAAGAGAAATGAACCCAGGATAGAGAGTTATGAAAGTGATTCGGTGAGAGTCAATTTGTTGATAAGTGACCAGAGAGAGTTAAAGATTGAGGTAGTTTTTCTGTGGTTCTTAGAGATAGCTGAAGTGACAGGCTAAAGTTCACGCGGCACACCAGGTGGTGGGTAGGAGCTGAGCAGAGCTAGAGAAATGCCCCGATGTAGCACACGTATCCCGTCTGTGAACAAGTTCAGTCTCTTTTTCTTTGTCCTTGTGACATTGCTCTCACCTGGGCTTCTTCACTGTGGTATGCTTCTGTAGAGTAAAACAGCGTGGAGTCCTAATATCGCAGCACAGCAGAATATACAGCAGTGTATCAAAGTATGTATAATGCACAATGAGCAAATGCGCGATCGTCAAGCAAGGAGTTTTTTTTCACAATAGGATATTTGTAAGAAAATATTTTGAAATAAGTTGAAGAAAATCACTTCTGCTTATTTCATTTAATAGAATCTATTTATAAAATAAGAATGAAACCTTCCTATATATATATAGACTGAATAAAAATAACACAACGTGGTTGATTTGAAGATACATTTATGGGCTCTAAAATATTTATATGTAAAGAGAAATATCTGGAGAAATTAAATCAATAGAAATTTTATGAAATATTTAAACGTAGATGATAACGCTGTGAATTAAAATCAGGAATATAAAATGCAATAAAAATAAATTATTTGTTTGAGAAGTTTTGAGTTGATTTTTTAAGATCATTTTTTGTGAAAAATCACCTGGAAAATTATTTTTAGAATATCTATTTTCATTTATTGACTTAAATTGATAAATAGGTTTAATGTATTTATAAATATTTTCACAACAAATTTTGTATTATCTTTCAATTAAAAATCTGCACCAAAGAAAATATTGGAAAACCAAGTTGAAATTGTTCTGAGTTTTCAGTACTGTACCAAATTGACGAAAGGTCATAATTTTCTTAGAAACTCCTTTTTCAGGACTTTTCAGTGGCAACCGAGTTAATTTACTAGTTGAAATCACTATCATGAGCCAATCTATACTTCCTATACTTAAACAGTAAGTCCTGAATGTCTATATTTCTTTCTTTGCCTGGATTTTACTTGCTCTCCCCAGATTGGCTCGATATGAGATTGATATGTTCGATCGCAACAACGGTTCTGTTTCCAGTTTGGTAGATTTTTCTTAATTCACTGAATTTCTCGTTGACCTAATTTTAAAGCATGTAATTTTTTTAAATTTCACCTGATTTCTGTTTTTTTTTTAATTAATAAAAGGCTGATGTGACTAACTTTAAAAATTCACAATGTTTTCTTTTAAAATACCAATTAAAATCCTTTTATTAACAAACAAATTCGGGAAATGTCATTAAAATCTAATTATCGGGTGATCTATGGTAGTTTTTTTTTTTTTATTTAGTGTTTAATTTGTTTTTTTAGGGAGGGGTCTCTTTTTTCCGTTTTTCTCTAAAAATTTAACTTAGGGCACACAGTTTTTTCGTTTTTAGGTGGGGGAGCAGTTTTTTAAAAACAAATATCACATGTAACATATAATATTCTTCAATCTTTCGTTTAATTAATCAAATAAAGATTACCTCTTTTTAAAACAAATTTCAGTCATTTTTACGTAATAAATCCCATCGTTTTGTTAGCCTAAATTCTTCTGACGGAAAATATTACGTTTGTTGCTGGTTTACCATAGACACTCTTTTTATAATATTTTTTTCAAATTTCTATATATTATACACAAACATTTATCAAAACTTTCAATATAAATCTGAATATATATGGTTTTGGAGTTTAATTGTTACAGTTTGTTTGTTATATGTGATTAATGCGTGTATAGAAATTTTAAATATTTTCTGTGAAGAATAATATATAAGCTAATAATATCAAGATAGGTTTTGCTATAATAAAGATAAAGAAAAAAAAAGGACTGCATTACATTTTTCGTATTAAAGTCTCATTTTAACAGAATTTATCATTTTTATGCACATAAATGCATATGTGAAAGTAAGTAGTACAGACACTTCCGTACTTAGAGACACGTGTATCAGTATATTGAGAAGTTATAATCAATCTATCCTCATTGGAAAACTTACAAAATTGCTTCTTATCCACAAATCTTCTTTTATGAGTAGTTTTAGGTGACAAATTTGAATTTTCTAACAAAATGAAATTACAGTGGGCGACGAAATTATCTTTGCAGATGTTTTTTTTTTGGCATGCTGCAGAATCTTATGCATTTTTTTGGCATGCTGCAGAATTTTATGCAGTGTGCTGCAGAATTTTATGCATTTCGTCCTTATAACCCAATAACATTCTTCCTTATGGGCAATCTTGAAGAAAGCATCGCTAACCACAGGTTTTAACTGAATCTTCAATGATAGCAGATGAGAACAAACGTCATAAAAATATTAAAGTTGAAATAAAACCACCAATAATGGTAGAATAGCAAATGTCCCTTGGATAGAAGTAAAAAAGAAACTGTTATATAAGTGAATTTAGAAATAAGCGCAAATTTAGATCAACTAAGACCTGTAGGTATTAAAATGAATATTCAAAATAAAATACTTTAAAACTTTGAAATGCAAACTGATCCCCAGTTCAGACCAAGAATGCTTACATAATCTTTGTAAACAAAAACAAAAATCTACTCGATCGTGAAATCCAGAGATTAAAAGGCTGGAAAAAATATGTGGAATTTCCCAGAGAACGAAAAATATGAATTAGGGTGATGATTGTACCTATCATAATCAGAAGAGTCTAGCTAAAGGACTGGAAATCCAACGAAGAATAGAAAACATTCAGATGATAGAATTACCTTAGGGCAAAAGATCACTCAGTGGAGATTTGTGGAGACTTTCTTTCATCAAAAAGTACGACCACAACGAGTAAAAATTCAATGGGTACAATTATAACATCGAAAAGGAATGCGGATTTTTCCCTAAATATTATTTGTAGTTTTAAAATGGCTACTACATTTATATATAGGACATTTCGTTCTAACAGTGTTCATATTTAGATTTTTTTAAATTTAGATCATTTTCTGTGTTTTTAAGAGAGTTCAGGTGGTCGAGTGAGTGATTGACAATTTACAATATATTTTTAAAGTTCAACTGTTCCCCGACAATTTATGATAGAATTATTTTTGTCAAAGATTATTTGCTGCATTCCACAATGCAACTACTCGAAGAGTTGTGGTAGAAAAGATAGTGTCTTGGAAATGAAAAAAAAACTCACTTGATTTCAGCAAAGGATTATAAAAATTGAAAGAGTATTAAGTCAAAATTGTACAAAGAATGAATTTTTATACATTCTAATAATTCAAAGTTACAATGGTAATTTATTCAAAGTACAATCTTGTTCTCAAGTTTCAGCAATGCAAATATATATATATATAGCCACGAACGAGAATGATAAGTTTCCGTAATCTTTGAGTTTCTGAGATTAGTGTGATAATCTCCAAATTTTTAAAGCTTTACCAGTATTTCAGTTTTTAAATCCAGGATAACTTTCGGAGTTTATAGCAAGATATCAAACTAGGTAAATTTCTATGTAAAGCAGCCTCTCATGCCTGCTATCTTTTATTTTCTAGATATTGTCCGTCTGGCGTGACGCCAGATGGATATCAATTCTCAAGAAAAAGTCAATAAAAATAGTTTAAATTGATTGACGTATATATATATATATATATATATATATATATATATATACTCACACACGCACACGCAAACAAATCATGATCACGAGTCACGCTAATACGTTCTCAGTCAAATAAGGGAATTTAATTTACCCAGCAAATATTTTTCAATAAAATCTCCTTCCTCGACTAAACGCTTCTTCAAAGATCACATCAACCGAATATCATTCTATGAAAATTTCAGATCAAAATACTACTGTCAGGCTACGAAATTTCTGATCTGCACTATTTCATTTACTGACTTAATGAATTGAAATAAAATAATTAACAAATCTACGGAGCAAGATGGACTGACAGACAGGAACAATTTAATGGAACCAGGATTCTAGAGAAACTAACTCATATTTAATGTATATTTTCAATTTATCTAAGAATGGAAATAGCTTGACACAGAGATAAATACCATACATACAAGGAAAAAATTAAACAAGGTATTTAAAAAGAAGCGTTTACCAGAATTTGAACACCGATGCACAAGACCATTATCTCTCTAAATATTTTAACGAACGAGAGAAAGGCAAACTTGAAAAGACAAGAACAGATATAAATCAATCAATGAATAGATGCATTGATTTGTTGAGATAAACTGACTACTCGATAGAGACTGAAAGAATTAACTGAAAGCCAAAATAGTTAAATACATGTACAGAGACGTATACAGTGAGAAAAATCACTTTATATATAGAAATATAAATGCGAATATAATGTAATTGCTATTGAACTGAGTAAGGTAAAGACAGGTTGACAGAAAATAGGAAAATGAAAAGAACCAGGCAAATCGACTAAACCCTGTTGGTATTGTAAATTTTAGTAGTATGTAAATGGTCTAAATACTCAGGAAAACAGAAAGTTTACAGGAATCAATTATGTATAGCTGGGAATCACATCAATGGGAGAAACCCTGTATATCCTTAAGTAGGCTAAGGAGGCCACCTCCCAGACAACCTATACTAAGGCACCAGCAGCCAAGCTTCCCCAGCTCAACCTTGAAATGAACCCCCACCCACCAAACAATTCAGAAAATTCCGAATTGATGGGGAAGTCTTTACATGCCGAGATCTCAAGCCAATATCCATCTGTATAATTGCACAGATGATGCCGTGCAGAATGCCATAATCAACATCTCACCAACTTCTTCACCACTGATCCAGACAAACTACTTGAGATGGTTGAACCATTGGTCACTCAGAGGACGAAGCCCACTATCCATCGCTTTGCTCTTGCCTCTATGTCAAAGAGCGAAAATGAGTCAATATCTTGTCCGCTTCAGAGCTATGGCTAAGACTGAACCTTTACTTGTCCCTCGTGTGATCATGACCTGTCCTACATATACATCAAGGGCCAATTCAAAAGGGCTGTAGCAATCGACAGACTCCAAGCTAATCTACTGGCCAAAGTCGGAACGCTTAAATCCTTCGAGTAGAACGTCTGTCATATTGAAGCATTTGAATCAGTATTACGAGACCAAACTTCAATGGCCAACACCTCGGATGTCAACATGTCGCAGACAGAAGAATAATACCCTACAAGCCAATACAGGAAATGTTCGTACTAGCACATATCTTAACTACGACGATAGCGGTACCGAACTACATAGCACCATGTTGGTGGCTTTCACAACCTACGCAAGCCCGGCAATAAACCGCATATGTAATCCCATTCTCGCCAAACATGGATCCTAGATAGGCTAAGAATATCCCTAGTGACTACGGCACTAAAAGGACGATCTTTTCCGATAGTGGAGTCATCATATCGAGGGACATAAGCATCTTGAGAATATGGAACTCACAACGAATAACCTTATCACATCAAGGGAAATCGTTCGAGGATGCAGTCCAGCTCTTTAGACATTACGCCCGGGAAAAAATTAAGCTTATGCAATAAAAAAGTCTTATGGGTAGCATTATTGGACAGTTATTGGATGCTAGGGAAAACGTGAAATCGTTTCCTATTCCAATAATAGTATTATCATATTCATCAATACACTAACACTGTATAAAGGGGAAGGAATTAGATATACTCATAGACATAATTAAAACATTTAATGAGTACATTGAACAATATAACAAATGTTACAAGAATTAACAATGTGTCCCAAAAATAAATGATTTACTCATATTTTTCCAAGAACGAAGGGAGTATGATGAGAGATATAAAAATGGAAATATTGATGTCTTACTTTTTCTTGGTGTGGTGAATTAAAAAGTACCTCACCGGAATTAGAGACGAAGGTCTCTATTCATTCTAACAAACAGAAGAGAAAAACGTATCAGTTCCATTATTATTACCTTGACTATTCGGTCTATTAACCACTTTCTTAATGTTATAATCACTGTTATGTTTTGACCTTCGACCAGGCCCCCAAAAAATGCTATTCCAAGGTGATGCACCAGAAGGGAGTGACACATTCCAATGGCAGTTAGGAGAGGAAATCGCGTGGGCGGAAATTGGCTGATGAAATGGGACAAGGTAATTCCCATGGTACACTACAGAGTGATGCACCGGAAGAGAGTGACCTCTGAACTGCATGACAGTTATTTCCGCTTGATGACGATTAAACATTCGATTTCAAAGATCGAGTGGGCGTCGAACGATTATATAATTGAGTTGAGTTCGACGAGCCAGTTGAATTGAGTTCTGGTTCCAGTTGAGTTCGACGCCCAGGGGGGGGGGCAGTTTTGAAGATCGGACGGAGTTATAGACGAAATGTGGTAGGGAAAGCCACATCAGGCCGAAGGGGCCTTTGGGTCCTGATGAGTGGGCCCTAGGCTTCCGGTTGAGCAGCACTAAAGAACGAGAAAGACACAACGTGACGGTCATAACAGCGGGGTCAAGAAATTACAGTTTATGTTCGGTCTCCAGCTCCCTTTCACATGCAACCCTTGAACAACCCTTTCGGACCCTTGCAATAAAGTGAGAGGTAAAATATGGTTAAAGAAGTCTTCCTGCGTCTTCCTTCCTGCGTCTTGTCATTCCTTCCTGCGTCTGTCTTTGTCACTGCGTCGTAATTATGGTGTCGTTATGATGCTGCATGAATCAGCAGATGACTATATAACAATCACAACGTTTCAGCCGATATGTAATTCGGCCTTCTTCAGTTGTTTCATGTCCGCACAGAATCTCGAACTGTGCCATGTGTCTTTGACAGACTATTCAGAGTGAATTTTTGGGACTTGTGTCTCTATACTCAACAAGTCAATGTAGCCTAACGTGCGCCGCTTTTTTAGATGTCTTATCTTCCAGTGTTCTTCCCTGTCAATTATTTTAGCTTGAGCCCACAAGGGGAGATGGTTTACTTTTTTCTTCCGTGTATGGTCAGCCATACCCGACTTTTCAATTTCTACCCCAAAAAATGTTTTCGGTGTTATTTTAGCTTTACTCTTAGTAGGCAGAATATCTTGCCTTTAGATACACTACTACAACTACATGGGATGGAGTAGACACAGTTCTTGGTCATGTTGTAATCTATTGGAAGCTTGACTATGCAGAAATATTTTTGGAGAGTCATGCTGCCGGTGAACGTTGTCCTGATATTATTTGGACTGCATATTTTTCCAGATAGACCTTTGGCATAGAGCAGACTGTGGTGAGTTTTTCGTGATCTTGCCTGATCTAGATTTCTTGGAGCCGATGTTATGCTCTCTGGGTAGTTGCGATGGAGGTTGTCTCTTAAACTCTTGATACACCTCTTGATACACCTCACTGTCACTACTGATGGTTTTGCACGGCGCTGTAAGCATCGGATTAACCTTGTCTTTACATTATATAGATGATGGTAGTTGAAGATTAAGTACTATCCAATGAAGGTTGGCTTTCGATACTCAGATGACCTAAACCCTTGCTCTGTGCAAGCTATCTGTACATCTAGAAAGGATAAACCTGTCGTCCTGTTCTTTCTCTATAGTGAACTGTATAGAAAATCGGATTGAGTTCAAGTGATAGTGTTTGAACATCTTCCTGATGAGGCCAGAGGATGAAGGTATCATCTGCCTATCCAAGCCACAATAATAGCTTTAGATCCTAATGCTATTTCCTCAAAGTATTTCATGTATATGTTCGCCAATACTGGTGACAACAGCAAACTGATAGACAGTCCTTCTTGTCGGTGTGTGTCAGACCCAATCCTGAAGTATGTCGTTTCCACACGATGCGCGTGCGTTTTTCCAGCGAGGGATCTACAGCCAACTTACCCCGTGCCACTTTTAATGGGTGTACAGGCTCACTAAATCTCGGCTCACCATCTGGTTGTAATGAAAAGAGCCTTGTAGATTTTTTCTACAGAGTGGACTGAGTTTTTGACACATGATGAGGACTTACCCGTTAGTGTAGAGACTGTATCCACAAGGAAACGATTGCACATTTTTCCTATCATCTAATAGTGGTCCAATAATGCTTCCCATGAATAACATGCAGAACCTCTGTCGCTGACAATTAGTAGGAAAAAATGCAATATGAAAAATGATTAAAAAAATTATAAGTACCAAAAATCCCTCTGAACTGTTCGACAAGGACACATGGCTCCGTATTTAAGGCGTTTGGCTGGATGATGCTTCTGAGTGAAATCATCTGTAGGTTACACGTTCAACAACTATAACTTAACTCTTGTACCTGGTTATGGTTAAAAGAATTGGGACAGTCTACCCCAGTGGTTCAAATAAAAGTTTCACTTCGAGATTCTGTGTGGACTTCCGAGTTCGAAATGTAGAAAGCCACTCTCCAGAAGCGACTTATTTTTGTCTTTCCACAGTATTTTCTTCTGAGCGATCTGTTTTACATGTATCTGTTTGTTCTCTGAAATAATTTTTCTGCTTTAGAGATAACTTTCCCAATGTAGAATATCTCGTGAACTATATTTCTATACATAACCTCTATTATGTACTTGAAAACAAAATCACTGACTTCGCATGCTGTTCCTTGCAATGAGATTACACTGGCCGGCAATGTTTTCAAGGTTAAATATATCATTGATTTTAAGGCAGTTTTTACGCTGAATCCAAAAATCACACTCATTTTTTCTAATCAGATCAAATTATTAAGATACAAATTTTTACTTGAAATGTATAGAAGAGTAGTATAACTATTTATTCCCTTATTGAATTAAACAAATAATGCTAAATTTAGGGTTCATATATTCGAAGAAAGCTAATGTTGTGCCATAGTAAATCAAAAAATACACAAAAGAAGTTATTCATTGGTGAAAGGTCTTTTCAGGGACTTATACATGTGCTCGGCAGCCACGGTATCGCGTTTCAAGCACTAGCAATAATCAGCGAGAAAGTTTATCCTACCTCCCTTGGTAGCGCTCTTCTATAATGCGAATTTCTTAGTGAAAGCGCTCACTCTGCTTTTCACTCAAATCTCAACAGTTATTTCAAAAATAGTCCAAGTGTGACCGTAGAAAGTTTCGTTTGACTGGCATTCGTGTCCCGGGTTGGCGGAAACTCTTCTGTAGCTCTTGAATTTAATTTTTGTATCTCGCACTCCGGTGTTTCACAGGAAGTTTGTGACTACTGACTTCAGTGACTGCCAAGTGTACAGTTCAGCTTCGCTCAGTGCTTAGTCAAACATTGGGTCCTTCATGAGTTCTCTGATTTGGAGGCTATCAAATATACCAACCTTGAGTTTCTCCATGCTTATCCGTGGGAACTTCTCCTGGAGGAAAGCAAACCAACTGTTTTCTTGTCCATTGCCTTCACAAAGTTCTTCATTTCTCCTAACTTGAAATGTAAGGGTAGAAGTTATATTTTGCTTGGTTAAACGAGAGGGTGAGATTGAACAGTATGCGAGACAGGTTTTAACCCTTGTCTTAACGGCCACTCTTGTCTGACATCCTGGTCGTCAGCTCGGCTGTCCCAGAGAAACAGAAAACAAAGGATGAGTCCACCCACCTTAAAATCTCCACAGATAAACCATTTGTGCTCCTTGTAGTTATAAACAGACTGCAAATGATCCACGTTGTTGAGAGTTTCTTTCATTTGTACTGAATGCCCAATAGGCAGATATGAAAAACAATCCCCATTATATAGAAGTCCTTTGAGACTTCTTCAGGATGAGTCAATAAAATGTCTGCATCCCGAAGCATCATGCTCAAAGCCCATTTATTTGATCAATCCTGCAATGATGTTGCAATAAATCAATGATGAATCATCCTGGAACGTGAAAAACTGTCTTAATTCTCTCTCACAATTTCGATACCAATAGAATGTTGCTCCTCGTGCCAACAGATGTTTATCTTTGAGATGTGAACCTAGCATCTGAGTAGACTCCTTTGAAAGGTTCAGGTCTCGTTTCAGGTCGTTGATTTCTGCTTATGTTAAGGGTACTGGCTGACCGTCTTCTGTCTTTTATGCTTCATCCCTAGCTACAACAGTCTTATCTCTATGTTCGGAATCATAGCTATATTCCATATTACTATCTGGATCAGGAGGGTTATGGTGGTGTTATGGTTAGCAAGCCAGACTAGCAAACCTACACGAGTGAGTTCGAGTCTCATTGGATGCCCCATTCATTCGGCCTTAAACTACATCGAAGCAAAGAGCTTCATAAATTACTACTATCTGGAACAGGAAGGTCTGGGCCATGAGTGATTCATATGATGGCGGAAGTAACATCAGAGTATTGAACATGGTGCTTGTTCTTGCGATTTATTTCTTTTTAGATTTATTATGCAGAAATAGTAGTCCCTAATGTAATCTTCTCGTTCTCTCCAGACCATTGGAATGGCAAATGACATATTTTTCCTTTTACCATCCCTCCAGCCCCTAAAATCCTCCACACATGTTTTACAGAAAACATGGGAAGCGAATGGCCTATCCTGATTCCCTAGTTTGACACCAAAGTAATCGTGATATGACTTCTTCACAAAGGTAGTGATTTTTTCTTGATTGTGAGGAAGAACCACTTTATCACAGATATAAGAGAACCTGTCAGGATTATTCGTACACTTGCAATCTATTCTTACAGAAATACAAATATCAAGCTGAAAAGAGAAAAAATAAATCAGCACTCGACTCGTCATTGACACTTGACTCAGTACATAAAAATCATTTTAAGCAGAGGGATAAGCCCCACCCTCTTTAGGTATGTGGGTGTTAGCTAATATGATTGTACACTATAGTTAGATACACATACAGTATATGCTATACTAAACATCAGGCACCCACTATCAACTGTGACAAGTAGATTCCACAACCTTTTGAATAAGTGTTATTATTGTGTACAACTTATTGTGAAGTATTCCTAAAATGACAGACCTGATCAAATACAATGAATGGTATTTTTGAATTCAGCATAAAATGGTGATCTTATATCTCTTGATAAACCTTTGAACTTCGAGGGGAAATTTTAATCACATTCTATTATATTACTTGAAGCAAACGGTGGGAGAATTTATCAGACCCTTTGTTCTAAGTTATTAAGATAACTTGGCTCCTGCACCGAATTTTTGGAGGCAAGAGGTAATATTACCTCTTGCCTCCAAAAATTTGTTTGCAAGCGAAATCTATGTTTTCAATGACATTGAAACATGGAGTCAGATCAAATCAAACACCTTGCCACTCAAGAAATCATTGAATGACTTTTCCTGGATAAAAATGGAGTATTATCCTACTGAAACATTTAGTCGTCGAATCGATCTTTTTGGATATTACTTTAGCTATGTATGGCTTTTTTAATGTTTTCGTTAATAACACTAAAAAAGAGACTGAAGTCTTTTGACTTTGATTTATTAAGTATTAAGATTTTTCAACGCTTGTGTAAAGATTATTTAGACAAAATTTATCTCAACAGCCCATAAAAGGAATTCAACGGAATGACAGTCGTTTAGAAGGTAGACAATGGAGCAAGAATTCATTTTTATATCTTGTGTTTCATATCGTCAGTGTGTTATCGGCGGGTTTTTTTTTCCTAAAACCAAATTATAATTGATTTTCTTTTCACTTCTTTCTCTGAAAATTTGAATAACTGAAATCATCCACAACACACACACGCACGCACACGTATGTACATGTATTTACACATCTAGGAATGTACACAAATAATCGGTGGATATAATTTCATATCACAAGAACTCTAAACAAAAATTAAATTTTCTACTCGATAGATTTTCCTTTTCTTTCCTGTTATTTCATTTTCATTTTCCATTAGTATGTTGCATGCTATATATTTAATGTAACTTTAATGTGTGCATGGAATATACAGATTTTTGCACAAAGAAAAAATAAAAACCGTGTTAGCACGACGTTATTTACTGACCAGTGCGTCAAGAATTTTTTTACGTACCTGGTTCACTCTCTGTCGAACTATACATTTATTTTTATTTAATCTAATTGATATCATAACCGTCTGCTCAGGAGTGATTAATTTGGACTTGCCTAATGTAAACGTTAGTTTTTATGTCATTCAGCTAGAAAGTCTTGGGCCATCGACATTTCCGGCATATGTTCCAATAACAGGAGCTGAATTAAGAGGATCGGTTTGGAATGAAAGAATTATGCGTTGCGTAAAACTTTGTCATTGTTCGTAAAGTTTAATCGTAAACAACTTTTAAATTGGATTGCACATACAGTCTCAAAGAAAAGAAAAGTTAACGTTCTTAATTTATCTTTTCCAATAATTTCTTGTAGCCATATTAGTAAATGAAGGGTTTTGAGACAATACACCACCAGCCGATCCCCACTATCTCAACCAACCAAACTACTCATGGCCATTAGAATCGTCTAGAGGTTTTTCTCATCTCTGGCCGTGGGTATTTCACATTCCTTTACCAACACACAAAATACACAACCGAGGGGGTGGAAAAAAAAGAAGAACAAACAATCACGGGCTTCGGTTAGCTCCAAGTGCAAGAAGGAGAATTCTGTGACATTTTTGTGCAGCTCTCCGTGCATATGCAGGTTATCGCGAGCGTACATTCGCGCGAAACTCCCACAAGCCACAAGGAATGCTGACTCATCTTCTCGTGTTGGTCAACCCGGCATCTGTAGGTCAACAAATCCTAGCATCTGCTTTTCTGACTTCTGTTGACTAGTCTCCTCTCTGCCCGACTCTCATCTCTTGACTGCCTCCTTCTTGACTGACTCTCATCTCTTGACTCTCATCTCTTGACTCTCATCTCTTGACTGACTCTCATCTCTTGACTGCTCTCTCCTGCCGACCGTTCTCTTCTGCTGACTGTGTCCGTCTCTCTTCTCTGGGACCTTCCTTCCTTCGTTCTCTTCCGGTTTCGTGGGAGACTGGCACCCACACCAACAGAAACGAATGCCACCCATCGTGTCACAGTTTTCTTCACTGAAATAAAGTTTTCGGCGACGTTTTCTTTAGATCTCAAAATAATATATTTCTTTATTTACAAATTTTAGTGTGACTCTAACATATCAGAAAATAATTAGATATGACGTTTAATTACATAATCACTAAATATGAGCTGAGAGTGAATGTATGACACTTCTATTTTCAGCTTTTATGAAGATGGTAGACCTTTTCATAAATGATAGATGTCAAAATACTTTCTATGACGCTCATGTCATTATTCCATTATACTGGTGATAATATTGCTGCAATCAGGATTCCTGAAACCTTTTATGAAGACGGTAGACCTTTTCATAAATGATAGATGTCAAAATACTTTCTATGACGCTCATGTCATTATTCCATTATACTGGTGATAATATTGCTGCAATCAGGATTCCTGAAACCTAAAGAGCGCTAATAGAGCTTGTTCGGAAAATGTTCTACCACTACTACAACTACAACAACTTCTAATGAAAATAATAATAATCCAAAGCAATGGTACATCTGAGAGACGCCAAAAAATGAAGTAGAAAAAATAGAAATGTAATCCCGTGCTATTTTTAAAATAACCCAACACAAAGAGGTTACAGGAAAAGAATGATAGAAATATGGAAAAAAGTTGCTAATTTCAATGCAACCAAACAAATACTAGCAGGTCAATCAACGATGATTTTAAAGAAATGCTCATTTTCTGACTTCGAGATAATGGAAATATGTAGATTGGTAAATGATGAGAAGTATGACCAACAAGAGTAAACACAAAAGAGGTCAAATATAAAATACAAAAAAACCAAACAATTACGGAACCCAACTTTACAACACAAATATCAACAACAAATGAAAGAAAAAATGTAGAATTAATAAAACAACCATAGCCGAAAAGAAGACGATATTACCGTCACTAAGGAATCAAGACAGTAAAAAGTCAAAGCAGAAACCGAAAAAGTTAATGAATTATTTAAAAAATACCAACGGACAATATCTCTGAACTGAACTATCTAATTTATGAAGGAGCCGTCAATAAAAAAAAAAGTTGGTATTCCTACGAAGGGCCCTAAAAATACAGAGACTTGATGGGAAATGAAGCTAGGACAAATAAAGAAACTACAAGAACAAGAGAAAATGCCAAGGAAGGAAAAGTACACAAGGACACAACAAAATAAATAATTGGATCCAAAGGACTCAAAAGAGTTCTGAAGCAAGATATGGAAACAGAAAGAAAATAATAGAAAGGCCGAATGGTTAACAGGAAAAAAGAACTGCAAGGTCTTGAAAAAGGCCCAGAAGCGGACATACACCTGGACTCACTAAGTACAACACTCAAGTGAGTACTAAATTGGAAAACACAAGGCCATGATGGTATATATGGATTCTCTTTTTAAAATTCATAGCCATCTATAGCAGGTTGTCTAAGAAACTGAGTAAATGCCTGCAAGAAGCAATTATACCCTAATATAGGACAAAGGAGAAAACTACCCCGAGCCAGAGGGACCCATAAAAAGCAACCATCCCCAGCAATTATAGACAGATATGTTTACCTATGATGTGGAAAATTTTAACTGCTCAGATAAAAGACAAAATCTATTATTGTCTTAAATGCCACATACTATTGCCGGAAGAACAGAAGGTATGCCGCAAGGAAACAAGGGAAATAGATGAACAACTATATGTAAAACAGGGCATCTTCTAGGAGATCAAACAAGGTGGAAAAATGCAGCCATGGCATAGACTGACTAATGAATATGACCTTACCAACATAGATAATAGAATGTCTGAAAATGTACAAAATATCCGACACAGAGGTGAAAACCTAGGGAGACTCACTCTCACCACTGATATCGGTCTCTCAATTATATATTTAGGGTTAAAAATTTACAAAATCACAAGCAATAACAATATACAATTAAGATGTAGGAATGGAATTTGGCTTTGAAAAATATGCCATACGGATAATGAAAAGTGTAAAAAAAGAAACAACTGAAGAAATATAACTGCTAAATCAAAAAATAATTAGAATGCATGAAGAAAATAAAAATTATAAGTACTTGGGGATATTGGAAGAAAACGCAATTGCAAAAGAATATCTATTTTGAAATTATTTTTGTTGATTAAAATTTTACATGGAACTGTGACAAACGATAATTGTTACAATAAATGCTAAATCCACATAAAACGTGACTTTCTAACAAAATCTTTATATATTTTATGAAGTTAATATTATTTTATGACAAAAGTGACAGATTTTTTAACTGTAGCTCTAATTTGGCAATTTGCTCGAAAAACTACCTATAAAACTAATTTGTAATGCTTGAATAAATGATTATTTTAGTAAGATAAATAATTCGTTCATTTTTTATGTTTGGAAGTTTATATTATTTATCATTAAGTTATGCCTAGCAGCAACACGGCTTTTCGTTTTTGTTTATCATATCATTTACTTTTATTAATTTTATTTGTATTTATTCATATGAACTTTGTCTTCACACCACGATGCATACTGTATCAAAGTGCCAATTCCTGACTTCTTAAAGCAAGAAATAAGACACATTTTAAAGGAAAGATACAACTGAATAAAAATTATTGTTGTGTTTATGTTGCTTAACTTGCGCGTCTCTATCAACGCAACGAATACAACTAAACGGATATGGATATATATATATATATATATATATATATATATATATATATATATATATATATATATATATATATATATATATATCGGAGGTATTCTGAAAGATAATTAATGAGAGTTTTATGACAAATCCCAGTAGTTTGTCATTTCATTGCACGAAACCCAAGCACTAGATATACTCGTTCCCTTATCGTTCTTCTATTTCATTATTTTTATATTTCATTGTCGTTTGTCGTTATTTTTTTTCCTCTCATTATTCTCCTTTTTATTGTAGACTTCCCATTTTTCATTTTTTTCATTGTCATTTCATCCTTTTTCTTTATCGTTCTCATTCTTGTTTCTTTTACTGTTTTCGGCTTTCTATTATACTTAAAAGAGTTTCATTTCCTCTTTCTTCTCGTTACTCTTGCTTTACTTTTTTTTTTAAATTCATTTTGCAGAAGGCGGACATAGAATAGATACAGAGGTTATAAAAATACTGTGAAAACTAAAAGAAATCATATCTGCAGCATCGATGAAAATGGAATAACTCAAGACATCTTCTTCTTCTTCTTCTTCTTCTTCTTCTTCTTCTTCTTCTTCTTCTTCTTCTTCTTCTTCTTCTTCTTCTTCTTCAAACTATTTGGTAACAAAGTTTTGTGTTTTAACTTCCAGTTTCTTTTTACATTAACCTCGTCATAATGTTTATCGACTTTAGTAATTTCTTTATCGTTTACTCTTTCTTTCTGTATAAGAAAAACAAACAAAACATATTGTCCGTGGTTCAAGAGAAATAGAACTTTTTGATTTTCTGGAATATCTGGATGTTTTCTTTCAGTCATACAGTAAAGAAGGAAGTACAAAACAGACAACAAAAAATCAAATGATTACAAGAAGGAAAGAATGAGACTCTGAAAAATGCTAAAGATAATACAAAAAAGAAAGAAAAAAGGGAATTAATTAAGGGGATTGAACTAAAAGGGAAAGGACAATATAAAAGAAAATAAACAACATAAACGATGAAAAATCGGAAATAATTGAAATATAACAGATAGAATTTTGAGAAACGGAAAAATTACTAAAATAAATAAAAATGGAATGTTTTTTGTATCAGCTTTTAAGAAAAAAGACAGAAAGAGTCCAAATGTAAAACGAACAAAGTATTTTTAAAATACGTGAAAAAGTTTTAGATATTTTTTATCAAAAGTTTTAGATATTTTTTAGATCAAAATCTGGTTTAAGAAGAAAATTATTGATCAGCTGAAAATTAAAAAATATCAGATAACTATAAAAATAGAATGTGATAATCTTCAGCTAGAACATGTGAATGACGTTTGAATTCGAGATATAGGCAATGACAGTGATACATAAAAATAAAACAGAATCTATTGAAGGAGATAAATTAGCAAACCAGGGAATTATTAAAACTAGGAAAAAGAACAATTTCCAGTGAATCGCCTTTACCCCTCAGTCGTGCCAAGTCTTGTACTACTTTTATGCTATTTTACTGCATTAGTTTATTTTATGATTAACCATTTCATTTGTCTCCACATTGTACCACTACAGGTCTCAAATAGGAGGTTGTAATGTTATTGTACCAACTAAGACGTTGTACAGTTACACACTAAATGTATGATTGTAACCTCACCGTGGGAAAAGGTGATGAACACACAAAACACTCTCTTAGTTCACTAACATAAAAGTTTACTCGCGACAACACTTTTTAATGTGATAGGTTCTTATGGCGTTGTTTTGGGCTGCTATTATAAGCGGTTCAGTTTCTCCTTTGGGATTTCCCTTCCGTAGCCGTGTCCATGTCTAACTGTGTGAAACCTCGTCAGTTTGTTATTTGTAATATCTATACATTTATCTTTTCTAGTTTTTGTTTGTTCTTTCGTTACTATTGCTGTTACTGGCTGCTGTAAGATATTGATGCATTAATGCAATCCTCAATGTTGGTGAGTCCTTTTACTCTTTCTTTTCTTGTCACATATAATCTGTCTATGTCATCTCTCGGATGTAATAGTCATCAATTTCCTCTTCCTTTAGTTCAATTTCCTGGTTCTTTAATAGAAGCAAGTAGTAGATCATGTTCTCTAAGATTAAATGAAATAATTACGGCAATATAGAATTAAAAAAAATAAAAACTTGTTATCTAGTGGATTTTACTGTTACGGCAAACCAAACAGTAAATTTTTTTGGAATCGAAACGATAAACAAATACTTGCACCTTCCCCCAAAAAATGTGACAGTTATACCGATTATAGTTGATGTGCTTGGAACGGTCCCCAACGAATAGGATAAAATACTGCATGAATGGAAAATCATAATCAAGAACATATATATCCCAGCATTGTTTATATCGACTATAATACTTAGAAGAGTCCTGGAGACCTAAAGAGACTTGCTGTGACTCATACTCTAATGAAAGACCACTAATCAAACCTGGCGTGAATACTAATGATAATAGTCCTCAGTTGAACAGTGATAAGTACACCACCTGTCACTCGATTCCCCGACGAGGGGCCAAAACAAATGGCATAGCTCATTTCAAAAATCATTAAAAAACCCGAAAAATACTTGATTAACTCACAGAAGGAATGCAAATGAAACAAAAAACGCAAAAAAACTTGAAGTGACCACAAGAAAGATTTTGATAGCATATCCCACAAATATGTTATAAAAGTTCTAAACATTTTAAAGATATCCCCAGTCATGAAATACAATATGGAAAGGGGACATACTAACCTTAGATTTATCCATGAAAAAAAGCGTGTTCAAAACTTTTAATCTGATTATCAGTCATGGAATTTTCCAAGGAGACTCACTTTTTCCTTTTTTTACAAAGCTCTAATACTTCTCTTGATAAAACACAGCCTATTGAAATAAAACTACTTTTAGTAGTTTTAAGTTATATGCAAAGGCGATTATAATTTAGAAGATCTACTAAGCACTGTAAAAATATTTTTTGACGACATAGGGATGCAAATATACAAAAGTCACATTTAAGAAAGGCTTGCTAAAAAGCATGAAAATATCAGTCTAGATATAAGCGCGGAAATTATAGAACATTATAAATATTTAGGAATTAATGAAAAAAATAGCATCAATCGTACTATAGATAAAGATGAAAAAGAATTCTATTGGAGAATAAGAGCCATATTAAAAACAGAATTAAATGTAAGTTATAGCAATAAAAATCCAGACAATAGTGGTTGTGAAATATAATCTTAATATAGTTAACTGTTTTTTAATGCTACCACGTATTTATCTCCGATATCCCTGTTGTTAAGAAGGGCCCAGTCAGAGTGTTTTGTGGTCGCTGTCTGTGTGTCGTTCTTTCGTAGGCTTAGTCGTAATTTTGCCGTGACAATTCGGTGATCGGAGGACACACCCTCGAAAGAGGAGTATGCCTCACAATTCATTGCGCTATTTTTCCTTTTCTTTTTATGTACTACAGGAAAAGACAGGAATACGTACACCGAATGACGAATATGAGAATTTCGTCAACGCACACCTCGAGGCAGCAGCAAAATACATACCAACAAAACTTAGAACTAAATCTAGAGTCCCATGGGAGACATTAGCGATTAGAGAAAAACGTGCTGACGTGAAAACGGCCTCCAAATGCAATAGGAAGAACCCAACGAACACAAATGCCCTGAAACTAAAAAAGGCACAAAATGAATAAGCAAGCATATATCTAAAAGACAGAATACATACACAATCAGATAGATAAGATTAGAGACTCAGTGGAAGATAGGCAATCAAGGATAGCGTGGCAAACGATAAACGAAGTGAGTAGAAGGAAGAGTGCAGCCAAGGCTGAATTGAAAGCTACAAACCAACAAGAAAGAATAAAACTATGGAAACAGCATTTCGAGAATCTACTAGTAAACCCACCGAAAGTAACACATGAACCAATCACCAGAATTATTAGTAAGCAATTAGACATTAAACTAGGACCGTTTACTCTTGAAGAACTCGACTCAGTACTTTGAAAAATTAAAAATAGGAAAGCTGCAGGGCTTGATGAAATTCCCCCAGAAGTATGAAAGACCAGACAATTCGACGACATACTGCTCCGACACTGTAACACAGTTTATAATCAAAATCCGATAGACAGATGGATGAAGGGATGCATCCTTCCTTTCCCTAAAAAGGGTAACCTCGGATTAGCCAAGAACTACCGAGGTATAAGTCTAACGTTCATAGCAGCCAAAATATACAATGCCCTACTACTAAACCGCATAGAACACCAAATTGACAACATTCTTAGGAAAAACCAAAATGGCTTCCGAAGAAATAGATCCACAACCACACAAATATTGACTATCCGTAGAATCCTTGAAGGCGTACGGGCAAAAAAACCTACAGGCGACAATACTATTTGTCGACTTAACCGAGGCCTTTGATTCCATTCACAGAAGCAAGAAGGAACAAATCCTACTAACATACAGCATACCAAAAGAGACCGTCGTAGCAATAACGATTCTCTATAGAAACACCAAAGTGGAAGTACGTTCTCCGGATGGAGACACAGACTACTTCGACATGGTAGCAGGAATACTGCGAGGGGATACACTTGCCTCATATCTCTTTGTCATCTGTCTAGACTATGTGCTTAGAATATCGATTGATAAAATCAAAGAAAACGGATTCGAGCAGACAAAGAAAAGAAGCAGAAGGTACCCCGCAAAAACAATTACCGGCTCCGACTACGCTGATGACATAGCGATTCTGACAAATGTACCTGCCCAAGCCGAAACCCTACTGCATAGTCTGGAATGAGCCGCCGCAGGCATTGGCCTACATGTCAATGCACACAAAACGGAATACATGTGCTTTAATCAAACAGGTGACATCTCCACACAAGGTGGTAGCTCTCTGAAACAATTAGACAAGTTCACCTACCTAAGAAGCAGTGTCACATCAACCGAAAAAGACAACCAAACGCGGCTAACAAAGGCATGGACAGCTATCGATAAGCTATCGGTCATATGGAAGTCAGACCTGACCGATAAAATGAAACGCAGTTTCTTCCAAGCAGCGGTCGTGTCGATACTGCTATATGGATGCACTACTTGGACGCTAACAAAACGGAGGGAGAAAAAGCTTGACGGCAACTACACAAGAATGTAGCGAGTAATTTTGAACAAGTCGTGGAGGCAACACACCACAAAGCACCAGATGTACGGCCACCTATCTCCCATCACGAAAACTATCCAAGCTAGACGAACCAGATATGCAGGACACTACTGGAGAAGCAGGGACGAGCTCACAAGTGATGTTCTCCTATGGATCCCCTCATATGGCCGAGCAAAAGCAGGACGACCAGCTCGAACCTACATACAGCAGCTATGTGAGGATACGGGATGTAGCCCTGAGGACCTGCCAGAAGCGATGAACGATAGGGAGGAGTGGCAAGAGAGAGTCAGGGATATCCGTGCTGGCGGCATGACATGATGATGATGATGATGATGATGGTTAACTGTACATTAGCTAAATTAAAAACGATGAATACAAAAGTTAGGAAATTAATTATTTGCTACAGAATGCATCACTCAAGAGCATATATAGAATGTCTCTTCGTAAAGAGAGAAAATGGTGGAAGAGGAATAATCCAAGAACTGACCTGCAAAACAACTACAGTGTTAAAGAAATACTTTAGACTCTGTAAACTTTCCTGGGTTTAAATCAAAATGATGTAGCCTCACCCCCACACAAAAACAATAATTTCATCACGGATTAGAAATGTATAAAGCACTTTTAACCCTTTTCATTCGGTCTTAGTCGAGTGACACTGAAATATGCTACACAGTTATAAACATTCTAGTAGTAAGTCAAATCTTTAGTATTCGAAGTTTGACACAAGGTCTCTTTCAAGAGCAATGATAGACCCTCTGTGTGTGTGTGTGTGTGTGTGTGTGTGTGTGTGTGTGTGTGTGTGTGTGTGTGTGTGTGTGTGACTCTATTTGGACCCTCTTTAGCTTTCTGGCTCTCTTTTTGAGTTCTTCGGACTTTCAAAAACTCTACCTTATATTGAGTCCGGTATCCAACTGGCGTAAGGGTTGACAATGTAAATTGTTTGCTCATCTTTAATGTCAATTTTACATTATCTAGTTGTCTTTAAAACATCTTTTCCAAATTTGGGGAATTGCCCAAACCATTTTTTGGTGGTCAGAGTGATGGGTCCACTCTCTTAACTCCAGCCTAATTTAATTTGTATCTCTCATCCGTACCTGGTATCAACAGGATCGTAGAACTACCTTATTCATCCAACCTTCTCTTTATTCGACGAAACCCTCCTCTCTGGGAGGGGACAACTGTCTTTTTGTGATAAATCTGATTTTAAAGATGAGTAGACGAAGAAAAGTTTCTAAATTTATCAAACGACCGATTTTATTTTATTTTTAGGTCAACCACTTAATATTCTTAATACCAACGATATCTGTTTTCATTCAGATAATCTTTGTAAACAAAACAGAAACTTTTTTGTCTCCAAGTTTTAGTTGTCCAAATAATATTAAGCAGTTAATATGTTCTTGTCAGACCTTCCTGATCATCAATGTTTTCTTTGTCCAGTGCTTTAGATTTTCACTAGAGTTTTCAAATTCCAATGTCACGTTTGGGTTTCAAGATGTGTTTTTTCTTTATTTAAATAATATTTAAGCAATCAAGTTTACCTTAAGAAAACAACTCTTACCTGTTTTGTAGTTAGTCTGCTTACTTTCATTTGATAACACCCATCAAAATTGTCACAGACACTATAACAGATCTGATGCGATTGCTAGTAAACGCACACGAGAAACAAAAGAAAAAGTATTCAATCAATAAAGAAAGCAATGAATCAAATCGACTTCGCACTGAAAGAAATAGACATGAAGTATGATGCAATAGAGACAGCAAAAAGCATAAAGAAAGAATAAAAACACTAGGACTAAGTTACTTAAAAACGTGTAGGAACAAAAATCCCTACATGGACTATTTGTTCAAAGAATTAGAAATACCGATATCAATATAGTCAAAACACAGCTGAAAAGTGCTGGATTGAAGGAGGAAACATATTGATTGATAATAGCAGCACCGGATGAGAGACTACCAATCAGATATTATCAGGTCAACATTTTTTTAAACGGATCAAACCCAATATATAGATTGTGCGAGCAAAGAAAAAGGAATCAATTGACCACTTCGTGCTTACTTGCCCAATCCTAACACCGATAGAATATTAAGACTGATAAAATAAAACTGAATATAATATTCATTGGAAAATGCATAAATACTATGGAATACCGAAATCTGAAATATCGCCCAAGATGACAGAAAACTGAAGAGCAATATACCAGATATAGTGATTAAGGACTATAAAAAACAGGACTTCTCATTGATATTTCAGAGCCAACAGATCATAACATATCAGTCGAAGAATACAATAAAATAACCTAATGCAAAAACCTGGAAGTAGACATTGAAAAGAATGTATTATCTTAAAACTACCACTGTGCCGGTAATAGTAGGAGCCCTGGCTATGATAAAGAAAGGGACAGATAAACACATTAATAAGATGCATAGCAGTTCCAGCTTATATGACATACAAAAAATTGTTTTTTTGCGGAAATGCTCATCATCTTTGGAGAGTGCCATCAATGTTACTGGAAAAGTAACACCCAAAAGGAGTTGAAAAAAGACGAAATTGAAAGTAAATATAAAAATTGAATAATAATAATAATAATAATAATAATAATAATAATAATAATAATAATAATAATAATAATGTCTTAAGGACCAGTTATATTAAAGCAAAAATATTCAGAATAACAAGTGCAGATTATGTGGAGTCAGGGATGAAACAGTTTTTCCCATTTTAAGCAAATGCAGTAAACCAGCATAAAATGGTACAAGACTAGACAAGACTAGTGGGTTAAGGTGATCCTTTGAGAATTTTGTAAGTGATTAACCTAACCCGGTACAGAAGATGACTAAGTGTTAATTAACAAGAAAAAAAGAAATTCACATCTTGTGGAGTTTGTCATTCCAGAGAACTACAGAATGAAAATAAAAGAAAGTGAAAAACAAATACTTAGACCTTGCCAAAGAACTAGAAAAGCTGGGAAACATTAGAAGTACAGTGATACCAATTGCAATTGGCATACTTGAAACGGTCCCGAAAGACTTAGAAGGAATTTAAAGACTAAAGGAATTGAAAATCAAAGGAAGAATTGATACCATCCATTTGGATGGTATCAATTCTTCCTTTTATTTTCAATATTGTTTCAGAATATTGTTAAGATCGGTGAAAATACGCAGAAGAATCATAATGGCTTTAGTAGATTTGATGTTACTGAAAGACCAACAATAAAAACTAGTTTAAAAAACCCGCAAGGAGTAAATAATAATAATAATAATAATGGAGTCATAATCGGCAGGTGCTCATCTGATAGACAACATGTGACGTCACACACCGGAAGAGCGCGGAGGATTTGGGGAGATTTTGAAAAAGTCAGTTAGTTGAGATGAAAACCTGCCTCGGTGGAAGACGGTTGGCTTTCCCTTGCTCGCGGAGGCCTTGGGCTGGTGTCGCACGAGATGGGGAGGGGGAAAATGAAAAAGCCAGAATAGAAAGATTCTGCCTCTCTCTCCTTATGTCGAAGCCTTTAACTCAAAGATAATAAAAGGTTTTGTACCTGAACAAAGAAGTCGTTACGTGTTTTTCGAATTTCGATATTCCTATGTTCTATCTTTATGGACATTCGATGTATGTTTCATACATAGCCATATCATGGCTATGGTACATGAAACATATTTGGTGCCAGAGCTAGGCATATCCGTATCATGGGTATGGTACGACTGGGTTATCAAAGAGACGATCAGGCTAAAAACATAGGATCTATTTCAAGCGGCTTGTTCAGGTGATGGAAGGAGAGAGAGAAAACACAAGGCCCCCCAGAAAAAAAAGAAACAAGAAAAAAAAGCTCAACACCGAAAACAAGAAAAACAAAATGCGGCGCCCCCCAGACAGAAGAAAAGAAAAAAGAAGAAACACAACTGTCGACACAAGGCCCCCAGAAAAAAAGAAAGGAAGAAGAAGAAAAATAGAGAAAAAAGGCGGCAGGAAGAAAAAGAAAAAGAAGGCGAGCGGAAAATGAAAAAAAAAAGATTGATTGCAACCAGCGAAGTCAAGAAAAAAAGGCATGAAAAGAAAAGAAAAAGTAAAAAGAAGGTATTTGCTCATTGTATAACTTCTATCTCTGCTGTCGATTAAATTTGGGTTCGTGAAAAAAGAATTTAAATTGATTATAATGGTGAAAGCTTGAGTTTTAATGACAAGGGCCTCTCTGGAGGGATAGAATTGGAAATAATTTTTTTTTAATCGTTGATAGCATAGTGAAACGACAATTACTGCTGTGTGTAAGATTGTATCGTAGCGAGGGAGAGAAAAGGAAAGGGTAAGAAGGAATTATGCGGGCAGGAAAAGAAGGGAAAGAAAGGTGGCCGTGGGACAGAGATATCATGGTGGAAATGATTGACAGCCATAGTAAACAATATTTTTATGAATGAAATTTTATAGTTAACAATATTTTTATGAATGAAATTTTATAGTAAACGGGGTTTTTTTTTGTGAGTAAAATTTTGTAGTAACTTGTTAGTGGTCCGAGCAAAATAGTAATTGAAAATTAGAATTTCACTCCAAGATCTGGAATTCCGCACATCGGTGGTTTGTCCGAGGATTGCGCATATCTGTAGTAAAGACGTTTGGGACAGGTCTCCATATTTGTGAAGTTGGGAGAATCGATATTTTGGGCGCTGGTGGAATCAGGCCGGTTTTTGGTGGATGGTTGTTGATACCGACTATTCGGAAGCACGGTTGAATGCTTCAGACTTTTCATTGTCCGGTCGACTGAAATTGTCTCGAATAAATCTCACCATAGGGGAGAGCAACTAAGAGACAGATCTTTTTATGTGTCTGACGAGGCAGACGGATATTTTGTGAGTTCCCCCCTTGAGTGGGGCTTTGAGGTTTTTATTGGGGAAGATATACGGAAACAGGGGTTTGGAGGTAATTAAGATATGCGCAGAGTTTTGGCGATCTCATTGGAAGTGTTCTGAAAATTTATTGACTCGGATTTTGAAGTATTTTGAGGAGAAATTTTGTTGGCTGGGTTAATAAAAGTTTGGGTGGTTTAGGAGAGAACACCCGGGATATTTTAAGACAAGAAAGAAAGAAGATAAGAGAGAAGGGTACTCGTAAGTTGTTGAAAGGATGTGAGATAGACCGTTTGACGGTGGTCAAAAGTTGAAAAAACGGGGAAACATTTATCTTGGTTTGATTACGAGCAATGCTGAGTTGTGTAGGGTTAAAATGTGTATATTAATTAATGACAGAGATTACTAGAGAAGGAGATATAAAGTTAGAAGTAATGAGTACGGATGTAGAAGGAAAGCAACAGTGTAGAAGACATAATGAACAATTGACCTGAGAGCGAAAAAAAAAAGTAAAAAAATAAAAATAAAAAAATAAATTAAAGACTGAGAAAAAAAAGAAATATACATGCCGAACCAGTGACTGTTGGGAAAAATTTGAAAAAAAAAGAAAAAAGAGAAAAAAGAACAAGAAAATGTGTTTGGAATAATAAAAAAAATGAAAAAAAATTAAGGACAATAGGAACGCTTTTATTTCAATGACATTTGGGTTTGGGACTGATGCATGTTTTTTGTTGTATTGTTTTGTTGAAATTGTATTACGGAAAATTTTGTTGATCAGTACAACATGAGGAAGAGCGGCACATTAGTTTAAGAAAATAATTTGTCATCATCAATGACAAATGATTTTATTTGTAGAAGGGAAAGGCATATAATGTAATGGCCGAGATATATCGGTTTCATGCCTTTGGGTTTAGTTAGGCTAAGAACCTCCCGGCTCAGTGCATGGGTTACTTAGATGCAACATTAACACAGGTGTTCGTGCGCGCGCGGGCGAAACGGAAGTGTCACTCAGAAATGTCACAATAGCCCACATTGGAAGCGGGATAACGGAGTGAGGGTGACGTCACACACCGGAAGAGCGCGGAGGATTTTGGGAGATTTTGAAAAAGTCAGTTAGTTGAGATGGAAACCTGCCTCGGGGGAAGACGGTTGGCTTTCGCTTGCTCGCGGAGGCCTTGGGCTGGTGTCGCACGAGATGGGGGGGGGGAATGAAAAAGCCAAGAATAGAAAGATTGTGCCTCTCTCTCCTTATGTCGAAGCCTTTAACTCAAAGGTAATAAAAGGTTTTGTACCTGAACAAAGAAGTCGTTACGTGTTTTTCGAATTTCGATATTCTTATGTTCTATCTTTATGGACATTCGATGTACGTTTCATACATAGCCATATCATGGCTATGGAACACTTTACCATCATTAAGAAACATAGAATGGACAACAATTAAGATAGAAACGAATAAAATAAATCAAGTACAACATATCAACGAATAATATAACTGAGTTAAATGAACTAAACTATTCAGGGGCTAAATTAGTTTGTGAGAAAATTGGGATCCCCATGAAAAGCACGAAGAAAATAAACAAAACCAGGATTGGAAATTCAAATGGAAACGCAGATAAAAATCTACGAAAACAGGCCAAAATGATAAAGCAAAAAAAGACACTGGAATATGTTGGAACAGAAAGGAAAAGGCAACACGAGAAAAAATAATGGTACAACTTGAGGAAATAAACCAGAAAGAACTGGTTAAAAAAGGAAGATTAAAGAGATATCGACAAAGGGTAAGACAATACAGACACAACAGGACATTCCAAAACAACGAAAGAAAATTTTATCAACAACTGGGAGGTGATGACACGAAAACATATCAACAACCGGAAGCAAAAGAAACCGAACTAAAATATGGCGACCAAAAAGCATAACGAAAAGGCTGAATTGATAAACGATATGATAAGAGAACTAGAAGGTCTTGAAAAAGGACCTAAAGCAGAAATACACATCAATTTACTCAAAACGAAACGAAAAAATATCAAACTGGAAAACGCCTGGCCATGATGGAATACATGGTTTCTGGTTCAAGAAATCCACCTCCATTCACGACAGACTAGCACTAGAAATGAACAGATCCTTACAAGAAGTACTAGTACTTGACTGGATGACCAAAAGAAAGACCACATTGATCCAAAAGGACCAAAGCAAAGGAACCGCTCCGAACAATTAGAGACACATAACTTGCTTACCGATGATGGGGAAAATATTAATAGCACAAATAAGGGAAGAGATTTACTACTCGCTAACAAGCTGCGGACTGTTCCCTGAGGAACACAAAGGATGCTGCAAAGGATCCAGAGACACAGCAGAGTTACTTTACACAGATCAACACATCCTAAATGAGAGCAAGACCAGACGGAAAAATCTAGCTATGGCCTGGATTGACAACAAAAAGGCGTATGACATGGTTCCGCAAACATGGTCAAGAAACTGCCTCAAAATGTACAAAATATCACATGAAGTCATAAAGTTAATCGAAAAAACCATGAAAACCTGGAGAGTGAAATAGACAGCAGGAGGAAGAAGCTTAGCAAAAGCAAAGATCCAAAGTGGTATTTTTCAAGGAGATGCACAATCACCGTTACTATTCATAATTGCCATGATGCCACTTAACCACATACTCAGAAAATGCACAGCCGGATACAAACTTATTAGATCGCAAGAAAACATCAATTACCTAATGTACATGAACGACATCAAACTATTTCCAAAAAATTAAAAAGAACAGGAAACTTTAATACATGCAGTTAGAATATACAGTCAGGACATAGAAATGAAATTTGGCATAGTAAAATGTGCCATGCTTGTAATGAAAAGTGGCAAACGACATATAACTGACGGAATGGAACTACCAAATCAAGACAAGATTAGAAAAACCAGAAAACGAAACCTACAAATGCTTGGACATCTTGGAAGCTGACACTATCAAACAAGTGGACAGGAAAAACAAAATTCAAAATGAATATTGCAGGAGAACTTGAAAACTACTCGAGACAAAACTCTTTAGCAGAAACGTTATCAAAGGAATAAATACCTGGGCTATACTCCTCGTTAGATATTCCAGACCCTTTTTGAAGTGGACCAGAGAACATAGGCAAATGGACCATAGAACCAGAAAACTAATGATCATGCATAAGGCATTACATCCCAGAGACGACGTTGACAAACTATATGTATCAAGAAAAGAGGGAGGAAGAGGACTTGCTAGCATCGAAGACAGCGTTGCTGCATCAATACGACTCGAAGACTTCATAGGATAACACGAAAGAGGACTGTTTGCAGCCATCGGAAACAATACGGGCAACTCGATCGACAACAGAATGACAATAACTAGAAAACAAAAATTGGAAGAAAAACAACTCTATGGGTGTTATAAACGACTAATAAACAACATCTCACACCAGAAAACATGGACTTGTCTCTGAAAAGGAAACTTTAAGAGAGAAAGAGAATTTCTCTAAATTGCAGCACAAAACAACGCCATAAGAACCAATCATATCAAAACGAGAATAGATAAGACGCAACAATATAGCAAATGTAGGCTATGCGGTGACAGAGATGAAACCATCAATCACATAATAAGCGAATGCAGCAAATTAGCACAGAAGGAGTATAAGACTAGACACAACTGGGTGGGCAAGGTGATCCACTGGGAGATTTGTAAGAAATTTAAATTTGACCATACGAATAATGATATATGCCCATCCCAGCAGTTGTCCGAGAGAATGACACACATAAACTCCTATGGGACTTTGACATACAGACGGATCCCCTAATCTCAGCCAGAAGACCAAACCTCATAATAATTAACAAAAAAAGAGAGAATTTGCAAAATTGTCGACTGACCACAGAATAAAACTGAAAGAATGAAAAAAGAAAGATAAATACCTCGACCTTGCTAGAGAATTGAAAAAACTGTGGAACATTAAGGTGACAATTATACCAATTGCGATTGGTGCTTTTCGTACAATAACTAAATGATTATTAAAGGGACTGGAGGACTTGAAAGTTGGTAGCCGAATGGAGAGCACGCAATCGACAGCATTATTGAGAACGGCCAGAATACTGAGAAGAATCCCGGAGACTTGAAGAGACTCGGTGTCACTCCAACTCCGGTGAAAGACCATTAACTAACGCTGATGGGAAAAACTCTAAAGGAGTAAATAATAATAATTATAATTATAATAATAATAATAAATCCACCATCATTAAAAAATGTGTGGATAAAGCAATTCAAGAATTCTAAGAACATATGAACAAGACCAAAGGGAAAATTATTACAGTAGTCAGAAACGATATAAGATCAAACAGGAAAACAACAATCATAAAATCTCGAAATTAAAACTTGGAAGAAAAGCAACTGCATGGATACTTCAAGCGACGAACTGAGAAGATTACACCTGAATTGATTGAACATGATTCCGAGGGGGAAATCTGAAGAGGGAAACCAAATCTTTATTAATAGCAGAGCAAAATAATTCCTAAATCTTTTACTTCCCGCCGTCGTATTCGTTGTTAACTGCTTTTAATAATCCAGAGAACTCATTTTATCAAAGAAAAAATTTATCATACGCAGAAGAATAGCAAATATAGGCTCTGCGTTATTGAGATGAAACAGTTAATCACATAATAAATAAATGTTGTCGATTGGGGAAAAAGGAATACAAAAGAGGCTTAGGCTATTGGGAATTGTGCAAAAGACTAAAGTTTTACCATACGGACAAATAGTATATTCACAGAGTGATTATCCTAGAAAATAAAACGAATAAAATTCTCTGGGACTTTTAGATACAAACGGATCATCCAATCCAGGCCAGATACCGGATCCAGGTTAAAAGAAAATAAATCATATTGTCGAGCTCACCGTTCAAACAGACCACTGAGTGAAAATAATGGAAGGCGAAAAGTTTGAAAAATTCCTGGACCTTACCAGAGAGCTGAAAAAGTTGTGAAACATGAAAATGAAGGTGATACACATCGTAGTTAGAGCCCTTGCAACAGTCCAATAAATATTTTTTTCAAAATTAAACGGAACTCGTGTAAAAAAAACTCTTTGGGAAGTAAAACTAATAAATACAAAGCACAACAGAAAATGTATTTTTAAACAAAATAAATATACGCGCACTGTTTTTCAACATACCAACTTCTATCTCTCTCCTCTCTCTTTCTGTGTCTCTCTCTCTTTCTCTCTCTCTTTCTCTCTCTCTTCATACATCCCTATCATCCATCGCTCCCAGCAGCAGGGCTTCCAAACTACATCCTGTGTCCGCGCAAAGCTGCTGTAGGTAATTTCCTGCTGGTCGGCCAAAATTGGCACGTCCATGTGTAGGGGTCCATAGGAGAAAATCACTTATGAGTTCATCCTTCATTCTCTAGCAGTGTCTCACATGTGTTGTTCATTTTACTTGGATGGTTTTAGAGATGGGATGTAAGTGGCCATACAGTTCTTGCTTTGTGTGATATTTCCTCCAGAATTTGTTCAATATAGCTTGTAACATTCTTGTGCTGTTTTCGTCTAGTTTTTTCCTTATGCATTTTGTCAGCGTCCATATGGTACTTCTATACAGTAATACTGGTACCACCGATGTGTGGAAGAAATCCCGTTTTATTTTATCGGATAGATTACATTTCCATATGATCGAGAGCCTAGCGATGGGTATCCACGCCTTCGCTTGGCGCATATTGACATCACTTTCAGTAGGTACGTGAATTTGTTTACAAATTTCAGAGGACCGCCATTTAGAGTGAAGATGGTTCCTTCATGATTAAAACATATTTACTCCGTTTTGTTTACGTTTGCATGAAGACTAATGCTTCTTGTTACCTGCTCTTTACTATTCAGTTAGGATTTGGTTTAGGTAAGAAGCGCAAGATCATCTGCATTGTCTGAATCCGTTATAGTTTCTGTGGCATATCGCGTGCTTCTTGCCATTTTCTTTTATTAGATCTATAGACGTTCATAGTTCGTAATCTAGGCAGATTATAAACAGATACGATGCTAATTCATTTCTTTGCAGAACTCCAGCAACAATGTCAAAGATGTCTGTGTCTCCATCCAGTGAGCGAACTTATATGTTTCTGTAGAGCATCGTTATGACTGTGACAGTTTCTTTGGGGAGACTATATGCTAGAAGTATTTCCTCTATCTTTCTTCTGTGTATGGAATCAAATGCCTTGGAGAAATCAACAAACAATAGTGTTGCCTGGAGATTTTTTTGCACGATCTCCTTCGATGATTCGACGGATTATCATGATTTGAGATGTTGTAGACAACTTTCTCCGAAAACCGTTCTCATTTTCCCAAAGAATTTTCTCAATTTATGGTTTGATGCGATTGAGAAGCAGAGCATTATAAACCTTAGCTGTTATGGAAGTAATAATTATGCCTCAGAAGTTCTTGGTGATTCCGAGGTCACCATTCTTAAGAAAGGGGAGGATGCAGTCTTTTGTCCATCCATTTATTGTATTCCGTTTGTATACGGCGTTGCAAAATCGAAGTAGATCATCAAATTTCCTTACTTCTGGTATTTCGTCGAGGTCTTGCAGCTTTCTGCTTTTGTTTTTTCAGTACTACATTGAATTCTTGTGTAAACTGTCCAAGTTCGATGTCTAGTTGGCTATCAATAATTTTTGTGATAGGTTTAGGGGAGTTTCCAAGCAATGTTCTTTCCACATCTGCATTCGTTCTACTTTTAGTTTTCATCTCAAGGTGATCTTTTTACTCACTTCATTTACTGTCTACCACGCTATTCGTGATTGTCTATAATCTACCAAGTTTCTAATTTTATTGATCTGACCTGAAATCTGAGTTTGAATGTATTCATTTTGCTCTTTTCGCTATATGTTAATTACTCAGAAAAATTAATGAGAAAAAAATGTGGAACAGGAAAGTGACAGTGACACCAATCGTAATTGGTGCTCACCGAAGGATTATTAAAAGGGCTGAAAAACTAGGAAATAACAGGACTTGTGGAGGCCATCAAAACTACTACATTATTGAGATCGGCCAGAATACTGTGACGAGTCCTGGAAATTTTAGGAGATTTGCTGTCACTCAAACTTCACTGAAAGACCATCAGCTAACGCTGATGTGAAGAACTCTCAAGGAGTAAATAATAATAATAATAATAATGATAATAATAATAATAATAATAATAATTGTAACGCTATTTGTCTCATCTTGAATATTCAAATTCAAAAACAATAGGCGACTCTTGTTCTTATACGAAAGTCTTTATTCCCTGGTACAATTTTTACAGCGGTCACTGCACAAGGTAAAGAGTAAATATCGTAGAAGGTCTTACAACATATCTTGCTACAGCTACCCCCCACACACACACACACTCGCTGTATCACAACTCCGTCCAAAACTCAACTTCTCTCAGGTTCAAAACTCAACTGCCTAAATCTTAACTCTTGACTGACTATATTCAAATTTGGTCTTGTCTCAGCCTAGGCGACGTCATCTTACATTCATTGCATCATAACATCATCTACCCACGTGTATTTTATTTCATCTCAATCACACTTTATGACACGACGCAAATGTATTTTATTTACTTGATTTCCGGTGCAAGATAATAGGTGTCAGTTTCATAACTTCGTCGGTGTACGGGGCGCCGAGTAAAAATTAAACAAAAAGATCCCTGAACAGTCCGTCCCCTCACCAAACTAGATGATGAAATAATTAATATAATTAGTTATAAGTAAAATAATCAATATAATCAATTATCACGCTAATTACTTTAGAAAATAATAAAGATGATTTTGCAATGATTGTAATTATAGCCACATTTTGTTACTAGTAATATACTAGTAATTATCAATGATTAATAATTATTTTATATGGATATTAATGATTTTAACGGCAACTGAAATGGCAGCATTCAGAATAAAAATTGTATAAAAATATCAAGAAATTAAATAAAGATTAGATTTTAATCTTAAATGAAAATCAAATAAAATCTATAAAAATTTTAACTGAGTTTGATGTTAGTATTTGTGTTTTTCGCCACGTTTTCCTTGATAAATAAATTAATAAATTGTTGTGGGAGCCTTACCCATCTTACCAAAATGGACTCTTCTCACCGTTATTAGTACTAGAGATTTCACTGCCAGAGGGCAGATCAATATCGGTGTTATCCGAACAGTACGAAACTTCTTACTTTTTCTATATAACTCTGTCTTTCTACAGTAATATAATCTGTTTGTGTTTTCATTAGTGACCCTTTTCCTTGGCCACAACCTACTGGCGGCTAGGAACTCGAACGAAAAAAGGGATTCTCCAACAAGCAAAAGGGCTTAATCGCACAACATACAGGCGAAGATGTATCGCAACAACAAAGAGATAACCAACTACAAGTTGTTAAACAATCTACGACAAAGTTCCGGCATACAACGAACCGAACAAGATTCTTGTTAAACAACTACACGGTACAAACGACGGAGTGTGTCGGATAGTGTATATTTAAAAAAAAATCTGTTAGTAAGATTGTCACGTAATCAAAAAGTATTTTCATATTTTTCTTTCTTCCCACTTCAGAGAAAAAAAATTTGATTCGGCGCTTACAGTTTGTGTTGTACAAAAAAAACACACACACACAATAATTATTCTTGATTTCTGTGGATATTTACTGAAGAGAAAAAAAAACTTCCCCCCTCCAGAAAAAAATGGAAGACCTTAAAGAAATGTTTGCACAAATGATGAAGTTACAAATGGAGGCTCAACAAAAAAAATGAGGAAAAACTCCTTCAACTTCTGAAAGAAAACGAAGAAAGAATCTTAAAAAACGAGGAAAAACAACAACTTCACAAAGAAAACGAAGAATCTTAAAAAACGAGGAAAAACAACCACGGTTCTTCCTTGAATTACAAAAACGACAAGAAGCACTTTTTAAAAGTCTAAATAATAATCAGCCTACAGATAGTCCTACTATTTTCCCTCAAAATGCAGTGTGGAACGCACTCGAAACATTTTCCTACGCACCAGATGAGGATAAGACATTTGAGGCATATGACAGAAGATATGAAGATATCTATATTACCGACTGTGTCTATTGGATTGATTCAAAAAAAGACCGGCTACTTCTACGAAAGCTAGGAACTGTGGAACACAAGTTCGTAGATTATATTTTACCAAAAAAAAACTTGCTAACTTGGCTTTTTAGAAACAGCTAAATTACTGTCAGAATTATTCAGCTCCAAAACGTCTCTATTCCACAAAAGATGGAAATGTCTCAACTTAACAAAAAGGACAGTGATGATTATTTAGGGTTTGCCACGGTCGTCAATAAAAACTGCGACGATTTTAAACTAGGCGAATTGTCAGCGGATAACTTCAAATGTCTGATATTTGCACAAGGCCTAGTGTTGGCAGAAGACGCGGAAATAATTATCCCAGTATCACTAAATGGTATAACCAAAAAATTAAGTCTTTGTACCGAAGAACACAGAAAATTTGTTTGGGTCGGACTGGTTTCAGAAATTTAATTTCTAGGATCAACCAATTAATACGTTTTGCCAAAAAGTAGAATGCATTACGGCTGAAGCTGAAAAAATTAAGATGGAACTAAAAGGTAGTTTCCCCAAAGTATTTTCAGCTGGTCTTGGCAAATGTACTAAAACAAAGGCAAAATTTGAACTGAAGGAAAATACACGCCCCATTTTTAGAAAGAAGCGAAACGTACCGTTTACTGCGACCGAAGAAATAAATAGAGCTAGACCGATTAGTGAATATGGGCATATCATCGAAAGTGGAATTCAGGAAATGGGCTGCTTCAACGGTATATATAAGAAAAAAATCTAAGGAAATCCGGGTATGTGCAGATTTTTCTACAGGATTGAACGCTGCTCTCTAGGATTACCACTATCCACTTCCCAGCCCAGAAGATGTTTTTAATAAATTAAATGGAGGAAAAGTCTTTTCAAAAATTGACTTAAGCGAGACCTACCTCCTGATTCCAGTAGAAGAAAATAGCTCTAAACTACTCTGTATTAACACACACAGACGGCTGTACAAATTTGACAAACTAGTTTTTGGAATAAAAGTCACACCGGCTACCTTCCAACAGGTGATGGACACCATGCTGGGCGGATTTGACTTCACTTTCGCTTATCTTGATTATATTATAATTAGTAGTAAAACGAAGGAGTTACACAGAGAACATCTAAACAAGGTTTTCGCACAAATACAGGAATTTGGGTTCAAGGTAAAGGAAGCAAAATGCGATTTCTGTATGAACAAAATCAAATATCTGGGACATATCATTAACAAAGACGGGAGACGTCCCGACCCTGAAAGGGCTACAGCTATCAAGGATATGCCTGCCCCTAATAATGTTACGACATTACAGAGCTTCCTTGGACTTTGCAAACTACTACCAAAGTTTCATAAAAAATTTGCACGATCTCCGCGCCCCGCTAAACGAACAACTAAAAAAAGATAAAAAGTGTAGATGGACGCCCGAATGTCAAACAGCATTTGACCAAATTAAAAAGGCATTAACATCTGATCTTTTTCTCACGCACTATGACCCAAAACTGGAGATTATTGGCGCAAGCGATGCTAGCTCATATGGGGTTGGTTTGTGTATCCTACATAAGATGCACGATGGGACAAAAAAGCCAATAGCCCACGTATCTCGAACCCTTCTTCCGGCCGAAAAGCATTATTCCCAGATTGAAAAGGAGGCCTTGGAAATAATATTTGCAGTGACAAAATTTCACCGATACTTGCATGGCAGATTCTTTACTCTACAAATAGACCTCAAGCCCCTAATAACCATTTTCGGATCAAAAAAGGGTCTACTAATTTATACTGCCAATAGACTACTAAGATGGGGAATGATTTTACTGAACTACAATTTTAAAATCGAATACCTCCCGTCAAAACAGATTAGCTACGCAGATGGACTATCAAGGTTGGTACCGAAGTATAGTGAACCCTCCGAGGACACAATAATAGCAGCCTTACGAACAGACTGTAAAATTAAAAAGAACTGCCTGTGACGCTACTCGAGATAAAAAGCGAAGCAATAAACGACGACTTTATCACCAATATTAAACAGAAAATCACAGCAAAAAAAAACGAAAAAGTACCAGAAGTATTTTCATTATGTGACAACGTCCTCCTATATAGTGAAAGGGTCGTAATACCAAAGAAATTGCAAAACAGAATTTTAAGAGATTTCCACACGGGACACCCGGGAATAAATAGAATGAAGAGTCTCATCAGAAGCTATGTTTATTGGCCGAAGATGGATAACGACATTACGGATATGACCGAAAAATGTAAAGGCTGTGCCTTAGTGGCAAAAACACCCCCACTACTTTCAAACCTTGGCCAAAAACAGAACAACCTTGGTCGAGGATACATGTTGATTTTTCGGGTCCCCTGGAAGATTTCTACTACCTAATTGTAGTAGATAGTTACTCTAAATGGCCTGAGGTTTTCAGATACAGAAGACCTACTAAGGGGACATCTATTGGGTTCTTACATGAACTGTTTGCACGGTTCTGGGTAGTAGATTGTGTGATCAGCGACAATGGAAGCCAATTCACATCAGTCGAACTCGAGGACTTTTGCGAAATCTTCCAAATTAAGCACATAAACACACCGCAACATCCCTCAATATCAAACGGCCAGGCTGAACGTTTTGTAGTCACGTTAAAGCCAGCACTCAAAAAAGCATCAGGTACCCCGACGGACAAGGCACTACAGCAATTTCTGCTGGTATACAGAATCATACCCAATCCCAATACACCACTGGCAGTCTCACCAGCCGAGACGATGTTTGCCAGAAAGATAAGATCCGTCTTCGATAAGCTACTCCCGAAACAAAATAAGCTAAGAAAGACCGCATTAGCGCCAAAAAAAGGTTTAACCCGGGAGAAAAAATTTACTTAAAAACATATCAAAATAACACGTCCTGTTGGGAACGTGGAATAATTTTAAAAAGAATTGGGGATATGGTGTTCATTGTAGAAGGACTCAAATACACACATAAGAGGCACCAGAACCAGTTACAGAAACGCAGTTTGAACGACTCCAATGATGTACCACAAACAGAAGAAGAGCCAATAGACACCATTTTCGACATGTTCGATTTAGATCCTCCCCAGTCAACACCTGAAATACGTCGGTCCGTGAGAAAAAGGAAATTCCCCGACCCGTTGATGATCGACCCAAAAAGAAAAAAAATATTAACAGCACTTTTACGAAGTAAAAGGCTTGGGGGAGGGGTGTTGTTGGAGCCTTACCCATCTTACTATAATGGACTTTTATCACCGTTATTAGTACAAGAGATTTCGCTGCCCGAGGGCAGATCAATATCGGTGTAACTCTATCTTTCTTGTGTAATATAATCTGTTATCTAATATCCGTGTTTGTGTTTTCATTAGTGACCCTTTTCCGGGGCCACAACATAAATAAATAGATTTTTCTCATAACAAAATAGATTAGTGTATTAAGATTTTAGTTGATGAATGTTTTGTGAGTCCTATTAAAAATACTTGGATACATAAGAATACATGACATCGAACGATGACATTACATCTGGTTTTCACACCAACATCCAGCCCATATATTTTTGTCCCCGCCCTCTCTTCTTTTAAAGAGTAAAAATTCATTTAAAAGAATATTTTCTCTCCATTGTGTGACGGCTATCTGAAGAGGTTGGTTTCTCATATGGAGTTGCCAGCTGATATTAATTTATAAAAGCCAAATGACGGTTGTTGAGTTATTTTTCCAGTTATATATATATATATATATATATATATATATATATATATATATATATATATATATATATATATTGCAATATCATAGATCAGTAATTCGGTGTTTCAAGGGAAGAACATATCTGAACATCGTGTCGCTCAAAAGTTTCAATAATTGATAAATTATAAGTATAAAATCATAAGTATTAATTACAAGTATATAGGTAAGATTATAAGTATAAAATTATAAAATATTTTGAAAATTATATATTGAATCGAATTATTTTTTAATAATTTTCCAGCTTTAAGAGGAAAAATTTTTTAATCAAACATGATTCATTGATAGAATGGTGGCAAAAGAATAATATTAATACAACAAATACAAAAAACGAAAAAGTCTTTTCTGCATTGATTTTTTTTTTTTTTTTGTATTTATATTTTGTATTCTTTGCTCGACATTCTATTAAATTTTAGGTAAACATGAAGCTTTTAATAATGTACAAACAATTTGATCCCACTGCGAAGTAAGAATTTCTGTTGTCATGCTATCGAGTTATGTTCATTGTTAAATCCTACTTAGTCTTATCTTAGTAGCGGAATTTCTTATTACCCGTGATCAATGAATAAATATATCATCATCATCATCAAATTGTACTAATAGCTCGGATTACCTGGATTAATTGGTCATTGCTTTTGGCAAGACCTCAAATCCGGCACCTGCACAGAACCGATGAATGGAAGTTTTTGATAGTAGATCAACACAGGTGTGTCTATGTGAGGAAGTCTATGGAATAACATCGCTTATGAGGTTCTTATTTGTCTAGCTGTTTGATATCTAGAAGACCATGAATAATTTCTTTAGTTGGTTTATCTGAGGTTTTGAGATGTTTTCCAAGCGGGTTCTTGAAATATTCTTTCCACTTCTAAAGTCTTTGTTTTTGACTGGTCGCTTTTAGTTTTGGACTTGAAATGTTTTACCTTCACGTACTATCTTCTAAGCTAATTGTGATTGTTTATCTAAAACCGAATTTCTAATTTTATTTATTTAAACCTTGAAAGTATTCCCGTTGATCCTTTTGGTATGTTTTAGTCAATTCTTTCTTAACTTTCTTGTATTTCTGCATATCGGTGTTTATTGGATTTCTTCTTTTAAGGAAGGATTCTTTTTCAAGTTATCTCATTATACATACATTTATAAATTCCCTTTCTATCATGTATATATATATATATATATATATATATATATATATATATATATGCAGACTCTCTGACACATAGGACAATACTGCTCAGTACATTTTAGGAAAAGGAAAGGTACGCTTTCGTTTAAATTTTTAAGATAAATAATTAAAAACTAATCTAAGCCAAGAGGCGAATTGGTTTTAGGCCTATAGAATAAACAGACAGTTTGGTCAAGTGCATTAACTTGGGATCGGTTCTGCAAATAAGACTCCTGCGATTAATCGAACAAAAGGATGGGCTTATTAAAACATCGCTTCATGGAATAATTAGCGTTTCTCTGAAACTGAGTGCATCGATAGTTTGGCAGCGTACGTTGAATCGTTATTTCCATGAGTGGAGGAGGTTTCTGCTTTTGAAACTGACACTCGCGAGGAAGGACGAAGAAAGTGAGAGGAAATGAATAATAACAAAGAGAAAACAAAGATGGCTTGCTTGATTAGCTGAGCCGAGACAGTTTATTGGATATATCGCGTCGAAAGAATCTGCCGATAAAATTGGGTGAAATTGTCTTTTAACCGTTCAAACCATTTTCAGACGTAACTTTTTAGATGTCATTTGTATGTTGTTTACTGAAGAACATGCATGGTCATTAGGACGATTGTATATTCTCAATTTCAATTTCAATGTTAACATTAGATAAACATTGAATAATCTGAGAGCAATTTTTATTATTTAGTGTATTCAGACGATTGACTTAATCTTTATTGGTATATTTACAACATTTCGGCCGATGCGTGTTTCGGCCTTCTTCAGGTGTTTCATGTCAAACTCGGCCACCTACGCGGAACTTCTAACTGAACCCTTTAATTTATCCAGGGGAGTAGATTATTCTAATTCCATTTGCCATAACAGGATACAAGTATTAAGTATTCATGATTATTTACCTCGAGTCAAGATTGAACCAGAAACCTCCTGCTGATTTTATTTTAAGCCAAAAGCCTATGTCTGTTACACCGTGTATCCTCCGGTAGGCTCCAGAATTTGACAGGAAACACTTGAAGAAGGACGCATCGGCTGAAACATTGAATATTGCAATAAAGATGAAGACAATAGTCCGAATACACCAAATGATAAAAATTATCAAGCTTCATTTCAGAAATTTAGACAAATAATATTAGATAGCCAGTTTGAATAGAAACCCTAAGTCAATTTGAAACTTTCTGTTGACCATGAATTCAGTATAGCTATATGATAGCAAGTTTTTCCTAAATTACGTTAACATTAGACCATAAAATTCATCCGAAACGTTTATTTATGTGCCAAAGTTTACATTCCAAAACAATTCTAAAACGTCAAAGTTAACATCAGTTATATGTTATACATCTCCATGTATATGAACAAGAGTATATATATATATATATATATTGTCATCCAAAGACAAACTGTTTCGTTATATCTGTGTGGCTAGATTCACGAGATGCTTCAAGCCGAGATCGAAACCCGGCCGACTTTACGTTTGTCGAATATCTCACCCCAATGTCATCGTCAACTTCAGTGTAAGAGAAGAAATTTTCAACTTTTTCTCTTTTTACGTATACGTTATTGGCTACCAGAGTGCTCAATTCATGAAAATGCTGCTGCATTTCAGCGTATGTGGTAGTTGGCAAATTCGAATGCTGTACACACACACCCACACACACACACACACACACACACACACACGTGTGTGTGTGTGTGTGTGTGTGTGTGTGTGTGTGTGTGTGTGTGTGTGTGTGTGTTGGAGAGAGAGAGAGGGAGAGAGAGAGAGAGAGCACATATATACAGAAACTCCTACACATATCTATACGGATGAAATGCTGTCAAGACGCAATTATACACATCTGCATATATTACTAGCTATTAAAATAGTTTCATTTAGCTGAATCTCTTTGTTCATTTTATGAAGATGAAATACATTTATATTTTCAGGCTTCTTCAGGAGGTTTTTAATCCTGTTAAAGTAGTATATCTGTTTAAATTGAGTGATTCAGGTGGTTCACTCTCAGATTTGTTGGTGAGCAGCCGGGTTGAAGGTGTTTGAGTAACTGTCAAGGAGTAGATAAATACTAGTTTCATATGTTTACAAAGTTTGTATGTTGGTATGGATGAGCATTTATATATATATGAGCATATATACATGTGTATACTGATACAGACAAGTACACATATGTTTCTGTATATACATATTTTTGTACTTGTGCATTAATATTAAATGCTCTTATATTAACATTCCAATTTATAATTAGATACGCTTGTATTTTTACGCATTTACAAATATATATATATATATATATATATATATATAGAATACTTAGTCCAGTTAAACCGGAGTTAGGAGTAATTCCATCAGGACAAGAAAATATTCGTGAATATTTAGATCTTCCTGGTAAAGGGCTCAATGTATCAATTATACAGAGCAATATTTTCATTAAGAAAAAACAACGAAACCAATCACAAAGGATTATAAATTTATTTCAATCCTGTTACGCATTTTTGAAATTTTCAAAAACACGAAAAAAAATTAACAGGACTTCATCAGATCAATTAGATAAAAAAACTAGAGTAGACACATGAGAGTGGGAGGGGATAGAAGAGTGGGAGGGGATAGAAGAGTGGGAGGGGATAGAAGAGGGGTGAAGAGTTATCTCTTCATTGAGCCCACTTCCGTTTTAAATTTAAAATTTACGGTTGGCACTGTAGTACATTTATTTTAAAACAATTTTTTTAAAAAAATTTTTTCTATAGACTTAAATTACAGATATTTCTAATTAGATTTAAATTTTAATTAATAATCTCACGTAAAGATGCAGTAATAGATATATTAAAACAAAAACAAATATTTAATTTACTTAAATATTTTAAAATTTCTAAAATTTCAAAATATCAGTTACATTTTTTATGCGTAGTACATATATATTATATGCTTTTTCATAATTTTCTATCTAATAATTTATTATATTTATTCTCAAAATTAACTCTCATTCTTAAATAAATTTATGCTTTATAAAAAAATTTTTTTTAAAGCATAAATTTATTTAAGAATGAGAGTTAATTTTGAGAATAAATATAATAAATTATTAGATAGAAAATTATGAAAAAGCATATAATATATATGTACTACGCATAAAAAATGTAACTGATATTTTGAAATTTTAGAAATTTTAAAATATTTAAGTAAATTAAATATTTGTTTTTGTTTTAATATATCTATTACTGCATCTTTACGTGAGATTATTAATTAAAATTTAAATCTAATTAGAAATATCTGTAATTTAAGTCTATAGAAAAAATTTTTTTTAAAAATTGTTTTAAAATAAATGTACTACAGTGCCAACCGTAAATTTTAAATTTAAAACGGAAGTGGGCTCAATGAAGAGATAACTCTTCACCCCTCTTCTATCCCCTCCCACTCTTCTATCCCCTCCCACTCTTCTATCCCCTCCCACTCTCATGTGTCTACTCTAGTTTTTTTTATCTAATTGATCTGATGAAGTCCTGTTAATTTTTTTTCGTGTTTTTGAAAATTTCAAAAATGCGTAACAGGATTGAAATAAATTTATAATCCTTTGTGATTGGTTTCGTTGTTTTTTCTTAATGTATATATATATATATATATATATATATATATATATATATATATATATATATATATATATACAAAATTATATGCATAAATATGTCAGTAACTTGATATAGATTTTAGCTGAATTTTGATCTGTAAGACTCACTGAATGATTTTCTATCAATGTGATTAATATTCACCAGTGAATTAGGTGCTTTGAAATTGGAGGTTACATTTAGAAATAAACATTCACTTTGTGGCTTATTTAATGCCAAAGCTATCTTTGTAGCATAATAGTAGTAGTACTATTAAATCCATAGCTGGGGGTGATGATTGTCATTTCCTTTCCACCTGACTATGCACCTGAACTAGAGACACCGAGTTGTTCAAAGCCTTACCAATATAAATAATAAAATATAATTAACGAAAAATGATTGATATAAAAAATCATTCCTTAATTTTATAACAATATTGTCCTGCAATCTTGAAGCGTATATCAAATATTCTAGACTTACATGAGCTGAAATTAAATGAAGGTAACAATTCACATATATAAAACAGAATTTACATTAAGATATAGGTATTTTGTGGGTTACATAAAATTCTACAACAAAGAGATGGGTGAACTGAGTAATGAGAAAATCTTTACTTATAAGAAAGTAGTGATCAAAAAGTAAAAAATTACAGTCAATATATTGGAATATTATTTTCTTTTTTTAAGGTCATTTGATAGAAATTCAAACATTCACAAATATTAACTATAATAAAGCTAGGAAATATATCTAAAAATAACTATCGTTTTAATATCTTATGTAGAAAATTCCTCCTTTCAATCACAAAACTTATTTTACCAAAACAACTTCTGTTACAAGTTTGGCAATATAATTGGTATTCTAGAGCACTTCTATTTAGTTTTCACTTACTTTAATACCAATAACAAAGATAATAGTTTCAGTTAGTGAGACAGATTATAATTCCAGTCTTTTTAGTAATACAATTATACATATATATATATATATATATATATGTGTGTGTGTGTGTGTGTGTGTGTGTGTGTGTGTGTGTGTGTGCAAAGTTTGACCAAGAAATATGAGAACCTTTTTAATGTACCAGACTTCTTTTTATTCAAGTAACCTGGTTTAAAATCTTTCTTTTTTTAATTCGAAATATCGATTCATCTGAGTTTCACAAGTGTGGACAACACGATAATCAGATGAATATTAATTTTTAAATGAAGGTTTCGCCTTTTATATTCATTTTTGGGGCGTGACAGAAGTGATTGTTTGACGGAGGTGAAAGTAAAGAAAAGAGAGGAAGAAAAATGTCTTTTATCTCTCTAATTTTCCTTTTTCTCGCACTTTTTCTTCCTACTTTGTTTTTTGTTTTGTTTTGTTTTTATAATCGCGGTTTTATAAAATTTTGTAACAAATCATACAAACTAATCTTCGAGCAAGGGCATGATAGGAACTTAATAATGTGACAGAATTTTGATACCTGTTCCGATATTTTATTTAACGCTTTACCTGCCTCTGGGTAATATATACAATTTCTCCTCGAAAATATTTTCCTTTCTTTGTCGTCAATGTATGAAATACTGGGGCATTAGTATAGAGAAGTGATTGTTTAGGTCTACCTCCAAAGTAAAATGTCACAATTTCTCTATCGCAATGCATAAATAAATATCGTCAATAAATCTTTTACCAGAACCATTTGATTTTTAAATAAGCATATGTTAATCTAAATAACCGCTCCATTCAAAGTAACAGAGTCGTATTCCCAATTTCCATTTTTTTAAATGTATTGAAACGGAACATCTTCCATTTAGAAAATATCAAGTTAAAAATGGATATCAAAAAGGTCTAAAGTAAAGTTGTATGATATGCAAAAAGGAAATTGTTAAAAAGTTAAGAACTTAAAATTATCTATATTGACAGAATTCACCGAAAATCATGAGACCACTCATTAACATTAATTACGTATTGTCTTAAGATAATTTATGATGAAAGAAATATTTTAATCAATGAAAATCAGTAGTGCAATTCTGACGGAGGCTGCAGTGTGCCTGTCAGAATATAGTAATTTCCAGTAAAATTTGTAACTTAATAATGATAATGCGATTTCTACTTTTGCACCTACTCCGAGAATTTTAATTTCTAAAGAAAGATAACGATTAAAAGCTAATGTTAAAACACTAAGATTATTAGTTTATTTATTTGCAATTATAAATAGAAAGAGTTTCGACATAATAACCGTTTCTAAGACGGCGTTTGAGCGTAACAGATAATGTGAGAAACAAAAAAAAAGACCAAGTTGTTTGAAGAAAAAACAAAACAGAAAAAAAATCAGAAAAAAAACTCATTCAGAAGGAGTTTTCCCTTTCGGTTAACATTGAAAAAAAAAATTTCTTATTCAGCTATATCGAAATCATAGAAAATGTCAGTAAATTTTTTTTTTAATTTCTTATCACAGTAAATATTTTCATGGTTGACATTTAAACTGGTTTTCATTACTTACAAATTATAGTAGGATCAATTTTGTCCGAGCACAATTGAAACTGTTTTCTCTTCGTCGGTCTTTCTACTGTTTCAAATGCATTCAGTATTCGAATAACTTTCCTTGTATTAAATATTCCATTAAGGATTATATCGCAAAATTAACTGAGATTTTTGCCAACTTAAAAAAAAATTGAGAAATTTGTAAGCCTTCTTCTGGTTATATTTTGAAAGATTAAAATATACTTCATCCACAGTAAAAATCAAAGTTCAGGATCAAATACTTAAATACATCCATTGAATATTCGAGATGCATTTAAATGATTGAATTTATCAAAATCTTTTTGCAAAATCATATGATTGAAGAATAGGCTTTGCTTAAGGAATGTAGACATTCAAAGTACAACTAGAGGGAAATAAATACGTAAAAGCGAAACTTATACTTGAATAAACCTATTCTAGGAAACAATAACAGTGGCATTTTGTGAATAATTCTTTAATGCAGCAAATAGATAAAAGGTAGAAAAGTATCATTTATAAACAGCAATGAGGGTTTTTTTTTCTTTCGCTCAAAGATGACAGATGGTACAATGTCTTTCATAAAAAATTGATATTTCTTAATTTTTGGTATATGGAGTTTGTAAGTACAAGAAAGTAATTTTTTCTTAGATTTGAAGCTTTTTAATGCTGTATTTCGGTTCTTTTTTCTTTTTTTTTATTGTTTCACGAGCGATGTGTTGTCTTGACCATTTTTAAGAATATAAATCAGGATTAGCTTGAAAATAATGGAAGAGTTGATAAAACAACTCTTACTTTCCAAATAGTTTCGTTTCGTTGTGTTCTATGGCATATCAACTCTTATGGGTTATTTAATGTCAGATCCTGTTTATACACACACACACACACACACACACACACACACACACACACACACACACATATATATATATATATATATATATATATATATATATTATTTGTAAGTGAATGGTTTGTCAGTAACATTATTTTTAAACAAGTCAAAGCTCATTTATTTGTACACAGTTAAATGGTTTCAAGTATTGCACTGTAACACTAATAGTTCTATTTGCACACAAGTCTTATTTGACCCACAGATGGGACCCAGACAGGTACTACTACTCCGGGTGGAAGTGGACCTGGGAGTAATGGCAATGTAGTAGTACTCCACTTTTCCTACACGCCTTGAGGGGGGGATCTTTCTCCTCTGCAAAGATGCAGTCGGCGTATTCTACAGCCCCAGCCAAATGAGGATCCTCTATTCCAACTGTTTGAAGAAATGTTACTAATGAAAAAATTAAATCGAGCATATCACAAAATAACTAAACTACCCTATTTACTAGGCAAAAGTCAAGATTTTGCATTTCAGTAGGTTCTTTTTTCAATCTTTGTTGTCAATCAAATAATAGTTATGAAACAGTTACGGATAATTAAACAACAGAAATTGTTACCATGAAATATAAACCCGCGTAACAGGAAAAAATCTACTCATTACATTTTTGTATTATGAAATTTATATATTTCAGTGAAAACTTCGACGTAGCACTTTGATGATTTATCAATTTAAGCACATTTTTATCCTAAGCAAAAATGTTATGTAATTATTTAACACTTGTTGCTTGAAAATCTCCTGAATATCTAATTAGTAGTTTTTAATTAACATTGAATAATTATTTTGGTAAGACAATTCAGTTTTTTTTCTGTCGAAGTTTCGGAATTTGAATTTTGTTGGAGCCATATAATTTCGTTCTGATTATCACTTATTGCCAGATATTCCTCTCAGTAAGATCATGAGAACTATTTTTTTACATTGAAACTCCTCCCAAGTCCAATAAATATGCATATTATCTCTATACACGGTCGTTAACTGTCGACAAAGGACAGACAATTCTTTCCGTTTATGAATAGAAATTGATTTTATTTATTTTACTCAAATTAAAGATAATAAATTAATTTCTTTTTAAGAAAATGTTTTCATTCGTTTTTATTAAAAGAATGACATAAGTCTATTCTTTGTTTAGCTTTTTAGAATAATTCCAAAGAATTGGGTTGAATAGTAAAGTTCATATTATCTTAGTAATTAGAGTATGAAAATTGTCCAAAACTGAATCCACTTTGCAAACATTAAAAATATTTACGCAGAAAGAAGTGATCCTAACTGGGAGTTGTGTTTTTAGTTTTTAGTTTGTTTTTTTTTTTTGTTTTTTTTTTCAAAAATGAACCCATAATGCAAGAAAAAATGAATCCACAATACAAAATGGGAATAATATTAATTCCCACAGAGGAATTGAAATCCGAACTTCATTTAGATACTAAAAGAGAATATGTTTCCTTTTAAACTATTTCTCGTGTTAAAAGTACAGTTTCATAGAGAAAAAAGTGATAGGTTTCACTTGATATTGAATTAATGTACCCATGACTGAAAAGTTCAATCATTAGTGCTTGGTTTTAATTAATGGGTGAATGTTTCTAATCGGAGTACTATGTCAGAATATGAAGATTACTTAATATGCGACAAATTGTATTGTGCCTGAAGGAAGGTTCTGGTTCATTTTTATTTCTTAGAGGTTATTAAAAAATACATCTGTTTACTTCAAATTATAAATTTCAAATGAAATTGATTCTAAGATATGAAAAGATGGATGTGTAGGAAAGCAAAAATAATTGTCTTTTCTTAGACTCTTCACTTGGCTCTTCCCGTCACGGGAAAATTTGATCACAGGAAAATTTAGACTTAATTCTGTTTCTTTTGACTTCGTTCTTCCAACGGAGAAGATATGATCTTTTTTAGTACTCACCCGTTAGGCGAAAAATTGACATGATTTTTGTTAAACAAAATTAAAACCACATTTCCAACTCCGGTGAGAAAACCAGACGACATGTAAGATACTAACAATTAATCTTATTGGTTCTCGTTATTAACGGGAGAAGACGTTTGCTGTATTAAATTTTTTATTTGTTGATATGAATTTATCTCGTCTTTGCTTTCTGTTAATTCAGTATTAATGAATCAATGGATATATTGATGCTATTAATGGAACTTGGTGAATAGGAAACAACAAAACATCCTTCCTTGCACCAAATAGCCGGTAAACTGGCGTAAATTCATCCACTTGAAAGTTGTTCTTGAGCCATGCCGAGCATTTCCTGATATAACATTTGTTAAATGACGGTACAGACTCGACTCAAGTAACATACCGTGATAAATGCAATCAGTATCAAAGAAAGATCTTTGATTTTCGCTATTAGGCTAATATTTGATATTGCTGATTTTATGTGATGTAACTTATAAATTAGACTTTTTTAGCTTTTTCCCATAACAATGATAAAGTCAAGAGAAAAATACCTGTTGATTTTATAAGCGTTCAAATGTAAACAATTTATTGAACTGTTAAAAAAAATTTTTGTATTCTGTATTCTGTGAATGTAAGTTACAAGTCAATTGTTTATCCTTTTGTATATCAACTATATTAATATGACATTGTTCGACTAAAAACTGCTATGATTGTTTCATCTTTTTTTTTCGGGGAATGATTTTTTTTTTCTTTTTGATTAGTTTTTTTTATCATCATTATTCAAAATCAAGTTCGTCAACTATGAAAAATAAGAAAATTAAGACTTAAAATGTTATATTTTACAAAGTCAGTTTGAGGGGAGAAAAACAAGATGGCTGCTCATTGTTTTTTTTACGTCGTTACAAAAGCAAAGATTTTGATTTTCTGGGTTTAAGTTGGTGAATTAACCTGTATCAATAATGCCAATAAAGCCGCAAGAGGAAAATGAAAAAGATACGGAATTTGATAAAAGGCAAAAAGGTCACTTTTAACTATATGTAGCTATAATAAATCATCAACACGATACAAGTGAAAAAAAGGTTAAAAGTTGGTCACGAATAACAAAGGGATGTCGGGAATACATAAAACCCGAATTGAATGATACAATCGTCTTCTCGAAATGACGACTCACCAAGCCACCCAATATGTTGGTCTTATCTTAAAACCTAATCTCATAAGGTTAGTAAATGACTGCACATATATAAAACGAATATGACTTATATATATATATATATATATATATATATATAGAGAGAGAGAGAGAGAAGGCACGCAACAGAGTAATGAGGAATTATTTTACTATAGTAACATGAAGAATTCTTTTATTTTCTAAGAATCATTTCATTATCATTATTGATAATGAAATGATCTTTAGAAAATAAAAGCATTCTCAAGTTGTGCTTTATCAGTATAACTTAATAATGATGAGTTCTCTTGATGATGATGATGAATTTCCTTGATTCTCTCTCTCTCTCTCTCTCTCTCTCTCTTACACATCCAAACACACACACCATTCGTTCCTAGACTCCATCGCACAGAGCTGATGTAGGTCCTTGCTAGTAAGCCAACAGTAGCGCGTCCATGAAAAACGTTTGTCCTTACTTCAGCAGAAGTGACCGTCTTGTTCGTCTTACTTAGATGATTTGTGAGATCGGAGATAAGTGGCTGTACTCCAGCAGCTTGGTGGAGTATTGCTTTCAGAATTTGATCAAAACAGCATGTAGCGTTCTTGTGTAGTTCACATCTAGCTTTTTCTCGATTTCATAGAAATTAAAATATGTTAGTGATACCATCATCTCGAACCCATAAGCAGAATTGCTGATTGATATGTATATATTTCATCACATCTGACGAAACTATGTTATATATATATATATATATAAACTTTGAATTTTAACTTGTTGAACTGCTCTAAAAAATTGACCTTGTGTCACATCCTGCTCCTGCGGATGGGTTGGATATATACACAGTGCCACGCCAAAGGGGATATTTTTTAGGTATTTCTAATACAGATTGATTAAACTTTTACTTCTAATAATACATGTTTCAGCTTTTAATTAAAAAATCAGATTAAAAATAAATTATCAAAAATATCCCACGAAGAAAACAAATATTTCAAAACAAAATTTTTAAATACATTTAAGAAATCATCTATTAGTATTTCGTAGCGTAACCGTTATTGCTATTTACAGCATGTAGGCGTTTAGAGTAGTCCCCCACGAATTTTTTGCATGTTTCTTCGCTAATATTTTACCATTCTCCATGACAAATTCCTTTGTTCATGCAGGCTTTGCGGGTTTCTTCTTTGAACTCTCAGTTTCAGCTTTCTCCATAAATTTTCAATCGGAGATTGACTATGCCATTTTAGAACGTCTATTTTATTTGAACTTAACTATGATTTTGTAAGCTTTGCAGTTTGTTTAGGATCGTTGTCTAGTTGGAAAAAAACCTGGTTACAAGCCCAGTGTATGTGCACTTTGACGTAAAAATATTCCTTCAATATACTCCAATTATCCTCCCTTCTATATTTCAATGTTCACTACAATTAGGGTACTAAAGAAACTCCAGATCATGATTGATCCGCCTCTAAATTTTACTTTTGGAATAGTATGCTTCGGCAAATATTCATTACGAATATTCAATACAAAAAATGAGCTTTTTGACATAAATGCTGTGACATTTCTGCCAAAAAGCTCAGTTTTTGTTTCGTCTGACCAAAAACCATTTTTAAAATTTTTCGTCTGACCAAAAAGCATTTTCAAATTTTTCATTTTGAAAATCCAGTCAAATAAGAACGTTTTTTGATTTAAGAAGTGTTTTTTATCCTTGGAGTCCTCTAAAAGATGTCATATCGACGAAGTGAACGACTAATTGTATTTGTGCTCACTTTTACTCTACTTACTTCTCATCCTCCCCGAAGTCTCCCCGGGTCTCGTTTGCAAAAAGAGAGGTTGAACCATATTATTTTCCTTTTGCTTATATAAACATAGGAAAATATTTTTTTAGAATTAATAGACAGGCACTTTAATCAGTATTTAGTGCCGAAATGGATGGTTTCCATAACACTATAAGTTATTTGACAATACAAATAAATAACGAAACTTCTTTTGAAAACACAACAACGAAAGGTTTTATTATAGTAGCAGAAGTAAACGAGTCAGAGTGAGAAAAAGTTCTTTTTGGTGTCGCCGGTTAGTACGTTGGTCCTAGAGTTTTTAGGAAGTGTGTGTCACTGTAGCAAGTTGCTCGTGTGACTGCCGCAAGGCTGATTCTTCTGTGTGTGAAGCTAGTTGCAGCGTGTTCTTCAGTGAAGGTTTTCCATGTTGAATGTCCGTAGCAGAGGATGCGAGGGAGGTCTGTCTTGACTGCCAACTAGGTGCTCTCTGACTTGTCGTGACTTCCTCAAAGGGTTAGAAAAAATAGCTCTAGAGAGGAAGAAGGAATCAATGCACTCTGCTCCTGATTGGTCAGTGAGTGCCTGAATCGCTTGGCGGGGGCATTGATTCGCGAGAGGAAATAGATCTGTGACTGCTACAAGTATAATATATTACATAAAATATCTAATCTATTAAACGTTAAAATTAAGTTATTCCTGCTCGAATAATTTTTTCAAAATAATAAACACACATAATACGGAAGTCCTTAAGAAATATTATAACCAACAAGAAAATAATAATAATAATAAACACTTGATTTTCGGTGACTTGTAAAATCTTTTGGTGAATTATTGTTTAATTTTAACTAAACAGTGTCACTAATCGGTTAAACGTTTTTACCAGGCGCAATTATTTCGAGTTAACTGAAGAATTGTTTAAATTTACCTCGCCCAACTCAAAAATTTAGCAGCATAAAGAATAGACTTTAGATTCTGCCCCCACCTCCTCTTCAAGCACTGCCGTTTATTTCCATTTAATGTATAAAACAAAGCACTCCCTATCAAAAAAAACAAAAAAAAACGCAAAAACAAATTTCGAATGGAATCTTCTAGGAAAGATATAAAAGAAACCCCCAATTTTTACTTAGTAACTAGCAAATATCTGAATGTGTACACAGACTAAATAATTCTTCAGAAACACTCATTGGGTAAAAGTTTAGTACAAATTACTCTTTATTTAAAAAAAAAACACTTAATTTATGGTGACTTGTAAAATCTTTTGGTGAATTATTGTTATATTTTAACTGAAGAATGTCACTAATTGGTGCAATTATCGCTAGCTAACTGAAGAATTGTTTAAATTTACCTCCTCACCCTCTATATTGCCCAACGACTTTCTCAATTGATAGACGTTTAGCCCGGTATTTCGCCGGAAAATCATCAGAAATCTCATGAAAAAGAATATCATCAGCACATTTAGAACTAGTTTAAGTATAAGATATTACCATTAAGCTGATATGGAAAATCTTTTAAGCAATCCACTTTTTAGCTTTCCAGTTAAATATTTTTCTCCCTGTGACCCGCTGTTTATGAACAGTCAATATGACTGTTCTCGATCACATCTGTGTCAGGTGCGCAGATCAAAAACAAACCCTGGGTCTGGTATAGCCACAATATACCACCCATGATAAAAATGTCCAATCTCAATATTACAAAACGTGGGACCCAGGCAACAGGCTTGGGTGCTCTCCAGATAGCCAACATGGGAGACCCAATCGTCATCCAGCGAATGCTGGCTGCTCTCTTTTCAGGTGCATGAATGACGACATTAGCAACCACAACGATCAGAGACCAAAATGCAAAACATGGACCAGGGAAGACAATCAACTTGCACTATACTATTTTAGGAGCAACCCTTCACATAGAGGATATAGGAAAAGAATGATAGAGATCTGCCAAGAATGTGGTAGATTTCAGACTACATGCCAAAGGCGTGCCGATCAAGTTAGAACAATAATAAAAAAGGGATGGTTTTCTGACCTTGAAATACTAGAAATACACAAGAAAACACAGACGTAAGACAATACAATTCCAAACACATCAAGAGCGCCAACCAAAAACAACATATCAGAAATGTACTACCAACTCTTGAAAGTGAATACGCCACAGTAACAAGTAACCCTACAGAAACACTATCACAAGAACAACAGACAAATCTAGAAAACCTAAAAAGAATTATGAATAGTGAGAAGACTACCCTTCCATCATTAAGAAACATAGAATGGAGAACACTTAAAACAGAAACAAACAAAATAAATCAAATACAACCTTACATATCAACGAATAACATTACAGAGTTAAATGAACTAATCTATGCAGGGGCGAAATTAGTTTGTGAGAAAATTGGGGTCCCCTCAAAAAGCACCAAGAAACAGTCAAAACCAGGATGGGAAATTCGACTGGAAACCCGGATAAAAAATCTACGAAAACAGGCCAAAATGGTAAAACAGAAAGATCCTGGAATATGTGGGAACAGAATGCAAAATATGTGGGAACAGAATGCAAAATATGGCAACCGAAAAAGCATAACGAAAAGGCTGAATGAATAAACGATATGACAGGAGAACTAAAAGGACTCGAGGAAGGCCACAATGCGGAAATACACATCGAACTACTAAAAAAACCACTAAAAAGAATATCAAACTGGAAAACGTCAGAACATGATGGAATACATGGATTCTGGTTCAAGAAATCCACCTCCATTCACGACAGACTAGCACTAGAAATGAACAGATGCCTACAAGATACACAAGTACCTGACTTGATGACCAAAGGAAAGACCACATTAATCCAAAAGAACCCAAGTAAAGGAACTGCTCCAAATAATTATAGACCTATAACTTGCTTACCGATGATGTGGAAAATATTAACAACACAAATAAGGGAAGAGATATACTAGTCGCTAACAAGCTGCAGATTGTTCCCTGAAGAACAGAAAGGATGCCGCAAAGAATCCAGAGGCACAGCAGAGTTAGTCTACACATCCTAAATGAAAGCAGGAGCAGACGAAAAAAATCTAGCTATGGCCTGGATAGACTACAAAGAGGCATATGATATGGTTCCGCAAAGCTGGATAATAAACTTCCTCAAAATGTGCAAAATATCACACGAAGTCATAAACTTCATCGAAAAAAACATGACAAACTGGAGAGTTGAATTAACAGCAGGAGGAAAAAGCCTGGCTTAAACAAAGATCCAAAGAGTTATATTCCAAGGAGATGCACTGTCACCCCTACTATTTATAATTGCCATTATGCCACTAAACCACATACTCAGAAAATGCACGGCCGGATATAAACTTAGTAGATCGCAAGAAAGGATCAACCACCTAATGTACATGGATGACAAAACTATTTGCAAAAAATGAAAAAGAACTAGAAACTCTAATACACACAATTAGAATATGTAGTAAAGACATAGAAATGGAATTTGGCATTGAAAATGCGCCCTGCTCGTCATGAAAAGTGGCAAACGACATATAACTGACGGAATAGAACTACCAAATCAAGACAAGATCAGAACGCTCGCAGAAAACGAAACCTACAAATACTTAAGTATCTTGGAGGCTGACACCATCAAACAAGTGGAAATGAAAGACAAAATTCAAAAAGAAGATTCCTGGAGAACTAGAGAACTACTCGAGACAAAGCTTTCTAGCAGAAACCTTATCAAAAGAATAAATACTTGGGCTATACCCCTCATTAGATACTCGTGACCCTTTCTCAAGTGGACCTGAGGTGACCTTAGACAAATGTACCAAAGAACTAGAAAACTAATGACCATGCACAAAGCATTACATCCCAGAGACGACGTTGACAGACATCGAAGACAGCGTTGACGCATCGATACAACGACTAGAAAAACACGAAGGAGGACTGATTACGACCATTAGAAACAACACTGACAACACGAGAGATAACGGAATGACAAAAACTAGGAAACAAAAATTGAAAGGAAAAGAACTCTATGGGCGTTTTAGACGACTAATAAACAATATCTCACTTAACAAAACCTGGATATGGCTAAAAAAAGGAAACTTTAAGAGAGAAACAGAATCTCTCCTAATGGCAGCTCAAAACAGCGCCATAAGAACCAATCATATCAAGGCGAGGATAGATAAGATGCAACAAAACAGCAAATGTAGGTTATGCGGTGACAGAGATGAAACCATCAATCACATAATAAGCGAGACATAAGGCTAGACACGACTGGGTGGGCTAGGTGATCCACTGGAAAATGTACAAGAAATGGTATATGCACAACCCAGCACCTGTTCTAGAAAATGAGACACTCAAACTCTTATGGGACTTTGACGTACAAACGGATCACCTAATCTCAGCCAGAAGACCAGGGCTAATAATAACCAACAAAAAAAGAAAATCTGCAAAATTGTCGACTTTGCTGTCCGGGCTGACCACAGAATCAAACTGAAAGAATGTGAAAAGAGAGATAAGTACCTCGACCTTGCAAGAGAATTGAAAAAACTATGGAACATGAATGTGACAATTATACCAATTGATATTGGTGCTTTTGGCACAGTAACTAAAGGATTATTAAAGGGCCTGGAGTATTTGGAAGTTGGCGGCTGAGTGGAGACCATCCAAACAACAGCATTATTGAAAACGGCCAGAATACTGAGACGAGTCCTGGAGACTTGAGGAGACTTGCTGTCATTCAACCTCCAGTGAAAGACCATCAGCTAACGATGATGTGAAAAACTCTAATGAGTAAATAATAATAATAATAACAGTAATAGGAGGTCTTGGAAGTTGGCGGACGAGTGGAGACCGTCCAAACTACTGTACTATTGAGAACGGCCAGAATTCTGTGAAGAGTCCTGGAGACTTGAGGAGACTTGCTGTCACTCAAACTCCAGTGAAAGACCATCAGCTAACGCTGATGTGAAAAACTCTAATGAGTAAATAATAATAATAATATCATATGGATAATAAACTTCCTCAAAATGTACAAAATATCACATGAAGTCATAAACCTTATGGAGGAAACCATGAAAACTTGGTGAGTGGAATTAACAGCAGAATGAAGTAGCTTAACTGAAGCAAAGATCCAAAGAGTTATATTTCAAGGAGATGCACTCTCGCCGTTACAACCCATAATTGACATGATGCAAATTAACCACATACTCAGAAAATGCACAGCCAGACACAAACTTAGTAGATCGCAGGAAAAGATTAATCACCTAATGTGTGACAGAGAGAATTCCACCCCACCCCAGATTGATTGATTAATTAACGATTCTAAGGGATAAAACGAATTTGTTAATTAAATGGACAAAAGGGTGGATTTGGAAATAAGTTTGTTTTCTTTTGTTAATACAGGGAAAAAGTAGAGAAAATTCCTATTTTTTCTTCTTATCATTTCATTTCCTTTTTCTTTTTCTTTTTTAACTTTTGACCGACGCCCCGAGATTGAGGGATAGATTCGTTGAGTGGATCTTCTGATAAAAACAGTAATGAAATATGTGTGGTCTAGATAAGGGAAAAGTTCAAGCTAGAGATTGAGACTGCATAAGTGGATTTTTCCATTTCAAGTATTTCTGGTCTGGCAAGAATCAGCGGGGCTACTAAAATCCATTTTTAGTACCACTTTAAAAAAAACGCTGACCAAATTCAGAAAAAATATCTCAGGAGAACTAGAAAACTACTAAAGACGAAACTATCTAGCAGAAACCTTATTAAAGATAGATATTCGTGACCCTTTTTGAAGTGGACTTTAGCAAATGGACAAAAGAACAAGAAAACTAATGAATATGCATAAGGCATTACATCCCAGAAATGACACTGACAGACTATATGTATCAAGAAAAGAGGGAGGGAGAGGACTTGTCAGCATTGAAAACAACGTTGACGCATCGATACAACGACTCAATGACGACATAGAAAACACGAAGGAGGACTGATTACAGCCATCAGAAACGATACTGACAACACGATGGCGAGCAGATTAACAACAACTAAGAAACAAAAACCGGAAGAAAAACAACTCTATGGGCGTTTTAAACGATTAGTAAACATCACACACCAGAAAACGTGGACGTGGCTTAGAAAAGGATACTTTAAGAGAGAAACAGAATTTCTCCAAACTGCAGCACAAAACAACGCCATAAGAACCAAACATATCAAAGCGAGAATAGATTAGACGTAATAAAATAGCAAATGTATGTTATGTGGTGATAGAGACGAAACCATCAATCACATAATGTGAATGCAGCAAATAAGCACAGAAGGAGTATATGAATAGACACGACTGGATGAGATATGCAAGAAATTTAGATTTGACCATACGAACAAATGGTATATGCACAACCCCCAGAATATGTCCTGTAGAATGACATACACAAACTCTTACAGGACTTTGACGTACAAACGGATCACATAATCTCGGCTTGAAGACCAGACCTTATAGTAATCAACAAAAAAGAGAACTTGCAAAATTTTGGATTTTGCTGTACCGCTGACCACAGAATAAAACTGAAAGAAAGTGAAAAGAAGGATTAGTACCTCGACCTTGATAGGGAATTGAAAAAATTATGGAAAATGAAGGTGACGATTATAACAATCGTGATTGGTGCTTTCGATACACTAACAAAAGTATTATTAAAAGGACTGGAGGACTTGGAAGTTAGAAGATGAGTGGAGACCATCCAAACTACATTATTATTGATAATGGCTAGAATATTGAGAAGTCCTGGAGACTTGAGGAGACCAGCTTTAGCTGATGGAGCTTGAGTGACAGCAAGTCTCCTCATGTGAAAAACTCTCAAGGAGTAAATAATAATAATAATAATAATAATGATATGAGACCTTGACATACACACGGATCACCTAAAAACTGTGGAACATGCAGGTGACAATAATACCAATTGTAATTGGTGTGTTTGAAACAGTAACTAAAGGATTACTAAAGTTACTGGAGGACTTGGAAGTTGGCGGGCGGGTGGAGACCATCCAAACGACACCATTATTCAGAACAACCAGAATATTGAGAAGAGTCCTGGAGACTTGAGGAGACTTGCTGTCACTCAGACTCCAGTGAAAAACCATCGGCTAACGCTCATTTGAAAAGCTCTAATGAGTGGACTTGCCAGCATCGAAGACACCGTTGACGCATCCATACAACGGCTCGAAGACTACATAGAAAAACACGAACGAGGACTAATTACAACCATCAGAGTCGATACGGACATCACGATAAACGAAAGAATGACAACAACTAGGAAACAAAAATGGGAAGGAAAACAACTCTATGGCCGCTTTAAGCGTCTAATAAACAACATCTCACAGAAAACCTGGACCTGGCTAAGAAAAGGAAACCTTAAGAGAGAAACGGAATCCCTCCTAATAGCAGCACAGGACAACGCCATAAGACTGAATCATATCAAAGCGAGAATAGATAAGACGCAACAAAACAGTAAATGTGGGGTATGCGGTAACAGAGACGAAACGATCAATCACATTATAAGCGAATGCAGCAAATTAGCACAGAAGGAGTACAAGGCGAGACACGACTGGGTCGGCAAGGTAATCCACTGGGAAATGTGCAGGAAATTTCAATTCGACCATACAAACAAATGGTATATGCACAACCCGGCGCCTGTCCTAGAAAATGACTCGCATAAACTCCTATGGGACTTTAACATACAAACGGATCACATAATCCCGGCCAGAAGACCAGACCTCATTATAATCAACAAAAGAAAGCGAATCTGCAAAATTGTTGACTTTGCTGTCCCGGCGGACCACAGAATAAATCTGAAGGAAAGTGAAAAGAAGGATAAGTACCTCGACCTTGCTAGAGAATTGAAAAAACTGTGGAACATGAAAGTAATGATTGTGCCAATTGTGATTGGTGCGTTAGGCACAGTAACTAAAGGATTATTAAAGGGCCTGGAGGACTTGGAAGTTAGCGGACGGGTGGAGACAATCCAAACGACAGCATTGCTGAGGACGGCCAGAATACTGAGACGAGTCCTGGAGACTTGAGGAGACTTGCTGTCACTCAAACTCCAGTGAAAAACCATCAGCTAATACTGATGTGGAAAACTCTAGAGGAGTAAACAATAATAATAATAATAATAATAATAATAATTGTAAATCTAAAGGAGACTGTCCAATCGGAAGAAAATGTAATTGGAAAAATGTTGTATGCTAGGCAACTATTTTTCCAAAGAAAAATTAAAAGGAAAGAAGTTTATATTGGAATTTCGTTGGTCAGATGGAAGTTGTACATTCTTTCTCTCACGAACACTTGAAAAATAAACAGCTTAATCCAAACATTCTGCCAGTTAAAAAATAGGGGCCTAACTCCAAAGATATAATTGAAAATTTTGAAAATATCAACAGCTTTTAGCTGCTTTAATGGAAAATGTAATTTATGTCTGGAGGAAACGATACAAATTATGATGCACATTGATCCTTTTAACCTATTGAATCAGAGATGTGATTTTATTGCTAGATGTAGGCATAGAAATGAATTTGGACTGGGTTAGAAAATAATGGAATAGATAATAAGTAAATAACCAAGACTAATTAAGACTAATTGAATTAAAATTTAATTGACATAAGGAAATTTTAGCTCTGATAATTGTAATGTAAATTACTTATATATATATATATATATATATATATATATATATATATATATATATATATATTGTGTGAGAATGAATTACTTTGAATAACATTAGTGAAGATAAAATTATTTCATTTAAATGATTAAAATTTGATGTACTAAAATGAGATATGTCTGATCGTAATCTTTTTATATAATTTAGAATAGTAAGGCATATGAACTTTAGCAGCAGTAAATTTTCCTCGGTTAAATTTGAAGTGTGATAAAACCGGATGTAGGTTGGTTGGTTGTTTGGGTTTATGGCATATCAACCTAGGTTATTTAACACCAAATCCATTTTCATACAAATAATCAGTTCTATTTCAAATAATTCAGTTTAGCATGAGTACACTGTTTAAATTTCAAAAACATTACTATTTCAAGCTAATCAGTTTATTCAAACAGTTATAATTCAGCTAATTCAGTTTAGTATAAGAATAGATTTTCTTTACACACAGTTAAATATCGAAACAATTCTATATTAAACCATTCAATTTAGCGTAAGTACATTTTCAATGTCAAAAACTGTTCCATTTCAAACAATTCAGTTTAGCATAAGTACGCTGTATAAATATAAGTACACAGTTTAATGGTAAAAAATATATCTCTATTTCAAGCTATTCAGTTTATTCAAACAGCTCTAATTCAAACAATTCAGTTTAGCATAAATATGCAGTTTAGTTCTATTTAACCCATAGATAGGACCCTATCAGGTGCTACCATTCCGAACAATGAAGGGGTGCTCTGCATTCGCCAAAGCTACAGCATCACTGAAACTTAACCATCAGATTGTTTAGTGTCATGTCAGGACACTCATTAGTAGTGGGGGTTCTTACCCCTCTGCAGAGAAGCAGTTAGTGTATTGTACAGCCCCAGCCAACTGGGCAATACACTGAGTTAATGTCAAAACAGTTTTATTTCAGATAATTCAGTTTTTGCATACGTACACGGTTTAGATATCAAAACAGTTCTATTTCGAGCAATTCAGTTTAGCATAAATACGCAGTTTAAATGCAAAAAACTGTAAGCTCAAGAAACCACGGTTTAGTTCTATTTGATCCATAGATATGACCCTTTTCCGGTGCTACCACTCCAGGCCAGAGTGGGCCTAGGAGCGATGGAAATGAAGAGGTATTCCGCATTGCCCAAAGCTCCTGCATCAGTGGAACCTCACCATCAGATTGTTTAGTGTCATAACAGGACACTCTTTGCAGGTGGTTGTAACCTTCTGCAGAGAAGCAGTCGGTGTATTCTAAAGCCCCAATTAACTGGGCAAAAAACCGGATGTTGTTCTATACACGCTAAAATAAATTGATAAATAAGGCTACTTGGTTTTTATTGGGTTAGATTTATGTAGGCGAAATAAAGTGGCGTTTTGTGTCTACTCTGGTTGTGAATTAGAAAACAGTTATTTTCATCCACTTTTTTAGTTGATCTGAAAAAGACCTGTCAATTTTTGGAGCACTTTTTAATAAATCTATTATCTTAATGTAACCGATTATTTTTTATTATATATATATATATATACAATTTCAAATGACAAAAAAATCAAAGCAGAGACAGAAACCATCAGGAAATAAAAATTGAAAAAGAAATCTTTTCGCAGATAAGTTAAAACGCTGATATTAACTATTTCAGGTGAACAATGACTGGCATGGTTATGCAGACGACACCTGAAAATGAAAATGGAATCTTCTTTCATTGCAGCCATAACAAATGCACCAGGATCAAATATATAAAAAGGATAATAGACAAAATCTAAGAGCGAGCATTTATTAAAAAAGATGAAACGGTAAATAATATCTCAAATGAATGCAATAAACAAAAAAAAAGAATAGAAAATCAAACCCAATTGAGTTGAGGAAATTAAATACCTAGCTTGAAATATATAATATCAGGAAAATCTGTCAAAGCTGCTTTGGAAAATAAAATGAATAATATACATTGAAAGTCTGAGATCTGAACCTATATCTTATTTCACCCAAAGAAGAAAAACCAGACCTGATAGTCATAAATAAGAAAAATAGTCAACCAGACTGTTGCGTAAAGCATGCAAATAGAACACTGAGTGAAAAAAAAGAGAAAATAGAAAAATTACCCGGAGTTTGTCCGAGTATGTAGCAGTAAATAAAGTTTAGATTCTGGCTAATAATAACCATGGTAAAAGCATTAAAGTTAAAACTGGAAGAATTGTAGATTCGAAGACAGACTGTGACTGTCCAGATTACAGAAATGATAGTGAAGAAGGTACCATAAACTTAAGAAACCTAGCGGCGATAATCTGTTATGAAGATGCAGTTTCTTGAAATATAAATAAAATTAATATTAGATCCTAAAAAGAATACAATGCATTAGTAATCTGCAGAAAATGGTTAGATTAGTTTGAAAAAATATTAAATTTTCGCTTGAGAGATGTTGAAATTATTGATAGTTGTTAAATTGCCAATCAAATTAAAACGCAGAGTAATCTTAACAATGTAGAAACATAATAAAATCCAGTACCACAATGGCATGCCAAAAATTGCTGAAAGTCCAAAGGCAAAATTCTGATGTAATTGAACAAATGAAATAAATTGAAAAAATAATGTAGTCGGTAGTAAGAAAAAGGAATGAAGAAAAATTTTTGTTTCTATATCTACATTCTTAAGATATCAATCATGCTGAGTAGCGCTTGAAGAGTTTCAATCGTTTAACAACTCTCAAGTTTTCTCTCCATTCTTCCTACCCCGCTATATTCTTTTCCTACAACCATTTTTATGCCACCTTTCTCTTAGTTAATTTTTCTCATTTATTATATTTTCTATTTTGTTTCTTGACAAAAATTGCGCCATATTTAAATAAATAATAAATGTTTATTGGTCATTATGGAAACAGCGTCTTAAGATTTGAATTTATACCATCCAACGCTGAGTTGACGTCGTATGATTAAGAAGATTCTTTAGCATTTCAACACATCTTTTACTTACTCTCATTATTTCAATGTGCATTTTTTAATTTGACTTTCTTTATTTTTCTATCTTTGGTATTTTAACTTGTACAATTTCTTATTACTTTGTTATTTTGCTTCGAAAGTTTCATATCTATTTCTTTTTTTTACAACTTTATTTTTTACAATGCATTTCTTAATTCACTCATAACTATACATACATTTTGTCAAAAAATTGTATGAAACAAGACTAACAATTTTAGAATATTCTTTTCTTCTACCTCTTATCAATTCCTTGAAAATACTTTAAAATACCAACAGTTGTAATTTTTTAACTTTAAAAATTGTGTAGTTTTACTTGACTTCTATGAAACAACTACTTAGTTCTAAACTCTAGTCATATTGTTATCTTCTTCTCAAGGAAAACATCGATATAATTACAAAAATGACTATAATCTATTTTACAATTCTTCCCTACATTTCATGCTTCTTTGAATGCGAAATCACCATATCTAACAACTGAATACAATAATAAACATTTCTTGAAGTGACAACAGAAAAATAACGAAAATAAACAATTTCAATTCATCAGGAAAAAGTAAAATCGATTGTGTTGATTTCGATGCTAGGAATTTTACCAGTTTTATCACACTTCAAATATTTTTACTATATTGTTTCATTATTTATTCATTTCAGAAAATGTAAATATGTCTCTGAGAAAGAAGTGTGTTCCGAAACAATGGCTATCAAATGTACTGAAAAGGAATTCCTTTTCATCTGATTGCTTTGTCGATAATGGGAAAAGATTTGCATTCAACTAGAGAAAAATCGTGCTGAAATTTTATGAATCGTAGTCCAATTCTTCTTCTAAAAATCATTCTTCTGATAAATATTGACATTCTATGTACTTTTGTTTTATTCCCAAATCACGATGAATCTCTACTCAAACAAACTCGAAAATATTTCCCCTCGCAAAGCAAATCAATAGTCAGTGTTTCTAGTAATATACTTGCTTGATAACAAGTTTGGTACAAAACAGGCTTTTCTAGAGTCCTTGATTGAAATTATCCAAACAATGGTCTGCAAAACAAACTCACTAACCGCTGCACTAATTTTGGTTTGAAGTAATCGAGTACAATATGAATTTTCTTAAATGTTCAATCAAACTCAAATTTATTACTTGAAACGAGCATATTTTCTTAGAATTACTGGCAGATACTAAAAATTGATATATATATATATTTTTAATTAGGGTAACGCTAATTTTTACCTTGCTCGGTTGTTCTGCTATAGAAGTAATGGAATACGCAAGATTCTTCCCATGTAAATGAAAAGCTATGGAGTTGAATTTGGACTGGGTTAGAAAATAATGGAATAGATAATAAGTGAATAACCAATACTAATTAAGACTAATTGAATTAAAATTTGATTGACATAAGGAAATTTTAGCTCTGATAATTGTCATGTAAATTACACCTTTGGGTGAGTTCGACAAGATTGGATGAAATAAAAAATCATATACCTTCAGTGACACGTGCATGAAAAATCTTCCATACGAAAACGAATATAGAATTGAAAAAGATAATCTCTGCTTCCTTATAGAACTTTGTTAAATTTCTATGCCCCAAAGAAATTTTCTATTCAAGAGTTAATTTTAAATATAACTGAGCCAAGTTAGAGCTGATAATCAAATTCTTAATAATTGATTACATGATTATTTGCTTGTTCTCAAGTGAATTTATGAATGGTCAGTTGGATAAACATCGGCTTTAAAGATTTAGCTATATTCGAGTCATTATTTATACGACATTCCACGGAATAGCAAAATTCCTTTTATAAGATTAAGTATATAAAAGATATCATGACAAATATAACGAACAGATCGAATAAACTGTTGTTTTTTTTACCAAAGATCAGCAAAGATTTATTGGTAATAGTAAGCACCTAAATTCATACAAGCTATTCTAACACAACCACATAAAAAGATATGAGAAATCAGAAAGTTAATAAGAAAAAAATGTATAGTCTTTGTATTTTAAAGGTAAAAACCGACTATCAAAGTCAAGAAAGAATATGGAAAAGATAGTGTGATGGCACCAGTAATTAAAGAAGAATGAGAAAATTGATATTTACTAAATTGTGTTTAGTATTGCATTAGAAAAAAATTAAGTAGAAAGAGCATGTTGTGTCAATCTTCCAATTGGGTATGACTTGTCTGCTCGAATAAGCATTCAAAATTAGTATTCACTGGGACGATTACAGAAAATAAGTAATTTTGTATCTTATTGAAATAGTGATGTGCAAACGTGAAAAATACTACTTACAATGATTGGATTGCGTAAATCTATCCGATATTCTTCAAATTAATAGCGAAAGAATAGGTTGAAACAATATAAATTATATTTCTACCCAGGACGACAACGATATTGATAAAAGAGCGTAGTCCTAAGGAGAATAATTGTCTTTCAGCCTTCAGCTGTTTATATGCAGTGATAATATAGGGAATTACTAATGATGATCGGAATAAGGATGATGAGGAAGATATTATTGGTTAATTCGATAGTTGGCCCCAACCTCTAATCACATCACATAACCCATTGCTTAGAATCAAACTGCTTTTTCGCTTGTCGAGGTTTCTATTCAGTCACAATCTGCTTCCTATTGCAACTCCACAGAGCTCTTATAAAAATTGGCTTTGTAAACAATTTTAAACTGCTATCTCTGCTGAATCTCGACATTTTCATTCCGAATTTCTTTTCCTGGTTTTGATATCCTTCGATATATTTTGTTACGTAAGTTTTTGATCTAATCAAAATCCATGCTTTTCTTGATCTCGGATCAAACCTTATTATCTAGGTTGGTCAATTTGCTCAATGGATGTCTCGAATAATAAAATATAATTTTCAAATTGATTTTTGGCTACGCTTATCGATTATTTCGATGATATCCCGTTTATTTCGTGGAGTAATCCTTAATTAGTGATTAGTTTTCGTTGGCCACTTCCTCTAATAAGTCCAGTTTTTGTCTCTCTCTGCTTCTTGCTTATTTCGCTTATTATTCTGGTCAACATTTTATTTTTTGAATTAAGACTTAAAGGATTAGACAAGAGTTTGTAGCTTCTACAGATTAATTTTCTATCTTTATCTAATTCTAAAACGATTTAGGTTAAAAATTTAACCTAAATCGTTTTAGAATTAAAAAATAGAAATGGAAAATCTTTTGATCCTTTGCTTCGGTGTTTACCAGACAACAGTTGATAAATTCCAAATAAAAATTTTTAATTCTGTCCACAATCCAAACCCTCGTTCTTTAAAATTAAAGCATTGTCAACTTCTCTCCAGACTATTCCTTAAATACCTGTACAAGTGTTCTTTGTTAAAGAGGAGGTTCATTTTAATGATTGTCCAAAGATTATCGGAAGAGTAGAAAATTTTCCTCAATCAGTATTTTGATATGAGTGAAAAATAATAAAACCCTATAATTCTAATTTTAGCAATATGTATTGCCAACAAGGGCTTTAGAATTATATCTTAAGTAAGCCTTACTCTAAAAATTGAACCCTATTTAAATAAATGAACCTAATAAAGGCACTTGCAATGATCACCCTCAAAATTGTCAAGTTTTAACTTGATCATCTAAATCTGTATTCAATTCTGGAAGACTTTCTTCGATTTTCAATGTCACTTTCCAAAAGCAAAGCAAGAGATTGGCATCATCAAGATCTATATATCTATCTATCTATCTTCATGTGTGTTTGTGTGTGTGTTTTTGTGTGTAAGAAATTATAACTATCTAAGCATAGTAAAAATGTCATATTTAAAAAATAATCACTAAAAAAACTAATTTTTTTTGCAAGAGTTATGTACAAGTTATGTTAAATATATAATTATCCGTTCATGTTTCTACGTAACTGTTTACATTGCCTGCTATACCGAATATTTTATCTGGACGTTTATACAGTTTAGTGAATGACATCAACATCTGTGTTCCTTCGAACACAGACGTTAATTTCATATTTTTAACTTCTTCGTGTTGATGCTTTATAGAATTATTTCTTACTATTGTCTTTTATCTTTTCACAGAATCAAACAGATAATATTGACATTTCATTAACGTCTTGAAATGGACATTTAAAACAATGATTTCAAAGTCCTTCAGGAATCGAAGACAAAGTAGGTAGAATACTATTTTTCATTATCATCATTATCATATTATCATCATCTTCACAATATGCCATAAAAATAGCAAGTGTAGACGGAAAAGATAAAGAAAAAAACAACAACCACAAATCACAACGTTTTGACAATACAGATCAATTTTATATGCACAAACAAGAATCTGTCCTTGATGAAGAAGCATACACTTCTTTGAGATTCAGAAGAAATACTCAATCCTGGCCAGAAAAGCAGATCTACAAGTAAGAAAGAAGTTAAGAACCTGTCAGATAGTGGATTTTATTATATCGGGAGACCACAGTTTAAAACTAAAAACAAAAGAAACGCTTGAGAAGTATTCAAGGTTGTCAGGAAAGGAAAATGAAGATGACAGTAATGTTATTATCGCAGCCCAAGGAGTAGACTTAAATAAACGAAAAGAACCAGAAATTTGGGGAGAAACGAGACCATCTAGATGCTAAAATCAAAATACTGGCGACAGAATTACTGCACTTCATTTTCAATGAGAGTTTACTGAGTTTGAAAGATCGAGAGCAAAAATAACATCAGCTACAAAGAAATTAGGAAAAGAAGAAGCGAGAAAAGAAGATTAAATTATATGAAGGAACTACCAAATCAAGAGAAATCATAATGCACGGAAAAAAGGAAACCTACAAATACTTGGGAATATTGAAAACTGACACCATCAAACGAGTGGAAATAAAAGAAAAAATTAAAAAATAGTAACTCGGGAGAACGAAAAAGCTACTCGAGACAAAACTATATCGCAGGAAACTTATTATAATAATCAGATCTAGTGATAGTCAACAAAAATAGAACCTGCGGAATTGTGGACTTAGACGTTTCGGCTGACCACAGGGTAAAACTGAAAGAAATCGAAAAGAGAAATAAGTAGCTAGACCTTACTAGTGAACTGAAAAACTATTAATCATGAAAGTGACGGTGATACCAAATGCAATTGGTGTGCTAGGTACTATCACCAAAGGATTGGTACAAGACTGGAGGACTTGGAAATAAGAGGACGAGGGGAAACTATCCAAACAACAGATTTGTTAAGATTCGCCAAAATACTGAGAAGAGTCCTGGAAACTTAAGGAAACTTGCTGTCACTCAAACTCCAGTGGAAAACCATTAGCTAACACAGGGGTGAAAAACTCTCAAAAGTGTAAAATAAAAATTTCATCAAAAAATAAAATTTAAAATAGAAATCTTCTTTGGTTGAAAACGTGCTAAAATATTATTTTCATTTCCGTTATTTATGCTAAGATTGTGTTTAGAAGTATGTGTGACAATATCCTGACACGGCCAGTCCCTACTATCTCAACTTCTTATATCAGCTCATGGCCATTCGATCGTCTAGTGCTTTCTCTCATCTCCGACCGGGGGCATTTCACAAATATAAAACAGATATATGTATAACCGAGAGTGGAAGAAAGAAGAACAAGTGTAAGAAGAGAGAAATTTTGGCACTTTTCTTACATTCTGTACTTCTGTGACTATCGCGAGCCTGTACCCGAACGAAATTACCACAAAGCTACCAGGAACGGCGACTTGTCCTTTCGCGCTGGCTGACCTGGCTTCTGGGTCCACAAGTGCCAACAACTCACTTCAGCAGCCGTCTCTATCTGACCGTCGCCTTTCCCCGACAGTCGCTAACTCCTATCTTCTGTTGACTGCTCTGGGACCTTGCCTTTCATCGTCTTTTTCCGGTTTCGTTGGAAATCTCACGCGAAAGCCCTTTGTGTGGGTTTCGCACTAAAACAGACAAAGGAACCTCTGACTGGCGCTCACTCACACCCACACCCACTGAACGAATGCACACCATCGTGCCACAGTGTATATACATGCATTACTGTGGAATTTTATCTTCTTTTATAAATGCCTTTATATTTCCCTTAATTGATAAAATCTATAACAATCTCATTTTGACTATCTCAAATGATTAAAAGCGTTTAGGATAAGAAGATAACATACCTGGTTGACTTTCCCAAAACATAAGCGAAACTATATTTAAGTATTCTATAAAATATCATCATCCAGTTGCATGAAATTGAATCTCGCTCTGACTTTGGTCGAGATCTTTTGTTTCTTTCGTAATTCGAAATCCTGAATTAATATGCTTATCTTTAAATACAGGGTATCAACATTCCAATTAGATGATTAGAAGATCACTTGGTTCTCATAAACAATGTCACTTTTGACCATAGTTTATTCACTGTACCATTGCTTATTATTGGTTTTAAGGAACGATTTATCTCGAAAAGAAGCAAAATATTTTGTGAGAGTTGTTCATTTTAGATTCCCTTTTGGTAGAAGATATAATGACTTTGACAGAACACAGCAATCGAATTATAGTTTGTCGGTGGGAAAAATCAGATGATAATTAAGAAGTGACAGTTATATTGTATATTATACATTGTCATTAACTTGATTCCGATTATGACTAATACACACACAAACACACACACATTCACACACACACAAACGCGCGTGCGCACACACACACATATAATGTAATGTTAGTGTAGCATATCTATAGGTCTAATGAAGAATCATATCACATGTACAGACGGAGAAGCAAAACTGAATAATTTCCGAACCAACTTAAATATGCTTTATGACTCGATCAAATTTAACCTGAAAAGTCAATTTAATCGCATTTTTAGACACCCATTCTTCTCACCCCCAAACATCTCAAAAACAGCCTTCCCAACTCACAAGCAATAAGATTAAGAAGAATCTTCTCCGATGATAAGAATTAAAATGACAAACCGGTAAACTTAAATAGCAGCATAGAGGTATTCCCAAACGTTACTCAAAAACCAAGAAACCAAATCTACCTCCATCCTTAGCCAAAACACCCTAAAACTAAGACTGTGAGCGAAGATAAATAGCATCCCCCGCGAAAAAACATTCATATATATATCATTGGTTTGGTTTTATAGCATATCAACCATTGTTGGTTATTTAATGCTAAATCCCGTTTTTAGATACATATATATCAAATATATGATTTGTAAACACATTTTCTACATACACACAGTTAAACAATTCAATTTAGCTGAAGTCATAAAAGTTAAATGGTTCTAAGTATTGCTATGAATCACTAACAATTCAATTAAACGTCAGTCATTTGTTCACATACAGTTCTATTTCTAACAATTTAATTTAGCATAAGTCATTTGTTTGCACTCAGTTTAAATATCAAACAATTCTATTTGATTCATTGATAGGACTCTATGAGGTACTACCACCCTGGGCAAGGGTGGACCTGGGACGAAAGCTCCAGCATTATTGAAGCCTCAGATTGTTTAGTGTTATATCCAGGACATTAGTTAAGGGGTCTTACTCTCTATTGAGATACAGTATATATATATATATATATATATATATATATATATATATATATATATATGTGTGTGTGTGTGTGTGTGTGTGTGTGTGTGTGTGTGTGTGTGTGTGTTAAAATTCGAAAAAATAAAAATTGAGAAAATATATCTAAAAAAGTTTCATAAAATTTTTAACTGAAACTTTTCTCATCCACTATCTTTGGCATCTTTCCTGCTGTGAAGATTTTGTCGCCATTCGGCATGATGAATGTTCCTTTCCATTTGTTCTTTCATCAAATACGAAATGTTTTTAAATCTAAAACTGAAGAAAAAATTCAAAGTATTGCAAACTGCTTTTCATTATGATTTTGATTTAATTCACTTGGTGAGGATACATCGCGTGACTTTTATATTTCTTGTGTACAAATTCTATTTTTATTACTTCATCAATTAATAATTCAGTAATTTTTTGATGAATTTGATTTTGTCTACTGGAATGTAATTTATAAAAAAAACTCTATCCTAGCTTCTTATTAGCCTTTGATATGACTGCTCATGTCAGTTCGAGAAACGTTGTAAACTAATTAAATGATACCCGAATGAAATTTGATTATCAAGAAAACATGTGTCGGCATTGATTTGTTACTGGGTCCTGATAAGATACGAACACTTTATTGTAATCACAGCAATAGTTGTGATTACTTCTTCGATAACACGAAAAAAAAAAAATTTCGTTTGATAATACATTCGAGACCAGAAGTCTCTATTATATCATCCATTACATGGAATGAAGCGAAGTCGCCGAACTAACATACAAATAAACAAATTTAAGCTTATTCTGATATCACGGGAATGGTCTAAAATTATCGCTTGAAACAGAGTCTATTTGACAATTCGACACTTTTCTTCCCATAGAACAATCGTAATTTGAACTAGACTGATATAACAAAAACGTAATTGCTACTCCTATTCGAGTCATTTATTTCTATAAGTCTTACTCAGACATATCATACCTCGATTTCTATGAAAAGTTCAGATATTTAAGATTTAGCTTTGAATAACGATTAACTAAGCATTGAGCTTTGAATAACTAATTAACTAAGAGCGCATGTTTAGTTGGGTTGTGTTTGTTTGTTTGTTTGTCTGGGTTTTATGGCATATCAACATTTGCAGATTATTTAATGCCAAATCCATTTTTATAGAAACGAAAAGTTTAATTTTAAACAATTCAATTTAGCATGAGAACAAAGTTTAATTGTCAAAAGTGGGTTATATATTTTGGGTAATAGATTTGGTCTTATTGAAAGTTTTTGAATATTTGCTTATCATCAGAATAAGTTAAATGTTTGTTTTTTTTAACTTCGGTGATAAGAAATTGTTACCACTACCAGTTCGATTTAGTTTACTAAATATGTATTTTTTTTAATTTTAGAAAAATATTGAATCATATGATCTCATATTTCCATGTGTTCCATATTTAATGAAAAACTTCATATATAGTTTCCGATATTTCCGACGAAAGTGTATTCTTCATTTGGATTATTCATTTTCTTTTCCAGTTTAAGTGAATTTAATTTGAATATTGTATTATATTTTGATTTTCTTTCGTTCTTTATTTATTTATTTATATAAATATCTGTTCATCATTTTTTTTTCAAATTTTTGCTTCTATTTTTCTTAAATTTTGTTATTCTTTTTCATGAAATAATTTTTCTCCTATTTTTTTTTTTCATTCTTTCTTTAAGTCTTCTTCGTCTTGCAGCTTCGAAAATTTATTTAGCTACTTCTTCTTCCCTTTTTTAATTTTCCTTTTTCTTTTATCCAATATTTCTTCAGTCATCGCAAATTATTAATGATTATCCATTTCTGTCTTTGTGATAATTTATCTCTCCCAACGAGCACTTCTTGCCTGCCATTTTTATTCATACTTTTTAGTTTCATCCTCAACTGCTGACTTGAATCTCTTCTTGCTGTCAGTAATAAGTTACCCATTACTGTGTTGTAAAATCTCTATCAAAATTCAAACAGTATCCTAGTGCAGAACGTTTAGATGCAATCTGTTTGAATAACACATAAAAACTTTGACTGTCCCGACAAAATCTCTTAGTAGCTTGTGAACTCGAATAGCTCAATCTAAAGTAGAGGCGTAACTGTCACAGAATAAAATATGTAAGCATAACATTCCTTGTTCTGTTTGATTCGTTTTTTCAGCAACAACAACATCAGCAACAGCAGCATTATCAAGCTGACAAGACTGTTCAAAAAGAGGTTTGACGTTAAGTCCTTTGATTTATTTTTGCCCATAAGACAGGAACGAGTACACCTATTCCTTCTCAAAATAGTAATAGAATATGAAATTTTAAAAAACAAAGAAAGAATATATCACCCGAAATTCATGTGGAGTTTAAAATGGATTTTAAGTAATACTTTGAAATATAGACGTTGGATTAGGTAGATAAGTTCGTTACTCATTTTAAACATCTTTAACTTCTATGTCAATGGACTTCAATTTTCAGCGTTTTAAATATCAATTGGCGAGCTTCAATGACAGATTTATGAAAAAATGAATTTTGATTAAATAGTTAATCGTAAATATAAATAATACATTTCTCATACATAGCGTAGCTCTCTGATCTTCGATGTGGAATACAAATACCTGCCTTCCTGACTGAAAGAATACAGGTGAATTTGGCCTGGTGTATTTCAAAGTCAGCTCAGCAACTCCCCACTACACTATAAGGAATGGTTTGGTATTTTAATAATTCTTATTACAGCTACTGAGTAATTAATACTAAGGATCAAATTTCGGCTTTCTGGACTTCTGTTCTCCCAAGACGTGTTTTCATCTTAGGATGTGGAGATGCCGACCACTCTTGTTTTAGCATCTTAATGGTTTTGATGTAATGGCTAAAATGCTGCAATGCGGTCTCGAAGTAAGTGAGTTCGAACTCCGGTCGCGCTATTACATTCACTTTTGGAATAATACCCAAGGCAAAGTTATGAATCGTCTTATTCCCGCGGCATTCTGTTCTTATACAGGGATGGATCTGGCATCCATAGCCCACGGAAGTTGATATTCCATTAAACAAAGAAACCGAAACTGATTTAGATATAGAGCATGAGAAGAAATATATATATATATATATATATATATATATATATATATATATATATATATATATATATATATACGAGGATCATTAAATAAGTTTCCATACTTTTTTCGTATGGGCACTTTTATTAATAGTACACACATGAAAATCTAGTCCACTTTGAAGTAATCTCCTTCGGCTGCAATGCACTTGTACTGTTCCAACAACTTCTGCAAAGCCCTCTTGTGTGAGCGTGTCAATGACTTTCGTCACAGCCTCATTCATATCCTCTATTGTCTCATAACGACAGCCTCTGAGCTTAGGGAATAACCAAAAGTCACAAGGAGCAACGCCCGGACTATTGGAAGGGTGAGGAAGTGTCTTGATGTCCATCTTGGTCAAATGGTCTGTGACAAGTATGGCGTTGTGGACTGGTGCATTGTCCTGCTGGAAATGCCACTGACCCGATTTGAAGAGTGCTGGCCTCTTCCGACGGAATCTCTTCCTGAACTCCCTTAAAACCTCAACATAGTAACCCTAACCCTAACCCTTTGGCCAATCAATTCTTGTTTATTGACTTCCTTTCTCCTCCCACGCCACTCATCATCCCTCACAGACTCTCTGCCTTCTTTGAATGTCTTATGCCACTCAAAAACTGATTCTCGATTCATGCAAGATGGTCGAAAAGCAGTCTGAAGCATTCCCTACGTCTCTGTGGCATTTTTTTTTTTTTAGGTTTAAAACTAAATTTTATTGCATATTGTTATTCTAAAGTGTCCTCATGTGCAGATTGCATTTTTGAAATTCACCAGCAGTGACAATCAGGTTTTAGTAGGGTGTATTCCAGTTGCTGCTGTAGCTGTTCATTTGAACCTGAAATCAAAAAAATTGGTCAGTCTTCTCATTAGATGGATAGCAATAACTTACTGAATTTTTAAGAGTCTATGACAATTTTAAATACCTGTACAAAAAAAGTCTGGAAACTTATTGAAGGCACCACATATATATATATATATATATATATATATATATATATATATATATATATATGTATGTATGCGTGTATGTGTGTGGAGGGAGAGAGATAAAGATATATATTGTGACGGGGTATGCTATAGAGAGAGAGTGAAGGGGGGGTCAATATCCTTACCCCTTTTGATTTGAATCAACAGGCGTTAAGAAAGATCAGAAGACAAGGAGCGACCGTTAAAGCGGAAGGGGAGAGAAATGGTAAACTAACTATATCCCTTGCACTTTAGCCTGTTGAAGCGATAGGCGACAGAAGTTAAGGTCAATCGAGTGGCGTGATTCAGCGAGGTGGTGGAAGAAGAAAAGATGATTGATTGGTCGATAGAATCTTCGCGTCAAAAGGCCGGCACGCGTTCGAGAAATTTGAAAGAGAATCTTGTTTCGGGCGGAACAGTGTTAAGGACAAGTCGCTGTATTCGATGAGCTCCGGGAGAAAGGAAGAATCACCTGTAAAAAGAAAAGGCCTGCGAATTGAAAATCCGTCAAAAATAAGAGCAGCTCAAACTGTTTTCCTTTTCCAAATCTTAAATATTGGAAAGTAGTGTGTATTAAAAAAAACTGTGAATGTTCTATTTCATCAATTATTAAAAACATAGTCTGAACATTTCTATATGCTTTAGTCCGGCGTCTTAGACATTTTTATTCAAGTAAAAGAAAGAGAAAAAAGAGAAAGAAGGAAAAGGACTGTTGAGAGACATTTTTGTTTGATGTTTTCCTGTTTGCTAAATATCTCCGGTGTTTGAAAAAAGAAAAAAGAACTGTTTCTTGAATTTCGTCATTATTTGATTTGATCGTCGCATATTAAAATTTTTGTTATATTTTAAATGCACCTTTGTGTTGAAATGTTTTGATTATGTTCTGTTTCCTCTGTTGAATTTATTTCTTTTGGCAAGTATCTTATATTTCGGCCTCATTCCGCTTTCATTAATTCCCGCTAACATATCTTATTGCCTCCCTAAACAATATAAGAGGATTTGGAAATCTATCTACAGTGAATGTCATCTAATCTAGACGTTCGTTCTTCCGTTATATGAAGGGGTAGGGGGACAAGGACTTAGTGGTTATTTAAGAACGAATAGGCAACCTCTTTACCGACGTCAGAGACCAGTCTAATCTCGAACCAGCATCCACATTATTTGTTTATTTCACATACACCTAAATAGAAGTCTTGACCGGGATTTATTTTGTGGAGTGTCAAATGCTAAGCTGTTCTATGCGATATAGATTCTACGTAACAGCCTTAAATCTCTTAAGGTCAGAGTAGAATCCAACGTTGCATTCGCCCCAAATGAGTTCTCGTCCTGGAATTTTAGTATGCAACGTTACAACATATATATATATATATATAGAGATTAAGAGAGAGAGAGAGAGAGAGAGAGAGAGAGAGAGACCCATACATAAATAGAGATTTCTAATTATCGACGTATACTGATCGAAGAGATCTATTTTCTTTCGGTAAAAATCATCATTTATAATTATTTAATAAATAAAAACTGTTTAAGCTAAGATAAATTGTAATTTATTTCGTTTGGTCATTCATATTCTATTTCTGTTGTAGTGCCGAACGTCTATCCTTATTTTAGAATGTTCTTCTTGTCAACGAATATGTGTATATGCAAACACGTATGAATTTATTTTCTATTCAAACTACGTATTTCGATGTCAGGAATCATTAACATCAGTATCGGTGGTTTTCTACAAGATCCAGTAAATTCAAAAGGAATAATATTTTGGATTTTGTTTTAGAATCAATCTTTCATGAAGTGATAACCGATACTTTACTTTTACCATTTGAATGCATGATATACATTCTGCGTCTTCTGTGATAATTTAATAAAGGAAATAAAACAGTTGCATATAGTTAATATTACACCCAGTTCTTGTTTTACTGTGGGAGGATTAGTTATTTTTGCCATCATCCTCATTATTCGTACTTATCTTTAACTCCAAAAGTAAACAGATACATTTAGTTGTATTCAAATAACAGCTTGTCTTCTTTAATCTTCCGAGTACACAACTCAATATTCTGTTTTTAACAAATATGTCGCCTAGATAGTCTCAATTCTTTATATATCAAGTTCTTTCGTTCTCCCTACAAGACTCTTCACTATGTGTTTCAATAGTGTTCCGATATTTAGATTTCATAAATTGTTTAGTTTTCAGGAAATGTAAGGATTTTTTAAAACTTTCTTTTAATTTTAATGTTTTCTGCAATAATCCACTAAGCGAGAAATTTTGTTTACTAAACGAAATCTGAGCTTTTTGTCTGAACTTAATGATCGATTTAGATTTTTAAATCACAAAGATTTTTTATCCTCCAAGACAGGTTAAGTTCAGTGCATAGATCATTGGTTTGCTGTAACATATTCCAAGCATTTGCACAATTCCCGGTTCCTCAATTAAACTCAATTATCGTTAAGCTAATATTATTATAATTATTATTATCAAAATTTTACTTTTTTGAGACTTTTTCATACTAGCGCTAGCTGATGGTTTTCAGTGTAGTTTGAGTGACAGAAAGTTTCCTCAAATCTCATTATTCTGGCCAATCTTAACAATGCCGTAGTTTAGATGGCCTCCACTCGTCCTCTCCTTTCCAAGTCCTCAAGTCGCAGCACCAACCTCCTGGTGATTGTACTAGAGCATCAGTTACAATGGTATCACTGAGTTACATTATGTCATTGAAGATCAACATAAAAATAAGTAGAAAACAAAATGGGAAGAAAAACAGCTGTATGGATACTTTAAACAAGCGAAATTTCACATGAGGGAATTTGGATGTGACTAAGGAAGGGAAACCTTAAAACAGAAACTAAGTCTCTTCTAATAGCAGAACAAAATACTGCCATAAGGACCAATCATATCAAAGCAAGAATATATAAGAAACAAGAAAATAGCAAACGTAGGTTATGTGATGATAAAGACGAAACGATCTGTCACAAATGCAGAAAACAAGCAAAGAAATAATATAAGAGTAGACACGAGTGGGTAATCCATGGGGAATTGCGAGTTCAAATTTGACCATACAAACAAATGGTTGATGCCAAACCCTGAATCTGTTCTGGAGAATTAGCGCACAAAATTCTCCGGGATTTTGAGATACAAACAGATCATCTAATCTTGGCCAGACGACCAGACCAAGTGATAGTCAACAACAACCAAAAAAGAAAACTTGTCGAGTTTGTATAGTTTGCTGTCCCGGCTGACCACTGAGTAAAACTGAAAGAGATCGAAAAGAAATATAAGTAACTCGACCTTGCTAGGGAACTAAAAAACTGTGGAACATTGAGGCACCATTTCTGTTCCTCGGAGAACAGTCCGTGGTTTATAAATGAACAGTAATTCTCCTCCTTAATTAGTACCGTTAGTATTTTCTACATCGTCGGTAGGCACGTTATAGTTGTTTGGGACCGTTCCTTTTTGGGGGTTTTTCTACATCAAGGGGGTCTTTCCTTTGGACATGCATTCGGGTATCTCTGCTGAATTACTCGTATATAACCAAATAACATAAACATTACTTTAAATAGTAAACTGTTTCATGAAATTCATCATAAGTGCTGCATGATTTTTTTTCCAGAGATAAGATACTATCATGTCAAAAGATCTTAATTTACATATTCTATTTTAGAGTGATTTTATAACTGCACACACATAGAGGATAATGAAAATTGATATATTATTTCCGAAAAATAAAGAAGAAATAGATATACAAAGCTTCAGGGGAATAATAATCATGTTGAAAAAAGTGTAGTATACTATATACATAATAGACAAAACACATTCAGGTATCATACAAAGTTGAGGAAAATTAAATCAATATATATACAAAACACCATGGTACCATTCGAAGTAGATTGTTGACAATTAATGTTAATAATATTTTAAATCAGTGCAAAATCTTACGTAAGCAAAGTATTTTTGCTTTGTTTTAAGCCATTAAATTTCTTTTAGATCAAATATGGTAACTTCAAATAACATATTCAACATTGTTATGAGTTTTAAATATGATATACGTCATTTTTTTTTTCGCCTCCACTCTTTCAGACTAAATGTTTCTATCTCTCGGTCCATTTTTTTCTTCAACACTCTTTTATTGATTTTCTTCAATTCTCGACAAAGATGTTGATGCAGCAAGCCTAGAAATCTAGACAATGCACTGATCTGGATGGTTTCGATTCTTCCTCTGATTTCCAATTCCTTCAGTCTTCTTTTTCTTGTAGGTTTTTCACACTGAAGGTTGAGTGACAACAAGTCTCCAAAGGGCTCCAGCACGATTCTAAGTATTCTGGCCCATCTCAGTTATGACGTAACGAGGATGATCTCAATTCTTACTTTGATTTCCAATTCCTCCACTCCCTTCATTAAGCCTTAGGGAATTGTTCCAAGCACACCTACAACAATTGGTATTACATTCAACCTTATATTCCATAACTTTGTTTGTTCAATTATTATTATTATTATTAATTCATTTCTAATGAGTTTTCACACCAGCTTACGCTAGTGGTATCTCACTGGAGTTTAAGTGATTAGTTTCCTCGGGTCTCCAGAACTCTTCTCGGCATTTTAACCGATCTTAACAACGCTGTAGTCTGAATAGTCTCCATTCGTCCTCTGAATTCCCACTCATCCAGTCTCTGTCCAGTCCTTTGGGGACCGTTCCAAGTGCACCAATCACAATTGGTATCACCGTAAACTTCATCTTCCACAGCTTTCTCAGTTCCCTTGCAATATCTAAGTACGTGTCTCTTTTTTCGTTTTCTTTGGTCTTGTTTGTGTTGTTGTTCTTTTTGTTCTTATGTTGTCAGTGGCCGCTGAATCAGCCTTTCTTTATTCTTTTTAACGTAGTTCTCGAGTCTTAGTATTGAAGGGTCCACGCTATCTTCAATGCTGATTAGTCCTCTTACTTCTTCTTTTCTTGATATATATTGTCTGTCAATGTTATCATTCGAGTTTTTCACATCAGCGTTAGCTGGTGGTCTTTCACGGGAAACAGTGATACTAAGTCTTCTAAGGTCTCCAGGACACTTCTGAGTATTCAAGCCGATCTTAACAATGGATGAGCTTGATTCTACCTCTGGTTTCCAGTTTCTACGGTCTCTTCTCCAAGCCATGAGGACCGTTCCAAGCACACCGACTATGATTAATATCACTATCACCCTTAAGTTCAACAATTTTTTTTTTAATTTATTTTTTTTTTAGTTCTCTGACATGTCCTTGTATTTGTCTATCTTTTCGCTTTTCTGTGTTCCGCTGGAACGGCAAAGCCCACAAAATGACAAACTCTTTTTTCTTGTTAATGAACTCTCCATCTGATCTCCTGGCCGGGATTATGTCATCAGTCATCTCAAAATCCCAAAGAAATTTACGTGTCTCATTGTCAAGGACAGATTCAGGTTTGTTAGTTTGATTTAGTAGCATAGCCAAAATTTAATTTCTTGCACAACTCCTAGTAGATCACCTTTCCTCGGCAGTCATGCTTAGTCTAGTATTCTTTTTGTGGTAGTTTGTTATATTCGCTTACTTTGAGACAGAGATGAAATGTTTAATCTATTCTTGCTCTTCTGTTGTGTATTATTAATTTTTGATTTTATACAATTAGTACTTATGGCGTTGTTTTGTGCAGCAATTTGAAGAGATTACGTTCCTCTCTTTAGGTTTTCCTATCGTAGCCATGTCCATGTCTTCTCGTGTGAGATTTCGCCAGTTTATTCCTCGAAATATCAATATATTTCTTTTTCTTCCTATTTCTGCTTCCTAGTTTTTGTTGTTTTCTGTTTGTACTTATGTTACCAATGTTGCTACTGGCCGCTGTTATGAGCTTTTCTTTATCCTTTTTAATGTAGTACTCGAGTCCAAGTATTGAAGCATCTACGCAATCCCCAATGCTAACGACCCGGCTTCCTTTTGCTTTTCTTGACACATATAGTCTGTCTATGTCATTTCTCGGATATAAAGCCTTGTGCATAGTCATCAAGTTTCTTGTTCTTTGGTCCATTTGTCCATGTTCTTCCCTTGCTCATTTTAAGAACGGTCCAGAGTATCTTACAAGGAGGATCGCCCAGGTATTTATACCTTTGCTGAGATTTCATCTGCAGAGTTAGGTTTCAAGAAGTTTTCTCGTTTATCTGAGGTACTCGTTTCTGTCATCTGTTTGTTTGATGGTAATCGCTTCCAGTAATCCCAAATATCTGCAATTTTCCTTCTTCCCAAGTGTTCTGATATTTTCCTGATTTAGCAGTTCTATTTTTCCGTTGTTTCTCTTTTTCCTCATTTCATTGTCGACATGGTACATTTTTCAATGGCAAATTCCATCCCTATATGCTAGTTGTATATCTTTATTACTTGTAGCAGTATCTCCTGCTCATTTTCATTTTTGGCAAATACCTTGATAGTAACCATGTACATAAGGTGGTTGATGTTTTCTTGTGACTTTGTAAATTTGTAGCCCCCACCGCATTTCTTAAGTATTTAATTGAGTGGTATCATTGCTGAAACGAATAGTGATGTCGAGAGTAAGTCTCCCTGGAAGATTCCTCTCGAAATATTCCCCTCTAATTGGGTCTTTCTTTTGTTGTTGATTCCAATTTCCAGTTTTTCATGGCTTCTATAATTGGGATTATACCATTGTCAGATATTTTGTGTTTTCAGACATTCTCCAAGTTAGAAGGACCATATCAGGTTCTTTTGTTGTCAATCCATGATATGATTACATTTTTCTTTCTTGTTTAAGGCTTCTTGATGATGTGCTGATTAGTATATATAGTAGGTCATTTGTCCTTGTTCCGTTGGGACATCCTTTCTGTTCTTCCAGAAATAGTCTACGGTATTCAAGCGAGTAATAGATTTTTTCTTTTTCATATGTTTTATATATTAGGATTTTCCACATTAGAGAAAAACACGTGATAGGTCAATAGTAGCTTGGAATAGTTTCTATTTTGGTGGAGACCTTCTGCATCATGGTAGTTTTCCTTTTCGTCATTCATCTTGTAGGCATTTATTCATTTGTATAGCCAGTCACTCATGGATGAACGAGAATTCTTTGTGTTCTTCCTTTTGCTAAGTGTTGTTCTTCATGAGTCCAAGTGTATGTCTGCCTCAGGGCCTTCTTCAAAGACTCGTGATTCTTTTTCAAGTTATTTATCCATTCAGACTTTCTGCTATGTTCTTTCTGCTCTCATATTTTACTCTAAAATTGTCTTGTTTCTTTGATTTCTGGTTGTTGCTTTATCCACGTGAATCCTCTAACGATCTATTAGCAGAATTTTCTTTATCTTGCAAGGTCCGATTTTACTTGTATTGCTTGATCCTGTCCTAGTATATTTGGGCCGCCCTTCTTTTGCCAATATTTTTCATTTCTTTCTTTCAGTTGCGTTGTGAGACTTATCTGTTGTTGTCTGTTTTGATTTTGTCATCCCAATCTATCTTTTTGTACGTTTCCTTTCTTAGCTCTTTCGCTTCTTGTTTCTGTTGTCGGTGGTCTTTAACTTTCTCTGATATTTTGAATATTTTCTGACATTTTATGATCCATGTTTGCAGGATCATGTCGTAATCTTTTCTGTAGTCTATCCATACGATAGCTCAATTTTTACTCCTTGTTTTTAACCTCTTTAAAATCTATTGGTCAGTATATTGAAGGTCATTTGTTCCTCTAGTTTCTTTGCAATATCCTTTTTGTTCTTCAGTTCTTTTTGTTCTTTTGTTCCTGCGAGAAGTGAATTTCCTCTTATTCCTTTTACTCCTTGCGTGTTTTCCTCTCCAATTTTATCAGGTAGTTTTCTCCACAGATCTTTTTGACTCTTCTAAGTATTCTAATTGAACTTAACATATTGTTCTCGATTCTTCCTTAAATATCCAGTTCCTCTGTTCTCTTTTCGAGACTATTAGGGATCCTTCAAAGGACACCAAATACAATAGTACTCACTTTTATGTTCCCCAGTTTCTTCATCTCTCTGACAAAATCGAAAATTTGTTATCTAGTTGATTTGCCGTCTCAGAGGACTGTGGCCCTCTGAGGCGGTAAATCAACTTGATAATTTTTTTTTCTTGTTAATCAATACTTGGTCTGGTCTTTAAGTCGGAATTGTATGATTCATTTGTATCTCAAGATCCCAGCGAATTTTATGGGTCTCATTTTCTTGGATAGATTCTGGTTTTTGCATATACCATTTATCATTATGTCAAATTCAAATCTTAATCTTTTGCACAATTCCCAGATGATCACCTTTCCACCCAGTCGTGCCTAGACTTGTATTTCTTTTGTGCTAATTTGCTACATTCACTTATTATGTGATTACGTGTTTCATTACTCTCTTCATATACCGTACACTTGCCATTCCGTTGCGTATAATCAATTATCGTTTTGATATAATTAGTTCTTATGGCATTTTTATCATTTTTAAAGAGACTTATTTCCCCAGCTATCTCGAGGGCAGTTTCTCTACTTTGTCTCTTGAAGTAACAAACCATTTGTTTTTATTATTTTATTCCTAGCGAGTTTTACACAGCTGTTGCTACTGATTGTTTTTAACTGGAGTCCGAGACAGAAAGTCTCCTAAAGTTGCATATTGACCCTTAACCGAGCTGTGCTCCAGCTGAGTAAACAAAGTAATTGCTGGACGCCTTTGTGTAACCAGGAAGGCAGCAATGCACAGTTGTAAGCACCACGTGAGTTAAACTGGAAATGCGTAGGCGTTATAAAGTTATTTATACACAGATACACTCAGAGTAACGGTTAGTCTCAATTTTGCAGCCAGAAGAGACTTGGTCAGTCACGAAGAGCACCAGAGAGTGGCTTGGCACCCCGCTGGGGCAGTGGGCCTCCAGTTGAGTATCCCCCGGCCGAGAAGCAGAAGAAGAAGCAATGATGTAAGGCCCTGAAGATAACACAGCGTGATTAAGAAGTGCTTAGGGGAGCCTTGAATATAGAAGCACAGTGAAGTTAAGAAAAAGTGTTAAGTAAAGCTATGAGTATGGCACAACGTATCTAAGAAGAAAATAAGGATCAATATAGCAGTGTCCGAGTGTCTACGTCCTTCACGTCCTCCGTTGTCTCTCTCTCTCTCTCTCTCTCTCTCTCTCTCTCTCTCTCTCTCTCTCACTCACTCACTACAGAAATGTTGATCGTCTTTCGAGAGTAACAAAGAGAGATATGTTTTTATGAAGAAAATTGTTGTGGTTATTCTTCTTCCGAGCCTATTCATCATTCATCTCTTTATTATGCCGGTATGGTATACAACATTGATATTGATTTGGTTTTTTAAGAGGGTGACATGGGGTGATTTCGAACATGCGGTTAAAAAATAGAGATCTAAGGAAGCGGCCGATGAAAATAGAAATAAAAACAAGGAGAGATGAGAGAAAAAAATAAAAAGAACGAATGAAGCACGAAAAGAAAAGAAAGAAAAATAAAGAGAGATGAAGGAAAAGAAAAAATGAAAAAAAGAAAAAAGAAATTTGGGAAAACGATAGGAAAAGAGACACTGCTATTTAGGGGTAAGTATATTGCCTAGCGGTTAGACTATTCGCCAATGGCCCTGGAAACCGGGGTTCAATTCCAAGTCGAGTTATACCAAAGACTCAAAAAATGGTACTTGATGCCTCCTTGCATAACACTCGGCATTATAAGGTATGTTTCAAGGGTAAAGTGGAGCAATCCAGGGAAAGGAGTTGTGCCCTTCCTTAACCTCGGTGTAGTAGCTATTGAAAAGGGAGCCTTCGGGTCACCCTTGACAATGGTAGCCGACATCATTGCTTATTCTAAGGAGGGAGAAAAAATGTTCCTTCTGTATATCTTAAAAGTATCGTGGGTTCGAGCTGATAGAATTTAATTAATTATAAATGAAAATTGGAAATCTGTGATAAGATCCAGTATATTTTACATATGAGTTGATACTGAAAACTGATAAATTTTAGTTTAACAGATAAATAAAAGGCAAGAGAAGCGAAAGAAGAGAAAAAACAAGGGAAGGAGTGAACAAAACAGAAAATATTGTTTCTGTGAGATGTCATAAAAGATGACAGGTTTGATAACAAGCTTCGAATTGGTATGACAGTCGGATTTTTTACTTTTCATAAATGAACTTTTATATTGGATTGAGAATGCCCGTTTTTTTAAACGTAAATAAGATTTTTATGAATGAAATTTTATAGTAACTAGTGAAAGCTAATCGTGACGCGTAGTGATTTGATATTGGGATTTCTTTTCTGTTGTTTTTGATCCCGAGCTCCGGAAGATCCAGGCACCCATGATATGATCAAGAGGAGACTTATGTACCTTTGGATCAGTAGTAAGGTGAATGGGGACGGGGTTTTTTGACAATGTGTTTCGTTTATGGTTGGGAAAAGTTGTTGGAACTCGGAAGCGTTTTGTGAAGGTCTCCCAGGGATGGGATCGATATTTTTGGGTACCAGTAGAAGCCATACCAGGTTCTGTAAGGTCTCCCTAGACGGAATCGATATTTTGGGGTGCTGGTTAGAGGCCAGAAATGGGATCGAGAATTAGACGGGCGTTGGTAAGAGACTAGACTATGTGTTAGTTGAAGTTGTAATACTTCACAGCACGTGTGTTCATGTGTTCAAGAAGATATTTTGAAACAGGTGGGAAATTAAGGAGTATGTATGTGAAATCTTGTGTCAAGTGGTATGCACTGAAAAATTGCGGACTCGGTTTCGAATCGAGCTTGAAAGAGAAATATAGATGAATAAATGGGTAAATAAAGAAAGTACCCTCGTTAACTACTGAAAGAGATAAAGGAGATAGACCGATGAGCAGTGGGAAAAGTAGTGAAAAAAAAGGGTCGATGGATGCGGAGAAAGTTTATGTTGTTTGAGAAAAGAATCCCTTGGAAAGTTTATATCACCTTTGGGAAGTGAACAAGAAACTCGTGTGGTGTTGTTTTGGTCGGAATAGGAATAAGGGGAAGAAATGAAGGCTGGATACGAGCCATGCTTATTTTGGGGGATACTTATTTTAAAAATATAGAAAAAGGGCGTGCGCCATACAATAGCTTACGCTATCCGTAGGAGAAGAGCACAGAGTGTACAGAAAAATATATATGTGTGTATATGAAAATCATTACAGTGAAAAGAAAAGAGAATTGAAAACAAAGAAGAAAAAAGACACAGCAACTAAATATTGAAAAAAAGCAACATTTTTAGGAATTGAAAAATAAGAAGAGAAAGAGACAGTTTATACACATACAGATAATGCACCATGAATAAAAAAAAGAATAGGAAGAGACATTTCCTGAAAATAGAACTGTCATAAACACGAACATTTTTTCTGAACTTTTTCTTTTCTCATCTTTTTTTCAGTTGTGAACTTTTTTCTGGTTGTTCATTTTATTTTGACTTGTTATGTATATTTGAGAAAATTTTTTCTCAACATTTTTTGGGGAAGGGAAAAAATGTTTGATTTTAAGGCGACATTTTGGATTTTTTTCCCTGACTCATTTCATGAAGATTTCCTAAGCCATTGATGTGAAGATTTTGATTGTAATTTTAATTTTAATTTTGATTTTGGTTTTGATTTGGGGGTGGGGAAGATGAGTTGTCTATTTGTACAACAAAACGCAGACAAAAATGAAACTTTGAACAAATAGATTCGGGAAGGTGAAATTGTTGGAAACAATAACTGATTAAACAGAAAATCGATTGCTGATAGATGCTTTGGCACGGTATATTTTGGTTGTTGCTGCATGCATTTCGATTTATAATGTCATTTTGAGGTATTGTTTGGAGCCATGGTGATATCGCTGTTGAATTTTTTAAAGTCTCCCAATCACTCCAGGTAGGATCTGACTGGTGTTTTTGCAATCAGATCGTCTTTAATCGGCAACCAGCTGAAGTTCGTTGTCAATTAAAGAATTCGAGTCTTTGCCGATTAAAGAATTCGAGTCTTTGGTGTATGAAATAGGGTCGAAAGTGGCCTTAGTGTGAGTGAGACAGACAGACAGACAGAAACAGGGAGACGAAGACAGACAACCATATTGACCCATAACTTTTTCTTCTCTTGACCATACCACGCTGTGTTATCTTCAGCTGGCATTCTCAGTGATTGACCAAGTCTCTTCTGGCTAAAAGACAGAGACTGACCGTTACTCTGTGGGTACCTGTGTATATATTATTTCAAAACTCCTACGCATTTCCGGTTAAACCCACGTGCTGCTTACAACTATGCATTGCTGTCTTCCTGTTTACGCTGGGTTGTCCTGCCATCACTTTATTTACTCAGCTGGGACATCCGGCTCTGTCAAGAGTCAATAGGCAACACTCCTGCCAGCCTTATTTTTCAAAATGCCTACCTGTGGACATTTTCCTCAGGACCCTCTCCATCTCTCTCCACACCCACATCTTACAAAGAATGCCCATGGACAACAACAGCAAAAAATACAACAATCATAATGCATCTTAGAAAGCGACCTTTTCATCATGCAATCATGCAACAATTACCCGTTCTAGTTTTTATCTAAATTATGTCGTTATTCTTCTTAGATGCATATCTCAAAATTAATACACAATTACATCTCTCATGTAAAAAAAACAATTCCTTGAGGAGACTAAAAACATCACGGTGTTAACATCTTGGTTCCCAAAATCTTGGTCACAAACTCTGTGACCCTAGTCATTCCAGCAACACAATCACATTATTTATGCTCTTTATTTCATTATTTCGGGACTGAAATAATAATGTTCTCTTTTGGTCCTAAAATATGCCCGAATCATTTTATACACCAAAGACTCAAATTCTTTCCTCGGCTCGTTGCCACGATCTGATGGCAAAAAATGTATTCATTCCATTTTTTTTCAAATAGCAAATACTACCGTATCAGTAATAATTTGGGAATATTTGTGTATTCACGATGATATATGGTGGAATGGTATAAAGCATTCAGGCTATATTTGATTGCTTCTCGATTCGAGTAATGAAAGACTGATCTAGCAAATAGTGTCTGTAAGTAGAAAAAGATAAAAGAAAAGATTACAATTGCAAAAATAAAAATAAAGATAAAAGGAAAGATTACAATTGCATCACTTAGTAAAAATTGGACAAAAGGATGTTCATGCTGGCAGACTAGAGAATAATGAAATGCCTGTTCCTTACATCGGCAAATTAAACTTTCTCTCTTGTGTTATCGTTGAAGGGCCACAGATCACGAGATGAAAAAGCTAAAGGCAGTAAAAAAAAAGGTTAAGTAATGGATGTGTCAGCCCTTACAGTATATCTAGTCGTGCAATATATCAGCAATACACAATAAGCACCAACTATAAATGAAAGAAATATGGTTTTTGCATCGCTAAAAAATAGACACAGACGCTGCAATAAAAAATTTCCTATTATTATACTGTGCGACGTAATTTTTATAGTTGATATCGACCCAGAATATCTTCAATGTATGTTATTTGGCGGACAATATACTTTTTAAAACTTTTCAAAACTCCAAATACGAGTCTCTGATAAGAATTTTATAATAAAGGTTTGTTATCTGCTCATCCAAGGATAAACACTTTTTTTGTTTTTTTAATGAATCTGATTGCTATTAGTTCTTGAATTGAAATGATATAACTATTTATAAATCAATTTAGATAGGGTCTAACCAGCATTCTAGATGCTTGTATCGATCGCTTTAAATAACTGAGTAAAGTACTATATATTTCTTTGAATGATACATGTGAGAATTATTATCACAACTAATTCTAAATATAAATCCCTTTGAATTACACTTCTGATTACAAAATGTTTCTACTAGATTCTTGAACCCTTAAACCATAACAGCAGAGATTCGTTGAGTTAGAATATTATAGGTATATATATATTGATGTAGTTATACTCTACTTCTGGATTATTATCTCAAGCTAAGATTGATTTATACTAATGTGACCCAGTCAAGGTCTGATATGGGGGTCATACAAGATAGTATTTCAAGTTCAGAGAGAGAAGCATTTTATCCTAAAAAGTTTTGGCCTTTTTAACACGTAAATTTACATGAATGTGGAATAATTTGGGAAAATCCCCATTCATTAAAACTCTCCAGAACGCCCAATCTACTTACATCAAAACTAACTTTATGTAAGCATTGCATGCTTTATTTTGCCAACCCCCAAACCCTGGAAAGTAATCGCTAGACATATTAACAGTTTGTCCTTCGAATATTGAATAATGATAGCTTAGGTATTGACTAGAATTAATCGCATTTTGTGTTAAAAATGGGCAGCCGTTTACGTTGAAATCTATCGTTGATTGAAATTTAAGTTATGCAGGGTACAGTCAAGTATTTAGTCGTGACTAATCATTTACAATTAACAATCAACAATAAAAAGGTACAAACAGCAGAAATAAAAATTGTAGTTTTATTTGGCTAATTAAAAATATGTGGCTAATTTTTTTTTAATTCTCTTCGGTCAGTTACCTTTATTTTTTGCTATACAATATGTAAGGCTATAATATATCAAAAACATTTGCTGCTCAGTTTTTTAATTTTCTTACAATTTTTCTCGCATTACTGAGTGTGACATTTCCAATAATGGTGATGATTTTAATACCACAAAAATTGTATATTGCTCTTGTGGTAGCTTGCTTTATGCACTAAGAATGTGATATACAGATTTTTCGCAACAGAAATAATATATTTACTACTACAACAAAAACAAGTACTACTACTACTACTTTATTATTATTATTATTATTATTATTATTATTATTATTATTATTATTATTATTATCATTATTGTCTCTCTATGGGTTTTTTTACATCAGTTTTAACAGGTGGTCTTTCACTGGAGTCTAAATGAAAGCAAATCTCCTTAGGCCTCCAGAACTCTCCTCAGTATTCCAGACGATCCTAGCAATGCTGTGATCTGGGTGGTCTCGATTCCTTTTCTGATCTTTAACACCTCCACTCCATTCTAAGCCTTTGGGGAACACCCCAAGAACACAAAATACGCATTCCACAATTTTTTGCTCATTAGCAAGATCCAAATATTTAAATTGGAAATAGTTAATGGTTTACTTAGAGATATGTACTTTGCAACTAAAATGTCGGCGACAAATCTTTTTAAAAAGTTCATAGGTTCAAGTCAGGATGGTGCAGATGGTAAATGTAAGACTTTAAAAAAAAAGTTCGGAAAAACAATTTGAGTTGAGCGCAAATTTATATTCTAAAAAATTGTATTATTGTTTCTTAATAAACACGCAATAAACTTGCCAAATATATAGATGTTTATTATGCCAAGCCAAGACAAAATCAAATGAGATAAAATGTAGAGAGGAAGAATATTTCGTTATATCATATTTCCAAATGAGAAGAACATCTCTGTTGAAATTCTAGCTTTCACCTGGTTGTCAACACTGATCTCTTCGCTGTAAGAAATAAGCAAATATCTCAACCACTAAGTATGATTTTACTAATGTTACTAGTGTTTCTTGTTTCCAAACACATTAATTATTTGCTTCAAGTTTTCTTTCTCTTGAAAAAAATGTACATGTAACACTGAAAGACAGATACGCAGATAGAAGTAGTAACGCACCAAATTAAAGATGATTGCGACACCAAGTGAAAAATGTTTCTCCGTATTGACATTTCTAAGACTAGATATTTACTCGAAACCGCTATTAATTATATGAAGGAACATAACGGAGTTTGTTGTTTTTCGCCATTCTTTTCTATTCCTGTTTGAATTTATTTATGCTTCTTTCTTACAACTGGATTACTGATTTTATGAGTGTCATGTTGTGGGTAGGTCTTTGTTCCGACGCGAATAGAACTCTACATATGACATTTTTTCATTTCATTTATTTATTTTATTTATTTGTTTATTACATAAAATTTGAAGTTCTGCAATTGATAGCTCAGTTTGTTTCTTATTCTCAGAGGATAGCTCACGTCTTAAACGTCAGTCACGGTAGGTTTTTAGATGCTGACAATTTTCTTGTAACAACTATCGCAACGCTGTAGTCTCTTCAAAAAAGAGAATCCTGATTCTGATAGTTTTTTTAAGCAATTGTCCTCTTTTCTTCATGTATGGCAGTATTAGTTTGACCGACAGTCACTTGATAGATATTGTCAACGTTTTTTTTTTGTTTTGTTTTTTTGCAATACTTTGATATTCTTGCTCTCAATTTATATATATATATTTGTTTGGTTGAATTAAGCACCTAACACAAATCGACACAAACGCTTAACTTTGAAATAATGCTAATTTAAATGTGAGTAAAATTAGCATACAAATTCAAAATAAAGTGATTGTATGAAAGCATGGGCAATTTAAATGTAATATTATTTTAACAATAAAAACTGAAAGGAAAAATAGATTAGAAAATTCTTTCAAAGACTACATCTTTGCAGAGGGGTAAGATCCCCTAATGAGTGTACTGATATGACACTAAACAGTCTGATAATGAGGTCCCAGTAATGCTGGGGCCTTGTGGAATACGGAACGCCCCTTTATTGCCATTCCTCCCTGGTCCACTCGGGTCCGGCGTGGTAGCACCTGATAGGGCCCTATCTATGGGTTACTTATGCTAAACTGAATTGTTTGATTAAACTGAATAGCTTGAAATAGAAATGTTTTTGACAATTAAACCGTACTTACATTTAAACTGCATGCTTATTCTAAACTGAATTATTTGAAATAGAACTGTTTTTGACATTGAAACTGTATTTACACAAAACAGAATTGTTTAACATAGAACTGTTTTGACATTTAACTGTGTGTAAACAAAATCTATACTTATACTAAACTGAATTAGCTGAATTAGAACTGCTTGACTAAACTGAATAGCTCGAAATAGCAATGTTTTTCCCAATTGATCTGTATTTACATTTAAACTGTGTGTTTATGCTAAACTGAATGATTTGAAATTGAACTGTTTTTGACATTGAAACTGTACTTACACTAAACTGAATTGTTAAATATAACTGCTTGAATAAACTGAATAGTTTGAAATAGAAATGCTTTTGAAAAAACTATGTACTCATAAACTGAATTGTTTGAAATAGAACTGATTATTCACATAAAAATGGATTTGGCGTTAAATAACCTACAAAGGTTGATATGCCATAAAACCAAACCAAACCAAACCAAAAATCAGGTTTGAACCATATAAAATAAACTACAAAGAAAATGGTAAAAAAAAACAAAAAAACAAGAAACCATAAAACTAAAACGCTAATAGGAAGAAAAAAGGGTGATAAAGTAATTTCAGAGATGATTCAAGTAACAAACGAAATAAGTTGAGGAGGCCATTTCAAAAAAGTGAAAGAACCAAGAGTAATATCGACCCAAAACAAAAGCATTGAAATTGATTAAATAAGGAAAGTTAAGCTATACGAAAATAGCAAATGGATATCAAATGAGAAAAGATAAATGGTGGATTGTATTATAAATTAATCCGGTGAAATAACTAAAGTTATAAAAATATTCACTGTTGAATGAAGAATGTGATTCTTAAGAAATCATTCAAATAACTTGTTTTCAGTCTTGTAAAAATGTTAGGATCTCAAAACAGAAAATGTTTTTGAAAATGAAAAAAAAAAGTAGATATAAAAATGGGTTTTGAGGCAAGGTTTTGTTGCAAACAAAAAATTTACGACTATCAAATCTTAATTGTAAATGTTTTTGTAAAAGAGTAATGTAAAAGAGTAACAATGATGTGAAATGTGAAAATGAAGATGAAGAATCCTTATAGAGACGCTTCCAAGGAAACAGGCATGAAACTGAAATAATTAGAAACTCGAGAAGGAACTAAAACCATAGCTTTTTAAAAGCTTATACAAATAATTTGGAGAGTAGTGTAATTTTGAAGAGTACTGGACATTGTCACTTCAGTGGTAGCAGTTACAGACTCCTGGTTTGAAAAGGAAAGCATGATGATAAATCAAAGTAAGACTGAATGTTATATTTACTGTTTTCTATTTCATACTTTGAAAGGGAAAATGTATGTTATTTGTGCCTAAAATTGTACTTTCAAGCCACAAGTTGATATAAGGTACTTTATTTTAATATATTGATTACATGCACATGATGTTTTAAAATCAGTACTCATTGCTGGTTTTCCTTATAAAACTATAGTTTGGTCCGGTTACCGATACCAAACAATATGTTTAATATGTATGCATGGCACTAAATGTACAACCATCGCTTGGCCGTCGAATCCTGCGTCCGTGGATTTTCAAGCATCGGATGTAATACTATCGTTTTGTCCGGCACCAAATGTAACACTGTGGTTTGCATCGTCTGGGCACTTATCTTCGGCACGGTACCAAATATAGTAATATGGTTTGGCCCGGTACCAATTATAATATCGGTTGGTCTGGTACCAAATGTAATACTATGTTCTGGGGTCTGTTACCATTTGTAACGCTATTGTTTAGGTACGGTACTAAATATAACGGCACATTTAGATGTAACATTTCCTCTCAAAGATTTTTTTCTCAAACTCGCGGTCAAACCAAACCAGATAATAAAATAATTAACCATCTCAGCAACTGGATCATATCCTGAATGAGAAATGAATTTTTCATCAATAAATGTTCTGTAAAAAACCTCAATCTAAAACTAAAACCTTCGGTAACCTACTTCGCCATATACTTATGAGTTAGTTACAGATTTTACATTCTTCTCTCTATCTCTGCATCATTAAAACTGTGATCTATCTATCTATCTATCTATCTCCACTCGTGACACCTTGAGGCACGTAACATCCTTTATATCCAAATGTTTCAAATCATCAATGGTCATTACATTTCCATCAGGAGACTCATGAAAAATTCTCTCAACTAATTTCTTTCGTTTGTTCATTCGGTATTTTTTCACAGTTTTTACCCTTCCAAATAATCGCCCGAAAAATACTTTCAATTTACTGTCAATTTCCTTTTGATTTATTCCTAACACAATCTGCATATCTTTTCGAATTTCTTTAGTCCTCAACTTTTCTCATTTGAATTTTCTACCTTAAATACTAAGACAAAATTAGTTCTTTTAAATTAAATGAAACCTACACGTTCAAGCTTTTGATTATCCGCTAACCACATTATAAAGAGCGGTCAATTAGTCTGTCATCTATTACGTTGGTATTACTCCAATTAGAATCGTAAATAATCATCATATAATATTCAGATTATTGGGATTGTCATTGATGGACAACTTATTAAAGAAAAGCTACAATTATCCAATCTAAAAAAATGATGATGTTAAAATGTTCAAAATTTGATTCGTTTGTTCTATTTTAGCTTTTCTTTTCCACGTGAATTTAGTATTAAATATTCAAGCCGAAGTATTTGTCCACGCCGAATAATAGGCTTGAATTTCAGGCACGACAAGAATAATTGACAAATGTGGGACAGTACAGCCGTCCGCATCAAACACGGGAGTGATTCCGCTTGACCGTTCCGTTAGTCTGTTAAAACTTCGGATGACAGAACAACTCCGCTACTTGCTCATGTTGTTTTTTTAAATACAGAAATCTGATCAATCGCTAATCGGAGTCGCCGGTTGATGAGCAGACGGATGGGACCAATACCATTAAGTAAGCAAAAAAAAAAGTCGACGCCAACGCACGAAGAACAAAACATGGCTGGCAAAAATAACAATATTCAATACGAAAAAATGTCATTCAAAAATGATACATACGTGTATATTCATCCATCACGGAGGTGGTAAGTTTTAGTCCGAGACCAATTCCCGAATTAACAGTTCGTCAATTCCCCGTATAAGTTTTAGGCTTTTCAATTCTCATTGTCTGACGCAAACCAATCTGAAATGGTGGTTATATTTGCTTTCCTAGGTACTACTTCACAAGGGCTCATAACGTTATTCTTCTTTGTTGTTTTGTTTCGTTTTTTCCACAGAGTTGTATTATGGCCGGCTTTCTTCGCTTTTTATTTTTAGACAGTCTGGTGCAAAGTCAAAATTAAGGGTTTCGTGGAAACTGCTCACCGGCTCACGTGTGATCTTTCTCTCTATCTTTGTCTTTGTCTCGCAAAAATATATCATCTCGAGTTTGCTTCGCTTCTTTATCTCCATGGGCTACCTCTATGCGTCGCATTATCTCAGTCCCTCTTCGCTTCTTTATAAGGTTGTCTATCGGTAGGGCTACCCCACATCTAAATAACATGCAATATGGCTTTCTCTGCCGCTCTACTCTGACTCAAGATTAGAACCCAGAGTTTCGTGAAATCTAGTAGCGAGCGGACTTCTACTCGTCTCCAATGATCTACCCGGTGAGGGAAAAACCCTCTCAATTTATGTATATATTCATATAGATCAGGGGTGAAACTGACAAAAAATATCAATTTCCTCCTAATTTGGATTTCACTAATTTTCTACTGACGTATATTATATCAGGATTTTTTATTTAAAAAATTCCATATTCGAATTTAGGAAATAGGTTATTCCAATTTTAGATTTTCCTACTGACTCGCCTAAAACATTTGGGGGCTTTTGATCTGAATTCGGTTTTTTCACTTCAAACCGTCCCGGAATAAAATAAAATAAAATAAAACTTATTATATATTATCATAAGTTTAAAACCTCGAATTTAGTCATTAGAAATAATTCCTCTCCCTCGATTGGAGTTTTGCAAAAGACCAACGTTATATATAAATTTAAATGTCCTTTAGGAGATTGTATCTCTGATAATAATAATATGTATGTTGGTTTAACCTCAACTACCCTGTCGAGGAGACTTACAATGCACCTTTTTGATACAAGTTCAATAGCTCAGCATTTAGAAAAACATTCATCCCCAACAACACAACTACGGAATATTCTCACCGACAACACAACAATATTAGAACATCAAAATAATAAACAAAAACTTCAGATTCTCGAAGCACTACATATTAGAAACCTGCAACCAACACTTAATAGAATTAATTTTCAAACCAGTGCTAATGTACTTAAATGTCTTTAGCTACTGGCACTAATTATAGAATTCCATTTAAAAGCAAACGCCATAATCTTCAACAACAAAGACGCCCTTACACAGTAGTAATATGCTAAAACAAAAGTTACATCACTTTTGTAATAGATCCTCCCCTGATGATGGCCCAAAGTCGGGCAGAAAGTGCTAGGGATACATACAACTATGGACAATACATAAATCAATTCCCCCCGAATATGATAAAAGTAATACGGGAATTCGAACAGATCCAGAAGAAAATATGTCGACATAATATATATATATATATATATATATATATATATATATATATATATATATATATATATATATATATATATATATATATTCAATGATCCTCTTAGTCAATATTTCAGTTAGTTATTTATATTGTGTAATTTATAAAGTGTAATAAACGAGAGTTAATTTCATATCCATTCATTCTTAGAACGTTAAGATGATACCTGTTTCAAAAGAATTTGCTGTACAGAATTTATTGACCTAAACATGTTCTCTTTCACAAATGAAATAAATAGATTTAATAGAATCTCTTATATATTGTATAGATTTAAATTCTAATATTTGGATATTAACAATGGGAAAAGCGATGAAACCGTATACAAGAAACCAAATATTACTATTGATTTTTAACTAGGTGTAATTTGAAAATTACTTCTGTTGGAAGATATAATTTCCTTTCTTCCTTCTTTCTTTATCAATTCTTTTAAATCTGTTGTTTCTATTTGTTTAACCTTTCTCTAATCAATTTCATTTACTCATTTCCCTTTCTATTTTTAAATAATCCTGTTACCAACCCCTGTTCCTGACCTTTCCCCGCTTCGTTTATACCTCTCTCTGTCTCTGTCTCTGTCTCTGTCTCTGTTCCTTCTTTCTTTCCTTCATTTCAGCCTTTTTCAGTTACTTTTTTACTCGTATTGTCTCCCTTGATTGCTTTTCCGTTCTGTCCAGACTTCCCTGAGGTCATCAATTTTTCGTTTCTTTCCTTCTTCATTCATTCATTCTTTTTTTTTATCATTCTTTATTTTCATCTTTCTTATCTTTCCATTATCTATTGTTTTATTGTTAAAAATTCCAACATCTTTTTATAATTTCATCTCCAAATTTTACTTCCCTTTTGCTTGTTTTTTTCCTTTTTTCTCTTTTTCTTTTTGTCTTTATTTTTTTCTTTTTTGTTAATTTATCTGGACTTTTTATCTTATTTTCCTTTCCTTTATCTAAATTTCTTTTTATATTTATCCTTCGTCTTTTTTTTTCTTCTTCCGAATCTTTTGTCTTTTCTAGTTTTTTTTTAAATACTTTACATTCAAACTTTTTCCATCTAATTCCAATTTCTTATTCTATTATCTTCTCTCTTCCTCTTTTTCGAACTCCGATATTTTTTCTCTTTTTGGTTTTACTGGCATTTTCTGGTTTCTTTTTTCTTTCTTCAGTTTTCCCGTTTTTGTTTTTGGTTTTGGTTTTTTGTGTTTTTTGTTTTGCTTTGTTTTGTTTTGTTTTGTTTTTTTTAACTTTTACTTTTATGTTAATTTTTACTACCCTTTTTCATGCTTTATTTTTCACTTTTTTCCTCATTTTTAAATATTTTCTTTTTCTCTTTTTTCCATGATTTTTTTCTTTTTTTTCTAATTTCCTTCGAACCACGTACTATATTTTTTCAATTCTTGCAATCTTACTTCTTCCATGTCTACATTTTTTATCTTTTTCTTCTCATCTGATAACTTTTCACAAGTCTAAACTCACACATTCACTTATCGTCTGGAAAGCTGCCAGACACAATCACGTATCAGTTGAACGTACTTACGTCACCTTAAATCTACATTTGTTTTTATCATTCCTACCAAGAGCAATTGATTCACGAAAATGTGTCTCATTGGACAATATGTATACCACATACATTCATGATTTACGAATCAGAGTATCAAAGAAAGAAATTCCAATCTATTCGTGACATTCTCAATTAAACAATTAACGCCGTTAGATCATAACGCATATAACATATATATATAACATCTATAATCAACGCCTTTTCCTTTCTACAAATAGGAACAACCACCGATGTAGATACAAACATGGATTTAAAAAAATAATTACCAACTTTGAATATAAAATAATCCATCATCTAATTTTAAATGCATTTTTAGAACAAAATGATTTATGTTTAATTTATGCAGTAAAATTACTTCCGTTAAATATAATTTACAATACATTTTCAAGTGGATTTTTATGGTTTAATTATTTCCATAGCGTACCACAAGCAAATAATTTACAGGGCATAATTTTGCAAAATCTTTTACAATATGTTTTCGTTGTAAATTATTTGTTGCTTTTTTCAAAGTAATTACTTTGCAAAGCATTTTTACAAATCAGCATATAAATTCGTTTTCACAAAGACTTTTAACATATTTTTTCTTAACTATGTTATTTCTAATTTGAATATTATGATACATCAAGAACATCTGCCGTAAAGTACTCAGTAGTAAACTTATTCAACGAATCAATAGAGTGAGTTTGATCTTCACTGTGCCCTACTATAATGTCATTGAATCAAATTAATCCCAGTTTAGTAAATCCAGTAAAGGTAGCAATTATTTGATTTTATATGTCTTGTATCGGAAAATGATTGCATCTTGATGGACGAAAATTAGTTTTTATTTGTAAATGAAACTGAAGATAAACATAGTATGTTATTTTGCTGACCTCCAATGTCAGGAGAAGTTGCTGCAGGTCAATAAAGAATCATAATTCCTATTTCAAATAAAAAAGAGTAGGACAATATGGTTGTTGAAAAAACCGTTCCTTCTTGTCCCAAATTCTTGTTAATCCAAAAGCATTATCAAAATAATTTCTTTTTTTACTTTATCAGAATACTGTTTGATTTGTGATCATTTCCATTTTAAATATGTTAGAATTTGCCAAATATTGATTACTTTTATTCCAAGCAACAGTTAGTAGCCTTGCTAGGAACTGTATAGACTGTTTAATTGTTTGTAACTTAAAGCATCGATCTGTGGTTTTACAAATATCAAACTCCATATATAAATTATAACAAATAATAAATATCGAAAAGGTGCTTATCCCTTTCAGTTCTATAGCAATATATCAACTTCAAGCAAGATACCCATTTTTACATGCAAAACGTTTGATCAACAAATTGCTATTTTCTTGGAATGAAATAAAGCTTTTCTTCTAGAAACTGAATTGATTTTAACAACGTTCCATATTTTTTCTGGATAAATGCATTTGTTTTCATCCATTTGAATGTTATCAGCCAGTGGTAGGGAAGAATTCTTACTCCTAACTTAACATGTTTCTTATTTCTGACAAAATTTCTTTTTTAAGAAAGAATGAAATTATTGCTTCTCTTGTTGGGAATAGAATAAATTCCTGCATCAGCTGGTTGAAAAACTCTTTTTCAATTGAAAATATTCTGAGGCTTAAATCAATATAAACTGGGTGACGACTGCAGCATAAAATTAAATTTGCATCAATGTTTAATTTACAATAGATTTTCACACTTTCCTTCACTTTTTCCAAATAATTCTGGGGTTAGATCTAATCTAAACCATTCTGAGGGAAATATCTTATCTTCACCAATGTTTTCTAGAAATTAGCGCGACCAAAATGATGAAATTAAATTTCTAAAATTATAGATTCTGCATACATTGGATGGTAACAGAAATTCTTTACAAAGATGACCTACAAGAGAAAAAAAAGGATTGAAAAAATTTTTGATCAAATAAAAAAATCAATCAAGTTTTTAGTATATGTTTCATCTATTTTAAGAGTATTTCCAAGTGCCAAGAGATCCTAAAAGGCTTGTATTGACTAATTTTTAGCTAGCATCTGCATCTATGATAAAAATTAAGAAGAGTTAGTTTGACTGACTTCTATAATCGGCTAAACAGTTTGATGTAGAGTTAGAAAATTTGCTCGGGACGCCGGGGAAGGTTTTAACAAAGAGTTTCTTTATTCATCATGGAGATGAGATGTTATCAGAAGACAAGACATGACTTGGGCGGGTGCAAGAAATTGAAATAATTTAAATATTAAAACTTCAAAAGAAAAAATGAATTATTTGTCTCACAAAAATTATTATTCACACCTTACACCTTATCAATTACATTTATACTTAATTCTTCATTCTGGAAAGGTAAAATAATTACAAAGTATTATAATATAATACAAAGTATTATAATATAATACTTAGGACAAAGTATTATAATATAATACTTAGGACTCATAATCCAAACAAAAAATATTTAAGTTGATAAATATTATTCATTCAAATTGAAAATATCTTTTTACAAATTCCATGAAATTTTTCATGGAATAATATTAACTTCATAAGATGATGTAAAAATATTACTGATAAATCTCTTTTGAATTTATTATTATTTATAGTTGCAATTACTGTTTGTTATTGTTCTGTGTAATTTTTTTAAAGACGACTGTGATTTTAAAAATAGGCATCATTCCGAAAAAGGAAATATATGGTTTTTGAAAAATAAATACGTAAGTTTCCTCGAGTGTGTCTAATAGCATGCACGTATCGTGCCACTGCTCATATCAAATAATGTCACCATTTTTCATACGATCTTCTAAGCATAAAACGTCTTTAATTTTCATTATAACCCACTGCAATCCAAGACCAAATTTCTTATCTAGCGAAAATAAGTGCTTAAGCTAGTGTTATCATAATGAAATTAATCAATCAGATAAATATAGTTTTGAAAAGTAAGAATGCACGGAACAAAACTGATCTGTTACTCGTTGCTGGTACTGATAACAGGGTTAGACATGATCATATTTTTTTAATCTGCAGACAATTTTGTTAAAATTTTTCCTGACTTTTTCTACTTAAAACATTTTTTATTTGGGTCTTTAATCTGATACATACTTTCGCTTTTGGCCTTAGCTATAGTTGCACACACTTATGTATTATACCATCTCTGTAACATTTTCACATTTCTTTAATTCTATCTATCTATCTATCTATGCCAGTCTTTTTCGATTCTTCTCACTATTCAGTCGAGAGTAAGTAATGTGCACTTCCGGTCAAATATCAGTATTGTTAGATGTTTATTATCAAAGCCGGTTCCCTTCTCTCATGTTCTTTCCTTTACCTATTAGTCATAACATAGCTTTACGAGGAAAATATGCATTAGACTTGTATATCAATCGATATATTTTTTTTATTTTCTTTTTCTTTAGTGCATCTATTTTTTTCTTTATTTTTGATACTAGTTTTTTGCTTAATATTATTAGGAATCTTCTCCCTTTATTTATTATTATTGATATTGATCTCTTTTTCCTCCAAATAAGAAAACGAAGGTAATGAATATGACAATTGTAGTCGAGAATTCAATTCTTAGCGGGCAAAATCGGATTCTTCAACAAAAATGAAAAGGTAGAATATTCAAGAGTACAATTCTTCGTTTATTTTCTTTAGGGTGACAAATAATTCAGTTTTGTATCTATATCAATGATAAACTTGTAAACAAATAAACGATAGACGATAATGTTACAATAATTTCTACTGTTACATCATTCTAGAGTAAAAGTTTTATTCAGATGACATTTTTTAAATATGACCCGGCTGTCTTTTAAATGACCGACACAATGATATGGTTGGAGGCGAAAAAAATACAAGCAAAAATCAATACACTTAAAAATGTCTGCAACAGACAGCTGCCTTGACCAAGGAAACGTGGGAATTTCAAACACTGGGGAAAATGAAGAGTGCGCATACATTCAATCGATATTGGTAAATTGCTTGTATTGTAATAAGCATGATATTGGAGGACTATCTAGGTCAGTATGAAAAAAGTTACAAATAACATTCTGCCAGTACACCAATTGATTAAAGGAACGATGAAACCAACCTTGTCGTGTATGTCAAAAGTTTCTGGATAGAGACTAGCGTGAAAAATAAATTGAATGAATGATCTGGAAATATGTTGGTTGACAGATATTCAACCAAACTTAAAAGTCATAAAATACATGACAGCTCTTTACGTTATACAAATAAAAAGAAATCGTGTCTTTTTCAAATTATACTCTGTTAAAGTTATCAAAATTTCATTTATAATGCTGATTTTATATGTAGTTTAGAATATTCTATAAGAATACCGACTTGCTACTGACAAATAATATACCAATATTCATATGATACTTTATTTTGTCAGTAATGCTTGAATTAATTCCTTACCACTAAAAATTTTCTCCTGATTTCGAATGCATAAAAACAGATTGAATGTCGAAATTTGTTCGAATAATAATTTATTCATCAAATTTCATTTTTTCGATAATTTTACTCAGCTTATTTTGTTTATTTTCATCAATTTATAGCTGTATGAACAACCTTTCAGCACCAGGATCAACTGTAACTATTATTACTACGGATTATTCAGAGAGAAGTGGAGCTAAATGTTCTCTGAAGTTAGTATTTTGTGTAAATTTTCTCATTGAAGAATCGTTTTTATTTCTAATTTGAATGTTAAAATTTGTAATTATTAGCATTTTATTTTCAAGATACAGGACCAATCTCGGAAGGGCTTTAGCGTTTTAACAAATGATTGAAAGTTCGTTTTTTATAAGCATTCCAGGAATAAAGAATTTGCGTGTGGCAAAAATTAGATTCTTCAAACAAACATCAAAAGTAAGAAGCAATAGATTTTAATGTATCTTTCTCTAAACAAAAGGTCATTATTTGTTTCAGGTTCTACAGAAGAATGCCTGTGACAGTGACTTGGCAGCATTTATTGAGACTTCTGGAAACATCAAAGTGAATTATATAAATTTTTGCGTGTTGATATATATTTGTATGGAAGACGTAAGAATGTTTGCCAACACTGAACACTTGTGTATAAATACATTTTCATGACATCATTCTTACGATTTGCAATGCTTAAATGAGTTAAATCGTTGTACTATAATTGATCAAAACAAGATAGAAGAAAGGAATCTTATTGATCAGCAGTCATACGTGTACCAATCTATGGAAAATGTTTTCAGTTACTCTAAATTACATACATAATACACAATTTTCATATTTTGTCTATGGTTTGATAGTGAACAATTTACTTTCGTTCGACTCACTTAAGCTAGATATATTAAAAATTTTTGATAAGCGGAAGTGCTTGACAATTAGCATTTGACAGTTATCTTTCTCAAGAAATTATAGTGAGCATGAACAAACATTCTAAACAATTATTATTAAAACCCAAATTGTATTGGAAATTGCTGTATTCTATAAAAAAAAAGTTTTGACATTATCAAATAAAATTACAAATTAACAAAAATCAGTTTTTGAATCAGGGTAAGGTTCAGATTTACGAGTGACTTGTTTTAAATTCAGACTGTTTTTACTTAAATGGTTTCTTTATACACTATTTTCAAAAAGAAGTAACACCCAAATAATACAAAATTTTTACAGTTTGTGGAAATCTAATTGAAAAGAATTATTTTCCATAGTAGAAACTTAACTTTTGTTGAATGAAACAGTACTAGTTTTTAAAACTATTATATTTATCCTACGTAAATTGTTTTCAACTTGCCTGGATAAAATTAATCGATTCAGTCTTAAAATTCATAACATGTATTTTATGCTTAACATTATATAGTGTGACGTGGTATGCTATAGAGAGAGAGTGAAGGAGAGGACAATACTCTTACCCCTCTTGATTTAAATCAATAGACATTAAGAAAGATCAGAAGACAGGGACCGACCGTTGAAGTGGTAGGGGAGAGAAAGCGTAAGCTAACTGTACCCTCTACACTTTAGCCTGTTGAAACGACAGAAGTCAAGGTCAATCGGGTGGCGTGATTCGGCGAAGTGGTGGAAAAAGATAAGTCAAATGATTGGTCGACAGAATCTTCGCGCCAAAAAAGCCGGCACGCGTTAGAGAAATTTGGAGAAGAATCTTTAGTTTGGGCAAACCCAGCGTTGGAACAAGATGCTGAATTCAACAGGCTCCGGGAAAAGATGAACTCACCCGTACAAAGAGTAAAATCTGAACTCTGACACCTGTCAAAGATAAGTACAGTTCAAACCGTTTTCTATTTCCACGCCTTAGATATTGGAAAGTGGTATGTATTCAAAAGACTGTGAATGTTCTGTTTCACCAATTGTTTAAAATATTGTATGAACATTTCTGCTCACCCCAGTCCGGCGCATTAGATACTTTCTGTTGAAAGTGAAAGAAAGAGAGAAAAAAGAGAAAGAAGAAAAGGGACTGTTGAGAGACATTTTTCTTTGATGTTTCCTTTTTAACTAAATATTATCCGGTGTTTGAGAAGATAAAAAAGAGAAAAGAAAGAACTGATTATTGAATTTCCTCTTTATTTGCTTTGGTTGTCTCGTATTAAAGATGTCTGTTATATTTTAAAATGCACCCATGTATTCAAACGTTTTGATTGAGTTCTTTCCTCTGTTGATTTGACTTTTTGCATGTGTCACGAGGTCTACCACTGAGAGGAGAGAAATAAGAAATTTCTATTACCCCTCCGTGTTTGAATTAACAGGCCGCCAAAGATTGACCGTTAAAAGAGGAATAAGGAATGTAGGTCAACTTCGGCCGGCCTGTTGGAGAAAGTAAAGAATGTGGGTCAGGCTATCTGTACCCCGTAACCTCACTCGGATGAAAGAGATAGTAGTCCGAACGGATCACTTACAGAAGAAAGAGGCTAAATGATTGGCCAGAATCCTAAAGCAGAAGTAGCACCCTTTTTCGTCGGCGGAAATAGGGATAAGGAAATCAATTTTGAAAAGAGATGTCGCCGTGGATTGATGGGGCGAATCTCGTGCCAAACTCCGGGCGAAAAAGCAGAACCGGGATTTTCAGGTCAGTAGTAGAGGTGATAAGATATATTGAAACTGCCGCCGAAATTACCGGGGGAAAGCGGAAAGAATCTTGGACAAGAGGTACCTATGCCTTCAAGCCAAAGCTATATATATAAAACCCCGCTAGCCCGTAAAAGAGAAAATACTCTCCGAAGGAACCCTTCAAAAAGCTAAGTACTGCAATTACATATTCTCTCTCCCTCTCAATTTAAAGAAAGAAGAAAGAAAAGAAAAAGGAAGAAAGACATTTGTATTTATGTATCCGTTGATAATATAGCTGACACGTTAAATACGTGTGTCCGCATGTAGTAAAAAACCTTGTTATATTTTAATGTCCCCACATGTTGAAATTTATTCATTGTGTTGTCTGCCTGTCAAGTTGTCAATTGCATGCTCTCTTTTCAGCTTCGGTCGCCTCATGTTATTCTCGCCTAAATTGTCCTATTCTTTCATTTAAAAATATTAGACGGGAAACCAGAATTGTTGACTACTATAATTAATATTATTATATCTAAACCTAGAGGCCCATATCTTCCATTATCCTAGGGGTAAGAAGAGGTAGTGGTCTGGTGGGTGTGTGTGTAACGTGAAATTTGGAAACCCCTTTCCCGGGGTGGTCAGTCTAGCCCCAAATTAACCCCCACATAATATGCCAGTTCCTATATGCCCGAGAAAGGATTCTGAACTAGGAATTATTCTACGAGGGATCAAGTGCCAGGCCGCCCCGTTTTTACACGTGCGAAAAAATAAACTCCCGTCTTGGGATTAATAGTTTAGACCACGTCACACGTGTATCTTATATCTCGGCCTCATTTTGCTTTCATTCATTCTCGCTAACTCGTCTCGTTGCCTACCGAAACATAATAAGAGAATATGGAACTCCAACCACAGTTAATATAATCTAACCTAGAATCTCGTTCCTCGTGATATGAAGGGATAAGAGGACAAGAATGATTTTAGCAACTTTAAATTGTAAGCACATCCACTAAGGCCAACACATAAGTAACTTCCTTATATTTTGATTTTTGTGGCAAGAAAATGGCTGCTCGTTTTGAGCAATTCTAACAGCACAAATAAAAAAGACTAGTAATTTAATTGTAACATTTTACAAATAGAGGTCAGCGTTTATAACACAGAATTTCAGTACCTGATTATAAGAGCAGGCCATAATCGTCGTAGCACTACCTTAAATGAATGCCTAAAGAATTATACATTACAAAAATTAATGGGTTTTGACTATAATCTAAAGCACAATTTTTGTGTCAAAATACTTTTCCTTCGTACGAAACATGAAATGCTTAACAAGCGACAATAAAGAATTTATGTGGGTCTTACATGGTATATATTGAAGTTAATCTGGAAACAAATATTTATAACCACAAAATATGCCATTAAGGGTTTTCGGACTATTGTCTTCATCGTTATTTCCACAACGTTTTGGATTATATGTCCTCCGGCCTTCTTCAGGCGTTTGTCGAACTCGGGAACCTTCACGGAACTTTGAACTACGTTCTTTATTAAATCCACTGAGGTCGCCCGTTCTGATTCTGTTCGCCATAACCGGGTACAAGTGTTAAAATTGTTACTCACCTGTAGTGAGGATTGAACATGCAACCTCCAAATGATTGTCTCCTTAGAAGCTTAAGGGAATCAACGCATGTAACGGTTACGCTATGTGTCCTGCTGGACAATTCAGAGTGAATTTTTGGGACTTATAAACTTAATGTTCTTACTTGATTAGGATTACCACTATTATGTATGATTTTTTTACCTGTGCTCATATTCAGATTTTTTTTCATCTAGCCTTCTTAATAATCGGTTCCTATATTGTATTTTAAAAAATCACTCTGAATTTTCCAGCAAGACACAGCGTAGCTGTTATTGGCGTTTGCACAGGAGTATAAGACTAGACACGACAGGGTTGGCGAAGTGCTCCACTGGGAAATGTGAAAGAACTTTAAATTTGACCATACGAATAAATGATATATGTACAACCCAGCAGCTGTCCTGGAAAATGACATACATAAACTTCTATGGGACTTTGACATACAAACAGATCACCTAATCTCAGCCAGAAGACCAGGCTTTATCAACAACAAAAAAGAGAACTTGCAAAATTGTGGACTTTGCTGTCTCGGCTAACCACAGAATAAAACTGAAAGAATGTGAAAAGAAGGATAAGTACCTCGATAGAACTGTACCAATCTGATTGGTGCTTTTGGTACAGTAACTAAAGGATTATTAAAGAGACTGGGGGACTTTGAGGTTGGAGACCATCCAAACTACAGCACTACTGAGACCAGCCACAGTACTGAGAAGAGTCCTGGAAACTTGATGAGACTAGCTGTCACTAGGTCTCCTGAGAAAACCATCAGCTAAAATTGATTTGAAAAATTCTCAATGATATTCATTGAGAATTTTTCACATCAGTTTTAGCTGATGATAATAACAATAATAATAATAATAATAATAATGTCTGAAAATTTACAAAATATCCGAGAAGGTCATACACTTCATCCCGAAAGTCATGGAAAAATGAAAAGTGGAATTAGCAGCAAAAGAAAAAACCCTAGCAGAGATGAAAATCCAAAGAGATGTCTTCCAAGGAGACTCTCACCACTGCTATTTTTACAGCAATGATACCACTCAATTATATATTTAGAAAATACACAGGAGACGACAAGTTTTAAAATTCACTGGAAATAATCAACTACCTTATATCAAGATAATTAACAAAAATGAAAAAGAACCGGAGACCCTAATACCAATAATAAGAATATTCAGCCAGGATATAGAAATAGAATTTGGCTGTGAGAAGAGTGTCATGTTGATAATGAAAAGTGGAAAAAGAGAAATAACTGCCAAATCAGAAGAATTGCCAAAATTAGGAGAAAGAAAATTGCAAGTACTTGGAAATATTGGAAGCGAACCATCAAATAAACAGAGATAAAAGAAAAAATAAGAAAAGAGCTCTTCAGAAGAACAAGAAAATCTTTCGAAAGCAAGCTCTGCAGCAGAAATCTCATCAAAAGACAAACACCAGGGGAGTCCCCCTTGAAAAATACTCGGAACCATTTTTAAAATGGACCAAAAAATTGATGCACAAGGCCTCAGACCCGAGAGATTACAGAAGCTAACATTATGTGTCACGAAAAGAAAAAGGAAGAGGGCATGCCAGCATTGAGAATGAATCGATACAAGAACTCGAAGAATAATTAGAAAAAAAAGAAAGACATTAGTCAGTAATAGCAATGACCACATGAAACAAAATAGAAAAATAAAAATTAGAAGAAAAACAACTATATGGATATTTTAAGTGACAAGTAGATGAAATCTCACACGAGAAAACCTGGACATAGCAGAGACAGGAAAACCTCAAGAGCGAAACAGAGCGAAAACGATGCCATAAGGACCAATTCTGTTTAAGTGAAAATTAATAATACGCAACAGCAAGTGTTGGTTATGTGGTGACAGAGATGAAACGGTTAATCACATATGCGAATTCATCAAACAATCACAAAAGAAATACAAAACTAGGCTGGAGTAGGTGGACAGGTGATGCATTGGGAATCATCCAAGAAATTAAAATTTGACCATGCAACCTAAGTGTAAGAAGAAAGAATATGAACTGCTTCTCTTTCCCATTTATTGAACTAACACAAAATTGCGTATTGAAAATTTTCCAAAATTTTGATCAACGAGAACATGTACCTCGTGCAAGATTTTTCAGAGTGTCTTTGATTAGCATCCATTTGAGAAATGACGGACCAGAAACTCTTTCACTGATCTGTGTTAGTAAAAAAGATTGTCAGCAAATGCTTCCTGGAAGACTGTTGGGTATATATTGATAAGAAATCTCCTGCACGAATAAAGATTGAACAGCATGTGCCTTATGACCATTATGTGAGATTTCCATGAATAGAAAATGACATTGTTAAAAAAATATCAGACACTTTATTTTTTATTTTCAAATTTGTAATTTCGAATTTGGACTTTGTTATACTTGGTACTTTTTGTGAACAAAAAGTTTTGCTGTAGCAGATAAATTGAGTCTTGGCAATTGTTTTGTTTTTCCAAACTTTGCGAGGAATTTTACTGGGTCTTACTTGGCAGAAATACCACGGGTCCCATAATATCCTTTTGTAGATCTAAACAGCTGTTTAAATCTACATAAGGAAGTTATGGGACTTCACCTTGACCGATAAATACTCACTGGATGAGCTCATATTTATTATTATTGTTATTATTATTATTATTAAGTATTGTAAAATTATAAAAAAGGTCATTTTCCACGTTTCGACACGTTCCCCCATGGTATAAATGAAATAAAATGGAATCCATCGAATATTTTTTGTCTCTAATAAAGATGAACCTATTCAAAATCGAGAGTTGCAAAGTGCAAGTCAGAACTGACATACAAATCGAAAAATAGTAATAGACGCCAAATAAAGAAAAAAAGTAATAGCAAAGATTGCAGTAAATTCACCCCCACTTTTGTAAGATTTATACGGGAAATAAATCTCAGTAACGAATGTCCTTGAAAAATTAATTTGATAAATCTCAATTAAATCTCAAATTTAGTTCATTGCTTCTCAAATTTCATTTCACAGCCACAGATCTGAAATAAAGAATAAACGCTCGATAAGAGCCTCACATGTCTTTTAACTCAGAAATCCTAATGTAATAGTTGGTCTGTTTGAGCTACGATGACAGCCAATAAAATCTAATCATTAAAAGTTATTCTTTATATCTATATCTATAGAGTGATTTATTTACGATAACTCACGCTTAAAACAGAAGTTTACAGAAAAGAAAGTCATTCTTTATAACAATATCTATGAACTGATTTATTTACGGTAACTCAAACTTAACAGAGTTTTTTAAATCATTTTTTAAAAACCTAGGCTTGTTTGATTCTTTCTCTTCATTTGCTTCTTTTTTATGTTCGTTTTTACTTCCAATGTAATTTTTTTCATTTGTTAGCATTTTCTTTCATTATAAATCCTTTTTCTTGTCTTTATGTTTCTTATATATTCGAGTAATTGCATTTTCAGCTCTTTAGTTTTTGCTTCCATTAGATATTTCAATTTTTTTTGTTAAAAATACTACTATTTTTGTCGCTATCAATTTTTCTATTATCAAACTTTATCATATGAGTTTAAATCTATTTTTGTGATAGTATTTAAAAATTAGTTCATTACTTTTATTTAATAGTTGGGTAGTAAATTTATATCTAATGATGCTTACTTTTTCCTCAAGGCAAAGGTTACATCTATTATTATAGCTTCAAGGATTAGAAGATTTCTTAATAAATTTAATTTGTGGAATTAAACCCCTATGGAAAATTTATTAAGAAATCTTGCGAATAATGGAAGCTGACCGTCAAATGAGTAGAGATGAAAGAAAGAATTAGAAAAGAATCTCTCAGGAGAATAAGAAAGCTATTCGAAACCAAACTATATTGCAGGGATACCATGGCTGTCCCCACGAAAGATATTCAGGACCATTCTTGAAGTGGACCAAGAAGTGGACAAGAAAATTCATAAATATACATAAGGCCTTAAATTCCAGAGATGACGTTGACAGACTATATGTCAAGAAAAGAAGGAGGAAATGGACTTGCCAGCATTAAGGATAGCGTTGACGTATCGATACTAACAACACGAGGATCAACAATGGAAACAGCCAGAAAACAAAAATGGGAAGAAACAACTGTATGAATGTTTTAAGCGACTAACAAGCAACATCTCACACGAGAAAACGTTGATATGGCTAAGAAAGGGAAACCTTAAGAGAATCTCTCCAGAAAAAACAGCTCAAAATGCCATAGGGAACAATCATATCAACGCAAAAATAGATAAGATGCAACAAAACCACAGATGTAGGTCATGTGGTGATGGAAACGAAACAATCAATCACATAAGCGAATGCAGCAAAAGTTACACAGAAAGAGTATAAGACTCGACTCGACTGAGTGGGGAAGGTTATCCACAGGAAATCCACAGAAATTGTGCAAGAAATTGAGTTTTGACCATAGGATATGCACAACCCAGAATATGTCCTGGAGAGGGAAACGCACAGACTCGTCTGGGATTTTGAAATACAAACGGATCATCTAATCTCTGTCAGACTACCAGACCTAGTAATAATCAACAAAAGAGAGAACTTACTGAATTGCGGACTTTACTGTCCTGGCTTACCACAGGATAAAATTGAAAGAAAGCGAAAAGAAAGATAAATACCTGGACTTTGCCAAGGAATTGAAAAAACTGTGGAACATGAAAGGGACGTGATACCAACTGCGATTGGTGCTCTTGGTACAGTTACCAAATGATTGATAAAGAGACTGGAGGACTTGGAACTAAAAGGGCGAGTGAATACCATTCAAAGTACAGCCTTACTAAGATCGACCAGAAAATTGAGAAGAGTCCTGGCGACTTGAGGAGACTTGCTGTTTTTCAAACTCTAGTGGGAAACCATCGGTTAACACTGGTGCGAAAAACTCGAAAATGGGTAAATGATAATAATCATCATCATCATGTCGCGCTGCTTGCATCGATTTTTCTGACCCTCTCTCGCCACCTATCTCTACCATCCATTGCTCCCGGGAGGTCACCAAGGCTATATCCTGTATCGGCACAGAGCTGTTGTACATAGGTTCTAGCTGTTCGTCCTGCCTTTGCTCGTCCATGTAAAAGGGTCCATAGGAGTATGTCGCTTATGCGTTCGTCCTTACTTCTCCGGCAGTATCCCGCATGTCTGGTTCGTCTAACTTGGATAGTTTTCGCAATAGGTAGTAGATCGCCTGACAGCTGCTATTTTGTGGGGTGTTTCCTACAGGACTTGTTCAACATTGCTCGCAGCATTCTTGTGTAATTGTCGTCAAGCTTTTTCTCCATACGCTTAGGTAGCATCCATGTAGTGCATCCATATAGCAGTATCAACATGACCGCTGCTTGGAAAAACTGCGTTTTATTTTATCGGTCAGGTCTGACTTCCATATGACCGATAGCCTACCGTAGCTGTCCATGCCTTTGCTAGTCGCGTGTTAAAGTCTGTCTCGGTTGATGAGACACAGTTTCAGAGGTAGGTGAACTTGTCCACTAGTTTCAGAGAACTACCATTTAGTGTGGAGATGACGCCTCTTTGATTAAAACATATGTATTCCGTCTTGTGTGCGTTGTCATGGAGGTCTATGCCAGCATGTATCTGGGATTCGGCTTGGGTGGGTGTATTTGCCAGAAGCGCTAAGTCATCGGCGTAACCCGCATCCGTAATTGTATGTGCTTTGACAGCTTGAAACCGTTATCTTTCATTATATCAATAGACGTTCTAAGCACGTAGTCTAGGCAGATGATAAAGAGGTATGGGGCTAATGTGTCTCCTTGTAGCACACATGCTACAATGTCGAAGTAGTCTGTCTCCATCTGGGGTGTGGAATTTTACTTTCGTTTTTTTAATTTTCACCAATGGCGCGGGGTTCAATGACCGGGGTTCAATATCAAGTCGAGTCATACCAAAGACTCAAAAAGTGGTACTTGATACCTCCTTGCTTAACACTCAGTATCATAAGGTACGTTTCAAGGGTAAAGTGGAGCAATCCAGTGAAAGGAGTAGCGCCCTCCCTACACATCGGTGTAGTAGCTATTGAAAAGGGAACTTTTGGGTTGCCCTCGACTACAGTCGCCAACATTACTTTACTTATTATGGCTGCAACGGTTTCTTTGGGTAGGCCGTAGGCGAGTAGTATTTGCTCCATCTTCTCTCTGTGTATGGAGTCAAGGGCCTTGGAGAAGTCGACAAATAATATTGTTGCGTCAAGGTTTGTTTTAAGTACACCTTCTAGAATTCGTCAGATAATCAAAATTTGTGATGTGGATCGATTTCTCCGAAAGTCATTTTGTTTCTTCCTAAGTATCTTCTCAATTTTGGGTTCTATGCGGTTGCGTAGTAGAGCATTGTATATCTTGGCTACTATGGATGTAAGGTAGTTCTAGGCTATTTCGAGGTTACCTTTCTTCGGGAAGGTGGGATGCATCCCTTGTTCATCTATCTATTGTGTTTTGGTAAAATATGACATTACGGTGTCGGAGCATTATGTCGTCGAATTCCCTGGTCCTCCATACTTCTGTTGGTATTTCCTCAAACTGCTTTCTTATTTTAAGAAATCAAGAAAAAAAGAAAGAAAAAGGAAGTAAATAATAATAATAATAATAATATAATTGGTGCTCTTGGTGGAGGGACTGGAGCACGGACTGGATGACTCAGAAATGGGATGACGAGTAGAGACCATCCAAACCACGACAGAATACTGAGAAGAGTCCTGGAGATTTGAGGAGAGTTGCTGTCTCTCAAATTCCAGAGAGAAACCATCAGCTAACGCTAGTGTGAAAAACATGAACGGAGTAAAATAATAATAATGAATGTAGAGACTATGAAGGGAAGTACGTTTGAAAAGAAAACTGCATTGCCTTCTCTCAGGAACCAAGACTGGAAAACAATTAAGGTAGAAGCTGAAAAAAATAAACGAATTATTTACAAATATCCCAACAAACAACATCACAGAATTAAATGATCTAATCTATGCACGAGTGAAATTAGTCTGTAGAAAAATCGGAGTTTCCCTGAAGAACACGAACAGAAAGTCCATGTGTGAAATATCTGACGAAGGCATAAAGTTTATCGAGAAAACCATGGCAACCGGGAGATTGGTAACCTCAGTTAGCTTTTTCCTCCTGCAGTCAATTCCATTCTCCAGGTTTCCATGGTTTTCTTGATAGACTGCATGTCTTCGTCGGATGCGCTATCATCATTACTATTTGTTATACCGATAATGCCACTTAACCACATACTTAGGAAATGCACAAGTGGATAGGAAAAAGAATTGGAAACCCTAATACAGGTAGCGAGAATAGACAGTTAGGACATAGGGATGGAATTACGCATAGAAAAATGCACTACGGTAATAATGAGAAGCGAGAAACGACACATGACGGAAGGAATAGAACTACAAAATAAAGATAACATTTGAACGCTCGAAGAAAAGGAAACGTACAAATACTTGGGAATATTGGAAGCGGACACAATCAAACGAGTTGAGATGAAAAAAATTCTTTTTTTTTTTTAATCTCTCAGGAGAACAAGAAAGCTTCTCGAAAAAAACTGTATTGCAGGGATCTTATGAAAGAGATAAATGCCATGGCTACCCTCTCATAAGATATTCAGGACCATCCTTGAAGTGAATGTAGCCACTAGAAACAATACAGACAAAACAAGGATCAACTTAACAAAATAACTTGAAAAAATGGGAAGAAAATAGCTTTATGGATACTTCAAACGACAAACAAGTGAAATTTCGCACGAGAAAACTTGAACGTGGCTATGGAAAGGAAACCTTAACAAAGAAATTGAAACTATTCTAATAGCTGCACAAACCATAAGGACTAATTATATTAAAGCCAAAATATATGAGGCAACAGAATAGCAAGTGCAGATTATGTGGTGATCGAAACGAAACAGAAAAAGTTAAGACTAGACACGACTGGTGAAGAGAAGGGGATCCACTGGAAATTGTGCAAGAAACTAAGGTTTGACCATACGAACAAATGGTATATGCACAACCCAGAGACTGTCCAAGAAAATGAGACTCACAAAATTCTCTGAAATTTTGAGATACAAACAGATCGCCTAATCTCGGCCAGACGACTAGACCTAGTGGTAGTCAACAAAAAAAGAGAACTTCCTGAATAGTGGAGTTTGCTGTCCCAGCATACCACAGAGAAAAATTGAAAAAAAATTAAAAGAAAGGTAAGTACCGGGAAGATGCTAGCGAATTAAAAAATTGTGGAACATGAAAATGACAGTGACACCAGTTGTGATTGGTGCTCTTGGTACAATTACTAAAGGTTTGGTACAGAGAGAGGAGGACTTGAAAATAAGAGGACGAGTAGAGACTATTCAAACTACAGCATTGTTAAGATCGGCCAAGATACTGAGAAGAGTCCTGGAGACTTAAGGAGACCTACTTTCATTCAAGCTCCAGTGACAAACTATCGATTATCATCTGTGTGAAAAACTCTCAAAAGGATAAAATAATGATAAAAGTAATAATGATAGATTTGTAATAATCTTTATAATAGTTATCTTCTATTTTTAATGATATTATAAAGGATTAATTATCATAATGATGTTAATGATTTTAACAGTAATTATAATGGCAGTATTCAGAATTTTAAAAGATGTATAAATATATTAAGACATTAAATAAAGACTAAATTTCAACCTTAAGTAGAAATCAGATAAAACCTTAAAAAATCTTTTAACTTTATCTTTAGTTAAAAGATTTTTTAGGGTTCGCCACATTTTCCTAAATAAATAGATAAACAGCTAGAGAAATTTTTTCTTCAGATAAAATAGGTTAACGTATTGAAAAGATTTCAGTTACTGAAGGTCCTGTGAGTTCTGTTAAAAAATTTTTGAGATACATAAGGATACATGTCACCAGACATTGACATTACATCCGGTTTTGACACCAACTTCTAGCTTATATCTTTTTGTCCCACCCCCTTTTTCTTTCTTTCTTTATTCATTTTTTTAAACGAGTAAAAATCCATTAAAAGAATATTTTTGTAATTTTCTCTTTCCATTATGTGATGGCTATCTGAAGAGGTTGGTTTTTCATATGGATTGACCATCTGAAATAAATTTGTTGAGTTGTTCTTCCAATTTTAAGAATTTGCACTGTATAAAATTCATAAATTTATATATTATCATGCATTGAACACTCCTTGAGATTTATAAGAATCCTTAAATATATTGTCAAATTGAAGCATTCACAACTTATCTTTTTGGGATATATATATATATATATATATATATATATATATATATATATATATATATATATATAGCTCAACGTGTGTCTGTATTTGCATCTTTTGAATGAAAGGGAATAGAAGATACATAAAACCAAAGTATGTAATCTAATCTAAAATTTTACGAGAAAGACAATGAGTAACTTGATATTTACTTTCCTGTTCAATTAGGGGGAGGTTAAAGAGGGCAAACGCTCACGGGGAAAATTTAAATACATCTGATTGCATAAGTATTGTCGATTTCCCAAAATTCACCATCATACAATTATATTTAAGCCCCAAATGAGGTTTATAACACGGTGCAGAGCCCCTTTGGAAGTGAAAATATACCAGAATTGCTGAATCACATATTTCAAGTGTTAACTGATTTGATATATTATGTTCAGATTTCTAATTATTTCTCATTTTTCTTTTCTAATTGCTTTACTTTCTGTATTTTTTAAAACATATTTATATCTTTATGCGACCATGTCCGTGATATAAAGTTTGCCAGCATCATACTTGATTTGTTAAGTATCATAAATAGTTATAATAAAGATGTTACATTATTTCAATTGTTAGTGTTGTGATTCTTGCAATATGTATGTTTTTATAATTTTCCTTAAGCTTTTATTTAGTTGCATATTACATGCAAAGCCGCTGTGAGATTGCTGCTTCAATTTATAAACCAAAATATTTTGAATGGCACAAAATTTATTCGTCAGAGTGAATCTGGCTTTTTACTTAAAAGATCAATTGGTTGCTATACGAGCTTCAACTTTCTTTTAATAAATTCATATTCATGACTTCAAAAAAGAAACTTTGCTTCTCTTTAAGATCAATTAAATTCTTAAAATCGATTTATTTTTGTCCCATAAACCTCTATTTTCAATTCAATCGAAGTTGATTATTATATTTCAAGTTCTCAACTGGGCGTTTGAGAAAACAGGGTTTTTTTTGTAAAAGAACAACTTTGGAGGATTCAAAAGTTACATCTAATCACTGATAAATACCATTAAGTGCCTTATTTTAAAATAAGTAGCCATCCAAGACACTGACACTGAGACTTATAAGGTCATTGATAAACTGCATGTGTATTAGAAAGGACATTTCTGTTTAAATGTCAACTGGTTGCACCATGTCCGTCTAAATTAGAAGTTTTCACTTCGATACTTAAGCTTTCACTTTCTCGAAATTTCTTCTGTGTATCTGAACCTCAACTTCCTTCGCAGTTCTCTAGAAATTCTATTCGAGTTTTGTGTGGAGCATTGAAGCTGTGAGTTTCTCATAGTACAACAAATGTTTATCTCATTTTGGTACTATTGTTAGCCAGATAAAAAAAAGCAGATCAACTGAATGAATTGACAATTGCCACTTTTAAATTCTTTCTCTATGTTTTCAGGAATCATATTCTCTTTTGGTTTTAATTTGGAATTTTTTTCTTACATTTGCTAAAACTGCTGGGGACTCAAATCTAATTTTTTACTGTGTTCAAAAGCAAATTAAATAGGGTTTATTATATAATTTTCAATGAGTGTGGAATAATGAGATTTGAACTTGTAGACCTTTTGCAGAGCCATTTTTTTCGCCAAATTTAATTTACATAAGTTTCATTTACATATAATTTGTATTGACCAAAGAAAAAAATTAAATGAAAAAGGTATACAAAATTCTAAGTAGGTGGCACATTTTGGTACTTCAACCCACCGAAGGTTGTTTGATTGTAATTCCGTCAGTGACCTGGGTATATAAAGGACTCTCAAAAGATAATTTTTTATCAGTCTGAACTGGCCTTGGCCAGTTCAGACTGATAAAAAAAAATTTAATATTTTAATATTCTAATAATTATTTTAATATTTTTAATAATTATTTTAATAATTATTCAAATAATTATTTTAATAATTTTTAATAATTATAATTTTTAATAATTTTTAATAATTATAATTTTTAATAATTATTTTAATAATTATAATTTTTAATAATTATTTTGATAATTATTTTGATAATTATTTTAATAATTTAATAATTATTTTAATATTTTAATAATTATTTTAATACAATTTGGTTTGTCTTCTTCACGCAATCCTGTCCGCTTATTTGTATTTTGAAGATCTCTTTACTGATTAATAACTTCGTTTGAATATTAGTTTTTACACATATCTAACGTGTATACTGTAAACTTGTACATAAATTCTCTTTCAATGTGCTATCTATTTTGTAATTGAATCAATTTTTTTCTCCAAGTACATTTATATGGATAACTCGACACAGAATTTTCTAAAATCACTGTAGTCGAATTTATGGATGACTTTCAGTCTTCATTGATAATTTTGACAAACACAGACAGTAATCAACTCTGTCAGCAAAACCTAGAATAAGTAGACTGTTAACAAACTCTGTCAAAAACGTTTTTCCTGTGTATGTCACTAAACTGCAGCTGATGGTGAGGTTCCAGTTCTGGAACTGTGTGGACGACCCCTTCATTGCCATTACTCCCAGATCCAATCTGACTTGATTTGGCTGTTAGAGTCAAATAGATTTGTTTCAATATGATTAACATAAGATAGGAATATTTGAAACCATATAACCGTGGAAAATATTCAAATTAAAACAACAATATGAACCGAAATTTGTTTACAAAGTATTATTATTATTATTAGTTACTTGAAAGCAAATTATCAGTATTAGAAAGTAATACGTAAAAATCATGTAACTTTGTGCAAATAAATGATTATTATTAAATAGGAATAGTTACTTGAAACCATCTAATTGTGGTTGGTTGGTTGGTTGGTTGGTGTTTGTGACATATCAACCCTTGTAGATTAATTTATGCCAAATACCGTATATATATATATATATATATATATATATATATATATATATATATATACGAAGAGTTTGTTGATAAAATTTTTAACGAGCCAGAGCTCATTTGTTTGCAAGTAGTTAAATGGTTTTTAGTATTGCTGTGTAATACCATTAATACAATTTTTGTTGGTGGTTATTTAACCACCTACAAAAATTGTATTATTGGTTTAACGTATTTTTATCTAACACGAATAATTCTATTTTTTATCAATCCTTTGTTTGCACACAGTTGAATGGCTTCTGGTATTGATATCTAAACCAATAATTTTATTTGCAATATATATAACAATAACAATTCAATTTAACACCAATCTTTTGTTTGTACACAGTTAAATGGTTAAACAATCCTATTTGATCCATAGATGGGACCCTAACAGGTATTACCACCCGGGTCAGAGAGGACCGGAGAGAAATGACAATTCCCCAAACCTTCAGAATTGGAGCCTCACCATCACAAAGTTTAGAATCAGATCCAGCATACTTGGTGGGGAGATCTTACCCCTTTGCAGAGATGAAGTCGGTGTATTCTTCAACCCCAGTCGACTAGGCTGCATATAATTGCCTATAAATTATTAGTATTAAGGATAGTTACTAGAAGCAATCATTGTTTAAAAAGCACTATCACGAGTTGCTTGAAACCATATAATTGCTTGAAAAAACGGATTATGGCAACCATCGTTGATATGCAGTAAAACCAACCAACCAACTACACCACAAACAGTATTTATAAAAAATTCCTTGAAATAACATGGTGAAAGACATAACTATATCAGCATTTTCATTCACTTTCCAAAGTCCAAATAAATCAGTTAATATATTTCTGCCCATGGAACCGACATGACTAGTAATTCTAAGCGATGAGCACAAATACAAATGCAAATAAATGTATGACAAATGCAAATAAAAGGCCAACTTTAACTTCATTTATTTTAACTTCATTCGCTTCAAAAGAAAAGAATCTTTGTGCTGCTTACATCATTGCACAATTTTAAAGGGTTTGACTAATGGCAATTAATACTGGTCATTGATCATTTGCAAAACAAAGATAAAATCGATTACTTAGAATTTTATGTATTTCATAATCATAAAAAGAAGTATTAAGTAATACCGCCATTGTCAAGGTCCTTAAGGCTATTCCAAATGGATTTTGTAAGTTAACCATTATAGGATTAAGAAAGATATATCTAGAACCCAGCGCCCTCTGAGAGAAATTTTGGATCTCGTGTTCACTTGATGGAATTTCTGACGCATACACTCTATTTCATCACACAGATTACCAGTGATCCAATTACACGTTAGTATTTGGATCATTCATAGTTTTTGACATTCTTTAAATAAAAATTGATTAATAACAATATAGTTTACCGACTATTTATTTCATTGGTATATCATAGAATGCTGCAGTACTAAATACTTCAAAAAGATTTTTGTGTGGAAATGTTTAAACTTCATAATTCTATTTTATACAAAAAACACGGATTATACTTAAACAATCACTGTTTCTCTAGATTGAACTTTGAATTTCCGTTAACTATGAAAAAAACTTTCGGTTCACATTTATTTTCAGTAAACAACTTCAGTTGACATTAATTTCGACGTCGAGTCACATCCTATTTATGAAACTTAAAATTTATAGCAAATAAATAGTGATTATTACGTTAAAATTAGCATTTAATCATTATCTCGCTTGAAAAAAATTAATTAGAGCATTTTAATAATAAAGAATCAAAAGAATTTCGTTACGATGTGCCATTTTACAATGTAACATATATATATTTGATGGATGAACAATTCAATTGATTATCAAAGTCCCCGAGAATTTTGTTTTTTAACCTTTGGGAAAACTTTTGCTTCATGCATATATAGATTATATCACTGATCAACACAAAATCGTTTGCACAATTCTCATTGGATCAATTTTCCTCCCCATCATGTCTATTCTTGTACTCATCCGTTCGCGGTGTTGTTTCATTATATAACCGACACTCTCATCTCTAGATAACAAACTTCGATTAAAGTCCAATATCTAATCTTGGCTGTGTTTGCTATTAATAATGTATCGTTTACGTTGATACCTTCAACTTTGTACCAAAGGGATTGTGTTGGGGTAATCCAATGCCTACATTACGCTGACCACAGGAATCGGGGCTATTTTGGGCCTTGCTCTTGCTTACGGGCAAGAGAGCCCTCATCAAATTAACTAGGTGTCACATATTATATCCGTGCAAATCTAAGCATTTACTGTCTCACTTTATATAGATAGTTGACATTTAAAGTTATTTTAAATTCTGTCCATACTGGGCTTAGTTTGTCCGTTTATTATCATTCTACTCTGCCACTAATCAGGATTCAGTTTCTGTTCTGAAATATCCTCTGCATAACCAGCTGAAATTCTTTTTATTTATATCTTGAAATACCGGTGGGATTACTTGTCTTCTCGTTGTTTGTTTTTGTTTTGGAGTTTGTTTGTGTTAGGACTGACAAAAGATCTTATCTTTTGTCAGTCCTACCATAAATTTTAGCTGTTACAATCAATATTTTATTCCTTTCTATTGTGTAGCATTTAAGTTTTTTGATATCCATACTGACAGTCATCTACGCTCACAGCTCACATTCTTATCTCTTTACTTTTACATACATTCTATCAATGTTGACTCCAGAGAGTAAGAATTTATGCATGACAATTTTATTAATTCACATCTTGTCCAGTTTAGAGAGTGTCCCGAATATTCTGTTATGTTTCTGATGTTGAGCTGAGTTTCCAACATCTTCCTTGTTCTTTTGAGATATTCATTTCTTACTTTGTTTCTCATATATTTCACTTTAAATGAATCCGTTCCAATTTATTAGTACCAATATTATTGTTGAGAGACAAAAGGAAGGCCGCATTTTTTAAGTCATTGAGCAATTTCTTAAGGCTTTTTTATAAAAATGTATATCTTAGAAACTGCCAACTTTGGAAGCTTCTAATAATATTAGAAAATGCATATTATTATTAATATTGTTGTCGTTATTTCACTATAACAGTAAGTCTCTCAGGTCTCCAGTACTCCTCCCAATCTTAACAATCTGGATGGTCTCGATTCTTCCTCTGATTTCCAATTGTTCAATCCCCTTTCCAATCCTTTGGGGACCTTTCCAGCCGCGCCAACAACAATTGGTATCACTTCATGATCTACAGTTTTCTTTTAGTTCTCTGGCAAGGTCCAAGTATTTGCTCATCTTTTCACTTTCATTTATTTTCACTCGGTGATCCGCTGGAACAACAAAATCCACTAGACACCAAATTTTTTTCTTTTTTCTTTTTTAATTATTACTTGGTCTGGTATTCTGGCCCGGATTCGGTAATCCGTTTTTATCTCAAAATCCCAGAGGATTTTATGAGTTTCGTTCTCTAAGACGGATTCTGGTTTGAACTGTAACTATACTACCAGTTGATATATGCATTCCATTCAGTGGTAAGGTCAAATTTCAATTTCTTGCACAATCCCCTGTGGATCACTTTTACCACCTAATCGTGTCTAGTCGTGTACACTCTTATGTACTAGCTTACTGCATTCACTTACTATATGATTAATAGTTTCATCTTTTTCTCTACTTAACTTGCACCAGCTATTCTGTTACGTCTTATCGATATTCGCAACATAATTGGTCCTTATGACGTTGTTTTGTGCTGCTGTTTGAAGAGATTCAGTTTCTTTCTTTAGATTTCCCTTTCTTGGCTATGTCCATGTCTTCTCGTGTGCAATCTCGCTAGTTTATCGCTTGAAATATCCATACAGTTCTTACCATTTCTATTTCCTAGTTTTTGCTGTTTTTCTGTCTGTACGTATATTGCTAAGGCTGCTGCGAATTAATTTTTCTCTGTTCTTTATAATGTAGTTGTCGAGTCTTTTTCTTGATGCATCCACTCAATGCTGCTGAGTCCTAATCCACATTCTTGTTTTGACACATACAGTCTATCTATTCAGTTTTCAGCTTTGTTTTCGTTTACGTACAATCCTTTACCGGGTCTTTACCTAATACCTTGAGTCTGGGAAGGTTGTGATTTTATGCATTCTATTTTTCCGCCTTTTTTGAGTGCTATTTTTTAGATTCATATTGATAGTAGTCTTCTGAGGAGATGACCAAGTGCACAGAAGAGCATTTTTGCTGTAGTTCATTTAGTCTGACTACTAGATATCTTGTTTTTCTGTTTATCTGTACCTTTCTTGATCATACCCAGGGCTCCAACTATTACTGACACGGTGGTAGTTTTTAGGTGCGACATTTTTCACTATCTACTTCAGGTCTTTGTATTTGTTTTTATTATATCCTTTGATTGGTATGATATTAGTTATTGGCACAATTATTATTATTATTATTATTATTATTATAGTTTGCAAGTTGTTTACGCCAGGAACTTGTGTGAAAAACTGGTGAACTTTCACAGTCAGCAAGTCTCCTCGAATCTCTGGGACTCTTCTAAGTATTATTTTTGCACTCCTTGCGAGTTTTTCACACTGCTTTTAATTGGTGGTACCTCACTCGATTCTGAGAAACGGCAAGTGTCATCAGGTCTCCAGGACTCATCAGAGTATTCTCACTGATCTTAACTATGTTGTGATCTTTATGGTTTCCATTCTCCTCTGACTTCTAATTCCTCCATTCTCCTAACCAATCCTGTGGGGGCCGTTTCATACGTACCAGCTATAATTGATATCACAGTCACATTCATGTCCCACAGTTTTTCAGCTCTCTGGCAAGATCTAAATATGATTATAACCTTTCGCTTTATTTCATTTTCACTCCGTGGTCAGCTGGAGTCGAAAATTTATCTTGATGACTTTTTTTTCTTGCAAAAAACATTGTGTTGAGGTCTTCTAGTCTGGATTAAGGGATCGGTTTGTATTTCAAAGTCCAAGAGAATCTTGATTTCAGCAGATACCATTTGGTAGTATGGTCATATTTTAATCTCTTGCACGATTCCCACTTGATATCTTTCCCACTTAGCTATGCCCTGTGTGATATTATTTTTGTGACAATTTGCTGCATTCGCTTATTATGTAATTAACTGTCTCATCTTAGTCTCTTCATAAGCTGTATTTTCCATTCTGGTGCGTATTTTCCATTTTTGCCTAGATATAATTAGTCGTTATGGCCTTTTGTTTTTAAAAATATTCATTTTCTTTCTTGAAGTTTCATTTCTTATGCACTTAGAGATTATCTCGGGTACTATTTCATCAGTTTTTCACTTAAAGTTTCCATACAGTTTTTCTTCCCATTTTGGTTTTCTAGTTGGTGTTGTTTTATTGTTTATCCTTATATTGCGATTTATTTATACTCCTTTGGGAGTTCTTCACGCCAGCGTTAGCTGATTGTCTTCCACTGGAGTTTGAGTGACAGCAAGTATCTTCAAGTCTCCAGGACTCTTCTCAGTATTCTGGCCGATCTTGATAATGTTGCAGTTTGGATGGTCTTCATTCGACCTCTTATTTCCAAGTCCTTCGAGTCTCCGTAATAATCCTTTGGTGACTGTACCGAGCACACTGATTACAATTGGTATCACTGTCACTTTCATGTTCCATAGTTTCTTTAGCTCTCGAACAAGATCTAGGTACTTATCTCTCTTTTTGCTTTCTTTTAATTTTCTCCGTAGTCAGCCGGAACGGCAAAGTTCACTATTCGGCTGGTTCTCTTTTGTTTTGTTTTTTGGGTTTTTTTTACTCTCACTTGGTCTGGTCGTTTGACCGTGATTAGGGGATACGTTTGTATCTCAAAATCCCAGAGGAGTTTGTGTGTCTCATTCTCCAGCACGAATTATGGGTTGTGCATATACCATTTTTTCGTACAGTTAAATTTAAACTTCTTGCAAAATTTGCAATGGATCACCTTCCCAACCCAGTCGTTGTTTTGTTCTGCAGCTCGAAGTATTTCAATTTCCTTCTCAAAGTTTTTTTTTTCGTATGAAATTTAGCTTGTTTTCCTATTTTTGTTTTCTACTTATTGTTGTTCTGTTGATCCTTGTGTTCTATATATTGTTTCTGGTGGCTGGGATCAGTCTTCCTCTTCGTTTTTCTATGTAGTCTTCGAGTCATCGTATCGATGCATCGATGCTATCTTCAATTCTGACAAGTGCTATCCTTCCTTCTTTTCTTGACACATATAGTCCGTCAACCTCATCTCTGAGATGTAAGGCTTTATATATCGTCATTAGTTTGCTTGTTCTTTAGTCCTTTTGTTAAAGTTCTCTTCAAAAATGGTCCCGTGTATCTTACGAGGGAAACAGTCCAGATGTTTATCGCTTTAAGGAGATCTCTGCTGTAGAGTTTGCTTTCCATTAATTTCCTCGTTCCCCTGATATATTCATTTTTATTTTTTCTTCTAGCTCTGTTTATTTGATGATGACCGTTTTCAATATTCCCAAGTATTTGTAAGTTTCCTTTACTCCGATCGTTCAAATTTTTTCTTTATTTGGTAGTATTATTCCTTCCGTCATGTGTCGTTCCCCGATCTCATCATTAGTATTGTACATTTTTCAATGCCGAATTCCATTACTCTCGATTCTCACTGCCTGTATAAGAATTTCCAATTCTTTCTAATTTTTGGCAAATAGTTTCATGTCGTCCTTGTATATTAGGTGATTGATATTTTCTTGTGATTTAATAAATTTTTACCTGCTTGTGCATTTTGTAAATATGTGATTGAGTCGTATCATTGCTATTACAAATAGAATTGGTGATAGGACATCTCCGGATTTTTACTTCAGTTAAACATTTTCTTCCTGCTGTCAATTCCACTCTCAAGTTTTTCATGGTTTCCTCGATAAACTTTGTGACTTCATCGGATATCTTGTACATTTTGAGACAGTCTATTACCCAGCTTTGCGGAACCATATCGCATGCCTTTGTGTAGTCAATCCACGCCACACCTAAATTTTTTCGTTTCCTTTTGTTCTCGTTGAGTATGTGTTGATCTATATATAGTAGCTCTCCTGTTCCTCTGGTTCCCTTATTGCATCCTTTCTGTTCTTCGAAGAACAATCCGCGGCTTTTTTTAAACAAGTAGTAAGTCTCCCACCTAATTTGTGCTGTTAGTATTTTCTACATCATCGGTAGGCACGTTATGGGTCCAGACTGTTCCAAGCACACCAAATATAAATGGTATTACCTTCACCCTCATGTTCCACAGCTTTTTTAGTTCTCTGGAAAGTCCAAGTACTCATCTCTCTTTTCGCTTTCTTAGATTTTTACTCTGTGGTCCGCACGGCAAAGTCCACTATACGACAAGTTCTCTCTTTTTTTTCGCTATTCATTTCTACGTTTTGTCGGATTAGATGTTTTGCTTATATCTCTCAATCGAAATTTATGTGTCTCATTCTTCCAGACGAATTTTGGTTTTGGTAAATACCATTTGGTAGAACAGTAAATTTTCAATCACTTGCACAATTCCCAGTAGATCACTTTTCCCACCCAGCCGTTTGTTTGCCTGTTCGTTCGTTTGTTATTTAATGGCATATCAACTTTCTCAGGTTATTTAATACCAAATCTATCCTGTTAGAAGGACAGTAGTGGTATTATTTAACCCATAGATAGGAGGATAAGGGAGTTCATACCTTTCCCAAGAGTATTTGTCCGAAAGTGAACGTAATCGTACTTCGATTCGGCAGTCCAGCGCTTTAACCATTACACCACGGGGACACCACCCAGTCTAATATTCTTTTTGTGCTAGTTTGCAATATTCACTTATTATGTGATTAATAGTTTCGTTTCTATCACCTCATAAACTACATTTGCTATTCTGTTGCGTATTATCGATGTTTGCTTTAATGTAATTGGTCCTTATGGCATTGCTTTGTGCTGCTATTAGAAAATATTCAGTTTCTCTCCTAAGGTTTCTCTTTCGTAGCTATGTCAATGTCTTCCCCTGTGAGATTTCGCCATTTTGTTGCTTGAAATACCCGTATAGCTGCTTTTAATCCCATTTCTGTTTTCTAGTTTTTGTTGCTGTTCTCTTTGGGCTTATATTGTCAGAGTTGATACTGGTCGCTATAATTTGTCCTTTGTTCTTTTCAATGTAGTCTTCATGCCTTCGTATTGATGCATCCATGCAATCTTCAATCTTCAATGATGTGATTTCTTCTTTCTCGTTCATCTAAGATACTCTTTCCTTCTTTTTTTCTTTCATCTCCGTTTATTTGATAGTATCCACTTCCAATATTCCCAAGTATTTGTCATTTTCCTTTTCTCCAAACGTTCTGATTCTTTCTTCATTTGGCAGATCCATTCCTTCCGTTATTTTTCTTTTTCCATTCTTCAAAATGAGCATTGCACATTTTTCTATGTCAAATTCCTATGTCGTGGTTGTTATGCCATACTTGCCCGTTTGGTGGGGGCGGTCAACAAATAGTGCTGATTTCAATCAGCAGAATCCAGTTGATGGGACACACTTCTGCCGGCCGTGGTGTCAGCGTCACGGATCTGGTCGGGTATGTAACGTCTCAGTATAACTGTAATCAGCCGAGGCTGCCTGGCGCAGGTGCCGAGGAGGCCTAGCATTCGCGTCACACGGCCAAGACTGATATTCCTCAAGCCTCGGGTGGAGGGCATCCTTCAGGCTCTAACTCTCCTCGGAGGGGCTAGGTTTATCGCTTGGCACCTGAAGCGTCCCTTTAAGGGTTGGTTCGTTGTTTGGGTTTTATGGAATATCATCTTTTGTAGGTTATTTAATGCCAAATCCATTTTTATGAAAATAGTTTTATTTCAAACAATTCAGTTTAGGATAAGTACGCAGTTTATATGTAAGTAAAGTAAAGTTGGCGACTGTTGTCGAGAGCGACCTGAAGGCTCCTTTTCAATAGCTACAACACCGAAGTGTGCGGGAGGGCGCTACTCCTTTCCCTAGATTGCTTCTCTTTACCCTTGATAGGTACCTTGTAATGCAGAGTGTTAAGCAAGTAGGTATTAAATATCATTTTTAAAGTCTTTGGGATAACCCGACCAGAGGGGTGACAGGAGGTAAATTAAAATTATTGGGCGAAATTGTCACAAATGTTTTTTTTCTCAGAGAAAGAGAAAAAAAATTAAACGCATTTGTCATGGAGCGATCGCAAAACTTCTTCGGTACGAACTGGATGGAGGTGCTCAACGTTCCGGTAAACAACTTTTGTAATAATGTAGACGGATCGTCAACCAATACCGAAAAATTGAAAAGGGGATGCAAAGCAAATTTCCCCAAAACTATTTCGGAGGGTCTTGGATTTTGCTCAAATGTGAAAGCAAAATTCTACCTAAAAGAAGATGCGACTCCAATATTTCGGCCAAAAAGGCAAGTGCTTTTGTGGCATTAACGAATATAGAACTTGAACGGCTAGAAGAACCGGGGATAATCGAAAAAACTGATTATAGTCCCAGGAGAAGCCCGACCGTATACATAAAAAAGAAAAGGGTCTGTGCAGATTATTCGACAGGACTGCTTGAAACAAATTATCCTCTCCCCTCGACAGAATGAATTTTCGTGCAATTAAATGAGACGGGGGTGATATTTTCAAAGTTGGGTTTATCGGAGGCCTACATGGAAATCTCAGTCGATGAAAAGTGTCCTGAAATACTATCGATTAACACACACACAAAGGGCTTTTTTTTAATTCCTTATATTACCTTTTGGAATAAAGATAGCATCAGCGATATTTCAGCTGGTGATGGACACCATACTCAGTGGGCTAGACTATGCAATAGCATATCTAAATGATATATTAATAAAAAAAATAAAACCCGAGAACATGCAAGACATGTAAAGGAAGTCTTCCAAAAAATACGAGTTTGGATTTAAGCTGAGTTTTGAAAAATGCGAATTCTTTTAACCAAAAATCAAGTTTTTGCGACAAATCAGAGACGAAAAAGGTAGGAGGCCTGACCCTAGTCGTGCAAACGCAATAATGAACATGCCCGCTCCAACAAAAGTATCGTCCCAACAATCGTGTTTGGGGGTTAGCTAATTATTATAGAAATTTACATTCCAAATATGCACACTCTAAGAAGCACATTTTAAACAAACTTCTTAAAAAAGAACTAAAGTGGAACTGGTCGTTAGATTTTCAAAAAGCTTTCGATAATTTAAAGACAGCATTAACTTCGGACCTAACACGCACACATAATAATAATAAGATTTATGTGACAAACGATACGAGTAATCAGGGTTTAGGGGCCGTACTCTTATACAAAGAAAAAGATGGTCAGTTAAAGGCTTTACATCATGCTTCGAGGACTTTGCTCTCGGAAGAAATTAATTATTCATAAATTAAAAAAGAGAGGATTGGCTTGAGATTTTCTGTTATATACATGGAAGAGAGCTCATTCTTCAAATTGAACATCGGCCCTCTGCTGTCCATATTCAGCTCAAAAAAAAGAAATTCACACACACTCAGCTAATCACCTACAAAGATGGGGAACCATCTTGATCAATTAGTCTTTTAAAAGGGAGTTTCTACCATCTAAGAAAATACCACACGCTGATGGTTTGTCTATATTAATTCCTAAGATAAGAGAATCATTAGAAGAGACAGTTATTGCTTCACTAAGTTCCGGAATGGATATTAAAAATATTCTGTAAAACACAGTACAAGAATTACCTGTTACTTTGTAAGACATTAGGTTCAAAGCAAAATTTGATAAATTCATTTTAGAGAAAAAGAATGAGATAATGAACCAGAAGAAAATTAAAAATAATATATTTTCTATATCTATTGTTATACGAAGATCGGGTGGAAATACCAGCAGTTTTAACAATAAAAGTCTTGAAGGACTTCAAATCGGACATCCGGGAATATCTAGAATGAGGAGCTACGTCTATTGCTATGACATGGACAATGAAATTGAAAATCTGGTAAAAATTTGCAAAAACTGTGCGTTGGCGGCCAAGACACCCACCTGTGAAATTAAATCCCTGGCCAAAAACCAATAATCCATGGTCAAGGTTACACATTGACTATGCCGGCCCAATAAAGGCAATTTATTTCTTCATTGGGGTTGCAATTAACTAAGCTTTTTTGCTTAGATGTAGCACAAGGCCGTATGAATGGGGCGCCCATGAGAATCGAACTCACTCGTGAAAGTTTGCCAACCGAGCTTGCTCACTTCTTTGGGTAAACAACTTCTCAAAGTGGCCGGAAGTTTTTTAAATGTAAAACACCAACCAGTAGTAGTCTTTTTACACGAATTATTCGCCAGATTCGGCTCACCAGAAACTATCAAGTCAAACAACGCGACGCAGTGATCTTCGAAAGACTTTAGAAATTTTGAGAAAATCCATTCAATTCTACACTTAACATCCCCACCTTACCACCCAAAGTCAAACGGAATGAAGGAAAGATTTATTGATGTATTTAAGAGAGCTATTAAGGCAAGCGGAATTGAAACCGTGAACCAGGAATTACAAAAATTCTTCTCCATATATCGCATAACACCTAATGTAGATGGACGTTCAGGAATGGCCCCAGCCGAACTTACTCGTATGTTTGCAACGTGGGAAGAAGGAACCATTGATAACAGAATTGGCAAAATGTTGTTATTGATAAAACATCTAAAACAAAAGATTAAGAGACATTTAAATCAAATTAGAAAAAAGATATACAGCGGACGTAGATCAACGCAAGGAGGAACAGATGATATGTTCGACGTAACTCTTCTTCAACCAGTACAACAGAATCTATCAAGTAAGCGAAAACGAATTCCAAAGAGTACTACGGAAATAGACCCTAAATAAGGGAAATATGTCGTCTAAGGAACACAAAATTTCAAAGGGGAGATGTTGTAGAGAGGCAATTTAGCACTCTACCTGATGGACTGACTCATAGCCATAACTAGCCTACGATTAAAGACTTCGAGGGCTGATTTTAATCAGCAGACTCCAGTTGATGGGACACACTTCAGCCGGCTGTGGTGTCAGTGGCACGGGTCTGATCGGGTGTGTCTCGTCATTTGACATACCTCGAGCCTCAGGGCTCCCAGGCTTTAAACCTCCTCAGAGGAGTTAAGTTTTTCGCCTGGCGCCTGAAGCACCCTTTTTGCCGATGGGGCCTAAGGCATTTTTGGGAATGCCGGGTTGCATCTGGGCTACAGCCCTGCGCTTGGACCCACCTTTAAAAAAGCCTTCTGCCACACTCGTCCGTATGGTGGGACGACTGACAAATACCGCTGATTTTAATCAGCTGAATCCAGTTGATGGGTCACATTTTGACCGGCCGTGGTGTCAGCGGCACGGATCTGATCGGGTGTGTCTCGTCACTAGACATACCTCGAGCCTCGGGGGGGGGGCGTCTCCTTCCTTGGAGAGGTTAGGCTTATTGCCTGGGGCTTGAGGCGCCCTTTTTTAGAGGAATGCCGACGGGGTCCGAGGCATTGTTGGATTCAGAAGTTATTCCCAAATCTTTACAACAATTTTTTTTCTTTTTTTGTCCAATTTTTACTTCTAATTAAGTAATGTGAGGTAATTGTTTTACGTCTTCACCAAATTAGTAAGGTTTAATAAGATATTAATATCATTTTCGTAAAAGTTCGTTAATTTTTTTCTTTCGAAGTTTGGAAACTGAAATCCTGCACCATTAGTAACGTCTTTCCACAACATGGTTTTTATTTATAGTTAAAGAATCCCTCTTTCTGTATGAGGAACTTGTTTTTGCTTTAAAACCTTCCTCTGAGTCCAATAGATATTTATTCCAAATTTGGTAATTCCTCATCAAAATGTTTGACAGTCTAAAGAAGTCAGACAGACAAACAAACTATTAATAATTATCAGTAAATATTGTATTAGTATAATAATATAGTATTGTAATCGCTCTCACATTTGAATTTTATCTTTTAAAATATCCGACTTACATTCATCTGTCGATGAATAAACAGACAGTGACTTCCATCAAAGTTAATAGAAAATGTTTAAATCACTAAAAATATTTGGAGTCAAAGCCTGCCGTAATAATACTAAAGCTTATTTTAATTATGATCTCAGTGGGTTCTTTTTTAATTAATTCTAATCATAGAATTTTGCAGATCGTTGAAATCTTATTAAACTTAATCGATATTACCTTTGATTGAAAAGTTCTACACTGCCAGCTTCTGTTTTTGCCTTTCACTTACTTTTTTATACGTCTGATTGGATACCAATCTTTATTGTGAAACCAAACCACTGACCAGAGTCCAATATCAAGAGTCCATATCGTTCTGAAACCTAATCTATCTCTTAAAGAGAAACTGGAGATTTGTTAGTTTGATCTTGGGGCAATGTCTGAGAAAGATTTCTGGCTTGATGCCAAATAATTAAAATCAATTCACAAAAAATGTTGAATGCATCGTGGCTAAAATCGTAAAGGCATAGCTATTCTGATAAAATAAAAATGGTTTTAGTTGGAAATTCTCAGCAAACATAAGGCTTCAATGATTAGAATGTGTGGATAATCTCAATATATAATCTTAGTGGATAGACTTTTGGCGAGCTTTCGGCAAGGTTTCGATTGCATGAATTATTTGTAGTTATTAACAAAGGAAAAACATTAAATATAAACAGCGAAAAAAAGATGTCCAAGAATTAAAACGTCAACAATGCAAGTGATTAAGTCTAGAAAGAAAGAATTACATAAAAAAAGATATTCTGTATATAATCTATCTATATTACTAAAAATTTATTATGCTTATATATATATATATATATATATATATATATATATATATATAAGCATAATAAAAAAAATGTGTGTGAGCCATTAAAAATGGCATACAAAGACAAATTTTCTGTCCAATCTGCAACAGAACTTTTCTTGGGTCTATATTCGCGATGAAAATAATTTTTTAGTCATCTAAATTCTCTATAAAAAAGAGGTGACAGTGAAGTGCTAATTATAATTTTTTACTACCTCCTAAATAGGAGCATCCATACTATTATAGACCATTGTTACAACGAGAACCCAATAGGTTCACGGACCCTCTTATGAGTTTATATGATATTCAAACTTCAGTTATATTACGTTGTACTGCAGCTATGAAAATTTAAGCGGTGAGTGAGTTTTTTTTCACATATCCATAGCGATAACGCGCTGACTATTTATGAAATCTATGAGAATCTTGGACAATGATATTAATTTCTTTTTTATTTTCTTTGAATTTTTTTCTTAAGAAAAAATATTTTTTACTTAAAAACAAAATATTTCTAAGAGTTTATTTGTTCCGATGCTGTTTTTTCAGATTAAAATTGTATCAGAAAGCGTTACCTATTTGAAGTTACTTCTTCTATTGCACTATATATATATATATATATATATATATATATATATATATATGTTAAGTCCTACAAAAACATCTTTGTCTAAACTGTCAACGGGTGCCTTTGATTCATATTACTTCGGACGACAGAATTATCAATACTGAATTAATGTATCGTCACAATGTTTTAGGACGTTTGTCCATTATTCGTAAACCGGAAGGTGAGATTTGAAAGTAACAATGATCAGTTCCATATCTTTCAAAACCTTTGTATTCAAATTTTTCACTTATTTTGTGGGATGTAAAATCGAATTTCTTTAAAGCAAATGAATAGAATTAATTTCGATTGAGAAGAAGATAAGAATATTGGGACTGCTAGTAAAACCTTATGACTACATTTAACTTTTACACACAGCCCGTATTGAACGCTGACTCTTGACTCATATTTCTCAATGCTTTATTGTTTGCTTCTTTTTATCATGACAACATTAAACTATGAGATCACTTTCAGACTTGCCTTTACTCAAAACAATGAGATAAACTATTCTTCTTTCGACCCAAATGTTTTATTTGAATAATTAGGTTAAGCAACCTACATATACATAGCCACATGGATACATGTTTATATATAAATAGCTTACAAGCATATAGCTACATGTAATGAATAATTTTAATGACAATATCCGACGACTAGGTTAAAAATAGCTATAATAATAAATGTATAATAAACGTACTCAGAAACAGGAGTAAAAGTTAAACACAAACCGAAAACTGCAGCGTTCAAAATTAGAGAATAAGATCCTAAATACTCATGTAAAGTAAATTAACAACACTATTGACCTAATATAACACCGAATATTGATAAGATACGTACATGACATGGACTTTAATTATTTCTGCTTATCTATGACTACACATGACTTCACTAATTTGTCCCATTGTTCAGGCATGATTGTATTTCATTCCTTCTATAGTTTCTGCTACAAAGCTGACACTATCGTCAGTTTCCTTGCCCTGACATTATAGCCGAAGATCTTCCAAATATTATCAATTGGATTGAGATCTCGAGTTTGCTAGGGTCATGCCATAATTTCGATCTTTTCACTTATTTTGTGGGATGTAAAATCGAATTTCTTTAAAGCAATCGAAATTAATTCCATTAAAGCAATCGAAATTAATTCCATTTAAAGAAATTCGATTTTACATCCCACAAAATAAGTGAAAAGATCGAAATTATGGCATGACCCTAGCAAACTCGAGATCTCAATCCAATTGATAATATTTGGAAGATCTTCGGCTATAATGTCAGGGCAAGGAAACTGACGATAGTGTCAGCTTTGTAGCAGAAACTAGAGAAAGAATGAATGCTTAATAATTTTTGCTGTATGACAAGGTGCTTTAAATTACTTGGGCCCAGAGACAGAAAAGGTTCACAAAGAATGAACCGTTCAAAAATATTCTTAGTATAGCGTTAGTTTTGCTCCAAAGTTCATTTGTTTACTAATCGTTAATTTATATGGATGAATCCGAGCTATTTTGAAATGATAGTTTGCCTATTTCTTATAAAAAATTTTGTGTTGGTGCTTTTGAGAGTCCAACCCAGACCATTTCCTTTTACTTTCTTTCGGTACCATTACCATTCTTCGCTGCGATATTAATTTCATTTGCCTTTTTTTTTTTCAGTTTCTGTTCATACAATGTTTTAAAAGTATCTTTGCAACTGTTTCAAGTGTCTGTCATTAAAGGAACAATTGTCGCTTCAGTGCTTCATAAATATTGAAGTTATTTTCAGTTCTCGGTTTATTATTACCATTAATACTTTTATTGCCTTCTACGTTGCCTCATTAGCGATATAATCTATTATTGTTCTTGAAAATTATTCTTATTCATTACTTATAAATGTTCTCTTGACATTGTTGCATCGCACAGTAATGTAATTTATACTATTTCTTTTTCATTATTCTCATCAAACTGTTCTTTAAATCCCATTGGTTTAACTCTGAATCAGATTTCAAGGAATTGAGATCTACTTTAGCAAATGGTGGTTTATTTCATCTTCATTCTATAGTTTTTTGAAAATGGATGGTCAGATATTTGTACACATATCAATTAAAAACATCTTTACTAGAAAAAATGTACTGAGAATTTTCCACTGCCATAATTGAAACAGTTTTCCCAAAAGTAGTATCGTTTTTCATTTTAAAAAAGGGTTTTATACCATAACAATAAAAATTCTCGTTAAATACTTTACCATAACACGCAATGTAAATCATTTTGATAAGGATAAAAGCACCATAAAATTATCCGACTATAAAAGTGTGTCGTCATTTTGAAATTTATAATCAACCTCTACCCACGCCATAAATCTCGCGCTAAGGAAACGGTAAATTATCAAACTAATAATCTAAAACTAATAGATGAATATTTAGGGGTTGGATCGAAATATTCAGTTATGGAAACAATCAACAGATACGTTTTGATCCGCTTTAATCGATTTTTTTGTCATAGACAGAGAAGTGAGAAGGCACACATAGCCATTGAGGGCCAGAGTTCAGAGGAAAACACTGATGCACCAACGGGACGAGGACCAGAACTGGGCTGTGGTTCATTTGGTACCGAGCCGCAAAGAAAGAATAAACTTGTTTAAAATTAAATGTCTTATTTTCATTCATCTTTGGGGTATTTTATTTTGAAAAATTCCTTCGGCCGATCAGTCACGGATTTTTTCCAAACAACTTTAATTCCACTAGTTAATCCTCGATAAAATGACTCTTAAACAAAAGTCCCTGGAAAGATTCTTTGAAAAGAGCTAACAATGATAAAAGTTAGAATAGCTCCACCAAAATGTTGCATTTAAAAAATTATTTAGTATTCTATTTTAAAAGCAACATTTTTTTTACTTAAATTAAGGGTTCATTACAACGGGTAATTCACACTTTCTACACCAACTTTTTAGAATATGCCGTGATCGGCTTGATAATGAAGCCATGAAACTCCCAAAACTACATTGTCACATTGAGACCAAGCATTCTGAATTAAAAATACAAGCCCTTAGAATTTTTTGAAAGAAAAAAATATGAACATGAAGTATAGAAGCAATTATTGAAGGACAACAGAAATTGTTTGCACTGAAAACATAATTCTTAGAGGCTGATCGTATTGCTAAAGCCAAGAATATCTTCATCATTAGCGAAGATTTGATTTTGCCTGCTGCTAAAGGACATTTTCAGTAAACATTTTGGAGAGGGAGCAATTAAAAAGGTCCTCTTTCAGCAACAGCATAACAAGCAGAGGACGTCGAAGTACAGTTGTTGATGAGGGTTAATGAATCATCTAATCTACAGACGTTTGTAACAAGCAACATTGCTCGATTTTAACAAGAGTATTTGTTACGAATAGTTTTTGCTCACCAACTCCACAGCTGAAAAACTATTCAAGTGCTTAAATGATTATATTTCAGGAAGAATTAATAGGTAGTTTTATATCTATGTATGCACTGTCAGAGTGACTGCGATGATTTGATGGCCTTCTGGTCTCATAACACAGATCAAGGAGGTCATGAATAGAGAAAAGTTATCCAGCCAAAGAATATCATCTAAGCTTAATAGCCTTTTGCAAGATGTAATTAAAGTTATTATCCACGTCAAACAACATGACTTATGAGGAACAGGATGCAGAACATCAATATGTTGTATACCCGGGAAGAAGAAGTAATAACACTTGTTAATGAAAATATTAACTCTCTTTTTTATTACTACGAAAGTCGAATGTTGCGTGGGAGAGAGACTGATAAACAGGGAACTGCTAAGATTTAAACCACGTTGAAAGATTTACACCTCTCCAGAAAAACTTGCTTCTTCGTGCTTCTTTCACGAGAGACTGATAATGGTTCTCAACCCGGGGACCGCCGCCCCTGGGCTAGCACCCAAAATGGTGTGACGTGTCTACTCTGCTGACTGCCGACTCTGACTAACCAATGAGGTCGAAAACTACCGTCATTATATATTTTTCTGACCCCTCAAACATTTCTTCCCACGCAATTCACGTGGCATTTCCCCTGTCCCTTTATTACCTTAAGACACAACTGCACATCCTGTTTTTGAAATCCCTTCTACCAGGCTTGCCAAAGGTCAATATATAACATTCCTCATTATCCTATTTTTCAAAATGTTGACTTGTCTTTATTCACAACTTACAAAAATACGAAAGAAACAACAAAATAAAACAATCATAATACAAATCTTTCACAATGTAACACTTGCCTCTTGTGATTATTGAAATTATTTCTATGCTATTTCTTCGCATGGTAAGCTATTCCCACATGCATACAATACAAATGCATTTCTCATTTTACAAAAAACACCAGAAGTCCATCAGCAATTTCTTGAGGAAACTAAAAATATAACAGGACCAACGTCTTGGTCTCAAAATCCTGGTCAAAAACCACGTTCCCGGTCATTCCAGTAATATATTCACCTGTATTCCTCGTGAACAACGCACCAGTCATTCGCCCTACAGGTTCCTGCCTGGAGTAACAGGAGAAGTACACAAAATTCAAGAATATTCCATTCATGACCCAAAACAATACATTGCAATGACATTATCAATTGATACCTATGCACTCATCCTCCTCCTCATCATCATCATGTCGCGCTATCAGCACGGATATCTCTGACCCTCTCTTGCCACCCCTCCCTATTGTCCATTGCTTCCGGCTGGTCCTCAGGGCTACATCCCGTATCGGCACAGAGCCGCTGTATGTATGTTCGAGCTGATCGTCCTGCCTTTGCACATCCATGTGAAGGTGTCCACTGGAGTACATCACTTATAAGCTCGTCCCAACTTCTGTAGCAGTATCCCGCATGTCTGGTTCGTCTAACTTGGATAGTTTTCGTGATGGGTGGTAAGTGGCCGTACAACTGCTGCTTTGCGGGGTGCTGTCTCCAGGACTTGTTCACTATTGCTCACAACATTCCTGTGTAGTTGCCGTCAAGCTTTTTCTCCATGCGTTTAGTTAGCGTCCATATAGTGCATTAATAAAGCAGTGTCGACACGACCGCTGCTTGGAAGAAACGCTTCATTTTATCGGTCAGGTCTGGCTTCCATATGACCGATAGGCTCTCGTTAGCTGCCTATGCCTTTGCTAGTCGATGTCTGTCTCGGTTGATGAGATACTGCTTCCTAGGTAGGTGAACTTGTCAACTAGTTTTAGAGAGCTACCGTTAAATGTGGAGATGTCACCTATTTGATTAAAGCACATATGTTCTGTCTTGTGTGCCTACAGCGGCTCGTTCCAAACTATGTAGCAGAGTTTCGGCTTGGACGGGTGCGTTTGCCTGGAGCGTAGTCGGCGTAATTGTTTTTACGGGAACCTTCTGCTTCTTTCTTTTGTTAGCTTGAAACCGTTTTCTTTGATTTTAAGCACGTAGTCTAGACAAATGATAAAGAGGTATAGGGCTAATGTAGTACATCTGCTACAATGTCGAAGTAGTCTGTGTATCCATCCGGAGAACTGACTTTGGTGTTTCTATAGAGCATTATTATGGCTACGACGGCTTCTTTTGGTGGGCCGATACGTCTAGCTTCGCCAGGGAATTTTCATCGACATTCAATTCCTCGGTTCTGCTTGCCAATCCGAGATAACTGTAACCATTCGCCACGTTGTGTATTTTGATCCGAATGGCAGTGTTTTAGCTACCTCAGATCGTTTCCAATTCTGGGCTGGAATCCACGCCGAAATAAAATCGCTGCTGAGAGAGAGATTGTACCTGTCACGGTTCACAAAAGTACACAAGAAGAAAGAAAACAACGTTTCCAAATTTCTCAAAGCTATTGTTTTTTTCTAATCATATATGTATTTATAGAAGTGTGTAGAATACAGTAAGGAAGAAAGAAAAATATCTTACGAAACTTGTTCGTTTGTTTGGAAATGTGACAGATCAAACTGAAGGTGTAAGGGAGGCAACTATTTCCTCTTGGTTATCTTAACAAAAAAGTAATTGTTCGTCTCGGCTTTTGCTTCGAACTCACAGTTTTAGGCTAATCTTGGTTTCGCCAAAAATTCTAAGACTATTCTCGGATGGGTTCTGCACTGGGCCTTTCTCTGTCTCTCTTGATCTCTCGTCTTCCTTGATCAGATCTGTACTGATCTATGGGCGTCGTACCGTGCTTATATAATTTGTGGACGGGATTTTGATGATCTCTGGGCATGCCCATGCATAATGATATGTAAATCGCCAAGCTGACCAACTTTTTCCACATATAGTCGATGCTTTTTTTAAAGAGATATTTAAAATTTAGATTCAGTACCCCCCGCTGATTCTTTCCAGATGACCAGTACTTGAAATGAGATAAATCCACTTATATCGTCTCAATCTTTTAGCTTGTAATTATTCTTACCTTGACCACACAGATTTCATTACTATTTTTTATCATAAGATCCACTTAAGTTGTTTTTATTTCTAGCTTGAACCTTTTGTTCACCCCTCTAGCCCATAAAGAGTTTATTACTATCTCCATCGTAAGATCCACTTAAGTTGTTTTTATTTCTAGCTTGAACCTTTTGTTCACCCCTCTTGCCCATAAAGAGTTTATTACTATCTCCATCGTAAGATCCACTTAAGTTGTTTTTATTTCTAGCTTGAACCTTTTGTTCACCCCTCTAGCCCATACAGAGTTCATCACTTAACGAACCTTGGGACGTCAGTCAAAAGTTTAAGAAATAAATAAATAAAATAGGATAGGAAACGAAATGATCAGAAGAAGAGAGGGAGAAAAAAAAATATATATATGAATTTTCCTTAATTATTTCCCTAGAATCGTTAATTAATCAATCAGTCAAGGGGTGAGGTGGAGTTCTCTCTGTCACAGTAGGTGAGTAGAATTTGGTCCATCTTTCCTCTGTGAATCGTGTCAAAGTAAAGTCGTGTCAAAGTAAAGTATTGTTGCCTCTAGGTTTTTTGCGCATACTCCTTCAAGAATTTGACGGATTGTCAAAATTTGGGACGTCGTGGATCTATTTCTCTGGAAGCCATTTTTGGTTGTTTTGCTGCATGCAAAGAAGAACTATGCATGAAGTAAAACAACCAAAATATACCGCCACAAAAATCTCTATCAGCCATGTGCTACTCTTTTTCACTATTTATTTTCTCTTCGAATAAATTACTGCTGGTTATATCTTTTTCTCTCAGAAATTATTTCAACACACACACTCCGATAGCCGCTAATCACTTTTAAAATTTTCTGTTCCTTATCTATCTTTCTATGCTTATTGGTCTGTGATCCACTGAGGATCCATTTCTTCGTCTCGCTGACTACACACAAATCTAAAACATCAATTGGGACCAAAAAACCCGAGAAATCACTCAGAATTCGTAACCCGCCCAAAAATTCTGTTTATTCTGTCGTATTCAGAACACCAAATTTCATGAAAATGCAGGCTGCCTAAAACCTTCCGAAAAAACATCGTCTTTCAAATCAGGATTTCACTCATGGAACAACTACTTCATTACCATATCTCAAAAAAATATCCCTAGCACACTTTGAATGTAATCCTAGGCAATTAAACTCAAAATCAGCCTCAATTCGAACGAAAAACAGCAAGGATACTTAATATAAAAAAAAGGCTAATTTTTCATGAAGTGGAGTGATAAAATTCAAAATGCCGCCTCGATTCAAAACAATTTTCCCTTTCTTAATTTTTCAGCAGTGTGGAAAAAAAAATTTTCTCTATCCTCTTAAAATTCATTCAGTAAAACAATGCATTCGTGAAAGACACGTAAAATGAAAATTGTTCACGCTAAAAGTTCACAAATGTCCAGATTGTTATTTCGGTTCAAAAAATAATTTTTTCTCTTTCTTCCCTCTTTTTTCTCCCTTCTTTATTTCTCCCCATGCAAAATGCAAAGTCTGTGTGTGTATCAATTTTGGGGAAAAAAGGAAGAGAGACAACTGATACACACACAAACATTTTTTTCTCAAATTCTGAAAATTGTTTTTTCAATCCTGAGTTGTTCTTTTGTTTCTTTTCAACTCTTTTCACAACTTGTAAAAATTCATTTCATAACCGTCGTTTCTACATATATTTTTAACCAGAGAGAGGGGGGAGTGTGTGTGTGTGTGTGTGTGTGTGTGTGTGTGTGTGTGTGTGTGTGTGTGTGCTTTACTTACGATCTTTTCTTTTTTTTCTTTCTCTTCTTCGACTTCTTTTCTATATATATATTTTCATTATTTGTTTCTTGTCTTGCTGTCCGTTTTTTATGATTCAATGTCTTACTTACTATACTAATCATCATGTATTTTTCTTTTTTTTTTCTCACTGTTCATTGTTCCATATCTGTTCGTTGTCCTTTTTGTCTTCCTTCTATATCTGTAAATCACCACTTCTCAACTTTTTTCTCTATTTCTCACCGTCTTCTCATTCCGCTAACCCAAGTCACCAAAGTTTCGCGCCCCCTTTTTCCTTCGTAATCAAACTATTGTAATTTCTTTTTTTCCGACTAAAACATCACAATATTTTTCCTGTTCCCTTCCAAAAGCGAGATAAAACCTGGAGAACTTTCTCCCAAACAACAGAAGCTTTTCCTTTCTTCGTTGGTCCGTTTTCTCTACTTTTTCACCACTTTTCATTGGTCTATCTCTTTTCTTTTTCTATGTTTAACATGTGTATATTTTTTCTAAATCTTAGTTCGAATCCTCGTGCGGAATTCCTTCTGCATACCACAATACAGGCTAAGTTTAGGTACATAACTCCCTTCTAAGTGCAGGTACATAACTCCCTTCTAAATGCAGGTACATAACTTCCTTCTGCATACCACAATACAGGCTAAGTGTAGGTACATAACTCCCTTCTAAGTGCAGGTACATAACTCCCTTCTAAATGCAGGTACATAACTTCCTTCTGCATACCACAATACAGGCTAAGTGTAGGTACATAACTCCCTTCTAAGTGCAGGTACATAACTTCCTTCTAAGTGCAGGTACATAACTTCCTTCTAAGTGCAGGTACATAACTTCCTTCTGCATACCACAATACAGGCTAAGTGTAGATACATAACTCCCTTCTAAGTGTAGGTACATAACTCCCTTCTAAGTGCAGGTACATAACTTCCTTCTGCATACCACAATACAGGCTAAGTGTAGGTACATAACTCCCTTCTAAGTGCAGGTACATAACTCCCTTCTAAATGCAGGTACATAACTTCCTTCTGCATACCACAATACAGGCTAAGTGTAGGTACATAACTCCCTTCTAAGTGCAGGTACATAACTTCCTTCTAAGTGCAGGTACATAACTTCCTTCTGCATACCACAATACAGGCTAAGTGTAGATACATAACTCCCTTCTAAGTGTAGGTACATAACTCCCTTCTAAGTGCAGGTACATAACTTCCTTCTGCATACCACAATACAGGCTAAGTGTAGGTACATAACTCCCATCCCTCTTTCAATATTCACTTCTTTCGGTACATGAGTGGGAAACATTCTGTTTTCAACGAAAGAAATAGTCTGGCTTTCTGCTGGCACCCAAAAATCTCAGTAAATTCTGCTCTCACTCAGAGAGATAATCCATTATTTGATAAAATGCAACTGTTCTCACACTTAGAGAAAATTCCATAATTTTCCAACATAACTCACAGAGACAACTCTACAAAAACCCACCCACATCACTGGTCTGACGGGCGGTCGGACTGGGCCCGATCCGATCAATCGGCTGGTCTTGTCATGCTCTAGCGCCAGCATGTTTTTTTTTCTCCCGAATGTACTAATCAATCTGCATCTGCGGAACAATTCCCAACCCTTTTTTATCATATTTACCCAACCCCTCCGCTCGGGCAGGATATGACACAAGGTCAATTTTTTAAGCGGAGTTTAACAGGTTTGAATTCAGAGTTTTTCCTTCTCCTAGACTAGTTGCCTCACCAAGGCTGAAGAACCTTGTCTGCCCTACTATTTACCCATAGCTGGAGGGAGAATAATTGGATTCATACCTTCCCCAAGGGTATTAGTGCTATGTGAAATGCAATCAGTCCAGGATTTGAAATCGTGTCACCGTGTCCAATTCCTCCGACGATAACCATTACACCACGGGCACCTCCCAACCCTTTTTATAGGTGCTAGAAGGCGGGGTCAATTGTGTTGAGAGTAGAGTTTTGACCTCTGTTAAAATTCCAGGCACTAAAACCAGAAATTAGCAGATACTCGGAATTTCGCTCTTGATACGAGTATACTGGTAATGTATCCCCGTCTCAGCCCTGGCTTATTCCCAACACAAGTTGGACTCCGCGGTGGGTGGTGGAGCATAGGACCAATGAAAAACATACACCAATCATGGCTTCTTCTTTCAAAAAATCCAAAAGATATTTATCCGACTCTGAATCAGAAACAGAAAATGACTTTCCCAGATTCATCATTATTGAATTATTACAAAATACAAAATTAGATCAACTGTCACCTGTTTTGATTGAAAAAATAATATCCAATAGATCCAACCCAAAAACTGTGAAGAAACTCCGAACTGGAAACCTGCTTGTAGAAGTGGAAAGCAAAAAACACGCTGATAACCTATTGAAAATGGAAAAATTTCATAATCTTTAATGTCATGCCTATCCTCTCGCCAAATTAAATACCTCCAAAGGCGTTGTGTGAAGTAAGGAACTGTCACTAGCAATACCGGAAAAGATTGAAACGGCTTTCAAAAAACAAGGAATAAAAGAATACAGAAGGGTCACTATTTGCCGAAATGATGAAACAATACAGACCCATACATACATTCTGACTTTTGAGAAACCATCAATACCAAAAGAAATCAGAATTGGCTACACAATAGAAAGGGTAGAGCAGTATATACCAGCTCCACTGCGATGTTTTAAGTGTCAAAAATTCGGACACCACAAAGAAATATGTAGAGGGTGCCAAGTATGTGGCAAATGTGGCGAACATGACCCAGATCATATGGAAAATGAATGCAAGAGTATAAAACGCGCAAACTGCCATGAGGAACACCCTGCCTTTTCAAGAAGTTGTGCCATTTATAAGAAAGAAAGAGATAATGTTTATCAAGCACACAAAAAATATACCTTTCCCTGAAGCAAGGAAAATTGTTGAAAGCTATATGGGAACTAAAACATATGTTAATGTAGCACAAAAAGTAAATCAACCACCCCAGGATAGCACATCAATTGATAAATATCAAAAATTAATAGAAAAATTGCTAAATTTAAAAGCTAATGAATGGTTAACATTTCAAGAAAAACCTTAAAAGAATGCATTCAACTGAAACGAAACAAAGTGAGCCTTGTATAAAAACGAAAGTAAATGCTAATACCGACACAGATGAAAACCCTAAAACCACTGAACAAACTAAAGAAAAGCGACAAAGGTCACCGGTACGACCTCTAGACATTAACAAAGATATAAATGAAAATAAAACGAAAGATATTACCGTTAAAAAGCAAAACCCAACTAAAAGAATTACTCAAATACAGCCCACCCTAATAATCACGCCAAGCAAATTTGAAGAGATCGAAAAAATGGAGATTGAAAATAAAACTCAAATCAACAACTCTCAACCAAAAAAGTCACAAAAATCTAAACTAAATGAATAAAATAATCCAATGGAACATCAAAGGAGCAAGGGTCAACTACTGTGAATTGTTACTATTTATCACAAAATACTTCCCAGTAATCATATGCCTCCAAGAAACTCACCTCAAAAGCAACACTTCCATCAACATGAAAAACTATCATTCGTACAACTATATTAAACAGCACACTGATAGACCTTGTGGCGGATCATCTATAATTATTAACAACATCCCTCACTGCGAAATTACTCTAAATACAAACATGCAAGCAGTCGCTATATCAGCAACCCTCCACAAAACAATAACAGTGTGTTCAGTATATATCCCCCCAAATGAAGAACCCAAGGAATTGGAACTGAACAAGTTAATAGAACAACTACCAAGACCCTTTGTTATAGTGGGGGACTTTAATAGCCATAATGAAATCTGGGGAAGTAAGAAAACCGACAAACAGGGCAAAGTAATAGAATCTTTATTAAATCAACATCAGTTATGCATGTACAACAATAAATCCAACACATATCTGCACCCAGCAACAGGCACATATTCTGCAATAGACCTATCAATATGTGACCCTTCCTTGTTTCTCAATTACAATTGGAAAGTACATGACGACACCTGTGGAAGTGACCACTTTCCGATTCTATTAGAAAACACCACTGATGAATTGAGTAAAAGAACTCCAAGCTGGAACCCAGGAAAGGCTAACTGGGGTGGTTTTAAAACTTCATGCCTTGCCCAACTAACCCCAGAAGCCAATAAAAACAATGAAGAAAACATTTTATATTTTACGAACACATAGTTAAACATAAGCTGAAGAACATATACCTAAAAGCTCTACCTCTACAAAGTACAATAGGCCATGGTTCAACGAAGAATGTAAAAAAAGCTTTCAGATTACGGAAAGCAACTTTTAAAAAAATTAAAATAAACCCAACACAAGAAAATTCAAACACTTACAAAAACAGCCGAGCCAAAGCCCGAAAAATCATCAAAGACTCCAAAAGAAGTACATGGAGAAATTACCAAAATAAATAGTAACACAAAGCCAAAAAAGTATGGCAGATGATTCGGAAAATAACTGGCCAAAATAACAATACTCCTACAAAACACCTCACTCACAATAATCTGAAAATCACAGACGAGAAAGATATAGCAAATCATCTCGCCGAAACTTTCTCACAAAATTCATCCGTCAAATACCAAAGCAAAAGTTTTCAAATTATCAAAACAAAAGCAGAAAAATTTAAAATCAAATTTCAAAGTAAAAACACTGAAACTTACAACCAACCTTTCTCTATAGCAGAACTAAAAGAATCCCTCAACAAGGCACACAATACAGCAGTCGGACCTGACAAAATACCTTATCAGTTCCTGAAAGAATTACCCGAACCATCTAAAATTTCCTCCTACAAATCTTCAATGATTTATGGAACAGCGGTGACATACCAAAAATATGGAAAGTAACCACAGTTTTACCAATACCTAAACCTTTCAAAGACAATACAAACGCCAAAAATTACAGACCCATTACTCTTAGCATGTCTGCAAAACACAAGAAAGAATGGTAAATGCCTGATTTCTAAGTACCTCTGGTACTTAGAAACCAATAAATTAATAACAGAATACCAATCTGGTTTCAGAAGCCAAAGAAGCCCTATGGATCATCTGATTCATCAGAGAGGCTTCTATTAAAAAAGAACATCTAGTGGCAGTTTTCTTCGATCTCGAAAAAGCATACGACACAACCTGGAAGTACGGCTTGGTAAAAGATCTGAAAAACCTCGGATTAGAAGGCAGAATGCCAATATTTATCCAAAACTTCCTTCAAGATAGACGATTTAGAGTAAGAATGGGAGAGGTTTTCTCTGAAGAAAAACAACAAGAAATGGGTGTACATTGGCAGTGTATTGTCTGTCACGCTGTTCATTATAAAAATTAATAATATAGTGAAAAACATAAATAGCGGAACAAACTGTGCGTTGTATGTGGATGACTTCCTAATCTGCTACAGAGCAAGAAACATGAATCATATAGAAAGACAACTTCAAGTATGCCTTGATAAGCTCCACAAATGGACCACGGAGAATGGATTAAAATTTTCAAAAGAAAAAACAAAATACATTCTCTTCTGCAACCAACGTAAGCTCTACCTAGATCCAGTACTGAAAATTGACCACACCTAAATACCAATTGTTGAACACTACAAATATCTAGAAATCATTTTTGAGCCCAAACTCTCCTTCATTCCACATATCAAATACTTGAGAACAAAATGCAACAAAACCATGCACTTACTTAGAACTATAGCACACACTAACTGGGGAGGAAGCAAAGAAATATTATTAAAATTGTATCGCTCAGTAATCAGATTAAAACTAGGTTATAGCTGCTTTATATATGGGGCAGCCAGAAAGACATACTTGAAAGAACTAAACACTATACACCACCAAGGACTTAGACTAGCCCTTGGAGCATATAGCACTTCTCCTATTGAAAGCCTATACACAGAAGCAGATGAACCACGTCTTACACTAAGACGTGAAAAACTGGCTCTCCAATACTCTACAAAGCTGAAATCTTGCCCATCCAATCCAGCTTTTGACTGCCCCTTCAACCCGAAATACAAGCAGCACTTTGAAAGAAAAGAAAAAAACAATAAAACCTTTTGGCCTTCGGGTGATGTCGACCCTACAAGAATAAAAAATACCACTAAATAATATACATGAAGGCATTTTTCCGCAAACACCACTCTGGATCGTTAAAACTCCCAAAGTGATTCTCGAACTGAATGAACATTCCAAAACTAAGACCCACCCCAGCACTTATCAAGAGAAATTTTACAATATTCTCCATCACCACCCCGATCACCTCTATGTCATTACGGATGGGTACAAGGAAAATGGTAGGGCAGCGTGCGCGGCTGTTTTGAACAAAACAGTTCTTAAGAAAGCTCTTCCAAGGGAAAGCTCTATCTTTACAGCAGAATCCCATGCAATAGACCTAGCTCTCAACATCATCTCAAAGAGTAAGCATAAGAAAATTATATTTTCAGACTCACTCTCTGTCTTGCTATCATTGAGAAATAAAAAAATTCAGAACCCTCTTATCATCAAACTGTTGAGTAGATTAGACTCAATGTCAAATAGAAAAGAAATAATTATATGCTGAACCCGAAGCCACATTGGAGTGAGAGGGAATGAAAGAGCAGACTCAGCAGCCAAATCGGCCTTAGATCTGATACCCGATAAATCCAGGATCCCATATACTGACCTGAAACCAACAATTAATAAATTCCTTCACACAAAATGGCAACAACAATGGAGCAATAACATCCACAAATTCAGCCCACCTTAGGAGAGTGGAGACCAGCATCGAGAAAATCAAGAAGAGAACAAGTTGTTATATCCCGATTACGAATTGGTCATACAAGGCTCACTCACTCTTTCATTTTGAAACAGGAACCACAACCACAGTGTTTAACCTGCCAGACAACTTGCACGGTTAAACACATTCTTATAGAATGCAGAACTTTCGCTGTTATCAGAAAGTGATTTTTCAAAGTAAATAACTTATCTGATCTGTTCGAGAACGTCAAAATAGATGACATTCTTTCTTTTTTGAGAGAGACAGAGTTGTACCAAAAACATGACGACTTAAAACTGGTTAATCTTGCGCAAACAAATGAAATCCTGCTAATAGAAAATTCTACCTACCTTAATATTCGTTTTGAAATCTTTGGTTGAATATGTATGTATATAGAGACAGAATTTGGCGTTGAATGACCTACAAAGGTTGATATGCCATAAAACCCGAACAAGCAACCAACAACCACCCACATCACCTATTCTATGTGACACAGTAAATGAAACCCCTCAGAGCCATATACAATCGCCACATAAAAATCATCGGACCCTGGAATCAAATACCATAAAAAAAACTATTACAGTATGAAATTACGACGTTATATCTTATTAACGAATTACATAAAAATTTCATACATAAAAATATCTATTTACGTTAAAAAATTCCAATGTCTATTCATTCAAATTTTTGTTATTATCGAGCTGTCATTTCTTTGACACGTCAGCAACATTTTTCATCACCTTTTTCAGTCTGTTTGTATGCTTCTTGCTTTTTCTTTCTTTTTCCTTTTCCCTTCTAGATCTCTTCAGGGAAAAATGGCCTCTGTTTTCAAGTTGGCAGATCAGGTTGCAGCAGGGATTATAAAAGAAACTTATCCCAGGCTTTTACCCACCAGCGGGTGCATGATCCACTATCTCAGTTTTGAAAAGAGTTTCAGCATTACTCTCCAACCACAAAAGACATTCGGAAAAAGAATGAATTGATCCGCAATCCATTTTTGAACAAGCTCTGTGAATCAACTTTACTCTGCTAGAAGATCATCTGATTGAGATTGCAAATGATGGTGGGTTTAAAAGTAAGTTTGTGACAACTTTAAACCTTTTTGCATTCAGGATGAAAGTCAAGAAAGAATATCTGCTTTCTTTTCCAAAATCATATCTTTGTGACGCGGGCTTTTCTGAAGTGACAGCAACCAAAACAAGATTACAGAGTAGACTGGAGATAAGGAACTCCCTTTGATTGTTACCCCCAAAAGGGACTTCCCTTCAGCTCCAGATGGGACAATCTAGTTGCAAGATCAGGACTCCTATTGATTCTTCTGCAATTTAGTAAATTGATATTGGTAATAATGTATTGAAAGGGCATAATATAAAATATAATAGTTACATTTACGTGACATTTTTTCATTGCACATCGTTCACGTTCAAGTTTTGTAGAAATAAACAAATAATTTAACACTAATTAAAAATCTGTCATTTTTAAAAAAAGTACCAGGTTGACTTGAGAATACGTCGGCCAAAATAACATAAATTTTTAAAAGATAGGCGTAATGAAAATGTTCCATGATGAACCAATGGCTTTTCCCCCGCATGCTTTTGTCGATTGAGTATGTTTTGAACCTGCAATCTCTAATTAATGAGATATTTTTCTTTATTGAAACATACATTATAATGAGTCTTCATCAGTATCCTGCCTCCCCACGGGTTTGACATAATTTAATTGATTGGTCATCAATCAGATTTGGCCACGATATTTGAAAGCATCAATAATGGAAATGTCTTTTCCAGAAACTATTATATTACTGGTTAATTGTTTAAGAAACTGTTAATAAAATTAAAAGAAAAGGTCTTTTTTTATTTCAAGTATAACAAATGCCACACAATCAAAGTAGACATAAGTGTTGACATATTTATTTGACGATAAACACCTTTTCGCATAGTTACAAAGAAAACCTTCTTACTGGTGATGTTTAAATCATCTGAATGAATTTTTATTTTATTCATAAGCAGTTTATTTTTATAGTTTGATGTAAAGACTACTTTAACGTAAAGCTGACGCCTCAAAAATAAACATGGATAGTTCAAGAATAGCATCACAAAAGATATTCTATCTTTCAAAAGCCTCAGTTTGCTTATAAAATATCAACTTGCTAAATTTATCTCTCTTGAAAGGTAGTCGGTTAGCCGTCTTATGAGTTCCAAATATACCATTCATGCAAAGCATTTTATGAAGCGAGGGTAATTTCTACATCTGAAAATCAACAATATTCTCAATGTGTTGGAAAAAGTACAACTTCCGAGCAATCGGCCATTTAAAATCTATTGTCAAATTCTTCTAGGTATACACTGAAAGATTTTTCGATTTTATTGTGAGGCTGGTTAGGAACCTCCAAACAAACTTAACGGCTATCGAGGAATTATTCAATCCACCTCCCATACTGTGAAACCGAATGCTACTTCTCGAATATTGTTTTGACTTAATCAGTCCCTGATCTACAACATTAGCTTGTATGAATTTAGGAATGACGAGTCACATTCCCTTTTATACAAAAGATCTGAGAATAAAAAGTTCGTGAAGTCGTGCTTGAAGTTTGTTTATTTCCTTATATATACAGAAAGGGGGCATGAAGCCTCAAGAATTTTGTGGGGGAGGGGACATGGAGTAGTCATATATATATAGTCTAAAGGGCCCATGCTAGCCACATTCGCCGACCTATTCAACAGTACAATATGTATCAGCCATTCTTCACCAAGCACGGTGCAACCACCAAAATACCACGCTTGCTCTGTGAGAAGACCTACTTAAACCCCGGATGGAATGTATGATTTTATTTACAAAAGATGATTTTATTTACAAAAATGTTATGTGATGGGTATGGGAGAAAAACCCCGAAAGAAAAAAGAAAACAAAAGCGAATAAAACCAAGGAAAAATTCCCCGTTTGGTCGCTCTCCCATCCCTCCTTCTTCAATTGTTTTCTGGTGTCCGAGAACACCGAAAACAAGCCGGACCTACCCTAAGTGGGAGAGGTTCCTAATTTAATGGGGAAAAAAAAAGACAAGGTCAAGCGCGGTAAGGACAGCTAAACATGAATGTGTACAAGTGAGATTCCAAGATCTTTAGAAAAAGCGGGTTTGGTTAAGGATTGGGGTATAAAAAGAATAGGGATGGGGAAGATCTTGGAGACTAACAACTAGGTGGCAGGGACAATGACTCACAACATACTGCTAACTAGGGTTGAAGGATAAAAACCCACTTACCCGGGATGGGGTCCCGAAGAACTTGGACCGTATCCCATGGACAGGAAGAGGAGGAAAAGATGACTCCAACATTGTCCCCTTTCGTACGACCAGGCTTGCTGCATTCACCCACCTTTTGCCGAATGTTATGCGATCTTCTTTCGCATTGTCCAAATTACCATTCTAGCTACAGCTAGGATCGCTTCTCCCCCTGAAACAGAGGTGAAACCTTGTCCACGACGTAACCAACGTCGAGCAGTACAAGCGGCTTGGGTTCGATGCGAGCCGTCCAGTTCCCAGCACGATCCGAGAACGGGTGAACTCGATCGCAGTTATAGAAGGCGTGCTCAACCGTTTCTTCCAAGTCACTGCCGCAGCGAGCACAATCTACCAGGCCTGCTCTGAAATTCAAGCCCAGAAGGGCCAACGTGTTCCGTGCGAGCCACCAGGTGAGCGAGAACTCGGAATTATTCAAGAAGCCCGAACCTGGCACCCAATTCCAATGAGAGCGGACCTCCTCCACTGTCCAGCCGCGTCGCTCACAAAGAGGGTCCGAAGCTGAACCCACCACTAGTTCCCGATATAGTTCCCCCCAAGGCTGTGAAAGGTCACTGTTAATGTAAGAGTTTACGTTTCGGTCGGTATAGTTTTTAGATTGAAATTTGCCTCCCGCACCGGTCACTTCCGGGTGGAAGGTGCGGGAGGGACTTCCGGCTTGAACACCGGCTGGCGCCAATTCAGCCTCTTTTCAAATCGACTGGCATGCGAGACTGACGTTTCTCTTGTCATGGGTCAGTAGCAAGGCAAAAGAGGTAAGCACGTGAATTCTCTTAATTCGATTTAAATTATCACTTTCGTGGTGTGTTTCCTCTTTTGGAACATTTACGAGTGCGTTTATTTTGTTTCAGTTTTCACGTTGAAGATTGTATGTTGGAGAACGTCTATACGTTGAAGAGTGAACTTGTAGAATGTACGCATTTTACACCGAACACGTGCGGAAATAAAGATATACAACTTCACCAGTACGAGACTCGTGTCTTTGATTTCTGACCCCAGTTGCTGCTGTTACAGTCACTGAACCCAGAAGGTTTACGAAGAGCGGAATGGCATTCGCAGACGAATGGTGTTTCATTCATCGGTCTACGTCGACCTTCGGCCTTTGGGTTTGACTTGAGCCGAGGAAAAGTCTAACTCGCCTTTCGTCTCCACACCGCGTCCTCCGACAAGGATCGGCTCAAGTATGCGAGTCTTTCAGCGAGCCAGTGGCTCTCTAGATTAGGCATACCCAGATCCCCATTGTGCGTATGTTGATTCAAGCCTGTCTATGGACTATCGGCGTTCGACCTCTCCAGAGTAATCTAGTAAGGGATTGTTGCAGCGCCAACCGACGGGCCTTAGGCAGGCGAAGTACAGTCGGTAAAGGATCAAGGGGAAGACGTACACGGCGCGCGCCTCCGCCCTACCTTTTAAGGACAACTTCATTTGAAGCCAGATTCCCGCCTCGCCATCGACCTTAGCCTGTACCTCCGACCAAAATCGCTCCAGTCGGAGCTCGGGCCCAAACAAACCATACCCCGGGGATGCGGACAGGTTCGTCACTCTAGCTGAAGGGCCCTGGCAGGGTATCGCTATCCGTTCAGGCACCAAGCCGCAAACCTTCACTTTTGTCAAAGTTGACCTTAGCTCCTGTTATTTGTTCGTACTCAGCAAAAGCCTCTATGTCCAGATGGCGGGACACAAAGACGGTGATATCATCGGTGAACGTGGAAACACTTGCTGTAAGAGGGCCAGCCAAAGGGATACTGCGCAGTGCCGGATTTGCCCCCTCATCCCTAAGCCTTTGGAGCAGGGGCTCCAAAGCGAGGACATAGAGAAGAAGAGACAGAGAGCAGCCCTGTCGGCCCGATTGCTCGATCACGATACGCACTCGAACGCCTTCCGTTTATCTGCACCACTACCGGAGGGTTGTGGTACATCATGCTAATCCATCTGTGGAACTCCGGTTTGAATCCGGCAGTCTCCAAAACAGATGACAAAAAAAGATGGTCGACCCTATCGAAGGCCTTGGACTGATCTAAATTGATCAGCGTGGCTTGTGTCGTCTTTTAACCCCTCTATGATTTCTCGAATCAAGTGCAGGTTGTCTTGGATTGATCATCCTTTCACAGCGTGGGTCTGCTCAGGGTTGATTAGATCACTGATGTCAAGCTGTTAGCGGTTCGCTAAGACCCGGGCCCAAATCTTTAACTCTGTGTTTAGCAGAGTTATGGGCCTGTAATCATCTAGTCCCTCCCAAACATGCCTGCCACCTTTCTTCAGCAATGTGATCACGCTACCAGGGATGGCTCCCTGGGAGAACTAATGGTTGACACACATCCGTCAGAATAGGCACAAACATGTATGCCTGCCTCAAGTACTCTTCCTGGGGCAGACCATCTAGTCCTGGCAATTTGTTGAGGCCGACCTGCTTCAACGCATCACGGACTTCGCATTCAGCAACCACACCCTCGCTAGCCACTTCCCCTTCTTTGGGGTGGCAGGGGAAGTCAGCCAGCAACTCCTGAAGTGGGAGATCTGTACAGTGGGCAAAGCGATCACGGAAGTGCGCCCGAAAGGCACCACGTATCTCACGATTCGACCGCAGCACGCGCCTATCCGGGGACTTCACGAAATCGATATACCGACCGGGAAACATTCGCACTTCTTCCTCACGTGAAGTTGCGTTTGATTTCACAGCTTCGTTGAGAACTCTTTTTAACCTAGATCTAACCACGAATCCCTCGTAGTGCTCGCTACTCTCACGCTCAAGGTCACTCCTCAAGGTGACTTCTACGTTTAGGGTGTCCCCCATCCACCGCCCGGGAAAGTCTATCTTCTATAGATTTCGCCTTCCTGATCCTATCTAGATTGAGCTGTCGACCGTACTTGGTGACGAAATCTCTAATTCTATGTTTAAGAGATGCCTATCACCTATTCCCGGTAACCTCCCCCACTAACGCCCACTTAATCAGGAATTCCAGCCGGTCCCAGAAGTCCAGTATCTCCATTAAGAAGGTATTGAATTTCCAGTAGCCGGCTAGACTATTAGGTAACTGTAAACTGACCCAAACTTATTTATGGTCAGCCAGCCCTCTCAAGTGGAACGTGGAACAACTAAAGAAATCACAGTCATCTCTTCTTACTAACACTCAGTCCAACTAGGATCCTAATCTGGCGGAGGGCGAGCAATCTAGCCACGTCCACGCGTCCCTCCCTGGGTAATCCAGACGAAACCTAGTCATGGCGAGCCATAAAATCGATCAGGCTGCTTTTACACCTTCCCAACCTACTAGCTCCCCGCCCGAACTTATCTATCTTGGGATCAAGGATCGCATTCCAATCACCCATTAAAACTAGCCGTTTCGGATAGTATAGGAACGGCGCCGACCGACGAAAAAAGGAAGCCCTCTCCACAACGATATTGAGCGTATGAACCACGACCACCCGGAACTTGAAACTTTTTAACGGCAACATCGGCCACGACTAGTCGGCCCTTGTCACCTGCAAAAACAACGTCTACATCAGCATCAAAGCTACGTCTAATTAGCAAAGAGACCCAGGCACTGCTGCGGCTGCCGTATGCTGAAAAAACGACAAAGTCGTTCTCCAGCACCCTACAGTCTACAACGCAAACAAAGTGAGTCTCTTGCATTGAAGTCGTGCTTAAGCACTGCTTGTTGCTCGGCGAGTTCACCTTGGAGTACGTCGGCCTTAAACATGGCTAGTAGTTTGTCTTTGTTAGTCTCAGATCATAAGAGTTGCTCTGTCAGGCAAAGTATTGGTAGTAACAACATTAACGTAATACTCGCTGCAGTAATACTATTCAACTCATAACTGGGGGACATAAGGAGGTTTATACCTTTACCAAAGGTATTAGTCCGAAAGTGAACTCGTTTACTACGATGTCACAGTCCAGAACGTTACCCGCTACGCCACGAGGACTTCCTTCAACTAATATGATAGTCTTGTAAGAAATCGCGTAACACGCATTGTAGTTAGAAAAAGGTTCGATAATATTAGTTGACTGCATTTATAGCTTAGAATTAAAGATGCAGTAAAAAGAACTAAAAGAATTTATATAAAACCACACACGACCGTAAATATCCCGAAATGAAGAAAACCAACCAAACATACAAAAATCCGTCTTCAACAAATATGACCATAACACCATCACCCCACCCCAAAAAACACAATTTCAGACAAGAAAGCCCATTGACATCGAACAACTTCATTTCATGACCCATTAATAATAACAATTCTTCAGAAAATGAAATCAGCACCTGACCAAACTTTTTACGAGGGTACATACAAAATATAAAAGCAATAACAATAAAAACTGTAAAAAATTTTATAACTTCACAAAGATATTAATTTTAGAAAAGGACCAGAAGATCGAATAACTTAAGCAAACAAAAATTCGCAGCAGATACATTCAAATTATTCAATAAATGACTTAGTTTCTGTCCCTGTCAATAATAATTATTCATAAAATAAATATCTTGTCGGATTCTTTAGAATAGAATTAAATCACATTACGGAATTACCCACTATGAAACAAATACCCTATGAACCAAATATCTTAATGAAACCCATTCACACTGAACAGTACAGACATAACAATTTAAACATTTGAAACAACATTTAGAGAAAATATAAAACATCATAACAAATACAGAACTGAATGACAACCTGACAAATAAAGAACGTATAATATTTAAAAATCTCACAAAAAGGTATGACTTAATCATAAACAGCACTGATAAAGTAAGAGCATTAAATGACTCAACATTTTACCAGGAACTCTCTATTGACCCTTCAATCGAAGATATATACTATCAACTCACTTTTTTTAAATATCGCCAATGAAAAATTTAGAAACGCACTATAACTGCCACACTAGTAAAATATCCAAATACGTGGATCACTATATACAACATTTAGCTAAACAAGTTAAATCCTACAAAAGTGAAATTACAGATTTCCTTCGTAAGTATATGAGCATTCTATCAATTCTTCAAAATTTCATACTAGTCAGTATAAATATAAAATCGGAATGCTTCAAAATTAAACACGACCAAAGAATATTAGCCCTTAAAGAAAGCTTAAAACAATGACAAATATGATGCGCTATATATTGACTCTGAGTATTTTTAATTTCAATAGAAAACATTTTTTACAATTTTAGGTTGTGCTCTGTCCACTATCATCACACCAACATGAGTAAATTTGAAGAAATTTATATATACCCTGAAAATGAAAATAATCAATTACAAACACTATACACGAAACAACATATAATTATCTCTACTCTAAACCTTACCACTCCAATCAACTTGAGGTCAGTCTTGTATAGACACAGTCAATGAGAATTAATAGAATAGGCACCAACAATAATGACCGTTTTTAATCATAACAAATTCAAAATAGATTTTAAAGTTCCAAAATTCAATTGAATACCAAATTTATAGCGTCTTAAGAAATGAAGCCCTTATATAAAAAAAGGAAAAATCAAACCGTATGCTGCTTTGAAACACCATTCAATAATACCCTTCCTATTAGGAATCACTGGAAAATCCTTAAAATAAAACCAAGAATAAGAGATATATTTTTAGAATCAGGTGCCTATTCATCGAAGGCCTAAAATCTTCGAGATTGCCGGTAACAAAATCTTTAATAAGAAAGTTATCCTAAACAAATCTACAAATAAATAAATGAATATTTCTCGTATAAACAGAATGTTTTAAACATTACAGCTATACAAATTAATTCATTTAGCCATTTAAAACCACGACAACCTATGACAGTAAAAACATCATCTACCTTTTAGAATGCGCTCATTGCTCCAAGCAATATGGGAATCAGAATGACCTTTTAATTTTAGAATAAATAACTATACATACAGATTTATAACAAAACTCCCTCAGTAGAATATTTCTGTCTAACGGATCACGACTTTAGCAGAGACGCTAAATTCCCTTTAATAACAAAAATCGAAAATAAATCACCAAATACCACATTAATTCTAGAAACACATAATGATATATAAATATCACTTCTTGAAACCATTACCCCTTAAAGGACTGAACAACAAACAAAGAATATGAGATTCTTGCCAACAATGCTTAGAAAAATGTTTGAAAAATTAATCCCTGTTTAAACTGATCTTATTTAATATCTTCAGGTAAAAGCAACAAAAAACATCAAACACTGAAAATATTTTTGAATATGTGCAAAGACGAGTGTATAAATCATTAAATTTTTAAGTTTAAGTTTTATCTACACATAAAGTTAGTTCCGTGGCATTCGTATACATTTCCATATTGTAATGTTGCCATGAAATAAAAATCTTCTGATAATGATCGAAGGTCGAAACCGGTTGGGATTAACAAATTCATATATAAAAAAAAAATTATATCAGTGTGTATGAACCTGTTATCCTTGTTCACACCCTAATATATATAGTCATCCACAGACAGATCTGTTTCGTTCTATCAGAACTCATCAGTGTGGCTAGACAGTATCTCCCCGTAGCTGGGATCGAAACCCGGTTGACTGAATCACCAACACAAAGCTTCTAACCATTTAGCTACGAGGAGATATTAGCTACGAAGTACATTTTTAAACGGTTATGAATCACAATTACTATTGTTTACATACATCCGTTCAAACGGCCGCCGAGATCTCAATTCGAATACGAAGAGACTTGCAAAGGCGCTAATGGCAACACGATTACTTCTTCGCTAGAGAACTCAACCCTACGGGAAAAGATGAGTTGGGAATGATTCTGTTTCAGAATATATTAGTAGATTCCTATAAATCTCCAGGAGTTCACAATGTATGATAATGAGCATACAAAAATATAAATTTCATACAAAGTAAATTTCATATAATTGAAAAAACTCAATAAACCGTCATTTGGCTATTACTAATTTATATTATAAAATGGCAACTCTATAAGAGAAACCAAACTCCTCAGATCACCAATGGGGAGAATTTTCTTTTTAATTTGTAGATATTTTTTCAATGGATTCTTCATCGTCATCATCAAGTCGCACCGCCAGTGCGGATCTTCCTGACCCTCTCCCTCCGCCCTTCTCTATCGTCCATCGTTTGCGGTAGGTCTTCAAGGCCACATCCTGCATCGGCACAGAGCTGTTGTATGTAGGTTCTGGCTAGTCGTCCTGCTTTTGCTCGTCCATGTAAAGGGGTCTACAGGAGTATGTCACTCATGAGTTCGTCCTTACTTCTCCAGCAGTGTCCGGCATGCCTGGTTCGTATAACTTGGATAGTTATCGTGATGTAAGTAGCCGTACAAATGCTGCTTTGTGGGGCGCTGCCTCCAGGACTTGTTTAAAATTGCACGCGGCATTCTTGTGTAATTGCTGTCAAGCTTTTTCCATACGTTTAGTTAGTTTCCATATAGTGCATCCATACAGCAGTATCAATACAACCACTGCTTGGAAAAAACTGTATTTCATTTTATCTGTCAGGTCTAACTTCCATTTGACCGATAGGCTATCGCTAGCTGTCCATGCCTTTGCTAGTCGCGTGTTAATTTTTGTTTCGGTTGATGAAACACGGCTTCTGAAAAAGGTGAACCTGTCAACTAGTTTCAGAAAACTACTGTTTAGTGTGGAGATGTCGCCTCTTTGATTAAAACACATGTATTCCGTCTTGTGTGCGGTGATATGGAGGCCTATGCCAGCAGCTGCTCGTTCCAGACTATGTAACAGGGTTTCGGCTTGGGCGGGTGTATTTGTCAAAAGCGCTATGTCATCGGCGTTGTCCGCGTCCGTAATTGTGTGTGCGGGGTGTTCTCATCACGTAGTCTAGACAGATGATAAAGAGGTATGAGGCTAATACGTCTCCTTGCAGCTCACCTGCTACAATGTCGAAGTAGTCTGTGTCTCCATCCATGGAGCGGACTTTTACTTTCGTATTTCTATATAGCATTATTATGGCTGCGACGGTTTCTTTGGGTAGGCCGTAGGCGAGTAGTATTTGCTCTATCTTCTCTCTGTGAATGGCATCAAAGGCTTGGCGAAGTCAACAAATAATATTGTTGCTTTTAGGTTTTTTGCACGTACATCTTCAAGAATTCGACGGATAGTCAAAATATGTGTTCGTCGTAGAAGCCATTTTGCTTCTTCTTAAGTATCTTCTCAATTTTGGATTCTATGCGGTTGCGTAGAAGAGCATTGTATATCTTGGCCGCTATAGATGTAAAGGTTATATATCGGTAGTTCTTAGCTAATCTGAGGTCGCCCTTCTTTGTTCTTCTGTCTATTGTTTTGATTATATACGGCATTACAGTGTCGGAGCAGTATGTCGTCGAATTTCCTGATCTTCCATACTTCTGGGGGTATTTCATTAAGCCATACTCTTTCTCTATTTTTAATTTTTCTTAGTACTGAATTGAGTTCTTCTTGCGTAAACTGTCCCAGTTTGATGTCTAATTGTTTACTAATAATTCTTGTGATTGTTTCATGAGTAACTTTAGGATGGTTTCCGAGTAAATTCTCGAAATGTTGTTTCCATAGTTGTATTCGTTCTTCATGGCTGGTAACTTTCATTTTAGCTTTCGTAGTTCTCTTCCTTCTGCTCACTTCGTTTACCATTTGCCATGCTATCCTAGATTGTCTATCTTCAACCGAGTCTCTTATCTTATTGATCTGATTTTTGAAGTATTCAGTTTGTTCTTTTAGGTATATGTTAGTTAATTCATTTTGTGCCTTTTTAAGTTTCAGGGAATTGGTATTGGTTGAGTTCTTCCTATTGCATTTGGAGGCAGTTTTCACATCTGCACGCTTTTTTCTAACTACTAATGTTTCCTATGGGACTAGGTTTAGCTCTTTGTTTAGTTGGTATGCATTCTGTGGCCGCTTCTAAGTGGGCCTTGACGAAATTCTCATATTCGTCATTCGGAGTAAGTGTTTCTGTCTTCTCCTGTAGTGCATCGAATTTCTTTCTTAGTGTTAAAGCATATTTATCTCTAATATCCTTGTTATTAAGCAGGGACCAGTCATAGTGCACAGTGGTCGTTATTTGGGCCGTATTCCTTCGTAGGCTCAGTTGTATTTTTGCCGAGACAATTCGGTGATCGGAGAACACACCCTCGAAAGAGGGATATGCCTCGCAATTCAAAGCGCCATTATTCTATTTCTTATTTATAAAGACGTAGTCTATCTGTGCTTTAGTATTATTTGCGTTGGTGTAGGTCAATAGTTTTCCCTCTCTTTTCTGAAATTTTGTATTGAGGTATGTTAATCTATTTTCTAGCGTGAAATCTGTTAGATGTTCCCTGTTTGATGAGTTGGGTAAGCTGAATGTGTGGTTTATGTTTTTACCAATTTGGGCATTCATGTCTCCACCAATGACGAGAACGTTATGTTTCAGGATGGTACGAACAAGGGAGGATAGCTCATTATAGAAGACGATGAGGTCAGTTCCTTCACTAACATTGGTAGAGTTGTAGCAGGAAATGATTGTTGCGCTGGAGTTACCATTAAAAGTTGCTACTGTCATCCTCAGTTGTATTTTCTCTATGCTATCTAGTGCTTTTAGAGCCAGTGGTCATATAAACATTCCTACACCTATCGTAGCATTGACAGAGTTTTTCCATGCAGATGCAATGGCTCGCGACCATTCATTGCTAGTATCGTGATATTTAATATCCTCGCTCTAAGTGTACCAGTGTTCTTGTATGCATATTATGTCTTCGTTGAGATCTATCGCCGATACTGTCAGCTCTGGTAATTGTCCTATTCTATTTAAAGTTCTGATGCTGAATGTCGCTATTTGTATTGTGCGTTTGCATTTTAGTAATTTCTATTTTAGTTTGAGCTCTGTAGCTGATTTTTCGAACACTGTGGCCAGGGCTTCAACCTCAGTAGGACGCGCCCCTTTTTTACCCGAGCAAAGAGCGATTCGGTTTGGACAGGTGGTTTGAGTGTGGGTCATGGTAACCTTTCGATGGCTGTTTTTATTGTCATCTATAGAAGCTACCCTAATAGATGAGCAGTAGTAGTTCCCCGATCGAACTATTTGATCTTGGCCGTTGAACCGTATGATTCATACGCCTGGGGCCTGGATAGGCATGGTGTTGAACCGACAGAGGGTTTATCCGCTCGCCTTTACGTCCATCATTCTGCTTCCCAGGGCTTTCGAAAAAAATTTTCTTCTTTCTTCATCATCATGATCATGCGAATGTCCGGCCTTTGGCCTAATGAGTAAATTGTTCGCCAATGGTCCAGGAGAAAAAAGAGAACTTGTAGAATTGTGGACTTTGTTGTCCCGGCGGACACAGAGTGAAATTAAAAGAATGTGAAAAGAGGGATAAGTACCTGAACCTTGCTAGGGAAATGAAAAAGATGTGGAACATGAAAGTGAGGATAATACCAATTGTAATTGGTGCACTTGGTACCGTTTTTCTGCCCACTATTGTTTTCTGGTTATTATCATTCCGATGGTCCTCGTGTCGTTAATATTGTTTCTGGTGGCTGTAATCAGTCTTCTTCTGCACTTTTCTATGTTGTCTTCAAGTCGTTGTATTGATGAGTCAACGGTGAATTTAATGCTGGTAAGTCCTCTTCCTCCTTCTCTTCTTGTTACATATAGCTTGTCAACGTCATCTCAGGGATGCAACGCCTTATGCATGGTCATTAGTTTTCTAGTTCTCTGATCCGTTTGTTTAAGCTCTTCTTTGGTCCACTTTAAGAATGGTCCCGAGAATATTACCAGAGGGACAGCCCAGGTATATATCCCTTTGACAAGGTTCCAGCTATAGAGTTTTGTCCCGAGTAATTTTCTGGTACATCTGAGATACACGTTTTTAATTTTTCTTTCATTTCCTATTGTTTGACGGTGTCAGCTTTCAATATCCCAGAGTATTTGTAAGTTTCCTCTTCTCCGAGCGTTCTGATTTCTTGATTTGGTAGTTCGACTCCTTCCATCATGTGTCGTTTGCCACTTTTTATTACTAGCACGGTGCATTTTTCTATGCCAAATTCCATTTATATATCTTGACAGTTTGTATTACGGTTTCCAATTCTTTTTCGTTTTTGGAAAAAGTTTGATGTCGTCCATGTACATGTTGTTGATCTTTTACCGCGATTTACTGAGTTTGTATTGTGCTGTGCATTTGCAGAGGATTTGATTGAGTGCCATCATGGCTATCACAAATAGTAAAGATGATAGTGCATCCTCCTGGAATATGCCTCTTTGGATCTTTACCTCTGCTAAGCTTTGTCCTCCTGCTGTCACGAATTTTTGTTTGCATGGTCTTCTCCATAAACTGTACGATTTGGTCGGGTATACATTTTGAGACAGTGTAGTATCCAGCTTTGGGGGACCATATCGTAAGCTTTTTTGCAGTCGATCCAGTCCATAGCTAGATTTTTCCGTCTTGTTGAGGATGTGTTGATCTACATATTGTAGTTATTCTGTGGCTCTGAATCTCTTGCGGAAACCTCAGGGAAGATTCTACGGCTTATCAATGAGTAGTAGATCTTCTTAATTTGTGTCGTTAGTATTTTCTACATTATCGGTAGGCACGTGGTGGGTCTATAGTCGGTTGGAACAGTTCCTTTGAGGGGGTCTTTTTGGATTAGAGTGGTCTTCCTTTTGGTCATTCATTCGGGTATCTCAGTTTTCTGTAAGCATTTGTTCATATCAGTAGCAAGTCTGTCGTATATGAAGGTGAATTATTTAAACAAAAATCCGTGTATGCCATCAAAGCCAGAGGTTTTCCAGTTTGCTTTCTTTTTAAGTGTTGTCTTCGGGGCGTATGTTTACCTGAGGACTTCGAGCATTCGCAACTCTGTTTCCTGGTTGTTTATCCATTCGGCTTTTTGTTATGATCTTTCCGTTCCCATATTTTGCTGCAAAATCTTCTAACCTCTCTCGCATCTGGTTATTAATATGGCTTCGCCCATTCTCCCCCTAATTGTTGGTAAAATTTTATTATTATTATTATTATCATTACATTACTAATAATACCACAAGTAATACTGATACCATTAATTTCATCAAACTATTTATACCGGCCAATTGTTCTCGTGGGTAAACTGTTCAGCAATGGCTCGGGAAACGGGGTTCAATCTCCGGTTGAGTCATACTATAAACTCAAAAGATGGTAACTGATGCCCCCTTGCTTAATACTCAGCATTATAAGGTACGTATCAAGGGTAAAGTGGAACAATATAGTAAAAGGAGTAGCGCCCACTCCTACTCCTCGGTGTAGTAGCCATTGAAAAGAGAGCCTTCGGGTTTCCTTCGACTACGGTCGCCAAATTTACTTACTTTTATTGTTATCACTATCAATTTTTCTATTATCAACCTTTTTTCATATGAGTTTATATCTATTTTCATGGCTGTATTTTTAATATTAGTTCATTACGTTTATTTAATAAATAGTAAATTTATATCTAATGATGCTTATTTTTCCTCCGGGGAAAGGTTATATCTTCCGGTATATCTTCCGGGAATAGAAGATGTCTTAATGAATCTTAACTTAATTTGTGGAGTAAGGCCCCTATCTCTCCAAAACCACCTCTACAGGACTGTTTGATTTCTGAGTAAAGGGTTAGAAAAAGAGTGTCTGTTATTGTAGAACCTCTGTTTCTAATTTTCAGCTGAGATTTCAATATAAACCCTCTCCTCCTTGCTATTTTTCCTGGGGAAAATAGTTGCTTGGTAGATCACTATCTTCTTTATTTCTACAATTACAAACTAATTTATCAGTTTGCTGATTATCAGTAACAAAATAGATGCAAATGTGACACAATATTAACAACATTAGTAACAACATAAGAAATAATTGTCATTTTACTTTTTTTCTTTCATGTCGAAATATAACAGTAGCACAAAATGATAAATATCCAAAATATCTTGTACTTGTTGATATTTCTTTCAAGGTATACGGGCCAATCTTATTTCGATGTGCAGATGATTTAATATGTATTGTACCAATCTTATGCCATGGATTATTTGCAAACTCATCAGAAAAGGAATGAGCGGAAGTCAAAGATCGGTGTTATATCCTAACGTTAACTTTTAGATTCGAGTGCATAGTAATGAAGGTCGGATTAATTGGAATCTATTCACCATATTATGAATATTTTCGATCTACTCTAACCGAAATACCTGACCTGCGGCTCGTATTGACCTGTTGCTAAGCATGAGTGAACACGAATAGATCGCAAAGTTACCAAATGGTTAATTTATTTTACATTGACTTACTGACAGTCCTGTGTGATGATAGTAGACTTATCCTATATTTCCTATAGAATTCTTACTCATATTATTAGTTGAAACATTCCACAATTCTCTAAATTCTACCTCGAAACACATTTATCTACTTCTGCATGAATATCATTATACTTTAATAAGAAGCAGGTCTGTTACTGAGACACTAAGCATTTACCGAATATGTAGATTTTTGTCTAACTTTTGCTAATATATGCTAACAAAAACAGTACATAGCTCATTTATATACTCTTAAAAGCTTGTGAAAGTTGTCGTTGTTTATATAAAGTCAGTTTCCCTTTATGGAATGTATATTATCATTACTTTGAAAAATAACTAAACTGCAATAGCAATGAAACGTCGATAAACTTTTTAAAAAGAAGAAAAGAAGAGAAAGAAAAAATTGCTACTTATATCAAATCAGAATTTGTTTTCCTCCTTCAAAGTTGATATGGTTTTTATATCTGTTTTTCATCACAAGATTATTTCATTACTTTAACTTTCAAAAAACTTGGTTTTCACCAAACATTTTCGAACTGTGAAATCAGGATTTTGAATTTTAAAATCTCACTTTTCGATACAGTCATCAGACATTCAACCATACAGAAATCGGATCATTATCGGGAATTAATTATTATTTTAACATGTTTTAGAAAAATGACAGGAATAGAATAATATTTTTTTAATATTTGTTTTCTAGTCTCACCTGATCTGTGATCCAAATCTTGACTCCCTATCCATCGTAGAGAGGAACTTCTACTAGTATTGATACATTTATGTTTCGTTGCTCCCGATGGAAAATAACAAATTGTTCTATTTTCCAGATTGAAATGTTTATGCTATTACCGAGATGAAAAGACGGGTTTAACAGACTGTTAGTGATTGACATTCTAGTTTAGATACAATCAATTTTAAAGCCTCTAATTTTGCTGAATGCACGTGGTTCTTATCGGTGCAACGTTATATTTCTGCCCTTTCTTATATTCACAACTTCGTATATTTGTAATTAGAGAGAGACTAATCTTTTAGTTGTTTTTCTTTGCATCTGATCCTCCACCAGCTGTCCTGGATCTCACCTTATTCATGCTAAAGATGACGATAGTTCCTCAGAAGAAACAGTGTGCACGCGAGGGAATTTAGGGAAGTTAGCAGGTTTACAGGACGAGATCCTACCCCCGGGATCATATATATCTGTTTACTTCAGATATTTTTTCACTAAATCAGAGAAAACAATGTCTGAGACCTTAGAAATTATCTAATTAATAAATGATTACAGGGCTGTATCCTCACTTGAGCATAAATCAATGCCTTCATTAAACTTGCTTACAGCTTCGAAAAAAGTTGACAAATATTAAATAAGCCGTATATTTTGAGATCGAGAGATTCAATTCACTCCCGGTGTTATCTTAAGTTTTGATTCTTTGTTTTATGGCATATCAACCTACGTGGTTGATATGCCGTCCGTGTAGAAGAACAGTCGTGATACGATTGAACTTATTGTTAGATACTGGATGATGTTAAGACTTTTGTGACGGTAAATTCTTTAAAATCCCAAAACGGGACTTTATTTTCGCACGTGTGAAGACGGGACAGACTGGCACTTGATCCCTCGTAGAATAAGTCCTAATTCAGAGTCTTTTCTCGGGCACATAAGAACTGGCATATTATGTGGGGGATTAATTTATGGCTAGACTGACCGCCGTTGGCAAGGGGTTCCAAATTCCACAATATACACACACCCACCAAGGCCGCTAGTCTTCCTCCCCTAGAACAATGGAAGATATGGACCTCTAGGTTTAGACGTAATAATATTATATTGTAGTAGTCGGCAACTCCGGTTCCCCGTATAAGAATTTGAAGGAATTTATAGGACAATTTTAAGCAAGATAACATAAGGCGACGTGAAGAAACGTGAAAAGAAACATGAAAATAACAAATTTGTAGCAGACGCTGCAAATAACAACTTCAAGCACGTGGGAACATTAAAATATATCAATCTTTTACTACACATAGATATACACCTCCAACGTGTCAAATATATCATAAATGAACAGTCCATGAACATAAATGTCTTTCTTCTTTTCTTTTCTTTCGTTTTCCTTCAAATTGAGAGAGAGAGAGAGAGAGAGGGTATATAAAATTGGATATAAGGAGAAACGGTCTCAAAGTTTACTTATCTTTTTTTCTTTTTTCTTTTTTTTTTTGATGGAGTTCCTGTGGAGAATATTTCCTCTTTTACGGGCTAATAGACTTTATGCTATTTTTAGTACTGGCTTGAAGAAATGGCTCCTTCGTGTCCGAGATATTCTTTTCGTCTTCTTTTACCCAGAGTACTTGGCTTTGGTTCCGTCCACCGCGAACCCTGTCCAACAACTAACTTTCTTATTTCCTTTTTTCGCTGATGGGAAGAAGGTGCCACTTCAGTTTTAGGGTCCCAGCCAATCATTTGGCTTCTCTCTTCTTCCTGCCCGTGTCAGGCGACCCGAGTGAGGTCCCCAAGTACAAACATCTGGTCTCCATTGTGACTTGGATTTGTTACTTTGGGATTGACCCACATTCCTATGATATCTTAACGGTCATTCTCTGATGGCTTGCCACTGTTAATTCAAACACGAGGATAGTAGTAATCTTATTTCTATCGTCTCAGAGGGAGACCACGTGACATCCTCACCCTTAAGAGAAGAAAGGGATAAAAGAAATAACATAAAAAAGGTAATTCATTTCACTGTTCTCTCTCCTTTTCTTTTTCTTTTTTTTTCACTTTACTTTTCTTTTATTCCCCTTCTTCTTCACGCTTTGACGAATTCTTTCCTTTTCCTTTTTTTCGTCCTTCCTAATTTTCATCATAGAGGAAGACAATTCCTTTTCTCTTTCTTTCTCTCTCTCTCTCCCTTTCTTTTTCTTTAATCTTGTCTTCCTTTCTTTCTTTTTCTCTCCCGGCTTTTTTGGCCGTCTCGCGTTTCAACCTTAAAGAGGTAAATTCCTTTTTCTTTTTTTTCTTTCTTCGTCATTTTTGATGACTTTATAATCTTAATTATCAAGCTCTGGGGAGAAAAATCACTTTTCTTTTCTCCTCGTCGTCACCTGTTAACGAGCCTCTTTCTCGTCCCTCTCATATTTCAACATTGGGGACGAGAATTCCTCTCCCTCAGTTTCTCTCTCTCTCTCTCTCTCTCTCTCTCTCTCTCTCTCTCTCTCTCTCTCTCTCTCTCTCTCTCTCTCTCTTTTCTTTCTTTACTCTTAACACTTTGAAAGAACATTCGGCTACTACATTTTCGTGGGACGTTTGAGAAATAAACCTGGATATTTTTTTATTAATTTCTCTAAGTCCTCTCGCTCTGAGACAGACAAATAGCTTAATTTTTCCTCGAATTTATTCGGCGTTTCCGAGTTCTTAATTTTGCGAGGTGGGCCTTCTTGACGGACTTATTTCTTTAATTTGTTCGCATGACACACTTGTGTCTTCTTCTTTCCCTCTTGGGTATCGATTCTATATGTCCTCTTGTCTATTCTCTGTGATATTACGTAGGGACCTATATATCGTCCACCACAGTGAGGTCCTTTATTCGGGGATAGTAGCAGGACTTCGTCGACCTTCTTAAATTCTTTCTTAGCCATGTGTGGGGGTACTCTTATTTTCCTCTTATCCTCTCGATAAGTGTTAGAGAATTTATTTCCATTATTCTTTGGAGTTTCATCCTTTCTCCGAAGACTGGTTTCTTTATCTCTTTGTTTCCTGAGGTGTGGAAGCTTCACTTCTTTACCTAATTCAGAGTCTTTTCTCGGGCACATAAGAACTGGCATATTATGTGGGGGATTAATTTATGGCTAGACTTACCGCCGCTGGCAAAGGGTTCCAAATTCCACACTATACACACACCCACCAAGGCTGCTAGTCTTCCTCCCCTAGAACAATGGAAAATATATTTAAATACTTGCTCGATTAAACTATTTTCTCAACATGCTCCAAAGTAAAGGAATTATATTGTGAATTGAATTACCACGACGAGAAAATCCGGCGAACACTTACACACGACATACGGAAACACTGGACAGCTGTTTCGACCTTATTAGGTCTCATCTTCATGGTAATTCAATTCACAATATAATTCCCCTACTTGTGTGCAATATGGACGGAAGGCTCAGTTGTAGAGTTTCGGCTCTGCAATCCGTGGTTGCTGGTTTGATCTCCAGTGTCCACCACTGGAGATCAAACCACGACCACAGATCACGGTATACACTGCTGATGAGACCTAATAAGGCCGAAACAGCTGTCCAATGTTTCCGTGTGTCGTGCATAAGTTTACGCCGGATTTTCTGGTCATGGTAATTCAGTTCACAATGCTCCCATAGCCTCAAGTTTAATAAGACATTTTTTTAAAATGTAAATAAAAATACTAACAACAAAGTAACTACGTTGATTACGAGCTGAGAACGAATTAAGTAGTCGGCTTGTTTTTAAAGAAAAAAAAGCAGGGGAAAATTGTGAAGAAAACACTGATTGGAAAAGTAAAGGTTCCCAAACTATGTGCCATGGCTCACTGCTCTACTGCAAGTTATAACTGTGTATTACAAAACAAAGGTAACATTTAAGAAATTAAGTCCAGCATTTGACAAATTTGAAACAGAAATTAAATTTTATTTTCCACCATAAAACACAGAACATTATGACTGAGTTTTAAGATTTGTTTGAAATTATGTTGAGAAAAGGTATTGGTTTCCATGGCCATCGTTCTGGATTTTGACTTATTTATGATAAATACTGGAGAAAAGTACTCTTTAATAGTAAAAAAAAAAAAAAACTGCTATTTGTATCCAGTTTACCGCTTCAAGTATACGAGAATCGGGATTTTCTTCGAATTACTATTGTTAGCAAACAGGTGAAAAACTTCCCTGCGTTGAAGAAAAAATTAGTCTTTTTATCTAATGTGTGTTCTGCAATAGAAAACGTCTTTGGGAAATGTCAAGCTTATGTTTCTCCTTGATAACTATTTTTAAGTCATTGGATACAAAACTTATCATGTGAAATCACTAAAATCATTTTTATACGCTAAAGTGTTTAACTTGCTAAAATTATTTTTGAAGGTACATAAAAAGTACATCAAAATACATTTGTTGCTTTTAAAGTGTGCTCAAAGGAAGAAACGTGTGGTAATTAGTACTCAAAAGAAATATCTTCAAGATAAACTTAACGACTCTTCATTTGTCTTCAGCCTGTTACCAAAATTGTACTGATTTCGAAAGAAATGGAAAAGTAGTGAGTGAGTTTTCAAAATAATTTGTAATATTGAAGTAGAAGAAAAACAGATACTTATGAAAACTGAAGATCACATCTTTTAATTGGTGACCAAAGTGACCAAACATTTTCATATTTTAATTAAACTTTGCCGAAGCATAAGAAATAAGTATGTCAACCAAGTATCTTACAATAAATGCCTTTTTGTCAGTCTGTTTCGCATGGCATAAATCAAGGATAGCTACGAGTATGACAACAAGATCTTCTATGGATACTAATGGGACCACAGAGCTTCTTTTTAGCATATTAGCTTTAAATAGTACAAAAACCTTTAAAGCTTTTAGCCTGAGGTTCGATTTACAATGTATCTATAATGCTACACTTACTTTTATGTCTCTCACGTTAGCTATAACGTATCTTAATTTTTTTCGTTTAACCATATAAAATAGTCATCTAGCCGAAAATCTTCCTGTACAAGCTAAATCGAGACTTGAAAAATTACATCGTATTCATATTTGTAATTCGAACAATAACTAACAGGGACTTTAAGATCTCCATGATGTGTTTTAACTTCTAATTATTTGCAAAATATGTTTGGATGAGATGCTCATATTTATAACTTCAGTAAAAAGAATTCCTGCAGCTAATAAAGAAGTGTAAATCGGGCACCTCTGGTGGTGTAACGGTTAGCAAGCTAGACTAGCAGACCTACAAGAGTGAGTTCGAGTCTCATTGGGCGCCCCATTCATTCGGCCTTGTGCCACATCAAAGCAAAGCGCTTTGTAAATTACATAAAGAAGTGTAAATTATTAAAATAAAGACGAAGTTGATTGCTTTGTAGGTAGGTAATTAGATTTCTTTGTATTTGTCATTTCATAGCAGTGTAAGCCTCAAGAATATAAACACACCACAACATTTGCAAAATTAATTTTCTTTGGTAAGAGGGGCAGAAACTGCCGCAGATATGTTCTTAAGACAATTTCTCGGAATTTCGTTCGATAATACTGATGGCAATTTTTTCCAGGTAACTCGAGGAACATTCTCTGTCACCAGGCCAATTGAGAATAAAAAAGACTATGAAATTACTTTTTTAAAAAGAAGGATGAATTATTTACAAATTTATTTTCTATTAAATTTTCTTTGAAAGATGATTGAAAGGATTCCCAGTGCTCAAACTGTTATTGTTATGACATACACTTTCATCTTTTATCTTCTTTTTGTCCTTTGAATTTTCTCGTAAAAAGATTCCTCAGAAGGATATTTGTTGTAACAGCAATATCTATTCCCAACCACTGAGCAGATATGTTGTCTGTGAGCACATCATGTTTTTTTTTTATTCTATAATAGATGATTGTTATTACATTTTCTATTGTAAAGAGTATAAACTTGGAAGAAGATTGCATTCAAATATTTTTTCAGTGAAGAGCACTTTAAAAATTTCTGCCTAAATTTCTGGGATAAGAACTTAATTTTTACCCCATTTACTCAGGCTGTTGTTCTTCTATTAGCTATACTCTCTAGCCTTCTGGTATTTTTTTTATCGAAGTCGGTAACCGTCAAGAAATTTCAAATCAAACCCTTTATTCGATCGACTGCTGTTCATACCTAGGAATATTTCGTTTGGCTTTTCTTTCCGATGAATCCAGAACATTGACCTAAATGTGAAAAGCTATAGTTAAGACGTTTTAATTAGAGTCTACCCCAACCTTGGGTTCAAGTATTCTGTGGCGCACATGAGTCTTCGTTCTTCCGTAGCTGGGTAAATTATCGGTTTTAGCTTCAGGGACCTTCAGGTTAAATTTAACTTGTATCACTAAAAGTTGGTTGATGGTCAACCCCTGATGCTTTCGGCATTTTTAGAATAACACTGACGGAGCTAAGCCATGTTTGACAACGCCCAGAAGTATGAGGGAGGGATACTTAAAAAAACCTTTTATCGGTGAGGCTAGGAAAATTAACTTACAAACGCTGCAGCTATAATCCCAACATCGGCTCTATCTTTACTGTTGGAAGACGAACATAGTGCGAATGTTGGTGATATAAGCGTTTGTTGTTTCGTCTGTTAGTGAGTGCTCCACTACTAAGGCTTTGTGCTAGACTAAGCTAAATTTCATAAATAGGTATGGCCATTTTTCTATTATCATTATATTATCATGAAGGTTGATGAAAACAGTTAATTGGTGGCTACGAACTGTTTTCATTAACCTTCATTTGTATGCGTACATTGAGTCACACATTGCAAATATCTTTTAAAAAGATTCTAAAAACGACTAAGCAGGTCAAGATAAAATAATCAAATAAACAAAAAAAAAAGTTTCTATATTAATGATTTCCATGTTTACAATCATGAAACCATCTTGTCTGTAGAAGCTTATGATGAGGTAAAATATACTACGGTCACAAGTTGCTAGCCACGGCTTTGAATAACAAAAAAGTGGAATGGAGATAGAGAAATATTTTCGTTCGACGAGAAAATATGCATCGTAACTGAAGTAAAGCGAAAGGCTTTAAAATCTTGGGGGGGGGGACTTTTTTTTAATATCTTTTCTTTGTCACTTTTTTTTTTCTTTTTTTTTTCTTAAAAAATTCTTGTTCCTTATCATTTTTATATTTAACACGGTGTCCTTTCAAAATATCTAATTGTTTTTCTTTCCTTTTTTGTTGTTCTTGTCTTTTGTCTTTTTTTTTCATCGTATTACTCTTTCCTTTCATCAGTTCCATACCGGCATTATCTGTTGTACAAAACATTATATAAATACGATGATTTGGGGAGGAGAAATTCTGGTCTTCTATTATCTTGATATGAACTTAACTAGTCACTTTCACTGACCAAACCATTCTTTATAATTCCTCTCACTACAAAGTCTTATCTATTCTTAAAACTTTCTAATTACAGTTACCAAAACAAGTTTTTACTCTAAGAAATTCTAAACTAATCTTGTTATTTCTTGGGAAGGGAGTGTTGAGAATGAAAGTGGTTTCTTTATTTATTGGCTGATCAACCTTCGTGGATCATTTAATTCCAGAGTTATCCTGGTTGAAAGACAGTAGTGGTGCCATAGCCAGGGGATCATCATCATCAAGTCACACTGACAGAGCAGAGTTCACTGACTCTCTCTCTCTCTCTCTCTCTCTCTCTCTCTCTCTCTCTCTCTCTCTCTCTCTCTCTCTCTCTTATCCGTTCCTATCATCCATCGCGCCTGATGCATCCTCAAGACTACATGGTGTCCACATAGAGTTGATGTACGTAAGTTTTTGTTGGTCGGCCAACACTAGTACGTAAGAGTCTATCAGAGAACGTTACTTATGAGAACGTCATTACCTCTCTACCAGTGCCCCGCATGTATCGTTCGTCTTAATTGGATAGTTTGTGGGATTGGATTATGTGGCCGTACAATTGCTGGTCTGTGGAGTGTTGCTTCCAGTAATTTGCTCAAACAACACGTAACATTCTTATGTAGTTCCCATATAGCCTTTTCTCCGTGTGCTTCGTTACCGTCCATGGTGTGCATCCAAACAGTTTTTTTTAACATTGCTACAACTGAGAAGAAATAACGCTTTATTTTATAGGAGAAATCATATTTCCATCAGATCGATAACGTGTCTTCACTTGGCATATGTTGACATCACTTTCAGTAGATTGACATATTGCTGCCGAGGTATGTGAACTAGTTTACAAATTTTAGAGGCCTGTCAAAGTGAAGATAGCTCCTTCTTATTTGAAAATTACGAACACTTTTATTTGCGTTCACATAGAAATCAATGCCTCCCGTTGCTTGCTCCAGGCTATGCAGCAGGGATTTAGCTTGAGCAGAAGTATTTGTGAGTAGGGCTAGATCATCTGCGTTATCTGTATCTGTCATAGTTTCTACGGAATATTGTCTGCTTCTTAGATCTATTGACGTTCGAAGTATGTAGATTATAAACATTTATTGTAGGTATTAATTTATCTCTTTGCAAGAGTCCAGCGACAATGTCGAAAAAGTCAGTATCGCCATCAGGTGAGCGAACCATTGCTTTCGTGTCTTTGTAAAGCATGATTATTGAGGTAACAGTTTCTTTGGTATTTTCTCCATCTTTCCTCTGTGTATAGAATCAAATTCTTTGTAGAAATCTACAAACAATAGAGTTGATTCGAGGTTTTTTTACGTACTCCTTTGTTAGTTCTACAGATAGTCAGAGTTTGTGAAATTGTGGTTTGATCTCTCCGAAAATCGTTCTGATTTTTCCTTGGAATTAACTCGATTACTGGTTTGATACGGTTGAGAAACAGAGCATAATAAACCTTAGCAGCTATAGCAGTTATGACTCTGTAGTTCTTTAAGATACTGAGTTCGCCATTCTTGGAGAAGGGAGGGATAAAGCCTTTTGTCCATTTCCCTATTGTTTGGTTTATAGAAGGCTTGGCATAATCGAAGAAGTGTGTTGTCATCTTTCTTTGTCTTTCATTTGTCGAGGCCAGCGGTTTTTCTCCTTTTAACTGTACTAATACTGCGTTGGTTGGTTGATCATTGATGACTTCCGTATGACCTCTGCATCTTCCTAGTTTGATGTCAAGTTAGCAATAAATAATTATTTTATAGGTTTATCAGGGACTTCAGGAACATTTCGGAGCATAGTCTTGAAATGTTCTTTCCACTTCTTTAGTCTTTCTTCTTTTGGGGGAGCTTTTATTTTTGCTCTGGAGGTGCTTCTCTTTCCGCTCACTTCATTTACTGTAGGCTATGCTAATGTGGTTGTCTATCTTCTACCGAATTTCTTATTCATTGATTTGGCCTAGAAACCTCTGGTTTTTCTTAAGTTTCTTTGCTTTGCCATTTTGGGGGTATCTTTTATTTAGTAAGGATGCTTTTTCCACGTCATCTCGCTTTTCTCTGCTATTAAATCTTATGGAAATCTACATTTGGTTCTGGGGTTAGTTGGTATGCACTTTGCTGTTGCTTCTATATGAGCAGTAACAAAATTTTTATATTCCTTATTCGGGATATATCTTTCAGTTGTACCTCCTAAAAAGTATCGAGCGTATTTCTTACATTTACCATATACTGATTTCTAATCTAACTATAGCTAAGTCAGGGCCAGACATTTCGTGTTAATTTAACGGGTTGTTTCTTATTCCTGCATAGAATCAAAAGGGGAATCAAAAGAGGAGTATGCCTCAAAGTTCATTGTGCTATTTTTCCACGACTTGTTTGTGAATATCTATATAACATAGCGAAGGGGTGTGTCGAAGACGTGAAGCAAGAGACATCTGAGAATGATTTTGACAGTAGAAAGATAATCAGAAAGGAATTTAGAAGAATAAAATCATTACATTGATTTTAGAAGTATGATATAAAATGGAAAAGCTAGAAATATTGTTGAATTTTTGACTGGGCAGAAAAACGAAAAATATGGAATTCCTTTTTTTTTTTTACCAGAAAGAAAAAAGACACAGAAAAGATAAAAAATTTATATTTCGAATTGTACTAAAAGTGTAATCGGAAACAGCATAGCCAAAAAAATCGAGCTTAACTGATAGAGTCCGATGAAGGGGTCAATCGCAACCCAGATGTGGAGGTGAGTTTTTATGGGAAAATTTCAAACCCTGAGAATAGACTGTGTAATTTGCATGACGGGACGTGTCGGTCACGTGACAGAGAAGGTTGCCCACTGCAGGGAAAAGATACAATGATTGACACATGAAATTTGGAGGAAACCCCTCCTCCTTTGAGTAACGGTCAATGAGAGTCACCATTGGATAGGAGTTAAGCAACCATGAATGGAATTAATTACTTAAATCTAATTAAGAAGAAAACTGGTGATGGTGTACGCCCACTTGGAAATTGAAAAATAATTATATAAACCAAGATTTTCGCAAAACCATACAAACGGGAAAGCAGAAGCCAGAGAAGTAAGACAGGCAGCAGTCGGCAGAGTAACCTTTAACGCTCCACATTCTAACCTTGAGCCAGCCCTTCTGAGACAGAGAAGCGAGAGCCACAAATTAGCTATTGCCGTATTGAGAACTGCTGGCGACTTAGCTTTTTGAAAAGTTGTGCCGACTACTAAGATTGACTGATTGCTGAGATAAAAGAGGCTAGGTCTCTGAATCACTTTACTTCACTGAACAGGGAAGGAACTTATATGTAACAGCATTATCTTTTGAAAACGGATTTTTTTTTCAAGAAATAGACTTTGTTAGTTTTGTTTGTTTTTTGGGGTTTTTTTGTTAACTTGACTTTTCTATTAATTATTGAACACCCTGTGTTTGTTGTCTCTGGCATTGCGACTTCAATTTATTTATTTTTTGAATGCTCAATCCTGTTTAATTATTTGGCGATCGGTAATCGCTGATTTCGGTTGTCCAGATCTAAGAACACAGCGTGAGCAGATAGCAGGACAAACCTGGAAATTGATCCTGCATTGGAGCAATGACCCATCGGTGGTTCAGGTTGCCATTAAATGAAGTAAATATCATTCTCAAATGTATTCTCTCCATGTACTATTTAGTGATTATATGGCACGAGGACTTAGAGGCATTCTTACACATTCTATAGCAGCATTGACAGAGTTTTTCCACGCAGATGTTGAGACATTCATTACCGTTATTAGTGATGTTCATATAATGCTCAGCTTCAGATCTTATCAGCTTGTTTATTGTGTTTGAAATCCCAACGTTAAATGTAGCCATGCTTTTGTATATCTAAATAGTTTTAGCTGGTGCTCTGAATCGGATTTTTCTAGCGCTGGAGCCAGAGCTCCGACCCCAACGGAACGTGCCTCTTTGCCTGAATGAATGGCGATAAAGTTTGGACGAACAGTTTGAATCAGAGCCATGGGGATCTTTCGTTGGCTATTTGGCTATTTTTGCTTTTTTTTCTCGTCAAATGGTAAAAGTCCGAAAGTAAACGGAATAGCTCAACTGGAATCCAGCTCGTTGGCTACTATATCACAAGGATTTCACCCCTGTATTAAGTGATATTCACAATAATGTTAAATGCATGTGAGTATGACCCTCACCCCTACAACTTAATATGGCAGAAAAGCAATCTAACCTGACGAAAAAAGAACATGAGAAAATTTTAAAGAAATATATCTTAAATGATGGAAAATTTGGTTCTTTGTCATCTAACAAGACGAAGGAGGTGAAATTAAAACTGAAGATGAAAGACTAAATTTTTTTGATAAGGACAATCGCGTTTACATACTCGAGCTAAGTTGAACCATTTTTGTATGTTTGTTTTTTGCTGTTTGTTTGTTTGTTTTGTTTTTTGAATAAATGAGAAAACTTATTCAAAATTACCTGGACAGATTTGCCTTGTATTTTCGGGATTACAATATCCTTTTTCAAACCAGATAAAATTCTAAACCAGCTTGACACAAGCGCGCAACATCAATGAATATCCACGAAGGCGACTATTTTTCTTTTAACCCCAATCTTTACTTTAATGTACCGTTTCAAAAAGCGATCAGTAGCACATTCACTTCCACTATAGATCTGGATATTGGGCCGATTCAGAGGCAAAGGTTCGCCATCTTGAAGGCTTTGGGCTGATCCAATTTAATTACAGGAGGTTTTCCGTCGATTTTCTCTGTGATCGTAACTACCAAATAAAGATTGTCTTAGATAATCCTATCCTTCACAGTACAAGTCTTTTCAGGAACAATCGAAATAGCTCGACAGTCTGAGGACAGTTTCCCAAGACTTTGGCCAAAATCTTTGAGTCAGTATTTAACACTGTTTAGGGCCAAAATCAATAATTCTATCCCCACCATGTTTGTTCTTGCGAAACAAGTTCATTATACTCATGATGAAATGTTGATGAATAATCCCCTAGTTATTAAAAGTTATTGCCTGTAAGGGCACGAGCATGTTTTTCGGCAAGATCACAAATATGTGTGATAGCAAGGGCATAAACATATGTGACCGCAAGGGTGCAAACTAGTGTAACTGCAAGGGGACAAATATGTGTGCCAGCATCAAGCATGAATGCTTCTCAGATTTTATCCCCTCTAACTACTCCCTCATACACAGGCGCTTTGATTTTTTCAAGGCGAATAAATAGGGGTTGAATTTAGACCGAAGGAAAGTTCTTGGCAGAAGTCTCGAAATTCCTTGCAAATATCTTTGTTTGTGGCGAGACATCGTCCGTTCAGCGATAAGGTACACGTAATAATTCGTCGTGAAGCGTTCCAGTGTTCCTCTGCACGCAATTCAAGGACGATATACGTCGTCTCAGAAGAAATTCTTTTTAACCTACCTCTAACAACAAGAACTTAGTTCTCCTTACTAAATAAAGAGGCCAACTCTGCCTTCGCTATGTTAGTTTCAAAGCTATATCCTGATTTTACGGATTCTATAATCCTTTTCACCGCTTGTCTATGTCGGTTGAGTGGCTATAGAAAATGACTGTCGGTAGAAAATGTCGGTTGACTGTCGGTAGAAAATGACCGAATATTTGTTTCTAGGTCTTCATTTATTCCCAACAACAGCTACTGTCATTATCTTCTTTAGCAACGGAAGTTGTTTGCGCCGAAAATCCTTCTCATTAAAAAAAAAAGTGTTAACATTTCAGTAACGAGCTATTCTAGATAAAAGCCTGGATCACCGAGGAATTCTACGTGAACTCTCATAAGACTCGATCAATGTAGCGAAAAAAACTGTTGGCTGCTTCTACCGGTGCAAGTCTATCCTCTTTTGATGCTTATTTCGAAATTTGTCGACAAAATCAAGTCTTTCTGTAAATTTGCGAAAGTATTTTACGTCAAAGTCAGAGTTGGTATCCTTTATAGCTCCCCTATACTGGAATCAAATACGATATTCCAGTCTCCCACTCAAACTACCCATCTCGACGATTTCATAACGGGATCGATCTGCTAAAAGATGTCGAGAAGCTCACTCCTGATATTGGTTACATAAGCCCTGATGAACCAAAACACCTTATCGCTTATGAAAAAAAAAAGACAAAATACTTTCAAGATCACGAAAAATGGGTTTCCTATAGACTGCATACATAAACAGTGTGGCTCTAAAGTTTCCAACATTGTTTCGTTTTCATTTTGAAACTCGTTTTATACTGAAAAGTTAATTCTTGTCTAAATCTAGTCAGTGTCTTTTATCTGTTTACTTTATTTACTTCCATTATACTCCCAGCGATTTTTCAAATCAGCGTTAGTTGGTAGGCTTTCCCAGGATTCTGAGTGAGAACAAGTCTCCTCAGGTCTCTAGGACTCTTCTCGGTATTCAGGCCAAGCTCAACAGTGCTCTAGTTCTTGATTCCTCCTCCGATTTCCAACTGCTCTAATCCTTTATTCCAATTCTTTAGGGGCCGTTCCAAGAGGACAAATTACAATTGGTTTGGTTTGGTTTGGTTTAATGGATTTTAACGACATATCAACCAGTCTCGGGTTATTCTATACCAAGAGGTGAGGAAATAAGGTATGTTTTACATTTACAATTACATTTTTGTAGTAAACGGTTTTGAAGATATGTTAGCATCGTCGGGGATCATGTTTCAGAGTTACTTTGTATCATATTAATCGGGTTTACGTTTATATTTTTGGTATGACAGAAATTCATCTATGTTGATATTTTCAAAATGATCTTTCATATGATTTACATTGTAAAGGCTTTTTCTGATGTGAGTGAAAACTTTACATTCTATGAGAAAGTGTTTAACGGTACAGGATGTTTGACATACATTGAGATTGCTGTTCTTGTTTGAGTATAAAGGAGTGTGTAAGTCTTGTTTGACTAATGTAATCGGTATATAGTGGCTGGTTTCTTTCCGAATTTTCTGAATACTGGTTTCCCGTCTTCCAAAGTGGCTTTGTTTGTTCACAGTTAAAAGGTCAAACGGTTTTATTTTACTTATAGATAGGACCCAGGTATTACCACTGGTAGTCAGGGTCAACCTGGGAGTAATGGTAATGAAAGGATACTCCATATCCTCCAGAGCTTCAGGACTGAAGCCTAACCATTAGATGAGTTGGTGTCATATCCGAGAAATTCGTTGGATGAGGAGGTTTTACCTCACAGCAAAAATGCACAATTCCCAGTGCATTTTCCCAAGTCGTGCCTAATTTTGTGCTCCTCTTGTGCCGACTTGCTGCATTTGCTATTATTATTATTATTTCTATTTTTTATTATTATTGTTATTATTATAATTGAAATAATACTCATTTGGCCAATAGCCTAAGTGTTCACAAATGGTCCGGAAGACCGGGGTTCAATCCCATGTCGAGTCATACCAAAGACTCAAAAAATAGTACTTGATGCTGCCTTGCTTAACACTCAGCATTATAAGATACGTATCAAGGGTAAAGAGGAGCAAGCCAAGGAATGGAGTAGCTCCCTCCCCTAACACTTCAGTGTTGTAGCTATTGAAAGGGGAGCCTTCGGGTCGCTCTCGACTACGGTCGCCAACTTTACTTTTTACTTTATTATTAAAATCATAAACTAAAATAAATTGTCTGATAGCAGGCCAATTTTTTCTATCTAATTTTAGGTTTTAGAAAAATTATTTGATTCTACATTCTCATTGCAACTAGAATTCATTCACATAAGTGGATAGTTTATACAACACGTAGATCTTTCAAGAAGGTTGCTGTTCTGAGTTTGGCACAGTTCCAGTTCTTAAGTCTACAATCACCACCTCACAATCCCCCCTTTGTTGATATTTTTCCCTGGCACACTCAGATCTTGAATGGTTGTACCTGTTAGATATGTGTTAAATAGATCTGTTTAAGATAATATTCAAAATAATTTTGAAATACATTTGCTTTTAAAGCATTAATACAGCAATTTGATAGGAATAATAAATTGGAGATATGTAAATGTTTGCAAATTATTATTATTATTATTATTATTATTATTGTTATTATTATTAAATAGAAATAGCAACTAGAAACCAAAAGTGACTTCGGAATTAAATAACCCAACAAGGGTTATCATTCCGTAAAACCAATCATATAAAAATCCTGGTGCAACCCTAAAGATAATAGTAGTATTTATATACACATAAATTTGATCACGATATTACTCACGTAAAAACACTATATTCAGAGACTACAGTATTTAGCAGTTGAAATGATTGCATCATGTGAAAATCTTATGTGAAAATCTATTCCTTTGAGTAATATCTCTCATGTTTCATTTAGTTCTAAGAAAAATGTAAGTGATGAACTTATCGTAAGCTTTCTTCAATCTCCACTTCCTAAAATATCAACAATATTACGAGTAAATCGCATATGAGCTTCTTAGAAATTGTATCTCCCATTGTTCAACCAATCCCATAAGGTTTTCATGCAATTTATCTGTTCAAGCATGTTACTTCCCAACTAAGTAACGAACACTATGATACTCTTGGTGCGAACATCTATTGACAGAATATAACGTTTTTATACCGTTGACTAAGATCAGGTGATAAATTTCGTAAATGTACAAAAGCAAAAGATCCCAAGCCAGGCGTCTTCATTATCTAATGAACTCAGTAATGGGTTCTGGCGTTTAACTTGCTCACTCAGAGAAGTTCTCCATTCTAGAAGTTCTCGTTCTAACCAAAGAGGGAAACACTTAGAGCTATGAAATTTGCATGCAATTTCACATATTCATCCTGCTATTGAAAATATATGTGCTACGGGATGGTTCAGTATTTCCACGAACCGTTGTTATGTTCAACATCGGATCATTGCCTTACTTGTCTGAATCAGTTTGTGCTCTTTTCGCTATGCAGTTGTTTTGTTCAGTGTTCTTTGGTGATCTGAAGACATCAAGTATTAACAAGTCATAGGCCCAATGCTTGTGAACTCCGCAATATTATTGATTTTTATATTCTTCAACATTTTTTGAAATTATGGCATTTCATGACTGCAAAATTGAAGTGGCGAAGCTTAATGGTTCACATTATAGGGACTAGAAATTTTCCGTGTGTATTATGCTGAAAGGACTGGTCAGTGAAAATATATGAATGCGACTGCAATCTACCTTATTGATGAAGATGTTAAGAGATGTGAGTTGCATGATAAGGATATTATCTTGTTTATTCCCTTATTGTCCCTTGTTCACATGCGAAAAAGATTAAAAGTTATTCTATCCAATTACAAAGTGAATGTTTGTGAGTTGGGATTCTTGGAGGATCAATACATGGAAACTGATGATCAGCATAAAAGTGGACGTGGTCAGACCTAAAATGTGAGTTGTGATTATATTGCCCACGGAAAGGTATCAAATGAGGAAGAAGAATTTAAGGTCATGAAGTTGCACCGAATACGGAACCTATTGTTGAGGTTGCTCCAGTCGCAGATTTTACAACCAATATATGAGGAAATATTTATGAAGACGCTTCTTATACCTGGCACATAATGTCAAGTAATTATAAAAGAAAATGCCATTTTTTATTTATTTTTATTTTTAGGTGAAACATTCTCAACTATTATTATTATTGCTAATAATAATTTTTATTTCATCTTTAATTTTTAGTTACTTTTTATTACAACTCATTAGTAATACAAGAAAGAAAATTACTGGCAAAATGGTTATTTTTCACTCTATGCAAGTGTTTCTCGTAGCAGTTTTGATTGGTATCTTCTTTTTTTTTACTGAAGTCTAAAGATGACAAGTCTCCTCATGTCCTCAGGACTGAGTATCTAGCTAATCTTAACTGCTGTAGTCTGGATGATCTTGATTCTTCCTCTAATCCCCAATTCTGTCTCTTTTTCTGGACTTTGAATACTGTTCCAAGCGCCCCATCAAGAATTGCTATCACATTCATGTTCCATAATTTTTCAGCTCTCAAGCGAGAGCCCTGAATTTGTCTGCCTTTTCGCTTTCTTTTATTTACTCTCTACGCTCCAATGCAATGGTAAAATTCATTAAATGACAAGTTCTTTTCTTGTTAACTAACACTTGGTCTTGTCTTCTGCTTTAGTATTGGATTATCCGTTTTAATCTTAAAATCCCAGAAAATTTTATGAGTCTCATTCTCAAATTCAGTTCCTCTCTTGATGATCCCCTTTCGTAGCCATATCCAAGCAATTTCATGATCAATTTCTGAGTTTGTTGCTTGAAGTATCTCTACAGTTATTTTCAACTCATTTTTATTTCTCAGATTTTTGTGTTGTTTTCTTTAAGTAAATTTTGTTGATAATGCTTCATGCTTTGCTCAAATAAATTCTTGCATTTACGTAATCCTCAATGCCAGCGAAATTTCTTTCTTCTTTTGATGCCTGGTGCATCATTATCAATTTCCTTGTTCTGTGATCCATCGGTCTGATTTCTTCCATTGTCCATTGTCCAAATTATCTGACAAAGGAAACGACAGAGGTATGTATTCCGATGATGAGATTTTTGCCGGACAGTTTGATTTCGTAAAATTTTCTTGTTCTTCTAAAGTATTCATTTCTAATTTTTCTTTTATCTCCTTTTGCTCAGTGGGATCTGCTTCTAACACTTCCAGGTATTTTAGTTTTCTTTTTCTCCCAGTATTGTGATTTTCTTCTAATTGAGCAGTTCTGTTATTTCCGTTGTTTCTCTTTTCCCTTTTTTCATTATAACCATGACTCATTTTTCTATTCCAAATTCTATTCTAATATATTGACTGCAGATTCTATAAGTTTGCTCACGAATTTCTTGTTCTTTTCATTTTTTGTAAATATCTTAATATCCATATACATAAATTGGTTTATCTTTTACTCAGACTTTGTTCATTTTTAACCTCCTGTGCATCTAATCTATCTAAATTATATAGCATCATTGCAATAACGAATAGTAGTAGTGTGAGTAAATCTCCATGAAAGATTCCTCTTTGTAGTTTTACCACCGCAAGAGTTTTCTTTACCCTCCTACTCTTAGTAACACTGTTCAATTTTCCATAGCTTTCGCAATGAATGCGTTTTGCTTTGATATTTTTAAAATTTTCAGAATTCTATTATCCATAATTACGGGATTATGTATGTTTTTGTATTATATCTTTGCTATGGCTACATTTTCTTCCATGTGTTTACCTCTTTTGGGATGTTTTGGTCTATATAATAGGTCATTTGTTACTCTTATTCCTTTGCAACATTCTTTCTGTTCTTCTGGAAATAACTTTCGATTTTAAAGCGAGTAAATTTCTTTTCTTGTTTGCTGTGATGTGATCATCCACATCATAGGCAAATACGTTATTGGTCTATAGTTGCTTGGAATAATTAATTTTGGGATATCTTTTTGGATCGGTGTAATTTTTCCTTTTATCATTTATTCGGGAATTCGCGCTTCTTGTCGGCATGTACTTTATTGCTGAGCTAATCTGTCGTGAGTGGATGCGATTTTTTTTTTTTTTTACTATTATCCATTTATCCTATCGTGGTCTGGTGTCTTTCAATTTGGTATTTTCTAGAGATTTGACCTTAGTGGCGTCAGCTTTATTTCAGCCTCCGAACCATCTTCATTTCCTATTATCCATCTTTTATATTATTTAAGCATTCAAACTTTCCCATTGTTTGCCCCAGATATGTTTTATTTCATTTGAATCGTGTTGTTCACTTTTCGTCATGTTTTCTTCAAATTATTTTCGGAATGACCTATTTCGCTTGTATTGCTGGATCCTGTTCCTGTTTCATTTTGAGTCTCTTTGGCCAATATTTTTTTATTTATTTCTTCCAGTTGTGTCGTCAGTTTTCTCTTTACTGTTGTCTTTTTCTCGATTTTTATATTCCATCGTGTCCGCATGTATTGCTTTAACATATCCATGAAGTTTCTCTATTTGTTCATCTAGTCACATTTCTCATTCAGCTTTTATCGTTAAAATTATAGTGATTAGTACTCTCTAATTTGTTTAAAGTTTTAGCACAAGAATTTTTAAAGAAATAATAAAAACTATTTTCTTATTGTTATTTCATAAAGGTTGTTTTTTTATATCGGCCTTCCTTTTGAATACTTTATTTGATCCGTAGCTTATCTGATTCACACTCTGTTTCTCCGATGGAGAATTTCAGAATTCATAACCACAAATTTTTTCCCAAGTGACCCAAAGGGATATTGGAGCCTTCAATCTAACTTGCACTTTTTTAAGTAGATATACTTTCTGCATTTTCTTTTTATTCTAACGTGTTTGTTTGCCGGTTTTGTCTTCACGGGTTCGCATCTGGTGCATGCCTCCTTTTCGGAACTCACCCTAAAATGGAGGTCCGAAATTTTTCGTCAGTCTTTACAGTTTCCTGGCTGTTGTTCAACTCCCTGTCTTTACCTCGTCACGTCTTCAAGCCAACTCTCCTTCAAACCGAGTCTTCCCTTTATTTCCGCCTGATGTCGGGTGAAGGACAATATCCGTTTCCGGTGTTCCACACCTGCTTTTTCTAATCATTTTTAATTAACGTAGTCACTCACCTGTGACTGGCTGACTAACAAGTGCCTTGACCTAAGTCCTGTAGACTCTGCCCTTTTTTCTTATTTTTCTTCTCTCTCTCTCTATCCCCTCTCTCTCTCTCTATCTCTCTCTTTCCCAAGAAATTACCCACTCGTTCTCTTTATTACTTGGGCCTACTATATCACGTTACATTCATATTTATGTATCGTATGGATGGAATTAACCAAATTTCAGGTAGTGTCAAGTAAAATCTGGCTTATGGTAAGTGAATGTCCAGAATCTACTTAAGTGGTAATCAGTTATTAGTTGATTAAAAAAAAAGCCAGTTCGTTGTTTGTTTCCGTCTCTAAATGTGAAATGTATTTAGGATTTCGTCAAAGCCACGTGGTCTACCAGTACGTGCTCATATCTCTTTTGAGGCCGGACCAGGGTTAGTTGCCTATCTCAGCAAAATTATTGGCCTCAATGATGTCGTTGTTTAGATAATTTCCTTAAAGTTTTATATATTCGTTGACATTAGAAATAATGTTTATGTTCTTCCTATGTTAGATCTTAACTAGAAATCTATATTCTGGAGGCAAAATTTCTATTATATGGCTGTTGGGATTCTGTTAAAGGATTATCGAGTATATTTTATATCACTGTTAAGGGCTTTATCCGTAGGACACAAAATGAACCGACTCACAAGATCAAAACTCCTCTTCAGATTACAAGTATTTTTAATTTAGATTTTTATCATCTAATTGTATACTGTTTTTATCCAAAAAATATTAAAGTTAGTGAGACAAGTGTTGCATATTGACCTTTGACAGATCCGTCAGCTAGAGATTTCATAAACAGGATGCACCTATGTAAACAAAGGAGACAGGCGGTCAGTCATGAAATTCAGGCAGATTCGAAGAACAGTTTGCGAGAGCCCATAGGTGAGGCAGGCAGGCCCCAGCGGCAGCTCGGTCAAAAAATTACTAAGTGGGACTTACAACGTGGGTGAAGAAGATATGATGTCAAATATAGCAGTCCTGTGTCCGAGTCCTTCATTTCTATCTTTCTCTCATACCTGCAACATTTTCACCCTTTCGTAAATAAACATGAAGGACATTTTTGTCAACAAGTACTGATATACAAAATTATTGTGAATTAGTGCGCAGTGACCGGCTGTGTTTTTTTTTTTTTTTTTTTAAGAAGACATAGATTGATTCGAACCTGGTTATTCACTGGATGATCGAAGAAAGCAGCCAAGACAGCAGTAAAAATATAGTGGGGAAGGGAAAACAGGAGACAGTTGATAGATATTTTTAGCGCGGTTTATTTTGGTGTTTGCTGTATACGTGTCAATTTATGATGCCATTTCGTTGTAGGAACCTGTAGAGCGAAGGACTAATGCACTGCCATGAGGAATACAGGCGAATGTAGTGTTGGAATGACTGGGTTTATGGAGTTTGTGACCAGGATTTGGGGACCGAAACGTTGGTCCCGTGATGTTTTTAGTTTTTCTCAAGAAATTGCAGCAGGCCCTATGACGTTTTTTTCAGAGAAATGTATTTGCATTGTATTTTGATGAATGCATGTGGGAATAGCCAACCACGCAAAGAATTGGTATAGAAGTAATTCAGGTAATCACCAAGATACGCAAGTCTTCAAAGTTTGTTGTATCATGATTGTCCTATTTTGCTGCTGCTGTTCTTATGTATTTTTATTAGATATGAGTGGAGAGAGAGATGGTGAGGGACGCGAAGAAAATGTCCACCAGAAAGCATTCTGAAAAATAGGTTGAGGAGTGTTGCATATTGACTTTTGATAGACCCGTCAGTCAGAGATTTCGTAAGGATGTACCTGTGTAAACAAGGAGACAGCGGAAACGAATCATGTTGGTTGGGAACCTGAAGGAAAACGCGTAGGCACACAAACTATATAGGCACACAGTTTCAACCCACATGGGACAGGTGGTCAGTCAGGAGAAGCAGGCAGTCAGAGCAAAAGCCGCTTTGGGTACGGCCCTGGGGCCTCTGCCCACGGATTGAGAAATGGTCCTGATCATCCTCATGAAAGAAGTATTAAGTAGGGTTCTGAAAATAGAATCACAACGTGATTGTCGATATAGCAGTCCGAGTAGTTCGTGTCTGTCTGTCTCTCTCTCAGAATCATTTCGACGCTCTCATAAATACGAAGTATGTATTTTTATAAACAAGTATTGTTGCTTCTTCATTCTTTCATCATAATATTCAACACAAGAACAATGAGGAAAACAGAAGGTGGTAATAATGCAGCAGAAAACCCGCTGAATAGTGTCAAAGAAAGGAACTTTACCAGAAGCATTAGTACAAGATTAGATGTTTACATCTTGTTTAGATATGTGAAATTCATTGCATGCAGCCCCATCTATCTATCTATATATATATATATATATATATATATATATAATGATATTGCCAATAAATAAGTTCCTCCTAAACAATTTTTAATAAAAAGCTAATTTTCTTATAAATCACTTACCAAGATCTTATCACTTCAAATAGAACATGATATTATTAGGTATCATTTAAAACCAAATTCTACTGCATTGAAATACTGTGATCAAAAATATGAATATGCAGACGTCATGAAGTGAGTACGCCTCTTTTATATGTTTATTCAATTTTATTTTCGGTAACAGAGACGGTGCAATTTTATTTTTGGTAATCTTTACTTAGTTTTACTTTTAATTTATTCTTTGGAAAATATTGAATATAATCAAGAAAATACAGATTAATATTAAGCAGTGGTGGACAAACTGCGGGCCACATAAGACTTACTGCACTATTCTTTGAATCGAAACTAAATTCTTTTGATTTTAATAGATGTGGCGTTTTGATAATTCATAACTCAGTGATGTGGCCCTCCCACCAAAAAGTTTGCCTACTCCTGATAGAAAGTGAGTGCAAAATTATCTCACTCTTTCTATATAATATGAATTATTAGTAATGTATTAACTCGTTGTTAAAATAATAAATCAGACAACAACATTTCGTTTTTGAATTTATAATCAAATTGCTTTCTGTTAAAATATATTCATCGATTTAGACCTTAAGCAATATTATTCAAATGGTTATTGGGCAAATATGCTAACTCATACGCTATGTTGAATGTTTCAAACGCAGTAGGGGAGAGATGATGTTTGAGAATGATGACAACAACAGTTATGAATATATTTATTTTATATAAGACAACATTGATTTTCTCTCTCTCCCTCTCTCTCTCTCTCTATATATATATATATATATTCCGCTCTGTAAGTAATTACTAAGCTAGCCTTGTCTAACAAGCCTACAATAGTGATGTACACACTAAGCCTATTCTCAACAAAAGGCACCCAATTCAAATCGTAACATATACAGATGCATGCGGGAGCAAAACCAACAGTAATGACGAGCGAACACACTTCTTTAAAAAATACATACCTCTCACACTTTATTCGAAATGGTTAGAAAGGGTTACGAAAGGGTTATGTGTGAGAGGTGAGTTGGAGACTGAACAAACTGCAACATATTGACCCCCAAATTCCTCCATCTTTTGCAGCACTTCTTTCTCGTTCTGGTGGGCTGTTCAACCAAGGGCCCTGAGGGCCAAGCCCTCTGCTGAGAGCTGGTTCTCACTGCCTCGAACTGCAACAACTGACTCCAAACTAAGTGAACTTCCTATCGCACCGGGTTATGTCATTGTTTGACGTCAACCTGCTTCCTGTGAGCGTCGTATCTGCACCCAATTCAACCCGTTCACAGTCAAGTTTATACTCTATCTTCGACCGGATGCACCTGTTCCCCGATCGACGGCTGGGTCGGAGGTCAATATGTTACAAAATTACGTATAAAAACAGTAATGATGACTACTAATATTTCTTAAAATATGGTATCAGATTTATATCTTTAAAAAACACATTTTTACATCTAAATCAGAGATCTATTGAAATAGCTAAAAAACGATTGAAGTCAATGAATTGACATGTTACATGTCAATTCATTGACTTCAATCGTTTTTTAGCCTTGAACTAGAAAAATTCCTTATTTTATCTTATTTTTTATTTCTATTTATTTTATTTTATGTTTGTAGTAACTGGTTGCATTCACTGTAGTCTGAAAGACTGAAAGTCTTTTTAGGACTTTTCCCAGTATTCTAGCCGATTTTAAATGTGTTTTGATCTAGAAGTCTTAATTCCACGGTTTTCTAGTTCCTCCAGTCGCTTTTTTCGATTTTTGTGACTTTTTCCAAGGCCTCCATTTCTGACTGGCATTACTGACACCTTCATGTTCAACAACTTATCCAGATCTCCAGGAATATTCAGGTATTTATCAAGTTTTTCGCTATTTTTATATTACTTCATCCAAGTTTTTCACCCCAGCTGGTAGGCTTTCACTGGAATCTAAGTAATAGCAGGTATCCTCAGGTCTCTAGGACTTTTCTCAGTATTCTGGCCGATCTCAACAACTTTCAACTGCACTAACTACAATAAGTATCTCTGTCATCCTCATGTTTCACAGCTTCTTAACCTCTCTGGCAAGGTATTTGTCTCTCTTTTCTCTTTCTTTGAGTTTCAATCTATGATCCGCTGGAACGGCAAAATCCACTAGACAGCAATTCCTCTTTTTAATGTTAATTAGTACTAGGTCTTGTCTCCTGGCCGGGATTAGGTGATCCGTTTGTATCTCAAAATCTATGAGAATTTTATGCGTCTCATTCTCTCGGACAGATTCTGGTTGATGCATATACCATTTGGTATTACAGTCAAAATTCTAATTTTTGCGCAATATATCACCTTCCTCACCTAGTTGTCTTGTACTCTTTTTGTGCTAGTTTACTGGATTAGTAAACAATTTAATTATTTCATCTCTTTTCCCGCATAACTAATACTAGCTATTCTGTTGCGTATTATCAATTTTTGCTTTAATATAATTGGCATTGCTTTTTTTTTTTCAGTTAAAAAAGCTTCTCTCTTGAGATTTACCTTTTGAAGGTCTTCTCGTGTACAATCTTGCCAGTTTGTCGCTTTTTTCTTTTCATTTGTTTCCTAGCTTTTAGTTTCCTAGTTAGTACTTAAATTGTCAGTAGTGTTACTGACTGTTGTAATTAGTATTTCTTTGCTTATTCTAATGTAGCCCTTGAGTCCTTGTATTGATGCATGTACTCAATCTTCATGCATTCACACAATCTTCAATTCTGGCGAATCCTCTTCTTCCTTTTTCTTCGACACATAGTATGTGTATGTCATCTCTCGGATGTAAACATCAGCTTTCTTGTTTATTTCTTGCCTTTTAGGAATGGTCCCAATTATCTTACGAGAAATTTGTATTTGACGACTTTTTGCTGAAAGTAGCATTCAAATTATTATCTGGGCATATCATTCCACAGACTTCTATTGAGAATTTGTAATATATGGTTAAAGCTGACGTCAAAAAATTAAAACTCAAGAATATAGCCGATGTATATTTAAAATTCTAAAAAGTATTTATCAGAATAAACTCAAGTGTTTAAATTAATTTATCCATATTTATCTGTCTGTCCATCTATCTCACTCTCTATCCCCTCTCTCTCAATATATATGTATATATATATCTATGTATGATGAGAGACAGAGAGAGATTCTCATTCCAAGTACAATAAGACATGCAATATTATGTGTACGCATGTATTTAGAATAACAATTACTTTAAAATATCAGGGCGTCGTATATCATACCTAAATACACGCAAAGTCATGCAAATTGCAAGTTCAGAAAGTAATTTTTATCTGGTTTGTTCAATGGATGTTGATTAACAAACTATTACAATTAGTCTGCAGTTTCTTTCCAGCGAAAACCTTTCTTACAATGATGGATGCCAAATGTCAAGTCCACTTAACATTTTGGAAGAAAGCCTGATTACCATCGAAGAAGGAAAAAGTAATTTATGGCTTAAACAATTAAACCATTCAGAAACCAACGGAAACTATCGAAACCAACCCAAGAGAAAATCTGTAGTTAATTAGGAGTATTTGGTGTTACCGGGGAAGGAATAACATTACATATAACAGTATAGTTTTTTGTTTGTTTTTAAAAAATATTTTAATCAAATTATGTAATGGGTAACATATTTATTTATTTCTTCAATGTTTATTTTTAAATAAAACAAAAACGTAAAAGCTAGAATAAGATTTAGATTGTTTTTCCAAAATAAAATGTCAATATTTCTTAGATGAGACATTGTTATTCTCTACAGACTGCGACTTCAATACTAATCTTCGTCGCTATACTCACCAGTTTCGGTCGCCATATTCCCCAATCTTATTCGGATGCTTTTTTTGTACTTGCTAATATCCAGAGATTCCGAACTGTACTCATTCTGCCTTAAGAGTATCCCACATCAGTCCCTTTTTTGCCTTTTCCACTGGGATTGTACTCACAACCTCCAGGTGGCAGTCTGTGAGGATGTTTGACGATTTCATAACCTTCCAGGTGGACAATTCAAACTGAATTTTTGAGACTTATAAACCTAAAATCTCAATTGTCTTCCTGATGTGTTTTTATGTCTTACTGTCATTTTTTTTCTGATGTTATCTGCTTTCTCTGGGATGAGATCTGACATATATCAGCAGGAAAAAGGATAAGCTATGGGTTCGCCGTCATCTCAAGTGATTGTAAACATATATATGGAATACTTTGAGTAAATAACTTTAGAATCAACACCTAGCATACTTATATGACACCTTCATACTTTGTTCTCAGCAAGAAGAGTTTGAAGTATTTCTGATCCATGTGAATTCGATAGGATACAGTTCACAATAGAAAAAGAAAGAAACAATCATTTGGCCCTCCTGAACGCATAAATATCTCATACAGAGTCAGGGTTCAAGCCAACCTTCAGTTCCAACCATCCATCCAATATAAAGAAAGAGATGATCCGCTGCCTACAACATTGCTGTTGTAGGCAGAAAATAAGCAGCAAATACCCTGTAAGCATAACATCGGCTCATATGAATAAAGTGAGAAGGATAATGTGAAAAATACTGCTATGTTTTGTCTACTGCGCTCGAAGAACCGGAAGTTCTACTTGGAAAACAGCCTCAATCGCCCCTTTGAAAAGTCAAAGAAAGTGATTGTGCGAAAATTTGAACATATAGTTCTAAGTAAATAGACTGGCATAGATTACAGCAAAACAGACTTGTTTACTTTCTTTTTCAGAAGCACTGCAACTGTTCTATCGAAACAAGTACGAATTGTGATGAAGATCCCTGGAAACTATGTTTCCATGGATCATGCTTTACTAATTGCACAGAGTCACGATATGCATTGATTGAAGGAGAAGAACTAGCTCCGGTGTATGGATTGGAATCTGGTCGAATGTTTAAGTTGAGATCTCCACATTTAGTCGTAACCATGGACCATAAACCACTGAATAGTGTTTTCTCGGTTCAAGCTCAGGAGAATTTTTTTTTAAATCCACGACTATTCAGCCTCAAGGAACGCTCACCTGTATAGATTCTACATCAAGCAACTCTCAGGTTCGCTGAATGTCGCACCTGACTGCAACTCACGATATCCAGTGTCAGCTGCATATATTGCGACAACAGTTAGTGATAGAGCCTAAAGTACTATAAGAGCCTCGTTCAGCTCCACATACGAACACGACCCGAAGTTAAGGGCTACCCCATGGGACAGAATCGTTGGCTCAGGAGTAATTGACGAGGAATGTCGAACCCTAGCGAAACACATACAAATAGGATTCACCAGATCATGTCATAACGCCTAGATCTCGGTGCCAGATATGTAATTCAATTGCCCATCACAAACTAGGAAACCCTTGATGTCATCATCAAACCCCGATTTCTCATTAAAGCGTTTCTGTTTTATTCGATTTTAACGAGAATAGCCACATTGTATATGCAGATCTGTATCCAAGCTGGGTGGATGTCGTCCAATAAAGCTAAAACAGTGTGTGATACTCTGCACATACGATGCTCCGAAAGAAATCTCTTTCGATGGAGGACCACAATTCGACTTTCAGGAATATAAAATATTCTTCAAGAATTGCGGTATACAGAAGCAAGCTTTTTCAACATACTACCTCCAGAATAATGACCGAGCGGAATAAACTGTGCTACGATCAGGCTGCCCGGGATATACTTTCCAATCGCAACACTCCTGGTCAAGATCTCGGCATGTCTCAATACTGTATGGCTGTGATAAATAACAAATTCGGGGTAATTCCCCATGACGTTGTGGTTAACATGCTGGACTGCGACATCGTTGTAAGCAAATTCGAACTCCAGTCGCGCTTTTACGTCCACTTTGCAAAGGTATAAAAGCCCATTACCCTACCAGGTTAAACTTGATTGTAGCCTTAGTTTCTGCTCCCACGTTGTATTTGAAAGATCGACTGATGGGGGATAATACAATCTATCCGGAACTTCTTCTGACGGCTTGGGTGTTTCATTGGAACAAGTTGCCTGTGTGTTGGTGTCGATTTATTTTGGGGAGGGTCATATAGAAAAGAGGGTACATGGTTTATTTTCCATAAGGAAAGGGCAAAAAATACAATCTTTTAGGGAGCATGGAGCCCCAATATTTTGTAGGGGAGGGGATAGGAATTGGTCATATATTGTCTATGTGTTCTAAGGGACCCTAGCTAGCCTCATTCGTCAACCTAGACACGCGATACAATCATTCATCAACGAGTGTGAAACATTCACCAAAATACTACATGCACTCTGTGAAAATCCTTCTTAAAGTTCGGATGAATCATATGGTTTATTTACAGCGAGTACGAGGAACCGGCGCTGAATTAAGTGGTAACTCGACCATGGGTGGACAAACAACCCACATCCAGCGTGAACTTCAGTTTAAGTGACCATTAAGACATTGGTGAACATAAATCGGGAGCCGTTCTGCACAGTATGTTAACAATTTTTTCAAGGAGGGGAGTTCCAAATCAGCCAGACTTACACCCAAGTCGGCTTGGCTTGCCTTTTCTAAAAATTGCCATACACCTTGGATGCAGCTGTCAGCCGAGCTGACAAAGATGGTCACCCCGAAAATTCTATGGGTTAGCCACTCGGTGGTCGATCATTTTCTTAAATTCAATAATCAGCTTCGGTGACTTCCTCAGTGAATGTTTCGTATTTCCTTCCACTGAGTCCGATGAGCACAGGCCCGCTACCTTCATTTCTTTTGACATTTGTATTTGGTTCTAAGGTTTGGCCGATTTGTTCAGGTTTGTTTCTTTTGGGGTTTATTTTTTCTTCTGCTCTCCGATCTTGATCGGAAGAGCGTTTTAATGGGGGATAAGGAATAGGAAGATATGTAGGGAGAAGTGTTGTTTGGAGATATAAGTGAAGGTGAAGACAGGGACTGGGTCGAGGAAAACTGCTAGGGTTATGGTTGAGATTGTGATTGTTGTTGTTGGAAAGGGCTTTCTCGGGGATAGCTTTCCTTTGAAGGGTTTACTGGTTTCTGAGTAGAACTGGGTTTGGAAGCGGGCTGGAGTGGGGCTTTTACAGTTTCTTTGAAATGCTGTTCCCACTATCCCTTCGCTGTTTTAGTGTTACTGAGCAGTCCATTGGTTCCTCTACATTTATCCATTGTTTTTTTCTTTTGTTTTTCTTTGGGGTTGTAGGAAGGCGTGATTCCTCTGCTTCAGTGTCCTGTGATGAAAGGGCGTTGGGTTCTCGTGAGGTAGCTTTCGATGTGTTGACTTTTGTAGTGGTTGCCTTTGGAATGGTTTCCTCTCGCTTTTTTGCTTTGCTTCCCTTTTTCAAAACTTTCTTCTATTCTTGGTTGGGAGGGTTGTTGAGCTTGGGGCCCAGGGCTGCGTCGGCCACTCCCTCTGCAGTTGCAGTTCTTGGCCTGAGTGTCTGTTGATTTATTGCTTCGGTTTTTTGAGGACAGGATTTGACCAGGTGTCCAACCTGTTTACATGACAAACAATGTGACTTCTTCCCCTCTACCATCTCCATTAACTGCCTGTCTTTGTAGTTTATGGCATCAGGGATGGCTTGGAAGCCGTCTCTTTTCAAGCGTGTTTTAAAAACATAGTCCCTGTAACCCATCCCAGAGCTGACTGCCATTGGACCTTAGAAAGGAGGTCAACACGTCTCCCGATAATTCTGTTGGTAACGTTACACTGTAACCCGAATGCTGCATGTTCCAATATATTCGGGCTGCAGTCTGTAATTCCTTGTGATTAAGTTGCCCGTGGTCAATTTGGCAGCAGGATGTCCCAAGTTGCGAAACTTTGCCTGAAAAATATTTGCACGGGACACCTGCTGCTCGGAGAAGCTCTTCGAATGTCTGTCTCTTTAAGCCACCGGTCCGGAGTTTGAACTCCTTTGTCAATTCTGGAATGGGCAGAATGGTGTTGCGTTACTTGGCGTATTTTCGAATTCTGTCCCTCTTGTAATCTTCTGGCCTCCTTTGTGTTGCTCTCTATGGCGTTGAAGTGGCTGGGCTTTCTGCAGAAGTGTCTTTTGCCTTCTGCGCCGGTGGGGTTGATGCATCCAATGAATTTAGTGATCCTGGGAAGGATAGCTATTCTTTTTGCGATTCCCTGGCTTCTGAGATGGTAGGGACGGCTTCCTTGTTAGTTACTGCCTGGCATGATTTTGTTTCTTTCTTTTTGGAATCGTCGGAGGAATGACTTTTCGACCCAGAGGTTGACCGTGTTCCGATGTTCACAATTCTGGTCTTGAGGTATGATGGGCTCCAATTTTTCTGGTATTCCCCTCCATGGCAATCGCCAGCAACCTGGAGGAAGTTTGACAAATAGCAAACGAAAGATCCCTTTTGGGAGATTAGTTATGATTGTCTGAACTGCTCAAAAAGGAAAAAACATATACAACAGTTGAAAAGCAAGAAGTCAATAATAACAAAATAACAACGCAGGAAAACGTGTTAACGGTACGAAAAAGAGTAAAGGGTACACGATTTATTTCCAAGGGAAAGTAAAATTGCATTCATTTGGGGAACATGAATCCCCAATGTTTTGGGGGGCGAGGAAGGGGAGTGGTCATGCATTGACTATGTATTCTAATGGGTCCTAGTTAGCCACATTAGCTAACCCAATCATACGATACAATTGAGCAATCATTTATCAACAAGCATACCAAAATCACAAAATACTGCACTCTCCTTGTGAGAAACCAACTTAAAAACATGGATGAGATGCATGAACTTATTTACAGTGCTGATAATAATGATGGGGATGAAAGAAACCCAAAAAAATAAATTTGATAAAACAAGGAAAAAATCTCCCGGTTGGTTGCCTTCCGATCCCCCACCTATTATGTGGAAAGCTGACTGTTTTCTGGTATGCAAGAGGACCCTCCCGACATGGGAGAGGAAACTAAGTTCACTGAACAAAAGAAACGCAGAGAGGGATGCGATGAAGAGGAGGTAACATGAATTACAGCAATGAAATTACAAGATGTTCGAAAGGAATGGAACTGGAGCGAGGGTTAGGATACCAAAAAGAATGACGGGTCAATGACTCACAGCATACTGCTAACTAGGGAAAAGTGGGAAACAAAAGTTAAGTACTTACCGGGGGTGAGGTCCCGAAAGACCCAGACAATCGTCGCCATACGCAGGAGGAGGAGGAAAGGATGACTTTAACGTTACAATCTGGGTTGCTTGCATATACCAACCTTTTGTGGAATATCATGAGGTCCAAGAGTTTTCTATCGCATCTAATTTTGACCCTAAGTTGATGCCAAACGCACATAATCAGATCACGATGAGAAAAGTTTGCACCGTCATACAATCCCTTCTTTTGCGTCGTCCAAATCACCATTCTAGCCAGAGCTAGGATCACGAGAAACACCACGCGTTTCTCACCCTGATACAGAGGATCAATACTATCCATGACATACTAACGTTGAGCAGCACGTGACTCCAAAAGTGGCTTTGAAGAAACGAGTAATTTCAACTCGAAAAATATCAATGGACTGTTTAAATGATACCAATAATTTCTGCGGCGACCACTCAGGGTGTGTGGCGTTTCCAAGAGAAGGCTAGTTGGGCAGACGTGAGCTTGGTGGAGTTGGAGCACCTTAAGACAATGATGTCATTCTGTTCAGGATGGGTCCCGATTTATGTTAATCCCTCCCATTATTGGTCCCTAAAGTTGCGATACCCATTGGATGTGTGCGGTTTGTCCAGAGATAGCTGAGTGACAACTGAACTCAGCATTGGCTCACTGAGGCACGCTATCGGCATCCTCCCCACGATGTTTTCGTGATACTGGTGGTTGTCTTAGGAAAGAAGTGAAAAAGCCCACGGTGGGGGTGAAGAAAAGAGGTCCATTGAGTGGTTTCTGTAAAACAAAAAAGTATGAAAATATACAGTTCGAGTCCACCCACAAATAACCAACGACAAAACACGGAGGTGTGTTGAGTTTTGGGGGAAAAGGTAAAGGGTAAATGACGTACACAATTTGGTGCGTCGTTCCTATAGACTCGCCGGTTAGTAGCAGGAGTTCGGCCAATCAGCGACGTGTAGAAGCATTTAAGAGGGGCAAATTATCCTCATTCTTATCGTCTTTCAGTCTTCTAAGCAGAATAACGCGTTGGATTTTTTGGTTCGATATTGCTAACATTTTTTGTCTGACGAGTGGACGCTAGTTGTGCTTTTTTTACTTCTACTTTTCTTTCTCGTAGAACTATTATTTCCTTCAGTCTCTTCCTCTGTTGCGCTCGGATTAATTGTTCAGCCAATAGAGGTGTGGCACCCTTTTATTTTCCTTCATATCCATTTCCCTTAGTTCGCAATTAGACACCCCCTTTTTTCTCTTACTTGAATAACAAAGAATCAGGACCCTCCTTCCTTCAAAAGATTTGCCGGCTGCTTCAACAAACTCCAAAAAAGTACGACGGTTACCACAACTTCAACAGCCACGAGCACACAGTTGGTTTCAGCAACCACCCCGGAAATTCCGGCTGTCCTGGAGTCTCGACCAGCTAACTAACCGAAGCCCTCCACCAGCAAAAGATCTCCGGACCTATTTGCAGACCCTACCGAAAGCTCGGACAAGAGGGTCAGAAGCACTTCTCCGGTCAGTCTGATGTAGGCACACAAGCCATCTCTACCAGTCTCACCAACACAAGAAAGAACACAGGACGTCCCTCTCAACCTATTGAACTGGTCCCAAAACCCAGAGAAATTCCAGAAACAAATACTGGAGCCTGGAGGTCCCAACGAAAAAACCCTGAAGATTACTATCGGGGTCTACAAAAATAATGTGGCCGTTGGATGTCGGAGGACTGTCGAGGGACGGCTGAGTCACTACTTACCTCGGCATCCTCAAACCCGAAGCAAATAGTTCTTGAGGGTGACTGGAATGCGATCCTTGATCCTAAGATAGATAAGGCCGGGCTGGAGCAAGTGGGTTGGACAGGTGTGAAAGCAGCCTGATCGACTTTATGCCCCACCATGACCTGGTCGACAGGTTTCGTCTGGATCACCCTGGGAGGAAGATGTGGACGTGGACGTGGACTAATAGTTCGCCATCTGTCAGTGATAGGTCTTACCTGGACAGTTAGGCGAACTGATTCCGACTTTGTTTCTTGTCCCATGTTCCACTGGATTGAGCAGGCTGGCTATAAACAAGTTAGGTTCAGTCTGCGGTGGTTACAGGGCAAAGGCCTCCGCGTACGCCGATGATATAGCCGTCTTTGTGTCACGCCACTTGGACATGGAAACTGTGAAGAAGGTACGCCGTAGCTAAGATGGACCTTGAAAAGAGCGAAGTTTTGCGGCTAGGGTGGTGCTCCCCCACCTGGACCCATCCGCCTCTTAGGGATGTAGTCGGGCCCGGTCTCCAATTCGAGCGAAATTGGTTGGACGTACTGGAAAAGGTAAAAGCGCAGGAGGGTACCTGACTTCAAAGGTGGTTGCCTTTTGGGGGCACAGTGAAGGTTCACGCTGCGTACATCTTCCCTTTGACTCTTTACCGGCTGTCTGTACATCCCCCGCCTGAAAACCACAGGCGGGCGCTTCAGCAATCCTCGCCACGTTACTGTGGTGAGGTGAAAAGCCGATGGTTCGCAGACAGGTCTGCTGTCAACGTCCCAACGACGGAGGCCAAGGGATGCTCGATCTGCAGGCCCATTGGCCCGCTGAAAGCATGGCTTTTGGGGGTCTTTCTCTGTAGGGAAATGCAATATGGGTGCGCAAGATCTGAGTTGTCTTTCTTCGCCTTGTGACTAACCTCGTGGTCGTCATAGGCCAAAGGGTGAAGCACTGTTTCTCATCGAATGCCAGAAGGCCCTTCGCAAACTTCTTCGGTCCAGTGACCTTTCTCGGTCTCGAATGAAGCTATATCGGGAGTTAGTGGTAGGTACCGCTTCGGATTCTCTCGTGGAGCAGCTCGGCTGGTCGTTGCGGGAGATTCGCCCCAAAGAATTTGGGCGCCTGGCTCGCATCGAATCCAACCAGCTTGTGCTGCTCGACGTTGGTTACTTCGTAGACAATGTTGTACCTTCATGGAAAGATGAGAAACGTCTGGTGTAAACTTTTCTGATCGTGATCTGATCCTTTTCTTTAGGTATCTGCTTAGGGTTAAGATCAGATGCGATAGAAAAAGCTTGGACCTCATAACATTCGAAAAAATGTGGGTGCATGCAGCAAGCCTGGTCGTACGAAATGGAGCAACATTGGAGTCATCTTTTCATGTACATGACAGCGGTATGGGTCTCTCGGGACCCAAGCTAAATAGTCTTTAGATATCCCTTCTTTCCTATCTAGTGGTGTGTTAGTTGCCATGTCCTCGTCTAGTAATTTCTAGAATTCAAGATCCTCCCCCGAATTTTTTTTCTTGCCGCAATTCTTCATTTCCTACTCACATTTTTTAAGATCTTGAATTTTCGTTTTCACCTATCACTATCCACTGCCCCTTTTCCCAATAATTTTTGCCCGATTAGGATATAAGGATTGTCCGGCTTGTTTTCTATCTTATAAACCGGAAAATATTTGGCCTTCCAGCCCTTAGATTGGGGAATGGGGTGACAACCAAACGGGTTTTTTCTCCTTGGTTTTTGATTTTATTTTTCAGGTTTCGCTTTTTCCCCTACTAATCTTCATTCATAGAACATTTTCATAAAGGGTTTTAAAAAGGCTTCACAGAGAGATTGTGGTATTATGGTGAATCCAACGTGTTAGATGAAGAATAACTGGAATATTATGAGTGAATGGATCGATGATGTAACTAGCTAGGGCCCTTTAGACACTGGAAGACCGCTTCTCCTCTCCTCCCTTTTAAACTTAGGGACTTAGGTCCCACAAAAATTTATATATTGTTAATATATTTATTTTTGTAAATAAATTACCGTCTTCCAGCCTTCGACTAACAAGACATATATTTTGTATAAAGAATTCCACTGGTAGAGGACAAAATGGCTACCCGAATTCCAACAATATCTGAATTTTTTTCTATGGAATTCTTCATTAATTTTTAGGCTGTTAGATGAATAGGTACAGAATTTTTATTCAGAAAATTTTTTTCGAAATGTATATTTATTCTAAATGAGGAGGATGATGATATTGATGTTTAATTTCAATTTGATCAATGGGCCAAATTGCAAACATTGAATACTTATCTATATAATACCAAATTATCATATAAATATATATAACCGTAACCAAGAAAATGCGGTACGTCATAGGAAAATCTTTAGACCAGTCCACTTAAAATACTCTAACATAGCGAATAAAGCAATTTCTCGTCCGATTTGCAACTAAAAGATAAATTTGCTGGATCATTTTTTATAATCAAAATTATCCATATAACATATATAAATGACATGCTAATAAGAAATGTTCACTTCTTCTTAAATAGAAGCATTGATATCATTATTGGCCGCAATTACGAGAACCCAAAGGGTTTACGGGTTGCATCGTGTGTCTTTAAGTTTTTCTTTTTCTTTAGATTTAAAATAAGAGAATTGCCAACATGAATGACTCCGAGTTAATAACTGTTACAACTTTTGAGCAAATTAATTATTTTCACTTTTGATAGATAATAGAACATATCCTAACAACTTATTTAGTTGAATTTAATTTGATCAGATTATTTTGGTGAAGTAATGCCTCATTAGTGTTACCTGGGAAAAGAGTAGCGCCCTTTCCTACTCTTCGGTGTAGTAGCTATTGAAAAGAAAGCCTTCTGATCGCCCTCGACAAAGGTCGCCAACTTTACTCTCTCGTAAACATACTATTATCTTCCTACTGATTCACTGATGTGGAGACAATATCCGTAATCTTTTCTAGTTTTAATGAAATTGCTCAATATCTGATCAGAAATTATTTCGAATGGGGCATCTGTACGTTTTTTCCAAAATGAGGAACACTATAATCATATTAAAAGGATATTTAGCTTGTTTTTGTTTTTGTTTTTTTTTTTGTTTGTTTGTTTTTTTTTGTTTGTTGTTTATTTGTTTTTTGTTTTTTGTTTTTTTGTTGTTGTTTTGTTTTTGTTTTTTGTAATTGTTTTGCAAGGCTTTTCATCAGTAATGATCCACTAACTTCATAATCCTGAATTTTCACACATATTGATGGGAAAAATAACCATATATTTTACATATAAAACTTGGTGAAGTACGCCAGCTGAAGTCTTGGATCACAACAAAAGTGAGACTACTTGACGAGTATCTAAAATCCTTTCTATTTATTTCTTTTGCGAAACAATATCTAACAATTCTTATTGTTAAGTAAAAATTTACACTAAACTAATAGTAATTAATACGATAAAAGATAAATCCTTATAACTGAAAAGAAATTTGCCAACTATATTTTATATTATCGAATGAAATTAATATTGGTTTTGAAAGCATCTGGAATCGAGTTAAAATCATCCAGTAATCTAATCGTCCACCACTAAACTTTAGATATGACAGGGTCCTGTAAATCGCATAAACCATCCAATAGAAAAATGTTCAATGTCAGTAAAAGCCAAAAAATACGGCCGTCTGCAAATTGATTATTCATGTAAGAATTATGTCTGATGTAAAATAACTAAATCTTTGCTCCGAGTAAAATCAATTTTGCTTTTTAGAAAAAATATAACACTTATTTAATGAACTTCAAATCAGACATTTATTGGAATATTAATTAGATCTTTGTTTTCATTTGTGCGCCGTTTACATCCTTTCACCAGAATAATGAATCCGCATTTGCATGACCAGTTGCAAATGCAACAGTGTTGCAAGTTAAACACAGAATTTTATAATAAATGCAAAACATCTCTTTTAGTCTTTGTAAAAATATAAATGTGTTTTTATGTCAGTGGTTTTGGTCGTTTGGGTTTTATGTAGGTTATTTAACGCCAAATACATTTTTATACAAATTGTCAATTCTATTTCAAACTGTTCAGTTTAGCATGAGTACACAGTTTAATTGTCAAAAACATTTATTTTTCAAGCTATTCAGTTTAGTCAAACCGTTTTAATTCAGCTAATTCAGTTTAGTATGAGTATAGATTTTCTTTACACATACGTAAATGTCAAAATAGTTCTATATTAAACAATTCAGTTTAGAGTAAGTACAGATTTAATGTCAAAAAACAGTTCCATTTCAAACAATTCAGTTTAGCATAAGTATGCCGTTTACACAGTCTAATTGTCAAAAACATTTCTATTTAAAGCTATTCAGTTTAGTCAAACAGTTCTAATTCAAACAAATCTGTTTAGCATAAATATGCAGTTTAGTTCTATTTAACCCATAGATAGGGCCCTATCAGGTGCTAGCATTCCGGACCAGAGTGGGCCTGGGAGCAATGGCAATGAAAGGGTGCTCTGCATTCCCCAAAGACCCACCATCACTGGATCTTCCCCATCAGATTGTTTAGTGTCATACCCAGGACACTCGTTGGGGGGGGGATCTTACCCCTCTGCAGAGATGCAATCCGTGTATTCTACACCCAGCCGACTGGGCAATACAGAGAGTTAATTTCAAAACAGTTTTATTTCAGATAATTCAGTTTGGTATAACTACACAGTTTAGATGTCAAAACAGTTCTATTTCGAGCAATTCAATTCAGCATAAGTATGCAGTTTCAATGTCAAAACAGTTCTATTTTAAACAATTTCGTTTTGCATAAATACGCAGTTTAAATGCCAAAAACAGTAAACTCAAGAAACTACGGTTTAGTTCTATTTAACCCATAGATAGGACCTTTATCAGGTGCTACCACTACGAGCCAGAGTGGACCTGGGAGCGATGGCACTAAAGGGGTACTCCGCATTCCCCAAAGTTCCAGCATTACTGGAACCTCACCATCAGATTGTTTAGTAACATATCCAGGACACTCGTTGAAGGAAGGGGTCCTACCCCTCTACAGAGAAGCAGTCGGTGTATTCTACAGCCCCAGCCGACTGATTTTGATTAAATAAAACCTATAAAGCTCAAAAAAAGAAACAAGCTAAATATTTTCAGTTTATGTTACTTAACTTTTTAATTATTTTTTAATAATTAAAAAGTTAAGTAACATAAACTGAAAATACTCAACAAAAAGAACAAAACTGAATCTGAATCTGTAAATAAATTTTCAAAATCATGAGAAAGATCAAATTTTGTTTGCAAAGCTGATTCTCTTCCGATGAGACGAAAGGTAGTAAATTACTCAGTTTAAGGTTTTGCATTCCTATTTCATTCATTCATTTAACCTGGATTTTTCGCAGACTTTAGGACGCGAATATTTCAATGAAAAGGTTAAAGTTTTCTTTTGGGTCAATTAGCATGTTTCAGCTATTTTTAAGGGCATGAAGTCAAAATTATTATGAGTCTTCCATAAATGTTGGTTACTTAATCTTAGGGCTCTACATAAATTAGAGCTCCCATATGAAGAGTAAGTTCAATTCTTCTTTTGTCTTTTTTTACAAAAACGGCTGATTAAACTTTTTCAGAAAACTTAATTTATCGTTGACGGTCTTAAAAGAATTGAAATTTGTTTTTGTTTGTTTGTTTGTTTGTTTTGAGGGGGTTTTGTTGCTTAGGTGGGGGTGTTTTGTTTTGGTTTTCTGGGGGAGGTGGTTGTTCACTGTTATAAGTTTCTGTAATTTAGGCAACACTTAACTGAGTTTCACATGGCAATCACAGCCAAAATAAATTGTAAAAATGAGATATTAAATATGTAGAATACTTTTCTTTAAAAAAAAAATAAGATCAGTATTTTGAGATCGCAATAGTTAAATTACTAAGGACTGTACTTCCTTCTCATTATTTGCGATACTGGCTTATCTTCGTAACAAACGGGAAGCGTCTATCATTGCACTGTGATCGTCCCTTGAAATACTAATGAGGTAGAATTTCTTTTATCTATGTATCTTTTCTGTCTGTCAGTCTGTCTGTCTGTCTGTTGAAAGAGATTTCTGTGATTTTGCCGCTGATGTCTGATGAGCACTATTTCTATTTGTATAATCTGACTAGATTACAGACTAAGAATGTCAATAGATCTAATGAAAGAAAATGGTCTTACATTAAAAACGACTAAAAGCAGGCGATATCCTGCAGAAACTATCATAGACGAAGATTAACGCTTCTTGAAAATACACTTGTACTAGCTGAATGCGTAGCCCTGAACAGGCAGGAAGAGGCAGAGATATCTATGTGAACTCGGATAAAACAGCATACATGTGTTTTAAACAAGATTGTGACATTTCTACATTAAATGGCAATCTTCTGACATTATAAACCATTTCACATACCTCGGTAGCAATATTTAACAAGTGAAAGCGATGTCAACATACGCATATAAAAAGAATGTACTGTTATCAACAGGTTATCAACCATATGGAAATCAAATCTATTGCATGGCTACATCACCAGAAAGCACTCCGAGGAAAAGCTACATGGGAACTACACAATGATGCTGCATGCTATTTTGAACAAATCCTGGCGGCAGCAACCCACAAAAAAGCAACTACAGTCACTTGCCTCCAATTTCACAAACCATCCAAGACGAACAAGAGGCTGTTAGAAAATCAGGGATGATCTCATAAACGCGAATGTCCGATGGGCTCCCACGCATGGACATACCTGTGGTGGCCGACCAGCAAAAACATTCTTCAGTTCTGTGTAGACACTGGATGACGCATAGAGGATCTGTCAAGAGCAATGGACGATAAGGATGGATGATGAAAGAGAATCCAGGAAATTCGTGCTATCAGCATGACTTGATGATGATTATATGTGAAGCTGTAATCATGCAATTTCCATGGATTATAAGCATAAAAATTAAATGAATTTTATTCTGAAATAAACAGTTGATAATTTTATGTCTATTTTGAAATAACAGATAAATTAAAAATAAAGGAATATAACTTTACAAAGATTTAAAAATATAAAAAAAATGAAGATTCGGTTTTGTTGTGACACGGCGTGTGGTTAAATACTTAATTAATATGTAAAAATTAAGATTTAAGTAATATATAAAAATTGATATATATATATATATATATATATATATATATATCAAAAACAAAAAGATCCCTAAAATAAGTATCTTTTTGTTCAAGGCTTAAATTGACCAAAAAGCTGGTTAATTGTCCCTAAAGTTCAGTTAAGGGCGAGGCAATTGTTTTTGATCTTAAAGGTCAGCGAATTTATTTAATATTTTGGTTTTGAACTAACTTCATCTACCATAATGATGAAACGGGTTATTTCATAAAGCATTTTTTTTTAGTCTTCATCTTAAAGGTCAATGTCAAAAGGGAAATTTAATTTTGCCCCACTCTTAATAAAGGTGAGCTGGGCATGGCTCATCCAGTCAGTTCAACACCATTGCTTTAAACCTGTTCCCGTTGGTCAAAGCATCTAAAAAGGGTTTTCTCGATAACTGTAAGATATAATCCTGAACTAGGATTGGCTGACCAATGGGAATATGATTCCTAATTGTCTCTTATTGGACAACCAATCAGAAACCTTTTTTAGTCCAGATATTGATCTATAAAACAGGATGGTAAACGGATCATCTGAGAGGATGAGAAAAGGGACCAAGAAGAAACTCAAGACTGCCAAAGAAGCATTCATTCCATTCTAGACCCGAGGCACTCCGAACAACCTTCAGACTTTACAAAAATTCAAAGTCCCAAACTTTTGAGACATTAGTGTCATTATAACCGCACCTCATCGTCACTCTTCCCCTCTCAATATTCTTTCTTCTTCTTTTTGCCAGGAAAGCAAACATTGTTTGCATGTTATTTACTGTCTCACAAACGTGTTTCAACAAAAACCATTTTTGTTATTTGTTAACACGGGTTTTCACTATTCTTTGAGTTGCTAAACAATCTAGCCACTTATATTTCCTGATCGTCAGAAGATCTGGCAGAATTGTGTCAACCCCACTTCGTGGATCTTTCAAATACAGCGTGGGCACGGAAGGATTTGACAAAGCAAATGTGCTAGTCACGAACACAACAGCCACAAGTACTGAGACTAGTAGTCACACCATATTGGGCACCATTGTGATGTAAGTCGTTTACTTTTCAAGATAAATATATTTATCTAAATCAATAAAACTAATAGTGACTGGTTCACAGGAAACTCAACGTTGATAATAACACAATTCCAACCAAGAAAAATTATAAATCTACGATCAAAATAATCAGTTTTTTTTTTTTAAATATTTTTAAAACGTATTTATTCATTACAAGTGAATAATAAAACATTGTAATTCATGTTCAATCTTTTTAATAAGCGATTTTAAAGCAAAACATTCAAATTAGATAACTGCATCAGAGGAAAAAATCAATTGCCTTGTAAGGTTATACAGCTGGCAACTCAGGCGGGATAATGCAATTGTTTTGGCTACACAATTTTATATTGGACACAATCACAAACAAACACAGCATATATATATATATATATATATTAGGTGTAGGATCGAGCTCAGTCGGATGGGGCTATAGAATACAACAACTGGATCTCTGCAAAGAGGTAAGGCTTCTCCAAATGAGTGTCCTCGATATGACACTAAACCATCTGATGGTGAGGCTTCAGTTCTAGAGCTTTGGAAAATGTGGAGTGCTCCAAGGTCCACCCTGACTCGGAGTAATTGTATCCGTTAAGGTCCCATCTATGGATTAAATGAACCGTTCCATCTTTTACACCCAGGTTAGTTTCTGGAAGAAATTGTTGTTAATTGCCGTCTATTTCTTTAAGTTTGGTCAATTAATATCTACACATATACCTAATAAAAATTAATTATGACTTTACTGCTAAAAATGAATGGAAAAATTGAAGCTTCAGTTTTTGCTTCATAGCTTGATAGCAACATTTTACAACAAAGTATAATCAAAGCAGTCGCTGCAAAATTAAATAGATTACAAGAAAAATAAGACTGAACCCGAATGATAAAAGATAGCTATTAATTTTCAATCTAATTTTTTCGATAACCGGTTCTCCGTTTTTTAGTTAACTCTATTAGGATAACGTGCCAATCATCATCAATATATACGAAGTGTATCTGAAAATTAACAGGACTAGTGTCACAAACAACTTATTTCAATCCCAAACAACAAATAACATAGTTCCCCCTTTAAATAATCTTCTTCGAGTCAAATGTACTTTCCCACTCTTTTCTGTAACACTTCTATTCAATTCGGAAAGGACTTTTCGGGAACGCCTCTCAGCTCCGTCATGGGAACTTTTGATGGCATCGAGATACTTTCAAAAAAGGTTCACTTGATGATTCCCTTAAGCTTTGGGCAAAGAAAAAAGTCACATCAAAATTAGATCAACAGATGTTGTACGGCGATGTGTCTCTCAGAATAGGATTGCTGGATGCTCAGGGCGTTGTGACCTGATAAATTATTGTGGCTATCAGCCACGGTTTGTCCTGCCACAACTCTCGTCTCTTCTCGAGCATTGAGCGAAGCGTGCACCACAGGATCTCTTTGTAGGCTTGCTGAATTATCGTCTGGCCCTATGACAAGAACTCGCTGTGAACGATGCCCTTCACATTGAAGAACGTGATGGACATATCTTTGAGGTCTTGCTTACATCGGCTTCAGCGACGTCGGAAACTTCCATTTTCCTAGTCTAACTCAAAAATCCCTGTCTAATCACCCGTGATGACTCTGCAAATCAAGTCTGGTTCAGTTTGAAGACGCTCGATCATGTCCTGACACACCTGCAAGTGACGCTCCTTCTGATCATTGTTCAGCAATCTTGACACCATTTTTGCGCAGACTTTCTGCGGGGCCAAATGTATGGTGATAATCTTCCAAACACTTCTGACGTAGTATCCAGCCCTGGCCGATATGTCAAGCTTAGCCTGGCAATTTTCACCGAACTCAAATCCCTCGGCTTTCCTAGTTAATATGAAATAACTGTCACTATTCGCTAAAACTATATATATATATATATATATATATATATATATATATATATATATATATATATATACTAAGAAAAGTACGATTTTTTGCTATGATTTTACACTGATTTAGATAAAAGATCTTACTTCACAGTCAATCTTGCAATTATTATTTGATATAAGGAATGATTTTTTGTTATGAATTTACATCGAAGCAAATAAAAAAAAATTAACCATGTTCTGCCCAGAAACTTGTAAAATATCATTGTTAATAGCAATATTCTTATGATAAAAATCATAGAGATAGCTACTTGCATATGGTCAAAAATATTGCAAGTCTAAAACCGTTAATATAAAAAGTAAACATTTCTTGATATAAGACGTAAACTTTATTATCTACGGATAAATACATTAACATAAAAGCATACAAACTTTTCTTTTTCAGTAAGTATAAAAACATTTAAACATATTCTGCGTTGAAAATCTTGTAAAATAATATTGCAAATAGTACGCAAATCCTTTATATCATTGCACATTGCAATTCTGAAAACATACATGTGTATACACGCTAAATCTATATAAATATTGGAAAAAGTGCTAAAAAATCTGAACATTATACAGGCAATATCTATATAAATTCGTATGATTTTTTACAATGAATTTATACGGATACTAAAAAGCAAATACTTACCTGTAAAGTAAATCTTATTAAATATCATTGCAAATAGCATTCGTATCATACAAATAAGTATTTGTACATTGTCAGTTTAAAAATCTTTCTGATACAAAGTGAACTTTCTCCAAGAAAAAAAATCACACTATAGTTTTATACTTATGGAAAAACCCTTGATCATTATATTGGCAAACGTTGCACATCTTGTAAAATAACATTGCAGGGGACATTTTTATCATGAACAAACGTGCACCTAATCTGATACATTGCCTTTGATATAAAAACTGACCTTTCAACATGCATGTATAAAGTTAACTTTTTAAAATCAAAGTTTGCACTTTAAACACATTGCATATTGCATTTTTATCCTAAAAATATGTTCATGAACATCATCAAATGACTTGACTTCAAACTATTAGTATTATACATGCTAAAACTATATATATATATATATATATATATATATATATATATATATATATATATATATATATATATACTAAGAAAAGTACGATTTTTTGCTATGATTTTACACTGATTTAGATAAAAGATCTTACTTCACAGTCAATCTGGCAATTATTATTTGATATAATGAATGATTTTTTGTTATGAATTTACATCGAAGCAAATAAAAAAAAATTAACCATGTTCTGCCCAGAAACTTGTAAAATATCATTGTTAATAGCAATATTCTTATGATAAAAATCATAGAGATAGCTACTTGCATACGGTCTAAAACATTGCAAGTCTAAAACCGTTAATATAAAAAGTAAACATTTCTTGATATAAAACGTAAACTTTATTATCTATGGGTAAATATATTAACATAAAAGCATACAAACTATATTTTTCAATGAGTATAAAAACATTTAAACATATTCTGCGTTGAAAATCTTGTAAAATAATATTGCAAATAGTATGCAAATCATTTATATCATTGCACATTGCAATTCTGAAAACATACATGTGTATACACGCTAAATCTATATAAATATTGGGGGAAAATACTTAAAAATCTGAACATTATAAAGGCAATATCTATAAAAGATTGTATGATATTTGCAATGAATTTATACGGATAATAAAAAGCAAATACTCACGTGTAAAGTAAATCTTATTAAATATTATTGCAAATAGCATTCGTATCATACAAATAAGTATTTGTACATTGCCAGTCTTAAAAATCTTTTTAATAAAATAGGTGAACTTTCTCCAACTAAAAATCACATGAAAAAACGTGCACCTAATCTGACACATTGCCTTTGATATTAAAACTGATCTTTAAACATGGAATTATAAAGTTAACTTATTTAAATCAAAATTTGCACATAAACACATTGCATATTGCATTTTTATATTATAAATATGTTCATGAACATCATACTTTGACTTGAAAATCTAAAAGATTTGACTTCAAACTATTAGTATAATACATGCTTAAACTATATATATTCATACTATGAAAAGTACGATTTTTTTCTATGATTTTACACTGATTTAGATAAAAGATCTTGCTTCACAGTAAATCATGCAATTATTATTTGATATAATGAATGATTTTGTTATGAATTTACATCGAAGCAAATAAAATAAATTACCCATGTTCTGCCAAAAAATTTGTAAAATATCATTGTTAATAGCAATATTCTTATGATAAAAATCATAGAGATAGCTACTTGCATACGGTCAAAAAAATTGCAAGTCAGAAACCGTTAATATAAAAAGTAAACAATTACTAAAAACAAATACTCACCTGTGAAGTAAATCTTATTAAACATTATGGCAAATAGCATTCTTATCATACAAATAAGTGGATTGACAGTCTTAAAAAACATTCTGATAAAAAGTGAATTTTCTTCAAGCAAAGAATCACACTATGTTTTATACTTATGGAATAAACATTGATCATTATATTTGAACACGTTGCAAATCTTGTAAACATAACATTGTATGGGGCAATGTCAAAATGAAATTTATACATGAAATATACTGAAATTTACACTAGAAAAACTACGTGAACAATCATGAAAAACTAATCATTTCTGTTATCAAACTATAAGAAAAATCTTCAAAAAGTAATCGTTTTTTGTAAAATTAAATTGCAAATCTTCATTTTGGTATAAACATGTGCATGAGTTTACGATATATACGGTTAGCATAAAAAAAAGCACGGATAAAACACTGAAGATTATACTAGCTAAACGAGAAAAATTTCTTGTTTAAAGTAGGCATTTTAGCGCTATTATCATATGTCTTTTAGGGAAAATACAAACTTATCAATGGCTATGTAAATTTAGTTAAATAACATAGCAAATAAATTTTTTGTCATTAACATATGTATGTGCACACGATATATACGTTAAAATCAATAAAAACTTTTGAAAAACACTGAAATTTATACTAGAAAAACTACGTGAACTATCATGATTTCTACAATCCAACTAAGAGAAAAATCTTAAAAAAGTAATCGTTTTTGGTCAAATTACATTGTAAATTTCGATTTTGCTATAAACATGTGCATGAGCTTAGGTTAGCATAACTAAAAGCACGGATAAAACGCCGAACATTATACTAGCTAAACTAAGTAAAATATTGTTAAAAAGTAAGCATTTTGGCACTATTTTCATACGTCTTTTAGTGAAAATGCGAACTTATCAACGGCTATGGAAATTTAGTAAAATAACATTGCACGTATAATTTTTCTCGTAAACATATGTATGTGCACACGATGTATACGTTAATATCAATAAAACCTTTGAAAAACACTGAAGTTTATACTAGAAAAACTACGTGAACTATCATTAAAAACTAATGATTTCTACTATCCAACTAACAGAAAAATCTTAAATAAGTAATCCATTTGGTCAAATTACATTGCAAATCTGAATTTATTAATAAACATGTGCATGAGCATAATTAAAAGCACGGATAAAACGCGGAACATTAAACTAGCTAAACTAAGTAAAACATTGTTAAAAAGTAGGGATTTTGGCTCGATTTTCATACGTCTTTTAGTGAAAAGTAAAACTTATCAATGGCTATGTAAATTTAGTTAAATAACATTGCGAATATAATTTTTGTCATAAACATATGTATGTGCACACGATATATACGTTAACATCAATAAAACCTTAGAAAAACACTGAAACTTATGCTAGAAAATCTACGTGAACTATCATAAAAAAAAAACTAATGATTTCTACTACTATCTAACTGAGAGAAATATCTTTAAAAAGTAATCATTTTTGGTGAAATTACATTACAAATCTCTATTTTGTTATAAACATGCACATGATAATACAGTTAGCATGACTAAAAGCATTGATAAAACGCTGAAGATTATACTAGTTGAACTAAGTAAAACATTGTTAAAGACGTATGAAAATAATACGTCTTTTAGTGAAAACTCAAACTTATCAACGTCTATGTAAATTTAGTTAAATAACATTGCGAATATAATTTCTGTCATAAACATATGTATGTGCACACGATACAGGCGCGGAGACGGGACTAGTGTTACTCGTGCCCGGCACGACCAATAACTCGGTCAATGTTATTCAAAATGGATTAAAAATCATCCATTTATTTCAAGCAAACATACTTAGTCTGATCTCAATTAAATTACGTATCTATTTGAGTTTCGATAACTAAGTAGCCAAAAGTTAATGAATATATCTGGGAATAATACAACGATGCTGTTTTGAACGGATGGTCTTTGTCCGGCCACCGTCAGATTCATTGAACATCCCATAAAATCGGCTATAATGTTGAACAAACGCAAATCAATGCCGAGCACTAGACCCTTATAATAACAGTAAACTTAGAGAAATCCGCTTTTGGCTTTAGGCAATAGCAAGAGCAACCCAAATACCGTGCTCATAAATCTTAGCACATTCTGACTGCTGACTGCTGACAGCTGTCTTGGGAAGAGGGAGAGGGACCGAGAGAGAGAGGGGGGGATAGCAGATTATAGCCGTCCCCGACGTCACCACCATCGCTATGGTAAATGTTGGTTAAACGGCGTGTTTTAATTCGTTTTTTCACTAACAGATGTCTATTTCTTTAATGAATGTTGCGTATATTACATTCTGTGACTAAAATTTGTTTATTTGAATACATTTTCAACAAATAATGTTTATTTTAAACGAAATTGAAACTACTAGCTGTGTCTGTGTATATTGTCATCAATTTATTTATTCAAATAAACATATTTTTCTCGTCATAGTAATGAACATCTTCTCTTTTCTTCTATACTTTTGAAAGGAAAAAAAAATTATCTTATCTACTGTATTAACAAGACTACAAATTATATAGTATCTTGATTGTTTACAAAAGAAAAACACCATGCAAGGTACGTTGGTCAATCTGTGCTATACAATGGAGAATCACGCAATAGCAACTATGATGACTTACTTAGGGTCCACGGACCACGGGTTAGGAACTGAAGTTGACAGAGGGCTAAGTGGGGTGAACAAGTAGCAAAAATAGGCTAGAGTCGCCACTGACGAGATATATACGTTAATATCAATAAAACCATTGAAAAATACTGAAATTTATACTAGAAAATCTACGTGAGCTATCATTAAAAACTAATGATTTCTACTGTCCAACTAAGAGAAAAATCTAAAAAAAATTATCGTTTTTGGTCAAATTACATTGCAAATCACGATTTTTTCATGAATATGTGCATCAGCTTATGTTTAGCATACCTAAAAGCACGGATATAATGCTGAAGATTATAATAGGTAACCTAACTAAAACGTTGTTAAAAAGTAGGCATTTTCGCTCAATTTTGACGCATCTTTTAGTGAAAATTAAAACTCATCAACGGCTATGTAAATTTAGTTAAATAACATTGCAATTATAATTTCTGTCATAAACATATGTATGTGCACACGATATATACGTGAACATCAATAAAACATAAAAATCTTATAAAAGTAATCGTTTTTGCTGAAATTACATTGCAAATCACGATTTTGTTATAAACATGTGCATGAGCTTACGGTTAGCATACCTAAAAGCACGGATAAAACACTGAACATTATACTAGCTTAACGAAGTAAAACAGTTTTAAAACGTAGGCATTTTGGCTCTATTTTCATACGTCTTTTAGTGAAAATGCAAACTTATCAACGGCTATGTAAATTTAGTAAAATAACATTGCAAATATAATTTTTGTAATAAACATATGTACGTGCACACGATATATACGTTAATATCAATAAAACCTTTGAAAAACACTGAAACTTACACTATAAAATCTACGTAAACTATCGTGAAAAACTAATGATTTCTACTATCCAACTAAGAGAAAAATCTTTAAAAAGTAATCGTTTTTGGTCAAATTACATTGCAAATCACGATTTTGTTATGAATATGTGCATGAGCTTGCAGTCAGGATAACTAAAATCACGGATAAAACCCTGAAGATTATACTACCTCAACTAAGTAAAAAATTTGTTAAAAAGTAGGCATTTTTGCTCTATTTTAATACGTCCTTTAGTGAAAATGCAACGGCTATGTAAATTTTGTTAAATAATTAATTAAGTAAATAATTAAATAATTTAGTTAAATAATTAATTATATAATTAGCATGAGCTTACGGTTAGCATGATTAAAAGCACAGATAAAAAGCTGAAGATTATACTAGCGAAACTAAGTAAAACATTATAAAAAGTAGGAATTTTCACTCTATTTTCATACGTCTTTCAGTAAAAAATAAAAAAAATAATGTCTATGCAAATTTAGTTAAATAACAATGAAAATATAATGTGTCATAAACATATGTACGTGCACACGATATATACGTTAACATCAATAAAACTTTTGAAAAACACTGAAACTTATACTAGAAAAACTACGTGAACTATCATTAAAAACTAATGATTTCTACTATCCAAGTAAGCGGAAAATCTTAAAAAAGTAATTGTTTTTGTTCAAATTACGTTGCAAATCACGATTTTGTTATAAACATGTGCATGAGCTTATGGTTAGTATAACTAAAAGCACGGATATAACGCAGCACATTATACTCGCTAAACTAAGTAAAATATTGTTAAAACGTAGGTATTTTGGCTTTATTTTCATACATCTTTTAGGGAAAATGCATACTTATCAACGGCTATGTAAATTTAGTTAAATAACATTGCCAATATAATTATTGGCATAAACGGATGTACGTGCATAGGATATATACGTTAACATCAATAAAACTTTTGAAAAACACTGAAACTTATACTACAAAAACTACGTGAACTATCATTAAAAACTAATGATTTCTACTATCCAACTAAGCGAAAAATCTTTAAAAAGTAATCATTTTTGTTCAAATTACGTTGCAAATCATGATTTTGTTATAAACACGTGCATGAGCTTATGGTTAGTATAACTAAAAGCACGGATATAACGCTGCACATAATACTCGCTACACTAACTAAAACATTGTTAAAACGTAAGCATTTTGGCTCTATTTTCATACGTCTTTTAGTGAAAATGCATACTTGTCAACGGCTATGTAAAATTAGTTAATAACATTGCCAATATAATTATTGGCATAAACGTGAACACGATATATACGTTAACATCAATAAAACTTTTGAAAAACACTGAAACTTATACTAGAAAAACTACGTGAACTATCATTAAAAACTAATGATTTCTACTATCCAACTAAGCGAAAAATCTTTAAAAAATGATCATTTTTGTTCAAATTACGTTGCAAATCATGATTTTGTTATAAACACGTGCATGAGCTTATGGTTAGTATAACTAAAAGCACGGATATAACGCTGCACATAATACTTGCGACACTAACTAAAACGTAAAACGTAAGTATTTTGGCTCTATTTTCATACGTCTTTTAGTGAAAATGCATACTTATCAACGGCTCTGTAAAATTAGTTAAATAACATTGCCAATATAATTATTGGCATAAACGTATGTACGTGCACACGATATATACGTTAACATCAATAAAACTTTTGAAAAACACTGAAACTTATACTAGAAAAACTACGTGAACTATCATTAAAAACTAATGATTTCTACTATCCAACTAAGTGGAAAATCTTAAAAAAGTAATCTTTTTTGTTCAAATTACGTTGCAAATCACGATTTTGTTATAAAAACGTGATTTATTTTATCGTTAGTATAACTAAAAGCACGGATATAACGCTGCACATAATACTCGCTACACTAACTAAAACATTGTTAAAACGTAAGCATTTTGGCTCTATTTTCATACGTCTTTTAGTGAAAATACATACTTATCAACGGCTATGTAAAATTAGTTAAATAACATTGCCAATATAATTATTGGCATAAACGTATGTACGTGCACACGATATATACATTAACATCAATAATACTTTTGAAAAACACTGAAACTTATACTAGAAAAACTACGTGAACTATCATTAAAAACTAATGATTTCTACTATCCAACTAAGCGAAAAATCTTAAAAAAGTAATCATTTTCGTTCAAATTACGTTGCAAATCATGATTTTGTTATAAACACGTGCATGAGCTTATGGTTAGTATAACTAAAAGCACGGATATAACGCTGCACATAATACTTGCTACACTAACTAAAACGTAAAACGTAAGTATTTTGGCTCTATTTTCATACGTCTTTTAGTGAAAATGCATACTTATCAACGGCTATGTAAAATTAGTTAAATAACATTGCCAATATAATTATTGGCATAAACGTATGTACGTGCACACGATATATACTTTAACATCAATAAAACTTTTGAAAAACAGTGAAACTTATACTAGAAAAACTACGTGAACTATCATTAAAAACTAATGATTTCTTCTCTCCAACTAAGCAAAAAAAATCTCAAAAAAGTAGTCGTTTTTGTTCAAATTACGTTGCAAATCACGATTTTTTTTATAAAAACGTGCTTTATTTTATGGTTAGTATAACTAAAAGCACGGATATAACGCTGCACATAATACTCGCTACACTAACTAAAACATTGTTAAAACGTAAGCATTTTGGCTCTATTTTCATACGTCTTTTAGTGAAAATGCATACTTATCAACGGCTCTGTAAAATTAGTTAAATAACATTGCCAATATAATTATTGGCATAAACGTATGTACGTGCACACGATATATACGTTAACATCAATAATACTTTTGAAAAACACTGAAACTTATACTAGAAAAACTACGTGAACTATCATTAAAAACTAATGATTTCTACTATCCAACTAAGCGAAAAATCTTTAAAAAGTAATCATTTTCGTTCAAATTACGTTGCAAATCATGATTTTGTTATAAACACGTGCATGAGCTTATGGTTAGTATAACTAAAAGCACGGATATAACGCTGCACATAATACTCGCTACACTAACTAAAACATTGTTAAAACGTAAACATTTTTGAAAAAGAAAAAGAAAACGGAAGAAACAAAGAAAAAGGCCATAAAGAACCCGCAACCAGCGAGACAGAGAGAAAAGAAAAAGAAAACGGAAGAGACAAAGAAAAAAAAAAAGTGGAAAAGAAAGAAATCTACAAAGGTAGGAATACACATTCCCCCCTCCCCCACTGCACTCGAATATAAGAACAAAAGAAAAAAAGATTTGTTAGATTAAGGAAATTTTAAGATGTAAAAAAAAACAAAAAAAAAACAAGTAATCTATTTCGTTTTTGTGTGTGTGTGTATGTTTAACCCCTTAACTGCTGATAATTTTTGTTGTATTTTTGTTAGAAGGTAAGAGAAGGTCTTCTCTTCCCCTACCCGCTTTTCACACTTAACTTGACCGGTAGAATTCAAATGCTTTTTTTTTTCTCCTTCTTCGTAGCAGTTTCACATAGTAATTTTTATACTTAAGTGTTAGGACCAGTGGCTTAAGAAAGAAAGTTAGTCCGTTCTGGGAAGTTTTATAGTAATTTTTTTTTATGCTGGAAAGGTGATAAGTCACCGATTAAAAAAAAAAAAATAATAATTTTTGCTGCAAGGTTCACTAAAAGAAAAAAAAAAAAATCTGTGGTATTTCAAAACCCCAGAGAAAGGGAAAGATGAAACGAAAAATTAGAGAGAAAGTGAGATTTCGAAGCTAGGTTAAACTCGACTGGTCAAAGTCGGGTCGTTCCGAGTGCAGAGGGTAGAAGGTGGAGGAAAGCTTCTACCACAAAAACAAAAAAAAAAAATTGAAAATATAAAAAAATAAAAATAAAATAAAAATGGCGGAAAAATTTGAACAAAGAAAAAGAAGGAAGAACAGATAAAGTCAAAAAAAAAAAAAAAAAAAGAAAGAAAAAGAGAGAACGAAAAGTAGAAAGAAAGAAAGATTGCTAGGGGATTTTTGTCACTGCATCCATGCCTGTCTCTGTTAAAAAAAAAAAAAAAGAAAATAGAAAGAAAGAAAAAGAATAAGTAAACTTTAGATTTTAGGAAGAAAAGAAAGTTTTTGTTTTTTTGTGGATTTAAAAAAAAAAACGGTTGGAAGCAAACGCTATCCCCTCCCACACCACCCCCGGTAGAGGGAAGAATTCAAGTGGAGAGGAGAGAAGGAAAGTAAGACGCAAAGAGAAATGGTGGAAGTGGGCAGAGATCTCAAGGGAAGAGAGACAAGGGTTAGAAGGTGGATGCGTGACAGATTCCTTCAGAACAATTTTATTTTATATAATTGTCAATTGTAGTTATTTTATTTTTTTTATTTTTTTTTTTTTGTCTGTGAATTGTTTATTATAATTAATTTTTTTTTCTGTTGTTTAACTTGTGTGGATTTTTTTTTGCTATCCTTTGCTTTTTTTTTTGTTTTTTTTTGTTATACCTTGCCTTGTTTTTTGTTGGTTTTGGGGGACTGGGCTTACCGTGTCATTTGCTTTGTTGTTTATTGTTATTTGTTTATTTTTTTTTTAATTTATTTTTTTTTTTTTTTTTTTTTTTTTACCTTCATGGATTTTCTGGGTTTATTTTTTTTTTGTAAGTTTAACTGCTCTTGGCACTTCTTCACTTCGTCTGATCGTGTTCTCCCTGGGGGGTTGGGTGCACGGGGGCCCCGTTTCGCGGACTGGTATCGAGAGGTAGTAAGTTATACAAATGATTTGGGAAAACGAGTTGCCTGATTGACATAGAATTGATGAACATGGTACCGAGGAAACGGTTGACGATGGGTTGGGAAGACGATGCCTGGGCGCGGGGCGGTGTCCGGTTGCTCCTCCCCCCTGGTTGGTCATGGCTGGACGATCTGGGAGATGGTGTCAATTGCTTTGTTTTTTTTTCTTATCTTTTGAAAATCCATGGTGATTGATGGCTGAGAGACTTGTTTTGTTTGTTGCAGGGGGCAGTGAAGGCCCCCAGGTTGGGAGGTGAATTCCACAGTGCTTTCTGGAACATTATTCCTGTTACGACACCGATCGAACTGTGGAGATTACTGATGCTCCCACGTCGTAAGGAAAGGGGGGAGACAAGTCCAAAAATACTCCTGAATTGTTGGGTAGGGGTGGTTAAAATTCCCCTGTGTTCTGATGGGTTGGAGAATGGGGTGAAATGTTCGAAAATTGAATAACGTTGGAGGTGAATGGAAAAATCCTCCTGAAATTATAGGTAGGGGTGGTTAAAATTCCCCTGTGTTCTGTTGGGTGGGGGCGGGGCAAAATGAAAGAAAATTGAATAATGTTGGAGGTGAATCAAAAAGTCCTATTGAAATGAAGAATAGGGATGAGTCAGGAGACCCCAGAATTGTTCACAGGAGAGCAAGGTGGAAGAGCTGAATCCAGCAATATTTTTTTTATTTTAAAAAAAAAAAATTTTTTTTTTATGTGTATGAAGATATGGTGTTGTTATATTATTTATTTATTTTTAGGGGACGACCGAACCCCTTTGAAAATTTTGTAATTTCGGTTGTTACTTCCTGTAAATGTTGTGAATCGTGTTGTAATTAATTGAGAATAAATGACAAGGGTAAGAGAGGGAGTTATGTAGCACTATGGGGGTAGGCCGCCAAAGCAGACGAGTCTGTTTTGGCGCGAACGAGAGTTGACGACGCGACCCAGGAGAGACAGTTGGTGGCTGGACAGGAGAGAAGGCAGTTGCAGCTGGACAGGAGAGAAGCGACCAGAGAGGTTGGCGTGGAAGAACGTAGGGGCAGTCAACACCAGACACCGAGCAGAGAAACGAGGCAGCATGGGATAGGGTCCAGCGAGAGAGAGTCTCAAGATGTCTGATTCCAGTAGCATTGTGGAATTTTCGCAAGTAACCCACGCTAACGTTAGTCCATATCTGCTATCAGGAATGCACATGCATGTAGTGTTGCATACCTTCCTCTGCTCTTGGTTAACCCCAAGTTTGTACGTGTTGTTCGTTTGTCCTTCTATTTTCTCCGTTCCCTCGATCGTATTCTTGTGTAGGTAAAGAAATGTGCGTTGCCCCCTCAACCACAAGTTGATCACCGGCCGGCTAAGAAGTGACATGGTTAGAAGACTGAGATAATGTGGTGGGGGTGAGGGGGTAATGTCTTAAAGCTACACTAACTAAAACATTGTTAAAACGTAAGCATTTTGTCTCTATTTTCAAAACGTCTTTTAGTGAAAATCCATACTTATCAACGGCTATGTAAAATTAGTTAAATAACATTGCCAATATAATTATTGGTATAAACGTATGTACGTGCACACGATATATACGTTAACCTCAATAAAACTTTTGAAAAACACTGAAACTTATACTAGAAAAACTCCGTGAACAATCATTAAAAACTAATGATTTCTACTATCCAACTAAGCGGGTAATCTTAAAAAAGTAATTGTTTTTGTTCAAATTACGTTGCAAATCACGATTTTGTTATACAAACGTGTTTTATTTTATGGTTAGTATAACTAAAAGCACGGATATAACACAGCACATAATACTCGCTACACTAACTAAAACATTGTTAAAACGTAAGCATTTTCGCTCTATTTTCATACGTCTTTTAGTGAAAATGCATACTTATCAACGGCTATGTAAAATTAGTTAAATAACAATGCCAATATAATTATTGGCAAAAACGTATGTACATGCATACGATATATAAGTTAACAACAATAAAACTTTTGAAAAACAATGAAACTTATACTAGAAAAACTACCTGAACTATCATTAAAAACTAATGATTTCTTCTATCCAACTAAGAGAAAAATTTTTAAAAAGTAATCATTTTTGTTCAAATTACGTTGCAAATCATGATTTTTTATAAACCCGTGCATGAGCTTATGGTTAGTATAACTAAAAGCACGGATATAACGCTGCATATAATACTCGCTACACTAACTAAAACATTGTTAAAACGTAAGCATTTTGGCTCTATTTTCATACGTCTTTTAGTGAAAATGCATACTTATCAACGGCTATGTAAAATTAGTTAAATAACATAGCCAATATAATTATTGGCATAAACGTATGTACGTGCAAACGATATATATCTTAAGCTCAATAAAACTTTTGAAAAACACTGAAACTTATACTAAAAAAACTACGTGAACTATCATTAAAAACTAATCATTTCTAATATCCAACTAAGCGAAAAATCTTTAAAAAAGTAATTGTTATTGTTTAAATTACGTTGCAAATCACAATTTTGTTATAAACACGTGCATGAGCTTATGGTTAGTATAACTGAAAACACGGATATAACGCTGCACATAATACTCGCTACACTAACTAAAACATTGTTAAAACGTAAGCATTTTGGCTCTATTTAGTGAAAATGCATACTTACTCTATTTAGTGAAAATGCATACTTATCAACGGCTATGTAAAATTAATTAAATAACATTGCCAATATAATTATTGGCATAAACGTATGTTCGTGCACACGATATATACGTTAACATCAATAAAACTTTTGAAAAACACTGAAACTTAAACTAGAAAAACTACGTGAACTATCATTAAAAACTAAGGATTTCTACTATCCAACTAAGCAAAAATATTTAAAAAAGTAATCAATTTTGTTCAAATTACGTTGCAAATCATGATTTTGTTATAAACACGTGCATGAGCTTATGGTTAGTATGACTAAAAGCACGGATATAACGATGCTCATAATACTCGCTACACTAACTAAAACATTGTTAAAACGTAAGCATTTTGGCTCTATTTTCATACGTCTTTTAGTGAAAATGCATACTTATCAACGGCTATGTAAAATAAGTTAAATAACGTTGCCTATATAATTATTGGCATAAACGTATGTACGTGCACACGATATTTACGTTAACATCAATAAAACTTTTGAAAAACACTGAAACTTATACTAGAAAACTACGTGAACTATCGTTAAAAACTAATGATTTCTACTATCCAACTAAGCGAAAAATCTTAAAAAAGTAATCATTTTTGTTCAAACTACGTTGCAAATCATGATTTTTTATAAACACGTGCATGAGCTTATGGTTAGTATAACTAAAAGCACGGATATAACGCTGCACATAATACTCACTACACTAACTAAAACATTGTTAAAACGTAAGCATTTTGGCTCTATTTTCATACGTCTTTTAGTGAAAATGCATACTTATCAACGGCTATGTAAAATTAGTTAAATATACTTACCTATGTAATTATTGGCATAAACGTATGTACGTGCACACGATATATACGTTAACATCAATAAAACATTTGAAAAACACTGAAACTTAAACTAGAAAACTACGTGAACTATCATTAAAAACTAATGAGTTCTACTATCCAACTAAGCGAAAAATATTAAAAAAAGTAATCAATTTTGTTCAAATTACGTTGCAAATCATGATTTTGTTATAAAAACGTGCATGAGCTTATGGTTAGTATAACTAAAAGCACGGATATAACGCTGCACATAATACTCGCTACACTAACTAAAACATTGTTAAAACGTAAGCATTTTGGCTCTATTTTCATACGTCTTTTAGTGAAAATGCATACTTATCAACGGCTATGTAAAATTAGTTAAATAACGTTGCCTATATAATTATTGGCATAAACGTATGTACGTGCACACGATATTTACGTTAACATCAATAAAACTTTTGAAAAACACTGAAACTTATTCTAGAAAAACTAAGTGAACTATCATTAAAAACTAATGTTTTCTACTATCTAACTAAGCGAAAAATCTTTAAAAAGTGATCATTTTTGTTCAAATTACGTTGCAAATCACGATTTTGTTATAAAAACTTGCTTTATTTTATGATTAGTATAACTAAAAGGACGGATTTAACGCTGCACATAGAACTCGCTACACTAACTAAAACATTGTTAAAACGTAAGCATTTTGGCTCTATTTTCATACGTCTTTTAGTGAAAATGCATACTTATCAACGGCTATGTAAAATTAGTTAAATAACATTGCCAATATAAATATTGGCGTAAACGTATGTACGTGCACACGACATATACGTTAAAATCAATAAAACTTTTGAAAAACACAGAAACTTATACTAGATAAACTACGTGAACTATCATTAAAAACTAATGATTTCTACTATCCAACTAAGCGAAAAATCTTAAAAAAGTAATCGTTTTTGTTCAAATTACGTAGCAAATCATGATTTTGTTATAAACACGTGCATGAGCTTATGGTTAGTATAACTAAAAGCACAGATATAACGCTGCACATAATACTCGCTACACTAACTAAAACATTGTTAAAACGTAAGCATTTTGGCTCTATTTTCATACGTCTTTTAGTGAAAATGCATATTTATCAACGGCTATGTAAAATTAGTTAAATAACGTTGCCTATATAATTATTGGCATAAACGTATGTACGTGCACACGATATTTACGTTAACATCAATAAAACTTTTGAAAAACACTGAAACTTATTCTAGAAAAACTAAGTGAACTATCATTAAAAACTAATGTTTTCTACTATCTAACTAAGCGAAAAATCTTTAAAAAGTGATCATTTTTGTTCAAATTACGTTGCAAATCACGATTTTGTTATAAAAACTTGCTTTATTTTATGATTAGTATAACTAAAAGGACGGATTTAACGCTGCACATAGAACTCGCTACACTAACTAAAACATTGTTAAAACGTAAGCATTTTGGCTCTATTTTCATACGTCTTTTAGTGAAAATGCATACTTATCAACGGCTATGTAAAATTAGTTAAATAACATTGCCAATATAAATATTGGCGTAAACGTATGTACGTGCACACGACATATACGTTAAAATCAATAAAACTTTTGAAAAACACAGAAACTTATACTAGATAAACTACGTGAACTATCATTAAAAACTAATGATTTCTACTATCCAACTAAGCGAAAAATCTTTAAAAAGTAATCATTTTTGTTTAAATTAAGATGCAAATCACGATTTTGTTATAAACACGTGCATGAGCTTATGGTTAGTATAACTAAAATCACGGATATAACGCTGCACATAATACTCGCTACAGTAACTAAAACATTGTTAAAACGTAAGCATTTTGGCTCTATTTTCATACGTCTTTTAGTGAAAATGCATACTTATCAACGGCTATGTAAAATTAGTTAAATAAAGTTGCCTATATAATTATTGGCATAAACGTATGTACGTGCACACGATATATACGTTAACATCAATAAAACTTTTGAAAAACACTGAAACTTATACTAGAAAAACTACGTGTGTGGTACTATACCTTCACGACACCTAGTTGGCCGCTGGTTTCGTGATTACCACATGTGTCGACTGGTCTTTCTCTGTTTCTTTCCACGCCCACGTTGCTTTCAGATCCGAGGAAAGAGAAGATGGTTGAGGTCCAGTCGATGAAGGTTGGAATTCGTGTTGGAGAGGTGAAAAAGTTGCCAAGCAAATTTAAAAAATGACGAAAATAAGGCGTTTGTTATAAACAGTAACAAACGTTTATTTACACAGTTGTTTAGATAATTTTTAGTCAAACACCACAAACTGGGAGTGAAAGTAGTTGACTGGCGGAGTTTTAACTGCAACTAGTCAGTGTCACAATGGCGAATGCAATGGCAACGGATTTGGTTCTCTAAGCGGCGAATTCCTGAACCAACTCAATTTTTCGCCTTGGGTGTCCTCCATTTATGGGCCCGAATCCCGAATAATCAGTTTCTGATTGGTCAGCCAATGGGGACTGCCGACCAATGGCTATCATCGTAACAATCCCCCCGGTTTGCCCCTGATTGGTTTAGACAATCGGCCTATCAGCCACAGTCATTGGGAGGGGCCACAAGGAGCAGTCCCGTGGTTAGCTGACCAATGATTTAGTGATTCAAGGCCTTGTGCCAAACTTGGTGACACCAACCCAAATTGTCCGCTATTTTAAAAATACATCTTTTTGTTTAAAGTTTGAAATCCGATGGCTCTCTTGACAGCTCTTTGCAGTTGTGCGGATGTTTATTTTTTTGGTGACAGACTTATAGGTCAACAAGCCCTGATCGGATCTCAAACTTTTTCGTACTTAATCACTTGATATTTATTTTATACACGGTTCTCAAAAAATACTTGGACACCCAAAATGAATGTATTTTTAATAAAATACTTATTATCATGATTTAATAAAATTAATTAATTTCCTTTGATTAATTTCGCCAGCCAACTCCTTGACACTTAAATGAAAGTGTCATACTCCATCCCATCTTACCAGACATTTAACCAAGGGTTAAATGTCGGTAAGAAATTTTAACGGTAACATACACATACATATATAAAAGGATTGGTTATATAGTTCAGTATTTATATGTCCATATCCATAAAATGTATATTAAATGTCCATCCTGAAAAAAAAGACATTCATTCATTTCCTTTTTTTTTTTTTTTTTTTTTTTGACCAATTCCTAAACAATTGTCCAAAATAGTTTCAATCATCATACTGGAAGTATCTCCACCGATGGCAATTGCAATGGTTCTTTCGGGGTATTTGTGGCTTGCTGAGTTGCAATGTTGTCTATTGGTTTGAGTTCAATTTGTTGTTCTGGTCTCTTCTCTTGATCAGTGTCAACCATTCCTGAGCGCTCAACATTCCTGTGCAGTTTAGTTCGTCTATCTTTCTTAAGCTTACTGAAACAATGGCGTATAATCAGGCTTAATATTAAGGAAACTGATAAAATTATTAAGCTGATGGCTATTATTAAAATTATCCAGGTAGAACTACCCACCCGTTTACTTTCTTTTGGAGAATTTTGCTCTCGAAGCGCGTCGAGTTTGTGCATTAATTCCCTTAAATTTGTTTTCTTTAGAGGGCTTAATACATTCGGGATTGCTTGCGGCGTTATTTTTGGAAATTTTCTTATCAGAGGTTCCCATAGGCTCAATCTACTAATAAGTGTTTATCAATGGTAAAAAGGAGTCGCTTGTCTCAAATTTTTCTTCAGCTTGGTAATAGGGAGGAAGGGTTATAGTGCCGCCATAGACCCCACAGCCCAATGGGACCTGCAGAGTGGTCAACGGAGGAGATATTTTGATTTCTTTAGGAGATTTCCCGGTACATACCTGGGATAATTCCGACTCATCCCTCGAGGCTATCGCCCATACCCCATCTGTAATCCTAATAGCTTTCGGTAGTATCACATCTAAGAAGATTTCTATTTGACAATGCCGCCCTATTCCCTTTCTATTATCCCTAAATAATTCCATTACACACAAATGGTGATTACTGAATGTATATATCGGGCTATTGGATACGCAGGTTCCGAGTAGATTATGTTTACACTTTTCTGCTTCGGATGGGGTAAGCAACATGAACTTTTCTCTAGTTTGGTCAAGAGCGATATTTTCGGTTTCTATTTTATATTTTGCGACAGTTCCCAATCCCTGTTTCTCACGTGGATAGGGAATTGGTAAATTAATTACTTTAAAGACTTCGTATATACTACCGGTGTCTAACAGCGGGAGTGATACCACAATCAGCAATCTATCGTCTTTAATGAGAGTTAGACAACCCAATGACTTATAATAATGCCACAGTTTAGCTGTGGGATCAGCTGGCAATCTCAGGTGATGGGGTAGTTTGGACTGAACCTCTAGTAAGTGGTCTTTTAATGTGGATGGTTCTACTATATTTGGAGACAAGTGGCCCAAAGCAAGCATATCAAACTGGACTTGCAGATTCCGTATGGAGCCTAACAAGGCTTGCAACCTTTTCTGCAATTGGTCGACGATTGTTAAAAATCGAAGATATTTCCTTATGCAATCTTCCAGTTTTATCACTCGGGTCACCAATTCTCCAGTGATATTTCCTAGCTCCACTTGCATTTTCTTGAACCCCTCCACCAACTCGTTTATATTACGACGATTATCCGCTAGCTCTACCCTGGTTATATTTAGGATTGTCATACTATCCTTTTCCACCTGAGCCAATTCCAACTGACCTTTTTCAGAAGCCTTTAATCGCCTCTCTAGAACATCTAATTCCTTCTCAGTTATAGTCCCAAAAAGTACGTTTAACGCTTTCCCCATTATCGGGAGTACTGACCTCTTCTCGCTATTTTGCAATAGCGTAACCCCATGCAAATATCGTTCGATTACCTCCACACTAGCTTTCATAATCTTTATGTCCTGCATTTAGACATTTACCTTTTTCATTACCTATGCAATCATTTTCCAAATTCTTTCCCACTAATGTGGCCTCATCTATTTCTTTTTTTAACTCATTTAGTAAGGAATTATACGGTTCTAAGTTCATTGAAAATACTACCAACCACCTTGACCTTGTAATTGTCACCTCACTTGTCTAACGAAAAATGACATTTTGACTATGTCGAATGGACGCTACTGTTGTCAGCATGCTCAGCAGGAGTAGGGACTTCAGGTCAGCCATCCTACAAGAAAATAGTTTGTTTTTTTTTTAATTTAGTCGGTATACTAATGAAAGTTAATTTGGTCCAGTTACCTTTCAACACCTAATTCTTTTCAATCTCTCTCTCTCTCTCTCTCTATATATATATATATATATATTGTTTTACACACGTTCATGCATGCTTACAATTACACATTTCTGTCCTATTATGACTAGTTCAGATTTTTTTTCAGCACCCATGATTAATTCCCCGGGTCACAACTTGGTGCAAGCTGGTCATTAGTCATATTATGAGATTGGCCAGATCTCATGGCATCTCCCTTTTTATTTTGATAGCTCCTTAATCTGTATTTCAAAGGAGTATCTTCTTTTTCTTGGTATATTTTTCGTAACTCCGACAGGGGAATTTCATCCTCACTCTCCCAACTATCCAATTCATTTTGCACAGAAGCATTTTCTACTTCCCCAATTTCCGTTTGCAGCCTAGCAATCGGGACTGGTTCAATCTCTATTTCCGACTCCGAATCAGTATTCGAGGGGGCTTCGACCCACCTTGTTCGTCTGATTCGTTGTTTTTTTTCTTTTTCTTTAGGAACTTCCCATTCTTCTAACCCCGCTAATTTTAAGTCATTTGCATGAGCCCTTTTTACCCTTCCATTTATTTGGTCCCAAACAACAAAAGTTACTGGGCCAGTTTGATCGATTACCCTATAATAAGGGGACCATTTCTTATCAAGTTTTCCATGTCGTTGATGCTTCTTATGATACACAGGGTCTCCTATTTTGAGTGTTACCTCTTTTCTTCCCAGGTTTACCCTTTCATTTCGTTTCTTCTGGGCACGTTTAATTCTTTGCCTAGCTTGCATAAATATCTTATGTTGATTCTGAAGGATTATCTGGTGAAAATCTTCCCCCACATATTTTCTACGAGGTTTTAGTAGATTATCAATAGGCAAGATTACATCTCGTCCAAATAGTAAAAAATAAGGCGAAAAGTCGGTCACTTCATTAATGGAAAACCTTATGGCCCCTAATGCCTGGGTCAGGAATAAATCCCAATTTTCCTTATCACTTTCAGTGAGCTTTGCCAACGTATCTCCCAAAAAACGGTGGAACCGCTCGACCTTAGCATTAGCTTGTGGATGATAAGGGGATGTAACAATGTGCTTGATATTGAGACTTTCCATTGTTTGTCTCATTACCTCATTGACGTTTTCTGGGCCATTATCAGACACCAGTTCTAAGGGGGTCCCAAAACGCGGGATTACTTCGGTTAATAATAATCCAGCTACAGTCTGAGCTTTCTTATCTGGTACTGCATAGGCTTCTGGCCAATTAGTCAGCCAATCCACGAAGCTAACTATGTATTTATTTCCCTGTGAAGACTCGCCGTAAGGCCCAGAGACATCTAAACTAATCTTTTCAAAGGGATAAAACGGCACATCAGTTTTTTCAAGGGGTGCAATTTCACATTTGCCACTCCTTGATTGACAAACTACACATGAGTTCACATGTTTTGTGACGTCCTTGTACAACCCTGGCCAGTAGTATTTCCTTCCTATGAGTTCGTACGTCTTATCAATACCAATATGCCCCATATCATCGTGAAGCTGTCTCAATAGGTCTCCCCAAATCTGTTTGGGTATATATAACCTAGGTCGGACGTCTTTGTCTCTGTTGGAGAGATAGTATAACAACCCATTTTGTACCATATATTTTTCTAGAAAACCTTTAGATGCTTTACCGGACTCTATGGTTCTTTTTAGCGTTTTTATTTCTTCATCTTCTTCATATCTGCTTAATTGGGGCATTTCTATTTTGGGGTTTTCGTCCTTTTCATCTGCTTCATCTATCCTATGCCTGTAATCTAACCGATTTGAGTTTATCATGTTTATTTGATAGAACTTATCATCAATCTCTAGTTCTTGAGGCATCGATTCTTGTTTTAGCTGATTAGGGATACGCGACAATAAATCCGCACAAGTATTTTCCTTGCCCGATAGATATTCTATGGTACAGTTGTATCCACTTATTTTTAAAGCCCACTGTTGTATCTTTTTGTTTGCCCAATCTGCGTTAAATAGATATTTCAAAGGCTTATGATCCGTCTTTATAGTAAATTGTGCCCCGTTTAAATAATAATCGAGTTTTTGGAGAGCATATACAATAGCAAAAGCTTCCTTTTCTATGACAGGCCACTTCTGCTGCGTAGATGTTAGTTTGTGAGAAAGGAAGTAAATTGGTACTTCCTCCGGTATACCTGGGACAGGGCCGTCCTTCTCAGGACATGGTTGGGTTAGACATGCCCCAATACACAGATCACTTGCATCTGTATACAGTGTCATTGGTTTATTCATGTCTGGGTAGGCCAATAGTGGAATGGTTAAGAGTTGATCTTTTAGCGTATCAAATGAAATCTGACAATCATTTGTCCACTTGAAACGAGCATTTTTTTTTTGTGAGAGCTATAAGAGGGGTAGCTATTCTTGAAAATGCAGGTATGAATCTTCTGTAATACCCGATAGCGCCTATAAAACCCCTGACCTGTCTAACAGTCTTAGGTTCTGGCATCGAGCGAATTACTTTGACTTTATCATCATCTGGCTTGATTCCTTGTTTATTTATGACAAATCCCAAATACTTGGTTTCTGCCATCAGGAACTGGCACTTTGCCAATTTTATCTTTAACCCATGTCTTCTTAGCCGGTTAAACACTGCCTGAAGGTGTTGGAAATGTTCATTGATGCTGCTCGAGAAAACTAGTATGTCATCTATGTAGGCCATAGAAAAGCCTTCCAGCCCTCCAAGTACTATGGACATGAGTTGTTGAAAAACACCTGGAGCATTAGCCAACCCAAAGGGCATAACTCTGAATTGGAAAAGCCCAGTGTGGCACACAAATGCAGCCTTTTCTCGATCAGCTTGATCAAGAGCTACCTGCCAATACCCTGATCTCAAATCAAGGGTGGAAAAACAAGTTGCTTTGCCTAACAGGGCCAATATGTCGTCGATTAATGGTAGTGGGTAAGCAAGGGGCTTAGTTATGTTGTTAAGGGCTCTAAAATCTACACAAAAGCGATGTCCTCCATCCTTTTTGTCAACCACTACGATTGGGAAGCTCCAAGGAGATCGGGATCGTTCAATCACCTTAGCTTCCAACATTTCTTTGACAGCCTCTTCTACTAACTTTCTTTTGTGTATTGGTGTTCTGTAGGGTTTTATTTTTATAGGTGGGTTATTTCCAGTATCTATTTTCATTTGAACCGACTGAGTTCGTCCCAATTCCTTATCTGAGTTAGCGATAACATCTATATTTTCCTGAATTAAATCCTCTATCTTCTGTCTATGCTCATTGGGTACGTTGATGTCCCTAGGATCGATTGTAGTTTCGCTTCTCTTAATTGGGCGTTTTTCAATATACTTAACTTGCTTACGAATTCTTATTGGTGCTACCCTTCCCAATCTTTCACCCTTGGGGACACTTATTGTTCTATTACCCAAGTTTGCCAACATAACTGGAATTTTCCCTTTCTCATTTTCTTTTACTATCGATTCAACTAACACAATTTCTTCATCCTCTGGAATTACCTCCTCCGTTGAAATCACCTGGTATAGGTTTTCTTCATTTGGCTCTGAAGGGATTAGTTTGGCTGCACAGGAAATAGCAGTTCGTGGGGGTAACTTTACACTATCCACAGTGTAGATTTTAGTTTCCCCACTGGTTTTACTACCCAAGGGAATTTCTACCCACTTTATCGTTAGTCGATTCGGATTAAAACATAACTGAGCTTTATTTATTTTTAACCAATCTTCCCCTAAAATCATGGTTTGGTCTAGGTCAGGTGCAATGTATAGCGTTGAACCTTTCCGATTTTAATATGTATATGGATCATACCATTTAGTCTCATTTTTTGTCCGTTTGCTTGAGTTACTGTTAAGTCTGAACCTTTCAATTTCATTTTGCTATTTTTTAGGCCTTCAAAAATTGAGGACTTTAGAAGCGAGACTTCTGATCCGGAGTCTATCAATGCTTTTACCTGCTTGCCCATGATATCTACCCTACACATCATGTCTGAGCCTTGTGTGAATAATTCATATTCTTCTGCTCTTTTTTTATTGGGACTATTAACCATTTCCCGTGTCGAGCAGGAATCCTTTGAATTCGTTTTTATTTTCGGAGCTAAAGTAACCTTATTCTTTTCTTTCTTTAATGAGTGAATATGGTTAGTTTTGTGACTTTTAGTTTGTGCCGGCTTCTTGGTTTTTCGTTTTTCTGAAGTCGAGTAAGTTATATTCCCGCCTTCGGACCTCGGGCACATTTGTTCGTCACAATTCCAGCGTTCTTGCTGACTTGGAGCATTCCCTTTTTTTTATGTACTGGTTGTCTACAGCTGTAACAACCATGACTCTCTCCAGCCCATTTTCTATGGTAACCCTCCGCCTTTGGTTCCCTTAGTACCGTATGAGAGCCGATTCCCTCCTGTCGCCAATAATTCCTACCTGAAAATTTATTAGTTTTTTCTTTTTCACGGCTGCTCCGAAGTCGCTCATAGAGCCTTTCGCTTTCTCTGGCTGATGACAAGGCTTCCGACAGTGTCTTCGGGTTAGCTCTTGCCACATCTTCCTTAATGAAGGAATTGTTTATCCCATCAATGAAGAATTCGGCCAGTTGTACTTGTACGGCTGACCCTTCTCTCAGCTCAGAGTCCCTATAAGCCATCCTCGCAAGACTTGACATTCGACTCGCTAACTCCGCAAGCGATTCATTTTTTTCTTGCGTCACCTTAATCAACGCTCGAGCAGCATCAGCAGGGTTTATAAATTCTCCATACTGTGCTGTGATTTCATCAAATAAGGTTTTACTGGATGTGTCTGGATGGTCGTCAAGATAGCTTCCAATCCATTCGGATACGATCCCATCTGAATAGTCATAAGCTAAGTTAATTAATTCGGCGTCCGTTAGATCATGGACCCTTTGTTTTTTCTTTAACGCCATTAGCCATGGTTTCAGGTCAGTCGGCCTTCCAGTAAAAATTGGGACGTTCGATCCAGCTGTTACCAACATAGGGGAAATGCTTGAACGGGAAGTAGCCATTGTATTAAAAAAAAACACTTAGTAGCTTTTTAGAAACGAATCAAATCTGCACAATGAATGTAGAGAAGCAAAGGAAAATAGTCACTTACCCCGACTCTGTGGATTTTACCTTGAGTGGCTGTGTGACTGTAGTTGAGCTGATGTCTTCCTGGGCTGTTTTCTGGATGAGGTTTCGTTGTGCCGGTGAACTATTTGGGTGTCGATCCTGTGTTTTGAACCATCAAACGTAGTCAGGGTCGATTCTGGGTTCTGAGGCACAGATGCGACTAGATCCGCCGTGGTAATTAAACAGGGTCAATCCTGCGTCTTTAGGCACCAAATGTGGTACTATAGCTTCACGACACCTAGTTGGCCGCTGGTTTCGTGATTACCACATGTGTCGACTGGTCTTTCTCTGTTTCTTTCCACGCCCACGTAGCTTTCAGATCCGAGGAAAGAGAAGATGGTTGAGGTCCAGTCGATGAAGGTTGGAATTCGTGTTGGAGAGGTGAAAAAGTTGCCAAGCAAATTTAAAAAATGACGAAAATAAGGCGTTTGTTATAAACAGTAACAAACGTTTATTTACACAGTTGTTTAGATAATTTTTAGTCAAAAACCACAAACTGGGAGTGAAAGAAGTTGACTGGCGGAGTTTTAACTGCAACTAGTCAGTGTCACAATGGCGAATGCAATGGCAACGGATTTGGTTCTCTAAGCGGCGAATACCTGAACTAACTCATTTTTTCGCCTTGGGTGTCCTCCATTTATGGGCCCGAATCCCGAATAATCAGTTTCTGATTGGTAAGCCAATGGGGACTGCCGACCAATGGCTATCATCGTAACAATCCCCCCGGTTTGCCCCTGATTGGTTTAGACAATCGGCAAATAAGCCACAGTCATTGGGAGGGGCCACAAGGAGCAGTCCCGTGGTTAGCTGACCAATGATTTAGTGATTCAAGGCCTTGTGCCAAACTTGGTGACACCAACCCAAATTGTCCGCTATTTTAAAAATACATCTTTTTGTTTAAAGTTTGAAATCCGATGGCTCTCTTGACAGCTCTTTGCAGTTGTGCGAATGTTTATTTTTTTGGTGAGAGACTTATAGGTCAACAAGCTCTGATCGGATCTCAAACTTTTTCGTACTTAATCACTTGATATTTATTTTATACACGGTTCTCAAACAATACTTGGACACCCAAAATGAATTTATTTTTAATAAAATGCTTATTATCATGATTTAATAAAATTAATTAATTTCCTTTGATTAATTTCGCCAGCCAACTCCTTGACACTTAAATGAAAGTGTCATACGTGAACTATCATTAAAAACTAATGATTTCTACTATCCAACTAAGCAAAAAATCTTAAAATAGTAATCGTTTTTGTTCAAATTACGTTGCAAATCATGATTTTGTTGTAAAAACGTGCATGAGCTTATGGTTAGTATAACTAAAAGCACTAGAAAAGCTACGTAAACTATTATTAAAAACTAATGATTTCTACTATCCAACTAAGCGAAAAATCTTAAAATAGTAATCGTTTTTGTTCAAATTACGTTGCAAATCACGATTTTGTTGTAAAAACGTGCATGAGCTTATGGTTAGTATAACTAAAAGCACGGATATAACGCTGCACATAATACTCGCTACACTAACTAAAACATTGTTAAAACGTAAGCATTTTGGCTCTATTTTCATACATCTTTTAGTGAAAAAGCATACTTATCAACGGCTATGTAAAATTAGTTAAATAACATTGCCAATAAAATTATTGGCATAAACGTATGTACGTGCCCAAGATATATACGTTAACATCAATAAAACTTTTGAAAAACACTGAAACTTATACAAGAAAACCTACGTGAACTATCATTAAAAACTAATGATTTCTACTATCCAACTAAGCGAAAAATCTTTAAAAAGTAATCGTTTTTGTTTAAATTACGTTGCAAATCACGATTTTGTTATAAAAAATTGCTTTATTTTATGGTTAGTATAACTAAAAGCAGGGATATAACGCTGCACATAATACTCGCTACACTAACTAAAACATTGTTAAAACGTAAGCATTTTGGCTCTATTTTCATACGTCTTTTAGTGAAAATGCATACTTATCAACGGCTATGTAAAATTATTTAAATAACGTTACCTATATAATTATTGGCATAAACGTATGTACGTGCACACGATATATACGTTAACATCAATAAAACTTTTAAAAAACACTGAAACTTATACTAGAAAAACTACGTGAACTATCATTAAAAACTAATGATTTCTACTATCCAACTAAGCGAAAAATCTTAAAAATGTAATCGTTTTTGTTCAAATTGCGTTGCAAATCATGATTTTGTTATAAACACGTGCATGAGCTTATGGTTAGTATAACTAAAAGCACGGATATAACACTGCACATAATACTCGCTACACAAACTAAAACATTGTTAAAACGTAAGCATTTTGGCTCTATTTTCATACGTCTTTTAGTGAAAATGCATACTTATCAACGGCTATGTAAAATTAGTTAAATAACGTTACCTATATAATTATTGGCATAAACGTATGTACGTGCACACGATATATACGTTAACATCAATAAAACTTTTGAAAAACACTGAAACTTATACTAGAAAAACTACGTGAACTATCATTAAAAACTAATGATTTTTACTATCCAACTAAGCGACAAATCTTAAAAAAGTAATCATTTTTGTTCAAATTATGTTGCAAATCACGATTTTGTTATAAACACGTGCATTATTTTATGGTTAGTATAACTAAAAGCACGGATATAACGCTTCACATAATACTCGCTACACTAACTAAAATATTGTTAAAACGTAAGCATTTTGGCTCTATTTTCATACGTCTTTTATTGAAAATGCATACTTATCAACGGCTATGTAAAATTAGTTAAATAACGTTACCTATATAATTATTGGCATAAACGTATGTACGTACACACGATATATACGTTAACATCAATAAAACTTTTGAAAAACACTAAAACTTATATTAGAAAAACTACGTGAACTATCATTAAAAACTAATGATTTCTACTATCCAACTAAGCGAAAAATCTTAAAAAAGTAATTGTTTTTGTTCAAATTACGTTGCAAATCATGATTTTGTTATAAACACGTGCATGAGCTTATGGTTAGTATAACTAAAAGCACGGATATAACGCTTCACATAATACTCGCTACACTAACTAAAACATTGTTAAAACGTAAGCATTTTGGCTCTATTTTCATACGTCTTTTAGTGAAAATGCATACTTATCAACGGCTATGTAAAATTAGTTAAATAACGTTACCTATATAATTATTGGCATAAACGTATGTACGTGCACACGATATATAGGTTAACATCAATAAAACTTTTGAAAAACACTGAAACTTATACTAGAAAAACTACGTGAACTATCATTAAAAACTAATGATTTCTACTATCCAACTAAGCAAAAAATCTTAAAATAGTAATCGTTTTTGTTCAAATTACGTTGCAAATCATGATTTTGTTGTAAAAACGTGCATGAGCTTATGGTTAGTATAACTAAAAGCACTAGAAAAACTCCGTAAACTATTATTAAAAACTAATGATTTCTACTATCCAACTAAGCGAAAAATCTTAAAATAGTAATCGTTTTTGTTCAAATTACGTGGCAAATCACGATTTTGTTGTAAAAACGTGCATGAGCTTATGGTTAGTATAACTAAAAGCACGGATATAACGCTGCACATAATACTCGCTACACTAACTAAAACATTGTTAAAACGTAAGCATTTTGGCTCTATTTTCATACATCTTTTAGTGAAAAAGCATACTTATCAACGGCTATGTAAAATAAGTTAAATAACATTGCCAATATAAATATTGGCGTAAACGTATGTACGTGCACACGACATATACGTTAACATCAATAAAACTTTTGAAAAACACTGAAACATATATTAGAAAAACTACGTGAACTATCATTAAAAACTAATGATTTCTACGATCCAACTAAGCGAAAAATTTTTAAAAAGTAATCATTTTTGTTTAAGTTAAGATGCAAATCACGATTTTGTTATAAACACGTGCATGAGCTTATGGTTAGTATAACTAAAAGGACGGATATAACGCTACACATAATACTCGCTACACTAACTAAAACATTGTAAAAACGTAAGCATTTTGGCTCTATTTTCATAGTCTTTTAGTGAAAATGCATACTTATCAACGGCTATGTAAAATTAGATATATAACGTTACCTATATAATTATTGGCATAAACGTATGTACGTGCACACGGTATATACGTTAACATCAATAAAACTTTTAAAAAACACTGAAACTTATACTAGAAAAACTACGTGAACTATCATTAAAAACTACTGATTTCTACAATCCAACTAAGCGAAAAATCTTAAAAATGTGATCGTTTTTGTTCAAATTACGTTGCAAATCATGATTTTGTTATAAACACGTGCATGAGCTTATGGTTAGTATAACTAAAAGCACGGAATAACAATGCACATATTAATCGCTACACTAACTAAAACATTCTTAAAACGTAAGCATTTTGGCTCTATTTTCATACGACTTTTAGTGAAAATGCATACTTATCAACGGCTATCTAAAATTAGTTAAATAACGTTACCTATATAATTATTGGCATAAACGTATGTACGTGCACACGATATATACGTTAACATCAGTAAAAATTTGAAAAACACTGAAACTTATACTAGAAAAACTACGTGAACTATCATTAAAAACTAATGATTTCTACTATCCAACTAAGCGAAAAATCTTTAAAAAGTAATCGTTTTTGTTCAAATTACGTTGCAAATCCTGATTTTGTTATGAACACGTGCATGAGCTTATGGTTAGTATAACTAAAAGCACGGATATAACACTGCACATAATACTCGCTACACTAACTAAAACATTGTTAAAACGTAAGCATTTTGGCTCTATTTTCATACGTCTTTTAGTGAAAATGCATACTTATAAACGGCTTTGTAAAATTAGTTAAATAACATTGCCAATAAAATTATTGGCATAAACGTATGTACGTCCCCAAGATATATACGTTAACATCAATAAAACTTTTGAAAAACACTGAAACTTATACTAGAAAACCTACGTGAACTATCATTAAAAACTAATGATTTCTACTATCCAACTAAGCGAAAAATCTTAAAAATGTAATCGTTTTTGTTCAAATTGCGTTGCAAATCATGATTTTGTTATAAACACGTGCATGAGCTTATGGTTAGTATAACTAAAAGCACGGATATAACACTGCACATAATACTCGCTACACAAACTAAAACATTGTTAAAACGTAAGCATTTTGGCTCTATTTTCATACGTCTTTTAGTGAAAATGCATACTTATCAACGGCTATGTAAAATTAGTTAAATAACGTTACCTATATAATTATTGGCATAAACGTATGTACGTGCACACGATATATACGTTAACATCAATAAAACTTTTGAAAAACACTGAAACTTATACTAGAAAAACTACGTGAACTATCATTAAAAACTAATGATTTTTACTATCCAACTAAGCGACAAATCTTAAAAAAGTAATCATTTTTGTTCAAATTATGTTGCAAATCACGATTTTGTTATAAACACGTGCATTATTTTATGGTTAGTATAACTAAAAGCACGGATATAACGCTTCACATAATACTCGCTACACTAACTAAAATATTGTTAAAACGTAAGCATTTTGGCTCTATTTTCATACGTCTTTTATTGAAAATGCATACTTATCAACGGCTATGTAAAATTAGTTAAATAACGTTACCTATATAATTATTGGCATAAACGTATGTACGTACACACGATATATACGTTAACATCAATAAAACTTTTGAAAAACACTAAAACTTATATTAGAAAAACTACGTGAACTATCATTAAAAACTAATGATTTCTACTATCCAACTAAGCGAAAAATCTTAAAAAAGTAATTGTTTTTGTTCAAATTACGTTGCAAATCATGATTTTGTTATAAACACGTGCATGAGCTTATGGTTAGTATAACTAAAAGCACGGATATAACGCTTCACATAATACTCGCTACACTAACTAAAACATTGTTAAAACGTAAGCATTTTGGCTCTATTTTCATACGTCTTTTAGTGAAAATGCATACTTATCAACGGCTATGTAAAATTAGTTAAATAACGTTACCTATATAATTATTGGCATAAACGTATGTACGTGCACACGATATATAGGTTAACATCAATAAAACTTTTGAAAAACACTGAAACTTATACTAGAAAAACTACGTGAACTATCATTAAAAACTAATGATTTCTACTATCCAACTAAGCAAAAAATCTTAAAATAGTAATCGTTTTTGTTCAAATTACGTTGCAAATCATGATTTTGTTGTAAAAACGTGCATGAGCTTATGGTTAGTATAACTAAAAGCACTAGAAAAACTCCGTAAACTATTATTAAAAACTAATGATTTCTACTATCCAACTAAGCGAAAAATCTTAAAATAGTAATCGTTTTTGTTCAAATTACGTGGCAAATCACGATTTTGTTGTAAAAACGTGCATGAGCTTATGGTTAGTATAACTAAAAGCACGGATATAACGCTGCACATAATACTCGCTACACTAACTAAAACATTGTTAAAACGTAAACATTTTGGCTCTATTTTCATACATCTTTTAGTGAAAAAGCATACTTATCAACGGCTATGTAAAATAAGTTAAATAACATTGCCAATATAAATATTGGCGTAAACGTATGTACGTGCACACGACATATACGTTAACATCAATAAAACTTTTGAAAAACACTGAAACATATATTAGAAAAACTACGTGAACTATCATTAAAAACTAATGATTTCTACGATCCAACTAAGCGAAAAATTTTTAAAAAGTAATCATTTTTGTTTAAGTTAAGATGCAAATCACGATTTTGTTATAAACACGTGCATGAGCTTATGGTTAGTATAACTAAAAGGACGGATATAACGCTACACATAATACTCGCTACACTAACTAAAACATTGTAAAAACGTAAGCATTTTGGCTCTATTTTCATAGTCTTTTAGTGAAAATGCATACTTATCAACGGCTATGTAAAATTAGATATATAACGTTACCTATATAATTATTGGCATAAACGTATGTACGTGCACACGGTATATACGTTAACATCAATAAAACTTTTAAAAAACACTGAAACTTATACTAGAAAAACTACGTGAACTATCATTAAAAACTACTGATTTCTACAATCCAACTAAGCGAAAAATCTTAAAAATGTGATCGTTTTTGTTCAAATTACGTTGCAAATCATGATTTTGTTATAAACACGTGCATGAGCTTATGGTTAGTATAACTAAAAGCACGGAATAACAATGCACATATTAATCGCTACACTAACTAAAACATTCTTAAAACGTAAGCATTTTGGCTCTATTTTCATACGACTTTTAGTGAAAATGCATACTTATCAACGGCTATCTAAAATTAGTTAAATAACGTTACCTATATAATTATTGGCATAAACGTATGTACGTGCACACGATATATACGTTAACATCAGTAAAAATTTGAAAAACACTGAAACTTATACTAGAAAAACTACGTGAACTATCATTAAAAACTAATGATTTCTACTATCCAACTAAGCGAAAAATCTTTAAAAAGTAATCGTTTTTGTTCAAATTACGTTGCAAATCCTGATTTTGTTATGAACACGTGCATGAGCTTATGGTTAGTATAACTAAAAGCACGGATATAACACTGCACATAATACTCGCTACACTAACTAAAACATTGTTAAAACGTAAGCATTTTGGCTCTATTTTCATACGTCTTTTAGTGAAAATGCATACTTATAAACGGCTTTGTAAAATTAGTTAAATAACATTGCCAATAAAATTATTGGCATAAACGTATGTACGTCCCCAAGATATATACGTTAACATCAATAAAACTTTTGAAAAACACTGAAACTTATACTAGAAAACCTACGTGAACTATCATTAAAAACTAATGATTTCTACTATCCAACTAAGCGAAAAATCTTTAAAAAGTAATCGTTTTTGTTTAAATTACGTTGCAAATCACGATTTTGTTATAAAAAATTGCTTTATTTTATGGTTAGTATAACTAAAAGCACGGATATAACGCTGCACATAATACTCGCTACACTAACTAAAACATTGTTAAAACGTAAGCATTTTGGCTCTATTTTCATACGTCTTTTAGTGAAAATGCATACTTATCAACGGCTGTGTAAAATTATTTAAATAACGTTACCTATATAATTATTGGCATAAACGTATGTACGTGCACACGATATATACGTTAACATCAATAAAACTTTTGAAAAACACTGAAACTTATACTAGAAAAACTACGTGAACTATCATTAAAAACTAATGATTTCTACTATCCAACTAAGCGAAAAATCTTAAAAAAGTAATCGTTTTTGTTCAAATTACGTTGCAAATCATGATTTTGTTATAAACACGTGCATGAGCTTATGGTTAGTATAACTAAAAGCACGGATATAACACTGCACATAATACTCGCTACACTAACTAAAACATTGTTAAAACGTAAGCATTTTGGCTCTATTTTCATACGTCTTTTAGTGAAAATGCATACTTATCAACGGCTATGTAAAATTAGTTAAATAACGTTACCTATATAATTATTGGCATAAACGTATGTACGTGCACACGATATATAGGTTAACATCAATAAAACTTTTGAAAAACACTGAAACTTATACTAGAAAAACTACGTGAACTATCATTAAAAACTAATGATTTCTACTATCCAACTAAGCGACAAATCTTAAAAAAGTAATCGTTTTTGTTCAAATTACGTTGCAAATCTTGATTTTGTTATAAACACGTGCATTATTTTATGGTTAGTATAACTAAAAGCACGGATATAACGCTTCACATATACTCGCTACACTAACTAAAATATTGTTAAAACGTAAGCATTTTGGCTCTATTTTCATACGTCTTTTATTGAAAATGCATACTTATCAACGGCTATGTAAAATTAGTTAAATAACGTTGCCTATATAATTATTGGCATAAACGTATGTACGTGCACACGATATATACGTTAACATCAATAAAACTTTTGAAAAACACTAAAACTTATATTAGAAAAACTACGTGAACTATCATTAAAAACTAATGATTTCTACTATCCAACTAAGCGAAAAATCTTAAAAAAGTAATTGTTTTTGTTCAAATTACGTAGCAAATCATGATTTTGTTATAAACACGTGCATGAACTTATGGTTAGTATAACTAAAAGCACGGATATAACACTGCACATAATACTCGCTACACTAACTAAAACATTGTTAAAACGTAAGCATTTTGTCTCTATTTTCATACGTCTTTTAGTGAAAATGCATACTTATCAACGGCTATGTAAAATTAGTTAAATAACGTTACCTATATAATTATTGGCATAAACGTATGTACGTGCACACGATATATACGTTAACATCAATAAAACTTTTGAAAAACACTGAAACTTATACTAGAAAAACTACGTGAACTATCATTAAAAACTAATGATTTCTACTATCCAACTAAGCGAAAAATCTTAAAAAAGTAATCGTTTATGGTCAAATTACGTTGCAAATCCCGATTTTGTTATAAAAACGTGCATTTTTTATGGTTAGGATAACTAAAAGCACGGATATAACGCTGCACATAATACTCGCTACTAGTGTAGCGAGTATTATGTGCAGCGTTTATAAACTAAAACATTGTTAAAACGTAAGCATTTTGGCTCTATTTTCATACGTCTTTAAGTGAAAATGCATACTTATCAACGGCTATGTAAAATTAGTTAAATAACGTTACCTATATAATTATTGGCATAAACGTATGTACGGGCACACGATATATACGTTAACATCAATAAAACATTTGAAAAACACTGAAATTTATACTAGAAAAACTACGTGAAATATCAGTAAAAACTAATGATATCTACCATCCAACTAACCGAAAAATCTTAAAAAAGTAATCGTTTTTGTTCAAATTACGTTGCAAATCTTGATTTTGTTATAAACACGAGCATTATTTTATGGTTAGTATAACTAAAAGCACGGATATAACGCTTCACATAATACTCGCTACACTAACTAAAATATTATAATAATAATAATAAAACTTTTGAAAAACACTGAAACTTATATTAGAAAAACTACGTGAACTATCATTGAAAACTAATTATTTCTACTATCCAACTAAGCAAAAAATCTTAAAAAAGTAATGGTTTTTGTTCAAAATACGTTGCAAATCATGATTTTGTTATAAACACGTGCAAGAGCTTATGGTTAGTATAACTAAAAGCACGGATATAACACTGCACATAATACTCGGTACACTAACTAAATCATTGTTAAAACGTAAGCATTTTGGCTCTATTTTCATACGTCTTTTAGTGAAAATACATACTTATCAACGGCTATGTAAAATTAGTTAAATAACGTTACCTATATAATTATTGGCATAAACGTATGTACGTGCACACGATATATACGTTAACATCAATAAAACTTTTGAAAAACACTGAAACTTATACTACAAAAAACTACGTGAACTATCATTAAAAACTAATGATTTCTACTATCCAACTAAGCGAAAAATCTTTAAAAAGTAATCGTTTTTGTTCAAATTACGTTGCAAATCACGATTTTGTTATAAAAACGTGCATTATTTTATGGTTAGTATAACTAAAAGCACGGATATAACGCTTCACATAATACTCGCTACACTAACTAAAACATTGTTAAAACGTAAGCATTTTGGCTCTATTTTCACACGTCTTTTAGTGAAAATGCATACTTATCAACGGCTATGTAAAATTAGTTAAATTACGTTCCCTATATAATTATTGGCATAAACGTATGTACGAGCTCACGACATATACGTTAACATCAATAAAACTTTTGAAAAACACTGAAACTTATACTAGAAAAACTACGTGAACTATCATTAAAAACTAATGATTTCTACTATCCAACTAAGCGAAAAATCTTAAAAAAGTAATCGTTTATGTTCAAATTACGTTGCAAATCACGATTTTGTTATAAAAACTTGCATTATTTTATAACTAAATTATTAGTATAACTAAAAGCACGGATATAACGCTGCACATAAAACTCGCTACACTAACTAAAACATTGTTAAAACGTAAGCATTTTGGCTCTATTTTCATACGTCTTTTAGTGAAAATGCATACTTATCAACGGCTATGTAAAATTAGTTAAATAACATTGCTAATATAATTATTGGCATGAACTAATGATTTCTACTATCCAACTAAGCGAAAAATCTTAAAAAAGAAATCGTTTTTGTTCATATTACGTAGCAAATCATGATTTTGTTATAAACACGTGCATGAGCTTATGGTTAGTATAACTAAAAGCACGGATATAACACTGCACATAATACTCGCTACACTAACTAAAACATTGTTAAAACGTAAGCATTTTGGCTCTATTTTCATACGTCTTTTAGTGAAAATGCATACTTATCAACGGCTATGTAAAATTAGTTAATTAACATTGCTAATATAATTGTTGGCATAAATGTATGTACGTTCACAAGATATATACGTTAACATCAATAAAACTTTTAAAAAACACTGAAATTTATACTAGAAAAACTACGTGAACTATCATTAAAAACTAATGATTTCTACTATCCAACTAAGCGAAAAATCTTAAAAAAGTAAAAAATTTTGTTCAAATTACGTTGCAAATCACGATATTGTTATAAAAACGTGCTTTATTTTATGGTTAGTATAACTAAAATCACGGATATAACACTGCACATAATACTCGCTACACTAACTAAAACATTGTTAAAACGTAAGCATTTTGGCTCTATTTTCATACGTCTTTTAGTGAAAATGCATACTTATCAACGGCTATGTAAAATTAGTTAAATAACGTTACCTATATAATTATTGGCATAAACATATGTACGTGCACACGATATATACGTTAACATCAATAAAACTTTTAAAAAACACTGAAATTTATACTAGAAAAACTACGTGAACTATCATTAAAAACTAATGATTTCTACTATCCAACTAAGCGAAAAATCTTAAAAAAGTAAACATTTTTGTTCAAATTACGTTGCAAATCACGATATTGTTATAAAAACATGCTTTATTTTATGGTTAGTATAACTAAAAGCACGGATATAACACTGCACATAATACTCGCTATACTAACTAAAACATTGCTAAAACATAAGCATTTTGGCTCTATTTTCATACGTCTTTTTGTGAAAATGCATACTTATCAACGGCTATGTAAAATTAGTTAAATAACATTGCCAATATAATTATTGGCATAAATGTATGTACGTGCACACGATATATACGTCAACATCAATAAAACTTTTAAAAAACACTGAAATTTATACTAGAAAAACTACGTGAACTATCATTAAAAGCTAATGATTTCTACTATCCAACAAAGCGAACAATCTTAAAAAAGTCATTGTTTTTGTTCAAATTGCGTTGCAAATCATGAATTTGTTATAAACACGTGCATGAGCTTATGGTTAGTATAACTAAAAGCACGGATATAACACTGCACATAATACTCGCTACACTAACTAAAACACTGTTAAAACGTAAGCATTTTGGCTCTATTTTCATACGTCTTTTAGTGAAAATGCATACTTATCAACGGCTATGTAAAATTAGTTAAATAACGTTACCTATATAATTATTGACATAAACGTATGTACGTGCACACGATATATACGTTAACATCAATAAAACTTTTGAAAAACACTGAAACTTACACTAGAAAAACTACGTGAACTATCATTAAAAACTAATGATTTCTACTATCCAACTAAGCGAAAAATCTTTAAAAAGTAAACATTTCTGTTCAAATTACGTTGCAAATCACGATATTGTTATAAAAACGTGTTTTATTTTATGGTTAATATAACTAAAAGCACGGATATAACACTGCACATAATACTCGCTACACTAACTAAAACATTGTTAAAACGTAAGCATTTTGGCTCTATTTTCATACGTCTTTTAGTGAAAATGCATACATATCAACGGCTATGTAAAATTAGTTAAATAACGTTACCTATATAATTATTGGCATAAACGTAAGTACGTGCACACGATATATACGTTAACATCAATAAATCTTTTGAAAAACACTGAAACTTATACTAGAAAACCTACGTGAACTATCATTAAAAACTAATGATTTCTACTATCCAACTAAGCGAAAAATCTTAAAAAAGTAATCGTTTTTGTTCAAATTACGTAGCAAATCATGATTTTTTTATAAACACGTGCATGAGCTTATTGTTAGTATAACTAAAAGCACGGATATAACACTGCACATAATACTCGCTACACTAACTAAAACGTTGTTAAAACGTAAGCATTTTGGCTCTATTTTCATACGTCTTTTAGTGAAAATGCATACTTATCAACGGCTATGTAAAATTAGTTAAATTACGTTACCTATATAATTATTGACATAAACGTATGTACGTGAACACGATATATACGTTAACATCAATAAAACTTTTGAAAAACACTGAAACTTACACTAGAAAAACTACGTGAACTATCATTAAAAACTAATGATTTCTACTATCCAACAAAGCGAAAAACTTAAAAAAGTAAACATTTTTGTTCAAATTACGTTGCAAATCACGATATTGTTATAAAACGTGCTTTATTTTATGGTTATTATAACTAAAAGCACGGATATAACACTGCACATAATACTCGCTACACTAACTAAAACATTGTTAAAACGTAAGCATTTTGGCTCTATTTTCATACGTCTTTTAGTGAAAATGCATACTTATCAACGGCTATGTAAAATTAGTTAAATAACATTGCCGATATAATTATTGGCATAAACGTATGTACGTGCACACGATATATACGTTAACATCAATAAAACTTTAAAAAACACTGAAATTTATATTAGAAAAACTACGTGAACTATCATTAAAAACTAATGATTTCTACTATCCAACTAAGCAAAAAATCTTAAAAAAGTCATTGTTTTTGTTCAAATTGCGTTGCAAATCATGAATTTGTTATAAAAACGTGCATGAGCTTATTGTTAGTATAACTAAAAGCACGGATATAACACTGCACATAATACTCGCTACACTAACTAAAACATTGTTAAAACGTAAGCATTTTGGCTCTATTTTCATACGTCTTTTAGTGAAAATGCATACTTATCAACGGCTATGTAAAATTAGTTAAATAACGTTACATATATAATTATTGGCATAAACGTATGTACGTGCACACGATATATACGTTAACATCAATAAAACTTTTGAAAAACACTGAAACTTATACTAGAAAAACTACATGAACTATCATTAAAAACTAATGATTTCTACTATCCAACTAAGCGAAAAATCTTTAAAAAGTAATCGTTTTTGTTCAAATTACGTAACAAATCATGATTTTGTTATAAACACGTGCATGAGCTTATGGTTAGTAGAACTAAAAGCACGGATATAACACTGCACATAATACTCGCTACACTAACTAAAACATTGTTAAAACGTAAGCATTTTCGCTCTATTTTCATACGTCTTTTAGTGAAAATGCATACTTATCAACGGCTATGTAAAATTAGTTAAATAACATTGCCAATATAATTATTGGCATAAACGTATGTACGTGCACACGATATATACGTTAACATCAATAAAACTTTAAAAAACACTGAAATTTATACTAGAAAAACTACGTGAACTATCATTAAAAACTAATGATTTCTACTATCCAACTAAGCAAAAAATCTTTAAAAAGTCATTGTTTTTGTTCAAATTGCGTTGCAAATCATGAATTTGTTATAAAAACGTGCATGAGCTTATTGTTAGTATAACTAAAAGCACGGATATAACACTGCACATAATACTCGCTACACTAACTAAAACATTGTTAAAACGTAAGCATTTTGGCTCTATTTTCATACGTCTTTTAGTGAAAATGCATACTTATCAACGGCTATGTAAAATTAGTTAAATAACGTTACATATATAATTATTGGCATAAACGTATGTACGTGCACACGATATATACGTTAACATCAATAAAACTTTTGAAAAACACTGAAACTTATACTAGAAAAACTACATGAACTATCATTAAAAACTAATGATTTCTACTATCCAACTAAGCGAAAAATCTTTAAAAAGTAATCGTTTTTGTTCAAATTACGTAACAAATCATGATTTTGTTATAAACACGTGCATGAGCTTATGGTTAGTAGAACTAAAAGCACGGATATAACACTGCACATAATACTCGCTACACTAACTAAAACATTGTTAAAACGTAAAAATTGGCTCTATTTTCATACGTCTTTTAGTGAAAATGCATACTTATCAACGGCTATGTAAAATTAGTTAAATAACGTTACCTATATAATTATTGGCATAAACATATGTACGTGCACACGATATATACGTTAACATCAATAAAACTTTTGAAAAACACTGAAACTTATACTAGAAAAAGAACATGAACTATCATTAAAAACTAAAGATTTCTACTATCCAACAAAGCGAAAAATCTTAAAAAAGTAAACATTTTTGTTCAAATTACTTAGCAAATCATGATTTTGTTATAAACACGTGCATGAGCTTATGGTTAGTATAACTAAAAGCACGGATATAACACTGCACATAATACTCGCTACACTAACTAAATTATTGTTAAAACGTAAGCATTTTGGCTCTATTTTCATACGTCTTTTAGTGAAAATGCATACTTATCAACGGCTATGTAAAATTAGTTAAATAACGTTACCTATATAATTATTGGCATAAACGTATGTACGTGCACACGATATATACGTTAACATCAATAAAACTTTTGAAAAACACTGAAACTTATACTAGAAAAACTACATGAACTATCATTAAAAACTAATGATTTCTACAATCCAACTAAGCGAAAAATATTAAAAAAGTAAACATTTTTGTTCAAATTACGTAGCAAATCATGATTTTGTTATAAACACGTGCATGAGCTTATGGTTAGTATAACTAAAAGCACGGATATAACACTGCACATAATACTCGCTACACTAACTAAAACATTGTTAAAACGTAAGCATTTTCGCTCTATTTTCATACGTCTTTTAGTGAAAATGCATACTTATCAACGGCTATGTAAAATTAGTTAAATAACGTTACCTATATAATTATTGGCATAAACGTATGTACGTGCACACGATATATACGTTAACATCAATAAAACTTTTGAAAAACACTGAAACTTATACTAGGAAAACTACGTGAACTATCATTAAAAACTAATGATTTCTACTATCCAACTAAGCGAAAAATCTTAAAAAAGTAATCGTTTTTGTTCAGATTACGTAACAAATCATGATTTTGTTATAAACACGTGCATGAGCTTATGGTTAGTAGAACTAAAAGCACGGATATAACACTGCACATAATACTCGCTACACTAACTAAAACATTGTTAAAACGTAAGAATTGGCTCTATTTTCATACGTCTTTTAGTGAAAATGCATACTTATCAACGGCTATGTAAAATTAGTTAAATAACATTACCTATATAATTATTGGCATAAACATATGTACGTGCACACGATATATACGTTAACATCAATAAAACTTTTGAAAAACACTGAAACTTATACTAGAAAAACTACATGAACTATAATTAAAAACTAAAGATTTCTACTATCCAACAAAGCGAAAAATCTTAAAAAAGTAAACATTTTTGTTCAAATTACGTAGCAAATCATGATTTTGTTATAAACACGTGCATGAGCTTATGGTTAGTATAACTAAAAGCACGGATATAACACTGCACATAATACTCGCTACACTAACTAAAACATTGTTAAAACGTAAGCATTTTGGCTCTATTTTCATACGTCTTTTAGTGAAAATGCATACTTATCAACGGCTATGTAAAATTACTTAAATAACGTTACCTATATAATTATTGGCATAAACGTATCTACGTGCACACGATATATACGTTAACATCAATAAAACTTTTGAAAAACACTGAAACTTATACTAGAAAATCTATGTGAACTATCATTAAAAACTAATGATTTCTACTATCCAACTAAGCGAAAAATCTTAAAAAAGTAATCGTTTTTGTTCAAATTACGTAACAAATCATGATTTTGTTTTAAACACGTGCATGAGCTTATGGTTAGTATAACTAAAAGCACGGATATAACACTGCACATAATACTCGCTACACTAACTAAAACATTGTTAAAACGTAAGCATTTTGGCTCTATTTTCATACGTCTTTTAGTGAAAATGCATACTTATCAACGGCTATGTAAAATTAGTTAAATAACGTTACCTATATAATTATTGGCATAAACGTATGTACGTGCACACGATATATACGTTAACATCAATAAAACTTTTGAAAAAGACTGAAACTTGTACTAGAAAAACTACGTGAACTATCATTAAAAACTAATGATTTCTACTATCTAACTAAGCGAAAAATCTTAAAAAAGTAATCGTTTTTGTTCAAATTACGTAACAAATCATGATTTTGTTATAAACACGTGCATGAGCTTATGGTTAGTATAACTAAAAGCACGGATATAACACTGCACATAATACTCGCTACACTAACTAAAACATTGTTAAAACGTAAGCATTTTGGCTCTATTTTCATACGACTTTTAGTGAAAATGCATACTTATCAACGGCTATGTAAAATTAGTTAAATAACGTTACCTATATAATTATTGGCATAAACGTATGTACGTGCACACGATATATACGTTAACATCAATAAAACTTTTAAAAAACACTGAAACTTATACTAGAAAAACTACGTGAACTATCATTAAAAACTAATGATTTCTACTATCCAACTAAACGAAAAATCTTTAAAAAGTCATTGTTTTTGTTCAAATTACGTAGCAAATCATGATTTTGTTATAAACACGTGCATGAGCTTATGGTTAGTATAACTAAAAGCACGGATATAACACTGCACATAATACTCGCTACACTAACTAAAACATTGATAAAACGTAAGCATTTTGGCTCTATTTTCATACGTCTTTTAGTGAAAATGCATACTTATCAACGGCTATGTAAAATTAGTTAAATAACGTTACCTATATAATTATTGGCATAAACGTATGTACGTGCACACGATATATACGTTAACATCAATAAAACTTTTGAAAAACACTGAAACTTATACTAGAAAAACTACGTGAACTATCATTAAAAACTAATGATTTCTACAATCCAACTAAGCGAATAATCTTAAAAAAGTAATCGTTTTTGTTCAAATTACGTAGCAAATCATGATTTTGTTATAAACACGTGCATGAGCTTATGGTTAGTATAACTAAAAGCACGGATATAACACTGCACATAATACTCGCTACACTAACTAAAACATTGTTAAAACGTAAGCATTTTGGCTCTATTTTCATACGTCTTTTAGTGAAAATGCATACTTATCAACGGCTATGTAAAATTAGTTAAATAACGTTACCTATATAATTATTGGCATAAACGTATGTACGAGCTCACGATATATAAGTTAACATCAATAAAACTTTTGAAAAACACTGAAACTTATACTAGAAAAACTACGTGAACTATCATTAAAAACTAATGATTTCTACTATCCAACTAAGCGAAAAATCTTAAAAAAGTAATCGTTTTTGTTCAAATTACGTTGCAAATCATGATTTTTTTATAAACACGTGCATGAGCTTATGGTTAGTATAACTAAAAGCACGGATATAACACTGCACATAATACTCGCTACACTAACTAAAACATTGTTAAAACGTAAGCATTTTGGCTCTATTTTCATACGTCTTTTAGTGAAAATGCATACTTATCAACGGCTATGTAAAATTAGTTAAATAACGTTACCTATATAATTATTGGCATAAACGTATGTACGTGCACACATATATACGTTAACATCAATAAAACTTTTGAAAAACACTGAAACTTATACTAGAAAAACTACGTGAACTATCATTAAAAACTAATGATTTCTACTATCCAACTAAGCGAAAAATCTTCAAAAAGTAATCGTTTTTGTTCGAATTACGTAGCAAATCATGATTTTGTTATAAACACGTGCATGAGCTTATGGTTAGTATAACTAAAAGCACAGATATAACACTGCACATAATACTCGCTACACTAACTGAAACATTGTTAAAACGTAAGCATTTTGGCTCTATTTTCATACGTCTTTTAGCGAAAATGCATACTTATCAACGGCTTTGTAAAATTAGTTAAATAACGTTACCTATATAATTATTGGCATAAACGTATGTACGTGCACACATATATACGTTAACATCAATAAAACTTTTGAAAAACACTGAAACTTATACTAGAAAAACTACGTGAACTATCATTAAAAACTAATGATTTCTACTATCCAACTAAGCGAAAAATCTTCAAAAAGTAATCGTTTTTGTTCGAATTACGTAGCAAATCATGATTTTGTTATAAACACGTGCATGAGCTTATGGTTAGTATAACTAAAAGCACAGATATAACACTGCACATAATACTCGCTACACTAACTGAAACATTGTTAAAACGTAAGCATTTTGGCTCTATTTTCATACGTCTTTTAGCGAAAATGCATACTTATCAACGGCTTTGTAAAATTAGTTAAATAACATTGCCATTATAATTATTGGCATAAACGTATGTACGTGCACACGATATATACGTTAACATCAATAAAACTTTTAAAAAATCCTGAAATTTATACTAGAAATCTACGTGAACTATCATTAAAAACTAATGATTTCTACCATCCAACTAAGCGAAAAATCTTAAAAAAGTAATCGTTTTTGTTCAAATTACGTAGCAAATCGAGATTTTGTTATAAACACGTGCACGAGCTTATGGTTAGTATAACTAAAAGCACGGATATAACACTGCACATAATACTCGCTACACTAACTAAAACATTGTTAAAACGTAAGCATTTTGGCTCTATTTTCATACGTCTTTTAGTGAAAATGCATACTTATCAACGGCTATGTAAAATTAGTTAAATAACATTGCCAATATAATTATTGGCATAAACGTATGTACGTGCACACGATATATACGTTAACATCAATAAAACTTTTGAAAAACACTGAAACTTATACTAGAAAAACTACGTGAACTATCATTAAAAACTAATGATTTCTACTATCCAACTAAGCGAAAAATCTTAAAAAAGTAATCGTTTTTGTTCAAATTATGTAGCAAATCATGATTTTGTTATAAACCCGTGCATGAGCTTATGGTTAGTATAACTAAAAGCACGGATATAACACTGCACATAATACTCGCTACACTAACTAAAACATTGTTAAAACGTAAGAATTTTGGCTCTATTTTCATACGTCTTTTAGTGAAAATGCATACTTATCAACGGCTATGTAAAATTAGTTAAATAACGTTACCTATATAATTATTGGCATAAACGTATGTACGTGCACACGATATATACGTTAACATCAATAAAACTTTTGAAAAACACTGAAACTTATACTAGAAAAACTACGTGAACTATCATTAAAAACTAATGATTTCTACTATCCAACTAAGCGAAAAATCTTAAAAAAGTAGACATTTTTGTTCAAATTACGTTGCAAATCACGATATTGTTATAAAAACGTGCTTTATTTTATGGTTAGTATAACTAAAAGCACGGATATAGCACTGCACATAATACTCGCTACACTAACTAAAACATTGTTAAAACGTAAGCATTTTGGCTCTATTTTCATACGTCTTTTAGTGAAAATGCATACTTATCAACGGCTATGTAAAATTAGTTAAATAACGTTACCTATATAATTATTGGCATAAACGTATGTACGTGCACACGATATATACGTTAACATCAATAAAACTTTAAAAAACACTGAAATTTATACTAGAAAAACTACGTGAACTATCATTAAAAACTAATGATTTCTACTATCCAACTAACCAAAAAATCTTTAAAAAGTCATTGTTTTTGTTCAAATTGCGTTGCAAATCATGAATTTGTAATAAAAACGTGCATGAGCTTATGGTTAGTATAACTAAAAGCACGGATATAACACTGCACATAATACTCACTACACTAACTAAAACATTGTTAAAACGTAAGCATTTTGGCTCTATTTTCATACGTCTTTTAGTGAAAATGCATACTTATCAACGGCTATGTAAAATTAGTTAAATGACGTTACCTATATAATTATTAGCATAAACGTATGTACGTGCACACATATATACGTTAACATCAATAAAACTTTTGAAAAACACTGAAACTTATACTAGAAAAACTACGTGAACTATCATTAAAAACTAATGATTTCTACTATCCAACTAAGCGAAAAATCTTAAAAAAGTAATCGTTTTTGTTCAAATTACGTAACAATTCATGATTTTGTTATAAACACGTGCATGAGCTTATGGTTAGTATAACTAAAAGCACGGATATAACACTGCACATAATACTCGCTACACTAACTAAAACATTGTTAAAACGTAAGCATTTTGGCTCTATTTTCATACGTCTTTTAGTGAAAATGCATACTTATCAACGGCTATGTAAAATTAGTTAAATAACGTTACCTATATAATTATTGGCATAAACATATGTACGTGCACACGATATATACGTTAACATCAATAAAACTTTTGAAAAACACTGAAACTTATACTAGAAAAACTACGTGAACTATCATTAAAAACTAATGATTTCTACTATCCAACTAAGCGAAAAATCTTAAAAAAGTCATTGTTTTTGTTCAAATTACGTAGCAAATCATGATTTTGTTATAAACACGTGCATGAGCTTATGGTTAGTATAACTAAAAGCACGGATATAACACTGCACATAATACTCGCTACACTAACTAAAACATTGTTAAAACGTAAGAATTTTGGCTCTATTTTCATACGTCTTTTAGTGAAAATGCATACTTATCAACGGCTATGTAAAATTAGTTAAATAACGTTACCTATATAATTATTGGCATAAACGTATGTACGTGCACACGATATATACGTTAACATTAATAAAACTTTTGAAAAACACTGAAACTTATACTAGAAAAACTACGTGAACTATCATTAAAAACTAATGATTTCTACTATCCAACTAAGCGAAAAATCTGAAAAAGTAATCGTTTTTGTTCAAATTACGTAGCAAATCATGATTTGTTATAAACACGTGCATGAGCTTATGGTTAGTATAACTAAAAGCACAGATATAACACTGCACATAATACTCGCTACACTAACTAAAACATTGTTAAAACGTAAGCATTTTGGCTCTATTTTCATACGTCTTTTAGCGAAAATGCATACTTATCAACGGCTATGTAAAATTAGTTAAATAACATTGCCAATATAATTATTGGCATAAACGTATGTACGTGCACACGATATATACGTTAACATCAATAAAACTTTTGAAAAACACTGAAACTTATACTAGAAAAACTACGTGAACTATCATTAAAAACTAATGATTTCTACTATCCAACTAAGCGAAAAATCTTAAAAAAGTCATCGTTTTTGTTCAAATTACGTAGCAAATCATGATTTTGTTATAAACACGTGCATGAGCTTATGGTTAGTATAACTAAAAGCACAGATATAACACTGCACATAATACTCGCTACACTAACTAAAACATTGTTAAAACGTAAGCATTTTGGCTCTATTTTCATACGTCTTTTAGTGAAAATGCATACTTATCAACGGCTATGTAAAATTGGTTAAATAACGTTACCTATATAATTATTGGCATAAACGTATGTACGTGCACACGATATATACGTTAACATTAATAAAACTTTTGAAAAACACTGAAACTTATACTAGAAAAACTACGTGAACTATCATTAAAAACTAATGATTTCTACTATCCAACTAAGCGAAAAATCTTAAAAAAAGAAAATCGTTTTTGTTCAAATTACGTAGCAAATCATGATTTGTTATAAACACGTGCATGAGCTTATGGTTAGTATAACTAAAAGCACAGATATAACACTGCACATAATACTCGCTACACTAACTAAAACATTGTTAAAACGTAAGCATTTTGGCTCTATTTTCATACGTCTTTTAGCGAAAATGCATACTTATCAACGGCTATGTAAAATTAGTTAAATAACATTGCCAATATAATTATTGGCATAAACGTATGTACGTGCACACGATTATATACGTTAACATCAATAAAACTTTTAAAAAACCCTGAAATTTATACTAGAAAAACTACGTGAACTATCATTAAAAACTAATGATTTCTACCATCCAACTAAGCGAGAAATCTTAAAAATGTCATTGTTTTTGTTCAAATTGCGTTGCAAATCATGAATTTGTAATAAAAACGTGCATGAGCTTATGGTTAGTATAACTAAAAGCACGGATATAACACTGCACATAATACTCGCTACACTAACTAAAACATTGTTAAAACGTAAGCATTTTGGCTCTATTTTCATACGTCTTTTAGCGAAAATGCATACTTATCAACGGCTATGTAAAATTAGTTAAATAACATTGCCAATATAATTATTGGCATAAACGTATATACATGCACACGATATATACGTTAACATCAATAAAACTTTTGAAAAACACTGAAACTTATACTAGAAAAAACTACGTGAACTATCATTAAAAACTAATGATTTCTACTATCCAACTAAGCGAAAAATCTTAAAAAAGTAATCGTTTTTGTTCAAATTACGTAGCAAATCATGATTTTGTTTTAAACACGTGCATGAGCTTATGGTTAGTATAACTAAAAGCACAGATATAACACTGCACATAATACTCGCTACACTAACTAAAACATTGTTAAAACGTAAGCATTTTGGCTCTATTTTCATACGTCTTTTAGTGAAAATGCATACTTATCAACGGCTATGTAAAATTGGTTAAATAACGTTACCTATATAATTATTGGCATAAACGTATGTACGTGCACACGATATATACGTTAACATTAATAAAACTTTTGAAAAACACTGAAACTTATACTAGAAAAACTACGTGAACTATCATTAAAAACTAATGATTTCTACTAACCAACTAAGCGAAAAATCTTAAAAAAAGAAAATCGTTTTTGTTCAAATTACGTAGCAAATCATGATTTGTTATAAACACGTGCATGAGCTTATGGTTAGTATAACTAAAAGCACAGATATAACACTGCACATAATACTCGCTACACTAACTAAAACATTGTTAAAACGTAAGCATTTTGGCTCTATTTTTATACGTCTTTTAGCGAAAATGCATACTTATCAACGGCTATGTAAAATTAGTTAAATAACATTGCCAATATAATTATTGGCATAAACGTATGTACGTGCACACGATATATACGTTAACATCAATAAAACTTTTAAAAAACACTGAAATTTATACTAGAAAAACTACGTGAACTATCATTAAAAACTAATGATTTCTACCATCCAACTAAGCGAGAAATCTTAAAAATGTCATTGTTTTTGTTCAAATTGCGTTGCAAATCATGAATTTGTTATAAAAACGTGCATGAGCTTATGGTTAGTATAACTAAAAGCACGGATATAGCACTGCACATAATACTCGCTACACTAACTAAAACATTGTTAAAACGTAAGCATTTTGGCTCTATTTTCATACGTCTTTTAGTGAAAATGCATACTTATCAACGGCTATGTAAAATTAGTTAAATAACGTTACCTATATAATTATTGGCATAAACGTATGTACGTGCACACGATATATACGTTAACATCAATAAAACTTTTGAAAAACACTGAAACATATACTAGAAAAACTACGTGAACTATCATTAAAAACTAATGATTTCTACTATCCAACTAAGCGAAAAATCTTAAAAAAGTCATTGTTTTTGTTCAAATTACGTAGCAAATCATGATTTTGTTATAAACACGTGCATGAGCTTATGGTTAGTATAACTAAAAGCACGGATATAACACTGCACATAATACTCGCTACACTAACTAAAACATTGTTAAAACGTAAGCATTTTGGCTCTATTTTCATACGTCTTTTAGTGAAAATGCATACTTATCAACGGCTATGTAAAATTAGTTAAATAACATTGCCAATATAATTATTGGCATAAACGTATGTACGTGCACACGATATATACGTTAACATCAATTAAACTTTTAAAAAACACTGAAATTTATACTAGAAAACTACGTGAACTATCATTAGAAACTAATGATTTCTACTATCCAACTAAGCAAAAAATCTTTAAAAAGTCATTGTTTTTGTTCAAATTGTGTTGCAAATCATGAATTTGTTATAAAAACGTGCATGAGCTTATGGTTAGTATAACTAAAAGCAGGGATATAACACTGCACATAATACTCGCTACACTAACTAAAACATTGTTAAAACGTAAGCATTTTGGCTCTATTTTCATACGTCTTTTAGTGAAAATGCATACTTATCAACGGCTATGTAAAATTAATTAAATAACATTGCCAATATAATTATTGGCATAAACGTATGTACGTGCACACGATATATACGTTAACATCAATAAAAATTTTAAAAAACACTGAAATTTATAGTAGAAAAACTACGTGAACTATCATTAAAAACTAATGATTTCTCCTATCCAACTAAGCGAAAAATCTTAAAAAAGTAATCGTTTTTGTTCAAATTACGTAGCAAATCATGATTTTGTTATAAACACGTGCATGAGCTTATGGTTAGTATAACTAAAAGCACAGATATAACACTGCACATAATACTCGCTACACTAACTAAAACATTGTTAAAACGTAAGCATTTTGGCTCTATTTTCATACGTCTTTTAGTGAAAATGCATACTTATCAACGGCTATGTAAAATTGGTTAAATAACGTTACCTATATAATTATTGGCATAAACGTATGTACGTGCACACGATATATACGTTAACATTAATAAAACTTTTGAAAAACACTGAAACTTATACTAGAAAAACTACGTGAACTATCATTAAAAACTAATGATTTCTACTATCCAACTAAGCGAAAAAATCTTAAAAAAAGAAAATCGTTTTTGTTCAAATTACGTAGCAAATCATGATTTGTTATAAACACGTGCATGAGCTTATGGTTAGTATAACTAAAAGCACAGATATAACACTGCACATAATACTCGCTACACTAACTAAAACATTGTTAAAACGTAAGCATTTTGGCTCTATTTTCATACGTCTTTTAGTGAAAATGCATACTTATCAACGGCTATGTAAAATTAGTTAAATAACATTGCCAATATAATTATTGGCATAAACGTATGTACGTGCACACGATATATACGTTAACATCAATAAAACTTTTAAAAAACACTGAAATTTATACTAGAAAACTACGTGAACTATCATTAGAAACTAATGATTTCTACTATCCAACTAAGCAAAAAATCTTTAAAAAGTCATTGTTTTTGTTCAAATTGTGTTGCAAATCATGAATTTGTTATAAAAACGTGCATGAGCTTATGGTTAGTATAACTAAAAGCAGGGATATAACACTGCACATAATACTCGCTACACTAATTAAACATTGTTAAAACGTAAGCATTTTGGCTCTATTTTCATACGTCTTTTAGTGAAAATGCATACTTATCAACGGCTATGTAAAATTAGTTAAATAACCTTACCTATATAATTATTGGCATAAACGTATGTACGTGCACACGATATATACGTTAACATCAATAAAACTTTTGAAAAACACTGAAACTTATACTAGAAAAACTACGTGAACTATCATTAAAAACTAATGATTTCTACTATCCAACTAAGCGAAAAATCTTAAAAAAGTAATCGTTTTTGTTCAAATTACGTAACAAATCATGATTTTGTTATAAACACGTGCATGAGCTAATGGTTAGTATAACTAAAAGCACGGATATAACACTGCACATAATACTCGCTACACTAACTAAAACATTGTTAAAACGTAAGCATTTTGGCTCTATTTTCATACGTCTTTTAGTGAAAATGCATACTTATCAACGGCTATGTAAAATTAATTAAATAACATTGCCAATATAATTATTGGCATAAACGTATGTACGTGCACACGATATATACGTTAACATCAATAAAAATTTTAAAAAACACTGAAATTTATAGTAGAAAACCTACGTGAACTATCATTAAAAACTAATGATTTCTACTATCCAACTAAGCGAAAAATCTTTAAAAAGTCATTGTTTTTGTTCAAATTGCGTTGCAAATCATGAATTTGTTATAAAAACGTTCATGAGCTCATGGTTAGTATAACTAAAAGCACGGATATAACACTGCACATAATACTCGCTACACTAACTAAAACATTGTTAAAACGTAAGCATTTTGGCTCTATTTTCATACGTCTTTTAGTGAAAATGCATACTTATCAACGGCTATGTAAAATTAGTTAAATAACGTTACCTATATAATTATTGGCATAAACGTATGTACGTGCACACGATATATACGTTAACATCAATAAAACTTTTGAAAAACACTGAAACTTATACTAGAAAAACTACGTGAACTATCATTAAAAACTAATGATTTCTACTATCCAACTAAGCGAAAAATCTGAAAAAAGTAATCGTTTTTGTTCAAATTACGTAGCAAATCATGATTTTGTTATAAACACGTGCATGAGCTTATGGTTAGTATAACTAAAAGCACGGATATAACACTGCACATAATACTCGCTACACTAACTAAAACATTGTTAAAACGTAAGCATTTTGGCTCTATTTTCATACGTCTTTTAGTGAAAATGCATACTTATCAACGGCTATGTAAAATTAGTTAAATAACGTTACCTATATAATTATTGGCATAAACGTATGTACGTGCACACGATATATACGTTAACATCAATAAAACTTTTGAAAAACACTGAAACTTATACTAGAAAATCTACGTGAACTATCATTAAAAACTTATGATTTCTACTATCCAACTAAGCGAAAAATCTGAAAAAAGTAATCGTTTTTGTTCAAATTACGTAGCAAATCATGATTTTGTTATAAACACGTGCATGAGCTTATGGTTAGTATAACTAAAAGCACGGATATAACACTGCACATAATACTCGCTACACTAACTAAAACATTGTTAAACCGTAAGCATTTTGGCTCTATTTTCATACGTCTTTTAGTGAAAATGCATACTTATCAACGGCTATGTAAAATTAGTTAAATAACGTTACCTATATAATTATTGGCATAAACGTATGTACGTGCACACGATATATACGTTAACATCAATAAAACTTTTGAAAAACACTGAAACTTATACTAGAAAAACTACGTGAACTATCATTAAAAACTAATGATTTCTACTATCCAACTAAGCGAAAAATCTTAAAAAAGTAATCGTTTTTGTTCAAATTACGTAGCAAATCATGATTTTGTTATAAACACGTGCATGAGCTTATGGTTAGTATAACTAAAAGCACGGATATAACACTGCACATAATACTCGCTACACTAACTAAAACATTGTTAAAACGTAAGCATTTTGGCTCTATTTTCATACGTCTTTTAGTGAAAATGCATACTTATCTACGGCTATGTAAAATTAGTTAAATAACCTTACCTATATAATTATTGGCATAAACGTATGTACGTGCACACGACATATACGTTAACATCAATAAAACTTTTGAAAAACACTGAAACTTATACTAGAAAAACTACGTGAACTATCATTAAAAACTAATGATTTCTACTATCCAACTAAGCGAAAAATCTTAAAAAAGTAATCGTTTTTGTTCAAATTACGTAGCAAATCGAGATTTTGTTATAAACACGTGCATGAGCTTATGGTTAGTATAACTAAAAGTACGGATATAACACTGCACATAATACTCGCTACACTAACTAAAACATTGTTAAAACGTAAGCATTTTGGCTCTATTTTCATACGTCTTTTAGTGAAAATGCATACTTATCAACGGCTATGTAAAATTAGTTAAATAACGTTACCTATATAATTATTGGCATAAACATATGTACGTGCACACGATATATACGTAAACATCAATAAAACTTTTGAAAAACACTGAAACTTATACTAGAAAAACTACGTGAACTATCATTAAAAACTAATGATTTCTACTATCCAACTAAGCGAAAAATCTTAAAAAAGTAATCGTTTTTGTTCAAATTACGTAGCAAATCATGATTTTGTTATAAACACGTGCATGAGCTTATGGTTAGTATAACTAAAAGCACGGATATAACACTGCACATAATACTCGCTACACTAACTAAAACATTGTTAAAACGTAAGCATTTTGGCTCTATTTTCATACGTCTTTTAGTGAAAATGCATACTTATCTACGGCTATGTAAAATTAGTTAAATAACCTTACCTATATAATTATTGGCATAAACGTATGTACGTGCACACGATATATACGTTAACATCAATAAAACTTTTGAAAAACACTGAAACTTATACTAGAAAAACTACGTGAACTATCATTAAAAACTAATGATTTCTACTATCCAACTAAGCGAAAAATCTTAAAAAAGTAATCGTTTTTGTTCAAATTACGTAGCAAATCGAGATTTTGTTATAAACACGTGCATGAGCTTATGGTTAGTATAACTAAAAGTACGGATATAACACTGCACATAATACTCGCTACACTAACTAAAACATTGTTAAAACGTAAGCATTTTGGCTCTATTTTCAAAGTCTTTTAGTGAAAATGCATACTTATCAACGGCTATGTAAAATTAGTTAAATAACGTTACCTATATAATTATTGGCATAAACATATGTACGTGCACACGATATATACGTAAACATCAATAAAACTTTTGAAAAACACTGAAACTTATACTAGAAAAACTACGTGAACTATCATTAAAAACTAATGATTTCTACTATCCAACTAAGCGAAAAATCTTAAAAAAGTAATCGTTTTTGTTCAAATTACGTAGCAAATCGAGATTTTGTTATAAACACGTGCATGAGCTTATGGTTAGTATAACTAAAAGTACGGATATAACACTGCACATAATACTCGCTACACTAACTAAAACATTGTTAAAACGTAAGCATTTTGGCTCTATTTTCATACGTCTTTTAGTGAAAATGCATACTTATCAACGGCTATGTAAAATTAGTTAAATAACGTTACCTATATAATTATTGGCATAAACATATGTACGTGCACACGATATATACGTAAACATCAATAAAACTTTTGAAAAACACTGAAACTTATACTAGAAAAACTACGTGAACTATCATTAAAAACTAATGATTTCTACTATCCAACTAAGCGAAAAATCTGAAAAAAGTAATCGTTTTTGTTCAAATTACGTAGCAAATCATGATTTTGTTATAAACACGTGCATGAGCTTAGGGTTAGTATAACTAATAGCACGGATATAACACTGCACATAATACTCGCTACACTAAATAAAACATTGTTAAAACGTAAGCATTTTGGCTCTATTTTCATACGTCTTTTAGTGAAAATGCATACTTATCAACGGCTATGTAAAATTAGTTAAATAACGTTACCTATATAATTATTGGCATAAACGTATGTACGTGCACACGATATATACGTTAACATCAATAAAACTTTTGAAAAACACTGAAACTTATACTAGAAAAACTACGTGAACTATCATTAAAAACTAATGATTTCTACTATCCAACTAAGCGAAAAATCTTAAAAAAGTAATCATTTTTGTTCAAATTACGTAGCAGATCGAGATTTTGTTATAAACACGTGCATGAGCTTATGGTTAGTATAACTAAAAGCACGGATATAACACTGCACATAATACTCGCTACACTAACTAAAACATTGTTAAAACGTAAGCATTTTGGCTCTATTTTCATACGTCTTTTAGTGAAAATGCATACTTATCAACGGCTATGTAAAATTAGTTAAATAACATTGCCAATATAATTATTGGCATAAACGTATGTACGTGCACACGATATATACGTTAACATCAATAAAACTTTTAAAAAACACTGAAATTTATACTAGAAAAACTACGTGAACTATCATTAAAAACTAATGATTTCTACAATCCAACTAAGCAAAAAATCTTAAAAAAGTCATTGTTTTTGTTCAAATTGCGTTGCAAATCATGAATTTGTTATAAAAACGTGCATGAGCTTATGGTTAGTATAACTAAAAGCACGGATATAACACTGCACATAATAGTCGCTACACTAACTAAAACATTGTTAAAACGTAAGCATTTTGGCTCTATTTTCATACGTCTTTTAGTGAAAATGCATACTTATCAACGGCTATGTAAAATTAGTTAAATAACGTTACCTATATAATTATTGGCATAAACGTATGTACGTGCACACGATATATACGTTAACATCAATAAAACTTTTGAAAAACACTGAAACTTATACTAGAAAAACTACGTGAACTATCATTAAAAACTAATGATTTCTACTATCCAACTAAGCGAAAAATCTTAAAAAAGTAATCGTTTTCGTTCAAATTACGTAGCAAATCGAGATTTTGTTATAAACACGTGCATGAGCTTATGGTTAGTATAACTAAAAGCACGGATATAACACTGCACATAATACTCGCTACACTAACTAAAACATTGTTAAAACGTAAGCATTTTGGCTCTATTTTCATACGTCTTTTAGTGAAAATGCATACTTATCAACGGCTATGTAAAATTAGTTAAATAACGTTACCTATATAATTATTGGCATAAACGTATGTACGTGCACACATATATACGTTAACATCAATAAAACTTTTGAAAAACACTGAAACTTATACTAGAAAAACTACGTGAACTATCATTAAAAACTAATGATTTCTAATATAACTAAGCGAAAAATCTTAAAAATAAACATTTTTTTTCAAATTACGTTGCAAATCACGATATTGTTATAAAAACGTGCTTTATTTTATGGTTAGTGTAACTAAAAGCACGGATATACTACTGCACATAATACTCGCTACACTAACTAAAACATTGTTAAAACGTAAGCATTTTGGCTCTAGTTTCATACGTCTTTTAGTGAAAATGCATACTTATCAACGGCTATGTAAAATTAGTTAAATAACATTGCCAATATAATTATTGGCATAAACGTATGTACGTGCACACGATATATACGTTAACATCAATAAAACTTTTGAAAAACACTGAAACTTATACTAGAAAAACTACGTGAACTATCATTAAAAACTAATGATTTCTACTATCCAACTAAGCGAAAAATCTTAAAAAAGTAATCGTTTTAGTTCAAATTACGTAGCAAATCATGATTTTGTTATAAACACGTGCATGAGCTTATGGTTAGTATAACTAAAAGCACGGATATAACACTGCACATAATACTCGCTACACTAACTAAAACATTGTTAAAACGTAAGCATTTTGGCTCTATTTTCATACGTCTTTTAGTGAAAATGCATACTTATCAACGGCTACGTAAAATTAGTTAAATAACGTTACCTATATAATTAGTGGCATAAACGTATGTACGTGCACACGATATATACGTTAACATCAATAAAACTTTTGAAAAACACTGAAACTTATACTAGAAAAACTACGTGAACTATCATTAAAAACTAATGATTTCTACTATCCAACTAAGCGAAAAATCTTAAAAAAGTAATCGTTTTTGTTCAAATTACGTAACAAATCATGATTTTGGTTTAAACACGTGCATGAGCTAATGGTTAGTATAACTAAAAGCACGGATATAACACTGCACATAATACTCGCTACACTAACTAAAACATTGTTAAAACGTAAGCATTTTGGCTCTATTTTCATACGTCTTTTATTGAAAATGCATACTTATCAACGGCTATGTAAAATTAGTTAAATAACCTTACCTATATAATTATTGGCATAAGCGTATGTACGTGCACACGATATATACGTTAACATCAATAAAACTTTTAAAAAACACTGAAATTTATACTAGAAAAACTACGTGAACTCTCATTAAAAACTAATGATTTCTACTATCCAACTAAGCAAAAAATCTTTAAAAAGTCATTGTTTTTGTTCAAATTCCGTTGCAAATCATGAATTTGTTATAAAAACGTGCATGAGCTTATGGTTAGTATAACTAAAAGCACGGATATAACACTGCACATAATACTCGCTACACTAACTAAAACATTGTTAAAACGTAAGCATTTTGGCTCTATTTTCATACGTCTTTTAGTGAAAACGCATACTTATCAACGGCTATGTAAAATTAGTTAAGTAACGTTACCTATATAATTATTGGCATAAACGTATGTACGTGCACACGATTTATACGTTAACATCAATAAAACTTTTGAAAAACACTGAAACTTATACTAGAAAAACTACGTGAACTATCATTAAAAACTAATGATTTCTACTATCCAACTAAGCGAAAAATCTTAAAAATAAACATTTTTGTTCAAATTACGTTGCAAATCACGATATTGTTATAAAAACGTGCTTTATTTTATGGTTAGTGTAACTAAAAGCACGGATATAACACTGCACATAATACTCGCTACACTAACTAAAACATTGTTAAAACGTAAGCATTTTGGCTCTATTTTCATACGTCTTTTAGTGAAAATGCATACTTATCAACGGCTATGTAAAATTAGTTAAATAACGTTACCTATATAATTATTGGCATAAACGTATGTACGTGCACACGATATATACGTTAACATCAATAAAACTTTTAAAAAACACTGAAATTTATACTAGAAAAACTACGTGAACTATCATTAAAAACTAATGATTTCTACTATCCAACTAAGCAAAAAATCTTTAAAAAGTCATTGTTTTTGTTCAAATTGCGTTGCAAATCATGAATTTGTTATAAAAACGTGCATGAGCTTATGGTTAGTATAACTAAAAGCACGGATATAACACTGCACATAATACTCGCTACACTAACTAAAACATTGTTAAAACGTAAGCATTTTGGCTCTATTTTCATACGTCTTTTAGTGAAAATGCATACTTATCAACGGCTATGTAAAATTAGTTAAATAACGTTACCTATATAATTATTGGCATAAACGTATGTACGTGCACACGATATATACGTTAACATCAATAAAACTTTTGAAAAACACTGAAACTTATACTAGAAAAAACTACGTGAACTATCATTAAAAACTAATGATTTCTACTATCCAACTAAGCGAAAAATCTGAAAAAAGTAATCGTTTTTGTTCAAATTACGTAGCAAATCATGATTTTGTTATAAACACGTGCATGAGCTTATGGTAGTATAACTAAAAGCACGGATATAACACTGCACATAATACTCGCTACACTAACTAAAACATTGTTAAAACGTAAGCATTTTGGCTCTATTTTCATACGTCTTTTAGTGAAAATGCATACTTATCAACGGCTATGTAAAATTAGTTAAATAACGTTACCTATATAATTATTGACATAAACGTATGTACGTGCACACGATATATACGTTAACATCAATAAAACTTTTGAAAAACACTGAAACTTATACTAGAAACACTACGTGAACTATCATTAAAAACTAATGTTTTCTAATATAACTAAGCGAAAAATCTTAAAAATAAACATTTTTTTTCAAATTACGTTGCAAATCACGATATTGTTATAAAAACGTGCTTTATTTTATGGTTAGTGTAACTAAAAGCACGGATATAACACTGCACATAATACTCGCTACACTAACTAAAACATTGTTAAAACGTAAGCATTTTGGCTCTATTTTCATACGTCTTTTAGTGAAAATGCATACTTATCAACGGCTATGTAAAATTAGTTAAATAACGTTACCTATATAATTATTGGCATAAACGTATGTACGTGCACACGATATATACGTTAACATCAATAAAACTTTTAAAAAACACTGAAATTTATACTAGAAAAACTACGTGAACTATCATTAAAAACTAATGATTTCTACTATCCAACTATGCAAAAAATCTTAAAAAAGTCATTGTTTTTGTTCAAATTGCGTTGCAAATCATGAATTTGTTATAAAAACGTGCATGAGCTTATGGTTAGTATAACTAAAAGCACAGATATAACACTGCACATAATACTCGCTACACTAACTAAAACATTGTTAAAACGTAAGCATTTTGGCTCTATTTTCATACGTCTTTTAGTGAAAATGCATACTTATCAACGGCTATGTAAAATTAGTTAAATAACGTTACCTATATAATTATTGGCATAAACGTATGTACGTGCACACGATATATACGTTAACATCAATAAAACTTTTGAAAAACACTGAAACTTATACTAGAAAAACTCCGTGAAATATCATTAAAAACTAATGATTTCTACTATCCAACTAAGCGAAAAATCTGAAAAAAGTAATCGTTTTTGTTCAAATTACGTAGCAAATCATGATTTTGTTATAAACACGTGCATGAGCTTATGGTTAGTATAACAAAAGCACGGATATAACACTGCACATAATACTCGCTACACTAACTAAAACATTGTTAAAACGTAAGCATTTTGGCTCTATTTTCATACGTCTTTTAGTGAAAATGCATACTTATCAACGGCTATGTAAAATTAGTTAAATAACCTTACCTATATAATTATTGGCATAAACGTATGTACGTGCACACGATATATACGTTAACATCAATAAAACTTTTGAAAAACACTGAAACTTATACTAGAAAAACTACGTGAACTATCATTAAAAACTAAAGATTTCTACTATCCAACTAAGCGAAAAATCTTAAAAAAGTAATCGTTTTTCTTCAAATTACGTAACAAATCATGATTTTGGTTTAAACACGTGCATGAGCTTATGGTTAGTATAACTAAAAGCACGGATATAACACTGCACATAATACTCGCTACACTAACTAAAACATTGTTAAAACGTAAGCATTTTGGCTCTATTTTCATACGTCTTTTAGTGAAAATGCATACTTATCAACGGCTATGTAAAATTAGTTAAATAACATTGCCAATATAATTATTGGCATAAACGTATGTACGTGCACACGATATATACGTTAACATCAATAAAACTTTTGAAAAACACTGAAACTTATACTAGAAAAACTACGTGAACTATCATTAAAAACTAATGATTTCTACTATCCAACTAAGCGAAAAATCTTAAAAAAGTAATCGTTTTTGTTCAAATTACGTAGCAAATCATGATTTTGTTATAAACACGTGCATGAGCTTATGGTTAGTATAACTAAAAGCACGGATATAACACTGCACATAATACTCGCTACACTAACTAAAACATTGTTAAAACGTAAGCATTTTGGCTCTATTTTCATACGTCTTTTAGTGAAAATGCATACTTATCAACGGCTATGTAAAATTAGTTAAATAACGTTACCTATATAATTATTGGCATAAACGTATGTACGTGCACACGATATATACGTTAACATCAATAAAACTTTTGAAAAACACTGAAACTTATACTAGAAACACTACGTGAACTATCATTAAAAACTAATGTTTTCTAATATAACTAAGCGAAAAATCTTAAAAATTAACATTTTTTTTCAAATTACGTTGCAAATCACGATATTGTTATAAAAACGTGCTTTATTTTATGGTTAGTGTAACTAAAAGCACGGATATAACACTGCACAT
>OY757922.1:54168963-54451463 GCA_963585895.1 Sepioteuthis lessoniana
GTGACTTTTGGTTATTCCCTAAGCTCAGAGGCTGTCATTATGAGACAATTGAGGAGATAAAAGAGACTGTGACAAATGTCATTGACATGCTCACACAAGAGGACTTCCATATGGCCTTCCAGAAGTTGTTGGAAGAGTATAACAAGTGCATTGCAGCTGGAGGAGATTATTTCAAAGGTGACTAGAGTTTCATGTCTGTACTATCAATAAAAGTGCCCATACAAATAATGTCTGGAAACTTATTTAATGATCCTCATATCTATTAGGTAAGGTTAGTTCATCAGTATGGCAGTTGGTGGAAGCATCAATAATGCCTTAATAAATCCTTTTTGGAAGTCAGTCATGATGTCTGTAGTTTATATCAATCAGTTTTCTCATATAATTTTTGATTTTGTTGGCAAACTTCAATCTGAAACTGATGGCTTCTCTCTCAATAGTACTAAGTCTGATGCTGGAAATGTTCGTCCCTGCCCAAGTCTTTCCTGCAACTTTTATTACACAAAGATATAAACTTGCAATTGAGCTTGGAAATGTGGTTGTTATTGATCCATTGTTCAGCAACAGTATGAGACATGCTGTTAATAATCAACTGGGCTTTTTCAGCATATTGCTGTATTTTGGAAAACTTGTCTTAAATAGCTACAATATATTCCTCCTTTCTTCCACAATTATTGTTTTACTACTTTTTAAATTTTTAATTTATAGACATATCAATTGACATATGTTTGATTTTTGATTTAACAATAATTAGTTATTTATGTATAATATGTTAGCTTGTTTCCTCTTCCTTTTTCCTCCCTCTTCTCTTTCCCTACATTCCCCCTCTCCTCTCTCTTCTATTTTCTCTCTCATTCTTTCATTCTTTTCTTTTATCTTTCTCTTTTTAATTCATTATTTCTCTTAATGATTCTATTTGTTCTTACATCATTGTCTTAAATAGTCAAATGACATTTTTAAATATGAACACTGAATCATTGATTAAACAGTTACCCCCTTTCTCTGTATATATAATTTCACCCTTGTTTTGTATTTCATTAAAAATCCATCAGTGATCTAACATCATGATATCATTCTTTCTAATTTCTGATGATAGTTCATTAAAACTGAAATGTTATAACATTGACTTTCTTTTACATTAAACTCTTCCCTTTGGATTAACTTGTTTTTAAATTTTTCTCCCTATAAATGTGTGTATGTATATATATATATATATATATATATATATATATATGTCAGTAATTCAATGAATATGATAGCATTACGATTATCTAAAAGTTGAAGCATTTTCCTCTTTATGTGACAAAATTCTTTACAACTGGATATTTTTCATGAATTCAACAATATCAATTTTTTTCAATTAACATAGAATAATGTACATTGTGTGACGGCATCTTAAATTTTCCCAAAACGGGACTTTATTTTCGCACGTGTGAAGACAGGGCAGGTTGGCACTTGATCCCTTGTAGAATAAGTCCTCGTTCAGAGTTTTTTTCTCGGGCACATAAGAACTGGCATATTATGTGGGGGATTAATTTATGGCCAGACTGACCGCCACTGGCAATGGGTTCCAAATTTCACACTATACACACACCCACCAAGGCCGCTAGTTTTCCTCCCCTAGAACAATGGAAGATATGGACCTCTAGGTTTAGACGTAATAATATTGTAGCAGTCAGCAACTCCAGTTCCCCGTATAAGAATTTAAAGGAATTTATAGGACAATTTTAAGCGAGCATATCATAAGGCGAATAGAAGCTGAAAAAGAAGCATGAAAGAACAAATTCGTAGCAGACGCTACAAATAACAACTTCAAGCACGTGGGAACATTAAAATATTTCAATCTTTTACTACACATAGATATACACCGTCAACGTGTCAAATATATCATAAATGAATAGTCCATGAACATAAATGTCTTTCTTCTTTTCTTTTCTTTCGTTTTCAGTCTTTCTTCAACTTGAGAGAGAGAGAGGGTATATAAAATTGGGTATAAGAAGAAACAGTCCCAAAGTTACTTATCTTATTTAGATGGATTCCTGTGGAGAATCTTTCTTCTTTTACGGGCTCTTCTTTTACCCGGAGTTCTTGGCTTTAGTTCCATCCGCCACGAACCCTGTCCAACAACTAACTTTCCCTTTTCCTTTTTTCGCTGTCGGGAAGGAGTCCCCACTTCCGTTTTGGGATCCCAGCCAATCATTTGGCTTCTCTCTTCTTCCCCCTGGTCAGGCGAGTTTTTTAGGGCTACTAGATGTCACCCAAGTCCCATTCTTTTTCCATCAGGTCACCAAATACAAACATCTGTTTTTCCATTCTGACTTGGATTTGTTACTTTGGGATTGACCCACATTCTTTCATGTCTTAATGGCTATTCTCTGATGGCTTGCCACTGTTAATTCACGCACGGGGAATAATAGTAATCTTATTTCTATCTTCTCAGTGGGACACCACGTGACAATTGCAACATCATAGAAAAGAAAGAAAATAAGTGAATATATACTTACTTCAATGTTTTCTACTTTGAAGTAAATATATTGTCACTGTGGTCTACCACTGAGAGGAGAGAAATACGGAATGTCCCCTACCCCTCCGTGTTTGAATTAGCAGGCCGCCGAAGAATAACCGTTAAGAGATGAATAGGAATCTAGCTCAATTCCTCGCGACCGAAGTAACAAATCCAGGTCAGAATGAAAGCCAACAGATGTTTGCACTCTGTGACCGGGTGAAAGAGATAGTAGTCCTAAAGAATCGCCAGAGAAAGGAAGAAAAAAGGCTAAATGATTGGCCAGAGCCCTAGAGCAAAAGTGGTACCTTCTTCCCTCAGCGGAAATAGGGGTAAAGAATATCATTTTTGGAACGGAGGTCGCGGTGAACGGAGTCTCATTCCAAACTCCGGGTGAAGAAGTGGAAAGAATCTTGGACAAGAAGAACCTATGCCTTCAAGCCAGAGCTATATATATATATAAAATTCCGCCAGCCCGTAAAAGAGAAAATACTCTCCGAAGGAACCCGTCAAAAGCTAAGTACTGCAATTACATATTCTATCTCTCTCAATTTGAAGAAAGAAAGCAAAAAAGAAAGACATTTACATTTATGTATTATCCGCCGATAATATAGCCAACATGTTGAATATATGTGTCCGGGTGTATATAAAAAAACCTTGCCATATTTAATGTCCCCACGTGTTGAAGTTTATTCATTGTGTTGTCTGCCTATCAAGTTGTCTATTTCATGTTTCTTTTTCAGCTTTCGCCTCATGTTATTCTTGCCTAAATTGTCCTTTAAAAATATTATACGGGAAACCGGAGTTGTTGACTACTATAGTTAATATTATTATATCAAAACCTAGAGGCTCATATCTTCCATTAATCCTAGGGGTAAGGAAGAGCTAGTAGCCTGGTGGGTGTGTGTGTTAACGTGAAGTTTGGAAACCCCTTGCCAGCGGCGGTCAGTCTAGCCCCAACATAATCTGCCAGCTTTCCTACGCCCAGAAAGAGAATCTTAACTGGAACTTATTTTGTGAGGGATCAAGTGCCAGGCTGCCCCGTCATCACACGTGTGAAAAATAAATTCCCGTCCTGGGATTTTAATAATTTTGCCATCACAATATATTCACTAATTTTCTATTATAAACTTAAAACAATCCAGTGTAAAACTAAAAAGGAAAACTATACAATATTCAAAACTTTCAGGATTAGAATTTTTTTTCCAGAACAAGACCACTGAGTATCACCATGCTCTGCCTCCAAAGACTTCAGCTGTATACTTGCAAGGCCTGTTCTAGGGATGGCATTGGTGGTGGCTGTTTAGGTGTGAGCATGCAGGTGTCATCTGATTTAGTGTAAGCTCATTTGGCAATGGATGTTTTTGTATTAGGAAAATCTTTTAAATCTAAAGTGACTAATTTTATGTGTGTAATTCCATGTTAAATCAACAAATTTTTTAAATGGTCAACATGAACTTTTTTCAGATTTGCTACAATTGTAGACCTTCATTATATAAATTGAATGGCACCAGTCGAATTTCTCCAAGTTGAGCGATTCTGAAGTTATGACCTTTTGATCATTGCCAAAAACATTAATTTTTTTATAATAGTGATAAGTTTTAAAATTCCATATCTCTGGTGTTTTGTATTCTGATAGCTGATTTATGTGCCATTTTAAAATCCTTGGATGGATCTAAAATGTACCATATGTATTTTTCATCTCACAGATAAGACAAGTTGTCCTTAAACTTAACCCTTAACCTTACTTTTCTCAAAAATTGATATTTTATTTTTTCTTTTAAATTTGCCAAATAATTTTTCAATCTTATGTACAAAATTCCAGGGGAATTTGAGTAGAACATATGCTATATCAGTAGATTTTTAAAATGAGGATTTATCAAGCATTCAAATTTAGAAATTTTTTTGCAAAACTTTTAAGAACAGAAAAACTTTTCAAACAATTATTGTTACATTTGCTACATTCTAATAAATAATGGTTCCCAACCTTTTTGTTACCAAGGACTCCTTTTATTTTATAGAATTTCATAAACACCACAATATAATGATTGAATAAGCTAGTGGACATCCAATAATAGCTTTGTGAAATTCTAAGCATCTGTTGCTTCCAGATTAGGAACCATAGTCATATGCAATAATTTTGTCTCAAGAAAAAGACTTTTACGCACAGACACTGAAAGAAATGACCCTGTGGGCTTCTTTCTTACTTTATTTTAGAGATGTATATTTATTCAATTAATGTATATCTATCCATTCTGGGTCTGAGTGACTTAATCTGTGCTTTATAAACCTCAGTTATAACCCTGATTATACTCAAGTATAAAAAATAACATTTTTACTATAAAATAATTGATATATTGTAATTTTGTTCCTTTAAAACTGTCCATAAAGAAAGATTTACAAATAAAATTAAAATTGTTAATATAAATATTCTTAATGCTTTGAGATTTGTTGCCTAATATGTAGCCACAAAAAAGTAGGTTTGATGTTTAAATGTCCATTTTCAATTGTATCGAATCCATATGACTTGCCTGCCTTTGGCCATGGAAAGATCAACAAAATGTTTTTTCATTGGCAAAAAGCATTTTTTTTCAATTATTAGTTTTGTTTTATATCTTTAATTTCATGGGGTACCATGATTCTTATTAGACTTATGAAAAAGAAGAATCCTTTTGATATGATTAAAATTTTCATTTTTTAGAAGAATTTGTATAATCCTAATGATTATTAATCCTTCAATTATTCAACAGATAGTCAAAATCTGTGAAGTTGTGGATAAAATGTTTGTATAATAAGTTTTGAGAACTGGAAGTTTAAACCTCATTAAGTCAATCAATAAATAACTTCTTTATCACTATATTTCTCTTAACACTTGCAAGTGTGGAGAGAAATATACTTGATTGCAAGAGATCAGTTAACATGTCATTCAAAATTTGTTGCTATTAGGTCCTCCAATAATTCATTTTGAATGAAAGTGAATGGATTCTTTCACCTGTCAAAATAGAAGATTCGTCTATGCATATGTCAAGGTAATGGATTCTTTAACAAAAGACTACAAAACTTTACAAATGTTCCATAAGGAATTATCTTATTATAGACAAACTAAATAATACAATGAAATACTAACAAATATTTTTTGATTATTAAATATTCTGTTTTGTAGAGTGAGTCAGATACTAGATATTGCTTTTTGGTTGATTGGTATGATCAACATGCTTCCATGATCCGTCGATATCAGCTGTTGTTCTATCCAAAGGATACATCTGTAGAAATGGTGAGTAATGTGAAAATGTATACTAAACATTTCTTATAACTCAATCATCTGAATTTTTTAATACAACTCATAATAATAGAAATTCTAACCTTTTTTAATCAGATGGCTGGTAATGTATTACTACTCACCCACTATTTTTCTGATTTCCATCTAACATAACTGTTAATAAAATATAACAGCTCTTGTCAGTTGAAGAATAATTGTGGACATAGAATGTCCCAAATCTCTTGTCTTTTCCCCATTAGGTATTTATTCATGCATGAATATGTATTTTGTAATTCTCCTTTAAAAAATCATAAGGAGTGGGGTGAGCAAAAATATAGACCTCACACTATTATCATTAAGTTGTGAAATGGATTGAAAATTGCCTTATTCTCTAAGAACATTTAGCTTTATTGTGCTAATGAAAACTATTATTTGCCATTTTTTTCAAAATTACAATAAAATACATACAAAAGTTGATAATTATAATATAGATAACTTAGGAAAAAAAATTAAAAACTAATATCCACTAAATTATTCTGAAATCCAACTCTGTGAATAACAAGCTTTTTGCATGTCTTATGTTTGCAGTATGATTTTAAAAAGCATCGGATCTTCCTGAAGCGAACTAAATGTGATCATCTTACAATGAATGATTTATACATTGGCAGCATGATTAATGTATTCTCTCGGCAACTCACGGTTATTGACTATGGAGACGATTATTCAAGAGAAATTTTGGGCACTCGTACAGAGAAGTACTTATTACTTAATTCATTAGTTTTTGCTTGGAATATACATTGCTCAATAATTCATGAATTCCTTATTAATTTTTTCCTCTATGATCTTTCTATTTTTGAGATGACACATTATCATTATGGAATGGTAACTAGAAATGGCGATAATTGGAGAAGGTCCATAAGTACAATAGCTGAGACATTATGATAAAAACAACCAAGTCTAAGGTTCAAGAGGTTATTTGTAAACTTTTAATTAGTTTGGCTAGTTTGTTGGTTTTATAGCATGTCAACCTTTATTGGGTTATTTAATGCCCAAGCCAGGTTTTTTTTTAGCAATTATATGGTTTCTTGTACTTATTCCTAATTGATGATAATAATCATTTGTAAATATATCTTCAAGTAACTATTTTTGATACAGATAATTTGTAGATAATATATAGTTTCAAGTATTCCTATCTAATACTATTAATTTGCTAGCAATCATTTAAAACTGGTAAATGCTTTATACTTTGCAATATCTATGTTTTAAAAGCCTATTTAGTTAAGAATTATTCTAAACATAATCTCAAACAGATCTATTTGAGAGACTATTTGAGAGACTACCACTCTGAGTCAGAGTGGACTTGAGAGTAATTACGGGTGACTCCACATTTCCCAGAGCACCAAAACTGGAGCCTCACCACTGAATGCAGTTTTGTGTCATAGCCAGCACACACTATTAATATCATTTATTATATCATTTGCTTGTTCAAAAGAAAAAGTTAATGAAGATGTTCTTAACTGTTTTAATATATATAACTATTTTAATAGTATATATATATATAACTATTTTAATAGTATAATATATATAACTATTTTAATAGTATTAAAGTTAATAGTATTAAAGTTAATGAAGATGTTCTTAACTGTTTTAATATATATAACTATTTTAATAGTATTTTGGTAAGTTGTATAAGGTCAGAATTATGGAACTAGAAGTAATATTTCTCCAGCTGATATTCATCTAAAGTCTCTTCTCAGTTTTTATATTCCCAATAAGAACTCTCAATGTTAAGGGTATTTTGATACTTCCTAAAATGCATGTTTTGGTTTCATCAGACAGACAGATTTTGGACTTCTAAACTTGTCTTGTTATTTTTTTTTCTGTCTGAATTTTTACATTAGTTGAATTCCTTAATTTTCAAAACTCCAGTGAATTAAGTAATCAGAAATCCTGCTTATTTGATATATCTTTTTTTCTGCACAGAAACTATTTATTTTTGACATCCTCTTTACAAAAGTCTCACAACCAACTGAACCCATGATTTCTTCAACTCACTTTGATGGCAAATTCCTTTTTGGGCCCAATATACTATAACTGAAATAAACATTTGTTTTTAAGTTTTTAAATGTTTTCTCACTGACTGAAATTATAATTCAACACATTATAATGCAAACATGCATAATGTTGCTTCTCTGTATTTTTTGCATCTTTTATCATTCAATTAATTTCATTTTGTATTTCTTAGAACTCTTGCTTTACTATCATCCGAAGCTTTTCCAAAAATGGGTGAAATTATCAACCTTTTACAAGATAAGAAATTTCGAATCACAAAAATGAAAATGTGTGAAGTTACACCAAAAGAAGCTGTCAATCAGCTGTAAGTACTTTCAATTAAGAATAAATCTTGAATCATTTTATTTTAATTTCATGTTTTGAAATTTAGTCTTGAAGTGAATAGTGGGTAGTTTAAAAAATGTGATAATGTTAAATATTTTTAGTAAGATAAAACACATTGACACTTTTACGCTCCATGAAAATTTAGTTATTAAGAGCATAGTGTTATGAGTTCAGAGGATTCTCTTGGTGCAGGGAAAACAAACACCTGTCGAGGACTCCTATATGTGAGCTCCTAAAATGTCTAGTATATTCCCCAGATATCCTGTCACACATACATAAGAAAAAAAAAGAAATAAATAAGGCAGATATCCATTCAGCTAAGCCCCGTTCTTTGAGAAATAAAGAAGATGAACGTGACCAACGTTATATTAGGAACCAGAGCATTTATTACAAAGAAATAAACTAATATTAATAACAACATGAAAGACAGAATGTCTTATCAGCTAGAAGGTTATTTTTTGTATGGAATAGTGCATGCAAATCATAAGTTTGAATATGAAAGTTCATGAGAGAGAGAGATTCAATATGAGGGTCTTATATGTTTCAGACAAATAGCTGGCAGTTTTTACTTGAGGTTTCCTCAAATTCTTGTTTTATTACCTCTCATTTTTCCAAGTTAATACTGTATATTCTTTCATTCTTCTGTGTTAAGCCTTATCTACTACAGCCAGGGTAGGCTAACTTGTTTTCTGAGCCCAACCTAAAAAATGTCTGCCAACTTTGTCAGTACATCTTCACATCACTGTGGTCAATCAGGAACTCACTTTCTTCCTCCTGTTTTTGATTCTGTGTTTGCTTTGACAACTTTTTGTTTGAGTTTATTTTCAAACACTGTCTGACCGATTTATGCAGATACACTCTATTTTTAACTTGAGCATTTGCTTGTTGCTATGGCTTAAATTTTGGAATTATCCTGCATTCATCTTCTCAGTTGTTCTTCTCTTTTTGTTCTTATAGCATTTCCCTTTCTCTCTCACCCTTATCATTGTGTGTCTCTCTCACTTCTCTCTCTCTCTCTCTGTAACAATAGTAAAATTACTGAAAGAAAATTTTGCTATTTGGATGAAAAAAATAATTTTACTCCAGAAACAACTTCTAGAATTTTTTAATGTTATTGTATTTAAAATTATTGACTCATAACATTGTTTTTAGAGAGATAATGGACTACATCTTGAAAGGACCAGTGTTTGTCATGGAGCTACTTGCAGATAATGCAATTACTGCCTGGAATAAATTCATTGGACCTAAAGAAGATAAGGATGTGGTTTCAAATGCTCCTCTTTCTTTAATTGCCAGATATGAAAAAAGTAAGTACGATTTGATTTGTGTTCTCAATAAAATCATACATAAGTTACATATAGATTATTATAATAACATTGTTTATCTCACATAAAATATTATTTTTACCATTATTTACACCACTTGTTTTCCTGAAAATTGTCATGTATTCAAAGTTCAAGTGTTAAGGTTCAGTTATTTATGTAAAATAAAAACAGTATCTTAGCCATTGTTCTTTCAATACAATATCAAATGTACTGGTTCTTTTTTCTCTAGAAACTTTCTATAAATGTTATTTGATATTTTTTCAAAATAAAAAAAAATATTGTGTATGGTTGGGGTAAGATTGGATTTTATTTGAGGTTGAAATTTCTGCCTTTCCTTTTCACCAGGAGACATGTTTTTTGGTTCATCTAGTGCTACAGAAGCTGCTAGACAGCTTGAATTCTTTTTTCCTACTTCAAACTCAGTACGTAAGAACACAGCTATAATAGAAGACTGTACATGCTGTGTGATTAAGCCACATGCTGTTGCTGAAGGTAAGACTTGAAAACCAACCTTTTCATCTTAATGATATCAGTTTTATATGTTTTTAGATTGATCTAATTAAATTAATTCCAAATTAAATCACATAGCAACATTTATCAAATTGTCATTATTTTTAATTTTCTGAAAATATATAAGTAAAAATGTACAAACTTTATATTTAATACATGTATATGTTATAATTTTTGTTAGTACACTAAACATTATTTTGGATTCTATCAAAAATTAAGTTGGTTGATGAAATATTAGGGCTTAATTAAATATATTTATAAATTTAGTGTTTAGTTACTTATATAGCCCCATCAAATAAGCATAAATAAGAGTTAAGATATTTAATTTCAAAATCCATTATTGCTGTATTTTTTTTTAGGCTTGACTGGAAACATTTTGAATGCCATTCTAGATGCAAGCTTTCAGATCACTGCTATACAAATGTTTTATCTTGAACGAACAAATGCAGAAGAATTCCTTGAAGTCTACAAGGGTGTTGTTCCTGAATACTCATCTATGGTCAGTGAGATGATTTCTGGCCCTTGCATTGCTATTGCAATACGTGCACAAGATGCTCCAAAAGCATTTCGAGATTTTTCTGGTCCTGCTGATCCTGTAAGTACAAAGAAAAGGCTTCTGAAGTTTTCTAAGGCTTTTCATAAATGAAAAACATAGATGAAAGCAAAAACAAAAAACTGGATAAAATATTAATCTGTTGAAATAGCTAATCCTTTACTATTTAAAAAAAAGTAAAGTTGGCGACCATAGTCAAGGGTGACCCAAAGGCTCCCTTTTCAATAGCTACTACACCAAGGTATAGGGGAAGGCGCTACTCCTTTCCCTGGATTGCTCCATTTTACCTTTGATACGTACCTTATAACGTTGAGTGTTAAGCAAGGAGGTATCAAGTACTGTTTTTAAAGTCTTTGGTATGACATGACGTGGGATTGAACCCAGGTCTCCCAGACCATTGGTGAACACTCATCAAAAGATATATTTGTCTGGCTAGTACTTTTAAATAATTTATGAAATAATTTTGTGGTGAAATGAAAATGGGGTATATATTAATTTTCTTCTGTAGTGTGCAAAAAAGTTTAAGTTTTAGAAATATTTTTTGGTGTTCGAGCACAACAAAAGAAAACATTAAATTGAATTGAAAAATGAGTGAAAGAATTTCTGGCAAAGCTTTTTGAAGTAGAAAATAATTTGCACTAGACATAAACAGAATAGATTACATTATTCCAGCATGACACCCTGGGACTTCTTATCTACCCAATGTTTTCTTGGTAAAACTCATTACAGAAGGTAGTGCTTTATTCTTAAAATCAAAAACTATTCCTCCTACTTTGTAATAACCAAGATAGGCAGGTGGTTTCCAATTTTCACTTGGTCATACTGAGATTTCAGTAAATTTGGTTGTGTTAGTGTAGTGGTGGAATTCAATGTCCTATCATGCAAAGGAGTAAGTACTACTACAGATTTGGTTGCATGCAAGAGGACAATTGCAAAGAGTTTTTATCAGATGGCAAAGATGGAAGTATAGGGTCATGTTTATGATGGAATATATAAGCAGATTTAGGATCTGACAAAGTTCCATGATCAGCATGTTCAGTAGGAGTTTTTGGTTCAATTTGTGGGCACACCTGATCAGCATGCCTCTGGATCATCCCATTATGTGTAGACATGGAACCTGAAACTAGGGTGTTAATTTTAAGTATTGTTCCAGAGACACTGACCATAATTCATCACCCATGACAATTAAGCTGGAGTTAACTTCCTTAGTTGTTTTAATTCCTAGATTTGCTCAGTATTATCAATATGGTAACGTTGAGCAAATCTAGGCCTAATTAAGTCTGATAAGCTGCATAATTTACAATTCATCTACAGTTCTGTAAATGACTCACCAGTAGCAGAGTGAGGAGTAACTGATACATAAACAGGAAATTATTTATTCTAGTTTTAATTGTCTAAATGTTTTAACAGCCTGCTCAGTGCAGCCATTGGATGATAAGTGATAGAGTACACTGGTTACATACATACCATTTGAAATTTGTAAATTGTAAAAAAAACTAAAAGCCATTGACACAAATAACGGAAAGGCTAAGAGTTGCCAAGACAGAAACTTTTTCAATGGTTACTGAAGGTACTCATTAGGATAGCTCCAATTCAATTGTTTTCATTAACCAAAAACATTTTGTTCCAAAATAGTCCTGTAGAATCAACATACTTAAATTCACAGAGCTGAAGGCCTTTTTCAGTGAAGCATAAGAGCAGTAGTAGGCATGTTATCATTTATTTGAAATTTATTGCAGCCTTTAACCTATATCTAAGTTCATCTTTGAACTCCATATATAATATCTAGCTAGTGCTTTCATCCTCCTAATACCAGGATGAGCCAGATAAAACTGATCAAGAACTTTGTATTGCTGATTTAAAAGGATGATTACCCAGAAACTGTTATGTTTTGACCTTCGACCCGGCCCAAAAAAATGCTATTCCAAGGTGATGCACCGGAAGGAAGTGACACATTCCAATGGCCAGTAATCGAAAGAGATCGTGTGGGCGGATTAAGGCTTATAATATGGGACAAGGTGAAGGTCCCACTGTGCCAATACAGACATGACAGTTATTTCTGCTTGATGACGATTAAACATTCGATTTCAAAAATCCTGTGGGCGATCGTGTGGGCGTTGAATTATTATTTAACTCGAGTTCGAGTCCAAGAAGAGTTGCCAGTAGGGTTCCAGACAGCTAGAGACCAGATGTGGTAGGGAAAGCCACACCCGACCGAGGGGGCCCTCGGAAACCCCGATGGAGTAGACCCCAGCATCAGGAGAACAAGAAAGACACAACGTGACGGTCATAACAGTGGGGTCAAGATATTACAGTTTATATTCGATCTCCAGCTCCCTCTCACATGCAACCCTTGAACAACCCTTTTGAACCCCTACAAATAAAGTGAGAGGTAAAATATTGTTAAAGAAGTCTTCCTGCGTCTTTGTCATTATTCATGCGTGCGTCGTTTATCACATCCTGCGTCTGTTGTTATCATTGTGTCGCTGTGACTTATTCTACATATATATGTGCATGTATGTAGATGTGAATCTGCATATGTGACTATATAACAAAACTCCAAAATACACAATCATGAACAGCCAATTCAGAGTTACATGTTAAATTCATCAAACAAATCTTGTCTGTTTGACCAGCCTTGTTTTACATAATCAATTCCTGAAGAATATAAGTGCAAATACAAGTGTTCCAATCTTATTGATGTGCAGTCCATCAATATTTTGTTTCCAATTACAGACAATCCAAATCTTGGCAAAGGAAGTTAACTCAAACAGTCAAGCATTGCTGTTTTTCAGTCTGCTCCAATAACTATAATTTATAAAAATGGGATGACAAAAGTATGATGCAGCATTGGTTCCCAGCTTCAGTCAAGAAGAGAATCAGTTTGTTTATGGTCCCTGATAGTATTAAATATGCAACCATATAGATTTGGATGAAATTTTTTTACACAATAGATAATAGCTTGTCCTTCCCTCTCAATCTGAATGTAGCTTCACTCACCTGCAAATAATGTCTGGCTTGTGTAAGCTATAAGACATTCAAAACCATTAGGCGTAATATGGTATAAGACTTTTGCTCCTTAAGGTAAGGCATCACATGATAATAGAAAAGGCTTATTGGTATCATAATATACAAGAAAATGAGAACATAGTGCTTTCTTGATAAAATTTACTTCAGCTGATCCCCATTTCCATGAAATATGCTTACCTAATAATTTATATAAAGGCCCTAAGTGAATTGCTAAATTTGGTAGGTGTCTGTGATTGTAATTTAACATTTCTAAAAATGACTTGGCTGGTATTTTCTGGCCTAAAATGGTTGATGCTATTTTTTGATGCTAAGAATATGCCATCCTTGTTTATTTTGAACTCTAACCCTGGATTCATAAAGTCACATTCCTGTTTTTTCAACTTCAGACTGCAGTTAGATAGCATATATAAGACCTCTTCTAGATTTCTCAAATGTTCTTCATCATGTCTTGCCTGTTACTAATATATAATCTACACAAACATATACAAATGATACATAGTTTAAATGTTTTTCCATTTTGCACTGAAGAATACCCCTTGCTGAATGAACCACAAACTGGAGATATGTAGGACAAAAAAATGCCCAATAAGTATTTACTGTTAACAGTTCTTGAGTCCTCATCCAAAAGCAACAATGGGGCCATTTATTTTGAGTAATTTACTGGCTGATAAATATCTTCATGCACTAATCTAACAAACTCAACTTTAATTCCATCTTTCAAGGCATATGGAACAGGTCTAGCTTTATAAACTTTTTCACAATCTACCTTGACATGAACTTTCATATCCCTTTATGTATTTATACTGTCACTGAAAACCTCAATCTTTAGAGGATTCAATTTTCATAGCATAAGCTGAGTGCTGAACAGTTTCTCCTAATTCACTAATTTCAACCCATCAGGAGTGATCATAAGATTTGTCTTTTTTACTTTCAAATATCACAGATAACTCTAACATTCGAAGAAGAATGACAGTTTTACTAACATTGATATAACATCTCAAATTATTGTATTTGAAATGTTTTAGTGAACCTTGCAATTAAGTGAGTACAGCTTCCATAATAGACACTCCACTATCTATTTCAATGGGGAAAGCAGCTCCATTAATGTATATATCAGAAATTATGGGCTCATGATTTCTCAATACAGACATCATGTCTACCTCTATCAGGAAGCAGTAACATAAATGGTTGGTCTTTGACAAGCATATGGGTATCATGGTTAAGTTTGGAATAACAGTTTGATATTGCCTTTTCGTAACTCATCTTTATTATGTTTTTTCAATAAAAACACACATTATTTTTTAATTCAAAAGTATTATTTGTTAGTCTCCATACTAGAAAGAGTCTTCCCTAGTTTATGATTGATGTTATCTAGCTATCTAGCCGATAATCACTGTTTTGAACTGTCACTGACTCTATAGCTGTTACAATTTCCAGTGCTTTCTTGAAGAGAAGTACTCTAATAAATGTTGTTGAATTTTTTTCTTTTCAACACTGCAATTAAAACAGTTTTAAAGCATATTATCAAAAATGTCACTATTGGCATGATATTCAGCCATATGACATAATACCAACATTTGCTACACTTGATGAACCATCGTTTTTGTTGAATTTAAATCTCTCAGAAGTTGGGTTAAGTGTGTGTTGCTGATAATTAGCCATTAACTAAATCTGGTCTGTATAGGTATGCTCACTTGGCTTGATTGGCTCATCATCTTTGATTTCATTAGGTGCAAAAAGAAAAGAAAAAATTTAAGCAGTCAACGTAATTAGATTATTCCTCTTCGTATTGAATTTGCTTAACTTACCAAAAGTGGCCAAATATGTTGGATAATGTCTAAAATTTTTGCTTTTATATCCTTTTAATTGACAGATATGTGTCACTTGGTGTTGACATAATTGAAATGTCCTTTTCAGTGATATCACTTATCACCATAACAATTTACATTTGATATAAATAGAATAGATTAGTATATCATTCCCATATATCTTAATGCTTTCTGGATAAAAATCATTAAGATAAGTAAGCCTTTATTCTTAATATACAAGGAGAAAAAAGGGAAGGAAACTGCAAGCAGTTGAAATCAAATTAGGAAGAGTAAATAAATTGATAAATGTAATGGGAAAAAACTGAAGAATAACAAATAAGAATTGAACTCTTGACATCTTCAAAGATATACCAGGATTTCAGAAAAAAGTTTGAGGTAACTGGAATTGAACCAACAACCCAAGAAAAGAAAACAACAAACATTTTTTCTCTTTATGTCAATTTAAATGACTTTCTGGTTATCAAGGACATGTGTTTATTTCCTTGGAAACAGAGTTACTGGAAAATATTCTGTAGGAATAAGTATTTTTTGTGAAAATTAAGATTAAAAAAGTTTTTAAAAAATAAGTGTTTCCCACTGATTCTTCCCTCCCTTGTTTCAGATGAACTTTTTTCTGCCAAGAGTTAATATTCATTATTATGTTTAAAAATTCTCTTATATAAACAAACCTGTTTATTCTACTCAAGTTCAAGTGATTTTTTGGTATTTCTTTTTTTTTTCTACATTTCATTTCCATACATGCACACACAGACCAAAACTGAATTGTTTTAATTACTAAATTTTCTCTTTCCATCTCATATTCTGTAAATGTATGTACAAGGTTTGAGAACACTATGAAAAATTTATTTCTTGCTCTCATATTTTTCAGGAGATTGCCCGTCATCTCCGACCTCGATCGTTACGTGCCTTGTATGGAAGGACTAAAATAAAAAATGCAGTTCACTGTACTGATCTTTCCCTAGATGGAGTACTAGAAGTAAGTTCAAAATTAACTGCAAAGTTGTCTTTATTAAAGATAAATCATAAATTTTCATTATTTCTGTATGATTATCTCTGTGAACTCAACTCTTTATTTCAATCAAACTTTATTAGATAGCACCAATGACTTCCTATTGTGAACTTTATTATAATTTTTAATATTAACAATTAATTTTAGTTTCTGTATAAAAGAAAAAACAGTATCATTTTATTTAAATCCCCATAAATTTGTTTTTAAATGTGTTTACCTCTCCATTTATTTTTTTTTTAATTTTACTTAACAGGTGGAATATTTCTTCAAGATTCTTGATCAATAACTTCTTTACAGTGATTTTTCAAAGCTCTTTTCAAAACCCATAATTTTGAGGAATGACAACAAAATTGTTTTTACTTTGGAATAAAATGTATTATTTCACCTTGAATGTTGTGCTTTTTATATTTTTTAATTTATAATGTTATAAATATTATTTTCAGTAAGTTCATCAACCTATGTTTAAATAAAAATATAAACTGAGATTTTCATGGGTTATGAACTTTTACATTTAAATTTTTTATCAGATAACATTTTTTTCCTTGGAAATCTCAAAGGCTTGAAATTGTTAAAACAAAAAAATCTATTGTGACTGAAACTAAACATTTAAAACTTTTCTTTTACTGAAAACTATGAAGGAAGAAAAAAACAAATTTTTTTACCAACTTCCAAACTTAGAAATATGGTAATTTTTGTATCCTCTCCAACAGTTGCGACAAATCACAAATTTTGTCTCCATGATAAAAGCCATTGCTTTTTTAAATTGTTGGTAACATATTTTTTGGTGAGTGAGGAAGAATTAGGTCATTGCTGTGGGATTTTTAACCTTTTTTCTTTATTTGCCACTTGGACTTTTGATGGTGGACTTATGATTCTGGATATTTTACTTCATTCTTTCCTTTTAGATTTGGAACCAGAATTTACTATACATATTTTTTTACCTTATTGTTGACACATCTATTAACAGACACACGAAAAAAGCACACAATGAGTATGTTCCCTTAAGTTTAAAGTATAACAGTTGGGTTTATTCTACATGTATATTGGCAGCATATATTTTTAACTGATGAATTTAAATTGACTTTTTGTTACATCATGCGATGGTATGATGTCACAAAAGGTCAATTTTTCAGTGGTGTAAAGCTGGTTTGAATTCAATTTTTCTTCTAGACTTTTTGCCAAACCAAAGATAGAGAAACTCATCTTCCCTACTGTTTACCTGCAATAAAAGTTCCTATAAGAAACTACTTCTCTTACTTCCAAGAATGGAAGTGTTCCTATTCCTTTATTTAAGGTAGTATTCTTTGTCTTTGATGAATTAAAGCTTAATTAAGTCCACATTGAACCAAGTTTGGATTTTGGCTTCCTTACTTCAGCATTAATCTATGATAGTTTTTAGACCAGATCACTTCGACATAGGCCTCCAGTTCCCACACAGCAATGAGTGGCACTACTGGTTCTGGTCATTCAATAATTTTTCTTGCAATCTTCTACAATAATATGAGAATATAAATCTTTAATTATCAATGATGCCCAAATTATGAAAATGATATTGATGTACCCTAAAGAGGATACATGTGAAGTCTAAAAACAATATTTGCCAGGCATGTGTTAGCCACTAGTTGCCAGGAACCAGGTAAGTGCCTTGACTAGTATTTACAGGTTCTTAAACTTTTCACAAAGGTCTGTGACATTAAGGCCATATCGGCTACTGAGGCTTGCGAAATTACTTTAGGGATGCTCCCCCCCAAGCTTGTCTTCTACTATTGGATTATGTCTTTTAGAAAATAACACTTCAGGTCTACAATTGGCCTTGAGACATGTCTGTATACTCGAGAAATGCACTGTTTTGTACATAGTCCCTCTCACACTATCTATTAATGCTGACTTTTTTGAATCCTCCAAAACAGTTTTCGAATTCGGATCTACCTGGTGGAATTATTCTGTTGGTTCATCTGTGCCCCCATATTGTTTCTTCTATGGGTTTAAGTATCATCCACACTTAGTGTCCTGCCAAAGACACCATTTGCAATAATGGTAAAAAGAAGTACACTACTAAAGTGTGTAGATCCAAAAAATTCATAAATGTAACACCCATGAAATAACAAATCCAAACTCGGTACATCATTGATTTCATTAAGCATCAATTTAACAAAGAGAACAATATTACCCTAAATAAAGAAATGGGAACAGTTTATTTCTATGCAGTAGGGTAAGTAGTCTCTAATAGTAACTTTTGATTACAGTCACCTCTCACTTAAGATTCATTTAGTGTAATCTTGAAGATAAGTGGGATGGAGTGCATAATGACTAATGTTTCAAAGTAAGCGAGTTTGAACTCCAGTCACTTTCAAATTAATATATTTAGGAAAGGTATGAAACCACCATATCCTCCCAAATTTGGGTTAAATGACACCAATATCGCTCTTCTTCTACAATGTTTGCTTTGGCATTAAATAACCTTCAAAGGTTGATATGCCAAGAAAACAAAGAAACCAATTGGTGGGAAACAAAGATTTGTCACAATTTTTCTTTAGGCCTTTAGTGGAATTTTGAATCAGAAGTGAAATCTCTGTGGCTGACTCTTCTTATTTCTCTAAAATACTTGATTTCTACTCTGTGAATTTAAAACCTCATGGCAAGGTTTATCCAAATACCAAACTAGAAGTTTTGCTAGACTTATGCATGGATGTGATTTTGGAATATGAGTTTCTAAAGCACCATGAATCTTTGAAATTCCTTGTTGGCATACTTAAGTTTACTTTTAGGTTATAAGATTTTGTTGTAGTTAATATTAACCCCCCACCTTACTGTTTGCTAACATAACTGCTGATTGTAAACCCATTGTTATTGAATCCAGCAGATATACAAAATTACAGGAAAAAAAATTTTTATGGATAAATACATTACAGATGAAAACTTTATCAAAAAGGAAATAGAATGTTAGAGGAGGACCAAATAAATCTCCCAGGAGGGTCCAAATATTGGTGATCACTTCAAACCACTTCTAAAAGTGGATAGTCATTGACTCCTGGCTGACCATAAACAAATACATACAGCTTGATGCTTACTCTCTCTCAAGAAGGGAAGACATGGTAAATGAAATTATAAAATACAAAATATTTCATACTTTGAACTTTTGCTGTGCTTCTCACCAGGTTGCAATAAAAGAAAATTTCTACATGGCTTTCGAAGCTGGTGATAAATTGTACAAGTTTAATAGAATTCTTTCAGGTGTTACTAGTGAAGTAGCAAGTTTTCATCATATGATTGACACAGTCATAAAAAAGGAACATCTCAAGGCGTCTTATGCAAGCAGAGCACAATGATAATCATAGTCGATTCTTAGAAGTAACTAAGAAATTCAATCTGGTCTTGAATCAAGATAATGTTCCTATAAACTATATTCAAATACTTGGATCCTCTTTACATGATGGCGAGATTCACCTTGATCCAGATCGACTGGTGAAACTTCCCCTGCCCGAAATTACTGCCTCTCTTCATGGGAATGCTAGCCCATTACTCAAGGTAGATTCTTTGGTTTTCAGATAAATGATATGCTGTTGCACATACTGTTAGATTTCTTCTGTCTCTGGCTGCTTTATAGGCATTTAAAACTGAAGAAAGGACCCATACTATTGAACCAACTGGTTCCTTTATTGTTGAAACTGATGCTTCTAAATATACTATAGCAGCTATTTTAACTCATAATGACTTTTCTTGCACTCTCATACATAGTGAATAGAAGCATTCATCAATCTAAAAAGAATCATTTAGGCCTAAAGAAAGTGATGCCATTGAATCATTTGCTGATACTTTCAGCTCATAATGGACCAGCACAGCATTGCCTTCATGTTTAATTTAAGTCTTCTAGCAAAATAGAATAAGAAAATTGCCCACTAGCATGTTTAGCTTTCATGCTATAATTATGATATTATATATATAGGCTGATGCCTGGTCATGGATATGTAACTCCAGTTGCAGTTATAAGAAACTGAAGGTCTACATGATAATGTATGCCACTTAGGGGATTCATTTCATACAATGCTCTAACCTACTCTTCCTCATGAAAAATGTTAAGAAGATTACGTCCACATGTCCCACTTGTTCTGAAATAAAACCTCACTTTTTGTGGCCTAATCACAGGAAAACATGTCAAAACTACACAACATTTGAAAGGTTCAACTTGGATTTCAAGAGATTTTTAACATCCCAAATATATGCTAACTATAACTGATGAATTTTGCAGGTCTTGGTCTTTCTACTAACAGTTGTAAAATGCTCAACCCAACTGTTCATTTTATTTGAAGTAATAGCTTATGTATACTTGGAAAGAGATAATTCTTTCATGTCTGAAAAATTGAAAGTTTTCTTGTTAAAAAAATGAGCAACAATTAGTCCCACATATTATCTGTGACAAGTGGAGCATTATAATAGCATAATTTGGAAATCTATGCCTTTCTTATTACATCAAAATGAACTGTTCCGATTCCTTTAAGATGATATTCTTTTTTTTCTTTGTTGAATCAATGTTTAATAAAGTCCATGTCTAACTGAATTTGGATTTTGGCTTCCTTTCTTCATTACCTGTAGCTGGTGGAGAACAGATGGACACATGCTTTTTTCCAAGGGCATTAGCACAAAGTGAAATGAAAAGGATGTGACTTGATATATGGAAATAAAGCAAAAAGAGCACCCACCCCATACATATTTTGACAATTGCTGTTCTTTTTTTGTTAATAACCTGATATTTTATAACTTTACATTTAAGCACTTTTGTAAAAAGTTTGGGTATTTCCTATATTTTCAAGATTTGAATGACTTTTGGCTTGTTTCTATCATAAGTTATCTGCAATACAATTACAACTGCATTGCTAATCCACTTTTTTTCCTTGTTCATATGGCTGGGGCTGTAGAATACACCAACTGCATCTCTGCAGAAGGGCAAGACCCCCCCAACCCCAACAAGTGTCCTGAATATGACATTTAACAATCTGATGGTGAGGCTTCAGTAATGCTGGAGCTTTGGGGAATGCAAGTACCCATTCATTGCTATAGCTCCTAGGTCCACTCTAGCCTGGAGTGGTGGCATCTGGAAGGGTCCTAACTATGGGTCAAATAGAACTGTTTGACATTTAAACTGAGTGCAAACAAATTTATTATTGCAGAAAAAGACCAAACTGAAGTTAGAAGTGTTGTAGTAAGATCTACAGATGGTAACTGTAAGAAAAATTTGCCAATCTAACATTTAAATAATGGGTTTATACTGTGGCTCAAAAATAAAAAGGAAACATAGTTTTCCTCACCACTCAAGTCAGATAAAATTAACAATGAATATCAAAACAAAAATGTTAATTTCAGTAAGCTCAGGGCTTAGAGAGATATGAGAAGAATCTCTAAATATTGATACTGGGTAATATTGTTTGTTCGGAAGAAAAACTTGGACAGAAAATTCTGGCCACTGAAATCTACTTTTTTTGGAATGCCTGTACAGGAGCGTGAGAGATTTGAATGATATTTCTTAGGAATATCACAGTAGATTTATTGACTTTTTTAGTGGGCAGACTATGAATAGAAATGGTGCTAATGTATCTCTTTGCAAGACTCCTGTGTTAATGTCAAGAAAATCTGTGTCACCGTTGGGTGAACGAACTATTGCTTTTGTATTTTTGTAGAGTGTCATTATGATAGTAACAGTTTATTACATACCGGCATAATGAAGAGATGAATGATGATTAAGCATGGAGCAAGAATAAACATAACACATCTTTTTTTATAAAAATGTAGCTCTTGATTTCTCGAAAAGGGTCTTAGATGGCATATGTGTGAGAGGAACAGAAAGACGGAGGGAGACGAAGACAAACTGTCATATTGACCCATAACTTCTTCTCTTGACCATACCACGCAGTGTTATCCTCAGGGCCTTACAACTTTGCCTTTTCTGCTTCCCGGCAATTGTCCAACCGGGCGCCTGGTGACTAGTCTCCGTGACAGACCCTATCTAGACCCAAGACTCCAGATTGAATACTGACCTCAGCAAGACTCCCCGTATCTGCTGTGGGCTGTGTATAATTCACAACACCCATGTAATCCGGTTGACTCTCACGTGACGTGCTTCCACTTATTTACATAGGTGCGTCCTGCAATCATATTGTTTATACAACTGGGACATCCGGCTTGGTCAAAGGTCAATATGCAACACTTAAAGTATTTCCTCCATCTTTCCCCTGAGAATGGAATCAAATGCTTTGGAGAATTCTAAAAACGATACTTTTGCTTCGAGATTTTTTGCATATACTCCTTCAATGAATATTCGGATTCTAAGAAGTTGTAGATTGATTTCTCTAAAAATCGTTCTGATTTTTCCTTAGCATTTCTTGTCAGATATGATTGAGAAGCGCAACATTATAAACCTTAGCATCTGTTGTTGTTAGTGATTCAGAGGTCACTGTTCTTTATAAAGGGGAAGCTGCAGCTTTTTATCCATTCCTCTATTGTGTTTTTTTTTTCAACACTGTGTTGCATGAATAACAAAACTAACATCTTTCGTTTACCATACTCCCCCCGTCATAAATCGCTGCCGATGGTTTACTACAAAGGTATTATGACCTTTTCACAGGGGCGAGAATGAAGGTTAAGCCAAAGAAAAGTCGAGACCTATCGTTTGTCGGAGGATCTGTCAGGGAGATCCATTTCAAAATTGGGGGTGATAAGATCCCAACAGTCAGGGAGAAGCCGGTAAAGAGTCCTAGACGTCTTTATTCAATCCTACTGACTGATCGTCATAGGGGTCCAGAGGTCCAGAAAGTAGCCTTGAAGGGGCTTAAATCAATTGATAAAACTTGTCTATCCGGAAAGATGAATGCTTGGTGATACCAATATGGTCTGCTACCCCGTCTTTTGTGGCCCTTACAGATGTAAGGTATATCATTCCTTCTGTTATATTGTCATCTACAGCATCACAACGACAATAATAAAGACGCACGCAGGAATAACAGACGCAGGAAGACTTCTTTATAAATATATTGTACCTCTCACTTTATTGTAAGGGTTCGAAAAGGTTACTCAAGGTTTTCGTGTGAGAGGGAGTTGGAGACCGAACAGAAACTGTAATATTTTGACCCCCACTTTTATGGCCGTCAACGTTGTGTCTTTCTTGTTCTCCTGATGCTCCACTGGAGGCCCAGGGCCCACTCTGCTGAGTAATGGCTTTCCTTACTGCATCTTATCAGCATCTTCTCTGGACCCCAATTCATCAGGGCCCCAAGCCCCTTCGGCCTGGTGTGGCTTTCCCTACCACATCTCGTCTACAACTCTACTGCCTGCAACTCAACTGGCTCGTCGAACTCAACTGAGTTATAAATTATACGCCCACTCGATCTTTGAAATCGAATGTTTAATCGTCATCAAACGGAAATAACTATCATGTAGTTCATAGGTCACTCTTTTCCGTTGCATCACTTTTTTTACGGCACAGTGAGAATTTTTACCTTGTCTCATATTGTGAGCCAAGCTGTATTTTACACTTCTTCGCTCTACTTATGATCTCTTACCAAATGCGACCAACCTAAAATTATGGGGATATACTAATTCAGACCTGTGCTTGTCGTGTAAAAGTGATGGGGGTACTTTGTGCCACATACTATCTGCACGCCCACAATCACTTCAGATGTACACATGGCGACTTAACAAGGTGTTAGAGGTGATAATAGAGTTATTAAGAGCACAATGTGAGACAGCAAACCAGCAATCTATAACAGCCATAATTCAGTTTCTCAAGGAAGGTGAATGTCCTGTGAGGAAACAAAAAAATCCTAATATGAAGCTACTGAATGGAGCTAGTGACTGGAAAGTTTCAGTGGATCTCAACAATTTCCAGTTCCCATGATGCAAACAGAAAAGCGGCCTGACATTGTAGCATGGTCCGATTCAAAGAAGAGTTTCCTCCTCATAGAATTGACTGTCCCCTGGGAAGAAAACTGGGAGGAAGCACGCGAGCGGAAGAAAAACCGCTACGAGACACTGCGTGCCGACTGCGTAGAAAAGGGTTGGATATGCCATGTGATTCCTATTGAGATCGGTTGTCGTGGTTTTATAGGACACTCAATCATTTCGTTTCTTTCAAAAATTGGAATCACTGGCTGCAGTTTGAAAGTTGCCTCAAATCGTCTTCAGACCGCGGTGCAGTATGCATCAAGTTGGATTTGGTCGAAAGCGAGAAGTTTTCAGCATGAAGGAAATACACGCGGAACCACCATTCCTGTGTGATTACGTAAGAAACGGTTACTGTAAACGTGTAATAAAATTAACAGCCGAAAGTAAACGCGTTGTTTTTTATTATTATTTTTTTGTTTTTAAATCACAGACTGCACACTAAAAATGAAGATTAACGTCCAATGTAGTCTCTGCTCTTAATTGATCTGGCGTATATATATATATATATATAATTCTCTTAATACCCTGTCCGGTGGCAAAAGCTGCATGGTAGCGCCAGAAGTCGCAGTACCGCCTTGAGCTACCGAAATTCTGTAATCACCCCTGGTTGGCAGCTGATGAGGACAGGATATCGCACGTGCTTTCACACGTTGTATGATGAAAAAAAAATTTCTAATCAACACATCTCTTTTAATGAAACATATTTTCTCTTATTTTACATTTTATTTTTGTGTGTAATTATAAATTACTGCAATTGGCAGAAACGTCTTAATTACCTTGCTGTATTTTACTTTTTTCATGTATAAATAAATCAAAAGCTAAAAAAAATACATTTAGTGTCAAGTATAAAGTTTTGCAAATTAAAACTATTAAACATCTAGATAAAAACAAATGAATATAATCATGATGTTGTTGGTTATTAAAGATCTTATAAATATCTTATTGGTTCAAGGAAATTCTTCATCATTTTTATAACTTTCATAAAGTACTTTTCACAAAAACCTTTTTAAAATTACAAATTATCTATACAACATTTCTTAAAATAAATATTAATCAATTTTTCTCAAACTAGACATTTTATATTATATTTACGTTGTGTATTTAATAAGTTTCCAGACTTTTTTGTACAGGTATTTAAAATTGTCGTAGACTTGAAAATTCAGTATGTTATTCCTATACATCTTATGAGATGACAGACCAATTTTTATGATTTCAGCTTCAAATGAACAGCTACAGCAGTAATTAGAATACACCCTACTAAAGCCTGATTGTCACAGCTGGTGATTTTCAAAAATGCAATCTGTACGTGAGGACATTTTAGAAGAACGATATGCAATAAATTCTGTTTTAAACTTGGAAAAAATGCAATAGAAACGTATGGAATGCTTCAGACTGCTTTTCCACCATCTTGCATGAATCGAGCATCAGTTTTTGAGTGGCATAAGAAATTAAAGGAAGTCAGGGAATCTGTGAGGGATGATGAGAGGTATGGGAGGACTAGGGATGTCAGAACACTTGAGTTGATTGGCCAAAGGGTTAGGGTTAGGGTTACTATGTTGAGGTTTTAAGTGAGTTCAGGTAGAGATTCTGTCGGAAGAGGCCAGCACTCTTGAAAACGGATCCGTGGCATTTCCACCAAGACAATGCACCTGTCCACAACTCCATCCTTGTCACAGACTATTTGACCAAGATGGGCATCAAGACAGTTCCTCACCCTTCCTATAGTCGAGACCTTGCTCCCTGTGACTTTTGGCTTTTCCATAAGCTCAGAGGTTGTTATTATGAGACAATTGAGGAGATGAAAAAGGCTGTGACAAAGGTCATTGACATGCTCACACAAGAGGACTTCTATGGGGCCTTCTAGAGGTTATTGGAAGGGTACAGCAGGTGCATTGCAGCCGGAGAAGATTACCTCGAAGGGGACAAGAGTTTCATGTGTGTACTATCATTAAAAGCGCCCATACGAAAAAAGTCTGGAAACTTATTTAACGATCCTCGTATATTTATATTACATTTTATATTATCTTATATCTAATATAAGATATCATTGAGTTCTCTGCTTATATAAAGTTAATTGTTTGCATTAAAGATCATTGTTTTAAAATCATTTTGCTCTCTAGCCTATTTTTGAAAACTTTGTAATAATTGGCTTTCTTCTTCATATGTGGAGATGACAAAACCTCTGCAGAAAGGAATAGAAAATGAAGAGCATCTGAGAGTGTCCACTAAACACAAAAAAAGAAGATACATTAAGGATACAAGAATAAGAATATTAAGAGCCCCTGGAACACTTAAACATGTTTCACCTTGAAGATCATGTAATGCAGTAAGGATGAAAGCATCAAGAGCCTCAGAAACTCCTGAACAAACGAGTACCTGGCAAAGTTTAGAGGCAGCAACACATGCCAGAGATCAACATGTATCTTTCACTAACTTCAATAAAGCTGCATTCCAGCTTCAATACTGATTATGCATGGCACAATAATGTGCATTTATATATATATATATATATATGGATGCATGTGTGTGGGTCTGCGTGTTTTTGTAGATGGTTGTCAAAATCAAAAGGATCTTTATCTTCAGCATCTTTGGATGGCGTTTGATTATCTGGAAGATCTTTGTTTGTCTAGGTGGTCTTCGCGCTAAAATGGACAAAGAGCTATGCCTGCGTGAACCTTCAGGAATATCCGAGCCCGAAAGTAGGGGTGGAAAAGGACGAAAGCATGTTGGGAAGTCGGAGACTGGCAATCCAGAGGATCAGCAGTCAGGAGAAAGAACCCGGGCAAAGTAGGGTCTGGAGGAGTCAGAAGGCAGCACAAAGTTAGTGAAGACAATGTGGCCAAGCTATTGGACATTATTTATGGAGTCACCTTTTACGTGCCTTGTGATTGGCTGAAAAATAACCAATCACATGCCCCTATCAGCACATCTGCTTTACCCCCACACGTGTGCGCGTTCTTCAAACTTTTTCCCTTTTGACACCGATGTAACACGGAATCTTGACTGCTGACAAAATAGGCCACTAGTTAGCAACTCTATGTGGTGCATTACATACGAGGATGGTCATCACAAGAGTGACTCTACGCACGTGGAGACCCCAAATTCTCCTTCTTCAAGCCTTTGAATTTGTACAGACCAGCCACCAAACCTACATTAAACTGAAAGAACTGTTACCAAGACAAATATTAAGTCTGCAAAAAAACACCTCTTTTTGCAATTCTTCTTCTTTTCTTTATGTTTCACTAAATATAAACCCTTTTCTTTCAACCAAATTGTTGTCTTGTTCCTTTTCTCTCGTCTCGTCTTTTTCCTTAAACTGTAGATATTGATTTCGTACTATTCTTTACGGGTAAAATCCCAACAAAGCAGAGACTGAACGTCAAGCAGTAAAAGCGATGACCAGTGTGAGTCAGCATTTTTTGGTAGCTGTTTAGGATTTTCTCAAAGTTCTCGCGATAGCCACATATACACACACTCAGAGTGTCAAAGATGTCACAGACATTTCTTACGGTATCAAATCCGTTGTTTGTCTTTTCTTTCCTTCCTCATTCTGTTTGTTTTTTTATTGTTTTTTTTTCGACTTGTGAAATGTTCACTCGACTGAGTGTAAGATTTAACAACGAAGTCCTCTCTAGACAATCGACCACTAGACGATCGACCATAAAAGATGATAGAAAGGCCGTCCCGGCCTGTGGGTATTACCCCATATGCAAATTTTCCAAAGTTGTCCCTTGGATAAATAAATATCCTATACAAATTTATCTAAAGGAATATATTACAGCAAAGGAAAGATTCCAAAACCAGTACTCCTCTATGTCACGAATAGAACCTCTCAAGAATCAAAACGATTGCTTTTCTATGACTTCATTTAGAGCAATACTTTCAGGATGGAAATCAACTTTCAAAATTTGAGGGTTACATATACCTCAAGGTTGATTGCCTTCAACCGTAACCTAATAAGTCACACAAATTTCAGGTGCAAGCAAACTCTTGGTTGGTTGGTTGGTTGGTTGTTTGGGTTTTATGGCATATCAACCTTTGTAGGTTATTAACGCCGAATTCTATCTATATGTATAAACATTTAACCAATGAATACTTTGAAGGTAAAATTTTCTATAAGCAGGATTTCACTTGTTTGCACATGATTAATCAGTTTTAATTCGTCATATTTTTTCGTACAACCCTGTTTCTCGCAAGAAGGACAGAACATCATCTATTTTGATGTTTTCGAACAATTCGGTTAAACTAGTCACTTTGAAAAATCGCTTTCTGATGACAGCGAAAGCTTTGCATTCTATAAGAATGTGTTTAACCGTGCAAGTTTTCTGACACGTCAAACACTGTGGTTGTGGTTCCTGGTTCAGTATGAAAGCATGAGTAAGCCTTGTATAACCAATGCGCAGTCGGGATATAACGACTTGTTCTCTTCTTGATGCTCTAAAAGCTGGTCTCCATTCTCCCAAGGTGGGCTGAATTCGGAAGAGTTTATTATTGATGTTCATGTCCTATCATTGCCATTTTTTGTGAAGGAATTTACTGATTATTGGTTTCAAATCAGTATATGGAATGGAGATAGGTTTAGGGCTTAGATCTAAGGCCGATTTGGCTGCCGAGTCTGCTCTTTCGTTTCCTCTCACTCCGATGTGGCTTGGAATCCAACACAAAATTATTTTTTTCTGACTAGACATTGAGTCTAGTCTGCTGAACAATTTAACAATTAATGGGTTCTCCAGCTTTTTATTTTCCAGTGATGTCAATACATAGAGCGAGTCAGAGAATATGATAAATTTGTTATGTTTGTCCCTAGAAAGCAAGGTCAATAGCACATACTTCTGTAGTGATAACGGAGCTTTCCATTGGAAGAGCTTTTTGTGAATTATTTTATTTAGGACAGCTGCACACTCTTGAAGAAATATTTGACCATTTGAAATGAATATACTGACCCTTATAGAGTTTTTACATGAACACGATATCTATATAAAGGAATTCAAATCAGCTATGGAGAGATCTGGATCTGAAGATTAAAGTATTGTGATTAGAGCAGACAAAATTGGTAAGCACTATAGTGTTCAGTGCACTATGTATTAAAGTAGCAGTTCAAAAAGTTGGTCAATGATGTGAGAAAAACTTCTTCGGAGAACTTTTGAAATAGTGGCAGAAACTCATTGAGCTTGTGATACATGACAGTATCAATTCTCTTTTGGCAGAGAACAGATGGATACAATTTTTTTTCCTTTTGGCAAACTGACTCAAATACTGGGACAAAAAAATTATCAGCTCAAGACTTCTTTGCATACCGAATAGATTTCCTTATCAGTGAAAGACTGCTAGATTTTAATGAAAATCAGTGCTTTTTTGACATAGAAAAAAGTCATCTATGAACCATGTGGTTATCTAAATCCCATTTGTTCTTGCATGATTGACAAGGGATGTATTTAAAAGATTTCAAAAAATTTGGCAAAGAAACACAAGTGGATAGAAACGGTTACCCAAGTTACAGAAGAAGAATTCATGAAAATTCTCTCGGAGTAAAATGAGCGAACTATACTCATAGATAACAAATGGATTATTTCTAACAGTTTCCTTTTTGAAAATCATTCATTCAACTCATCAATGTGGAATTTTATGACAGTGTTATGTCCATAGTGTATGTGTCCAAGTGCATCAATTAGGAGAGTGACCAAGCTGTGATTACTATTGAAAATCAGAATGAGTAGAAAGATTCCAACAATGAAGCTGCCTAGAGTATTTTTTCATTTGACATTCACATCAAATAGCTCAACATTTTTGGGATCACCTGGAAAATGGACAGAGAGTGCACTTTGCTGATTGACTGAAACTCCAATGTCTGCAGTGAACATTAGTTTACGAAAGTTTATCTCCAAATGCGTTATCATCAGCAGCAGACTGGGAGGTAAGGGCCGACTTAGGGAAAAGGTTAAAATTCCCGGTCCATATCGTTCAAACAGCGTTACGGCCAGATATAGTTATATTCTCAAACAGAACAAGGAAAATAATAATGTGGGAATTAACTGTACCTTGGGAGGAAAATGCAGAGGAAGCCCATGAACGAAAGAAATTAAAATACGACGAGTTAGTGGAGTTGTGCAAAAACAATGGATGGAAGGCAAAATGCACGCCAATAGAAGTTGGATCTAGGGGTTTCGTTGCAAGGTCGTTATGTAAAGCCTTATCGGATATTGGATTGACTGGATCAAAAAAGAGGAAAGTGAACAATAAAATAATAAAGACGGCGGAAAGGTCGGCCAATTGGCTCTGGTTAAAAAGAAATAGTTCTTGGATGACCAAAGAACAGCCAATATAAGAGTTGTTTAGTTAGTTTCATTAGTTTCAAGTTTTTTTGGGTTTTTTTTGTTTTAGTTTGTACATATACTAATTGATGTGCATATGGGATATATAATTCGTAGATGAGCAGAATCTATTATTTCTGGTTTTATTGTGAGGGTGGTCTGTATTAATATATTTATTTATTTTTCCCTCCACCTATAAAACATAATTTCGATAGGTTCCGACCATGAACGCAAAGCATATTTTAAGAGGACTTCCGTTTAATCTTATTTCATTTTATACATGTATGTATACGTGTATGCAGGTGTGTGTGTGTTTATATATATACAGGTGTGTGTGTGCGTGTGTGCGTTTGTGTGTATGTGTATATGTATATATATTTTGATTATATTCCTCTCTTCCAGTTTAATCGTTCGGAAGGAAGGTCTATTTTCTTTCTTACTTTTTAAATTCCTTAATTTGATTTAATTTAATTTAATTTAATTTTTTTTTTCATTTTTATTTATTTATTTATTTATTTATTTATTTTTTAAACATTATTCTAAGGAATTTGATAGTTCGCCGCTCATTAAAAAAAAAAAAAATTTTTTTAGTGTATATAACGCAGGGCTTTCTTTACCAATTTTTAAATTATATTATAGAAGAGATTCAAAAACATTCTGCCGTTATCGCTGACATTAGGACAGAGAGAGTCTTTAAAATCAATTTGGGTTTACAGTAGAGTAAGCGTGTCTTTACATTTAAAACGCATAGTTTAAGCATTATTTTACAGACAAAATACAGCATAACATTTTGTAAAAATTCAGCATTTTAAATTAATAGGACTTAAAGACATACTGCCCCCCCAGCCCCCCCCCCCCGAGAAAAGAAACGAAAAAAAAAAATGAAATTAACTTCCCCCCCCCACCCGAATAGAACAGACCGTCCCTAAAATTCAGTAGAAAGTAAACATTAAATGAAGAAGAAACATTTGAACACACGAGCCAACAGAGGAAGAAATGTATCAATATTGGTCAGTATGTCTTTAAGTCCTATTAATTTAAAATGCTGAATTTTTACAAAATGCTATGCTGTATTTTGTTTGTAAAATAATGCTTAAACTATGCGTTTTAAATGTAAAGACACGCTTACTCTACTGAAAACCCAAATTGATTTTAAAGACTCTCTCTGTCCTAATGTCAGCGAAAACGGCAGAATGTTTTTGAATCTCTTCTATAATATAATTTAAAAATTGGTAAAGAAAGCCCTGACAGTAGTTTAGAAGAAAAAGTAAAAGCCTAAAACGCCAGGGAAAAAAAAAACCAAAAAACAAACTAAAAAGCCAAGGAAAATGTCCCAATACCGCAAAAAAAAAGAAGAAAATTCAGTACCAGTGAAAGTCATTCGAAAGTACCTTGATCTTGGACTTAACTAAGTTAAAACTTATAAAAAAAAAATAAAAAAAACTTCAATCATATTTACCCCCCCTTTTTATTTTTATTAATTTCTCTCTCTCTCTTTTTTTTTTTTTTTTTATATACGTACACATGGAAAGCAGTTTGATGTACGTAAAGGCATTTGAATAAACCCATGGGCGACCAAACTCAATACCTAAACGGGTCCTGGACGTGAGTTTGACGACTTTACGCTCGGGATCGTTAGTTCGATCGGGGAACTACTGCTGCTCCTCTATAAGAGTGGCTTCTATAGAAGAGAATAAAACAGCCATCGAAAGATAACCATGACCCACACTCAAACCACATACACAAACCGCATCGCTCTTCGCGCGGGTAAAAAAGGGGCGCGTCCTGCTGAGGTTGGAGCCCTGGCCTCAGTGTTCGAAAAATCAGCTACAGAGCTAAAACAATCAGAACTACTAAAATGCAAGCAAACACTACAAATAGCCACATTTAACGTAAGAACCTTAAATAGAATAGGACAACTACAAGAGCTAATCGCATCGGCCGAAGAACATAAGATTGACATAATATGCATACAAGAACACAGATACACGCACACCGAAGATATCAAATATCACGAAACTGGCAATGGGTGGTCGCTCGTCACCGTATCCGCATGGAAAAACTCTGTCAACGCTGCAGTAGGAGGGGTAGGATTACTTATAGGACCAAGAGCATTAAAAACGATAAATAGCGTTGAGAAAATACAACCTAGAATGATGGCAGCTACTTTTAACGGCAACCCCAGAGCAACAATCATCTCATGCTACAGTCCCACCAATGTTAGTGAAGAAACTGAACTAGTCACCTTCTACGATGAGTTATCCTCATTAGTGCGTAGCATCCCGAAACACAACATGTTAGTCATTGGCGGAGACATGAATGCCCAAATCGGGAAAAACGGAAACAACAAATACAGCCTTCACAACACATCAAATAGGAATGGGCAACATCTAACAGATTTCATGATAGAAAATAGATTAGCATGCCTCAATACAAACTACCAAAAAAGGGAGGGCAAACTATGGACATACACGTACGCAAACAACACTAAAGCTCAGATAGACTACGTCCTTATAAACAAGAAATGGAAAAATAGTGCACTGAATTGCGAGGCATACTCCTCTTTTGAGGGTGTGTCCACCGATCACCGAATAGTCACGGCGAAAATACGGTTAAGCCTACGAAAAAACGCCAAACGAACAGCGACCACCAAACACTATGACTGGGCCCTATTGAACAACAGAGATATAAGAGATAAATACGTATTAGAATTAAGAAACAGATTCGAAACACTACAAGAAAAGACGAAAAAAAGTACACCAAACGACGAATATGAAAATTTCGTCAATGCACACCTCGAGGCACACCTCGAGCAGCGAAATACATTCCAACAAAACTCAAAACTAAATATAGAGTCCCTTGGGAAACATTAGCGGTGAGAGAAAAACGTGCACTAGTGAAAACAGCCTCCAAAAACTATTGAAAAAAACCAATAAACACAAATGCCTTAAAACTAAAAACGGCACAATATCAATTAGCAGGCGTATATATAAAGGAACAGACAGAATACATTCAAAATCAGATAGATAAGATTAGAGACTCGGTGGAAGATAGACAATCTAGGATAGCCTGGCAAACAATAAACGAAGTGAGTAGAAGAAAGAACACAGCCAAAGCAAAACTGAAAGCAGCAAACCAACAAGAAAGAGTAAAACTGTGGAAACAGCACTTCGAAAACTTACTAGGAAACCCACCGAAAATAACACATGAACCAATCACCAGAATAATTAGCAAACAATTAGACATTAAACTGGGACCGTTCACACAAGAAGAACTCGACTCGGTTCTCAGAAAAATTAAAAATAGGAAAGCTGCAGGGCTGGACGAAATTCCCCCGGAATTATGGAAGACCAGACAATTCGATGACATACTGCTCCGACACTGCAACGCAGTATACAATCAAAATCCGATAGATAGATGGATGAAAGGATGCATACTCCCCTTCCCTAAAAGGGGGGACCTCGGATTAGCCAAAAACTACCGAGGCATAACACTTACATCCATAGCAGCCAAAATCTACAATGCCCTACTACGAAACCGCATAGAACCCGAAATCGACAACATACTTAGAAAAAACCAAAATGGCGACCTCACAAATATTAACCATCCGTAGAATCCTTGAAGGTGTATGGGCAAAAAACCTACAAGCGACATTAATTTTTGTTGACTTTACCAAGGCTTTCGATTCCATTCACAGAGGAAAGATGGAACAAATCCTACTAGCGTACGGCATACCTAAAGAAACCGTAGCGGCAATAACGATTCTCTATAGAAACACTAAAGTAAAAGTACGATCACCAGATGGAGACACAGAATACTTCGACATTGTAGCAGGAGTACTACAAGGGGACACGCTGGCCCCGTACCTCTTTATCATTTGTCTAGACTACGTACTTAGAACATCGATTGACAAAATCAAAGAGAATGGCTTCGAACTGACGAAGAAAAGAAGCAGAAGGTACCCCGCAACAACAATTACCGACGCCGACTCCTCCGATGACATAGCGATACTGGCAAATACACCTGACCAAGCCGAAACACTACTGCATAGTTTGGAACGAGCAGCAGCAAACATAGGCCTCTATGTTAATGCACACAAAACGGAATATATGTGCTATAACCAAACGGGGGATATCTCCACTCTAGAAGGAACCCCTCTTAAACTAGTAGACAAATTCACTTACCTAGGAAGCAGCGTCGAATCAACCGAAAAGGACATCGAAACGAGGTTAGCGAAAGCATGGACAGCTATCAATAGGTTATCGATTATTTGGAAATCAGACCTAACCGATAAAATGAAACGCAGTTTCTTCCAGGCAGCGGTCACATCGATACTGCTATATGGCTGCACTACATGGACGCTAACAAAACGGCTGGAGAAGAAGCTAGACGGCAATTACACAAGAATGCTACGTGCAATCTTAAACAAGTCCTGGCGGCAACACCCCACAAGACACCAACTGTACGGCCACCTACCCCCTATCACGAAAACTATTCAAGTTAGACGAGCCAGACATGCAGGACACTGCTGGAGAAGCAGGGACGAACTCATAAGTGATGTACTCTTATGGACCCCCACACATGGCCATGCAAAAGCAGGACGACCAGCACGAACATACATTCAGCAGCTATGTGAAGATACGAGATGTTGTCCTGAAGACCTACCTAGGGCGATGAACGATAGGGAGGAGTGGCGTGAGAGGGTCAGGGATATCCGTGCTACCAGCGCGATATGATGATGATATAACGCAGTGTTTAGACATGCACACGATAGATAGATGTAATTTCGTAATTTTGTCCATTTCGCATAGGTACAACGTAATTTTTTTATAGATTACTAGCCTTTTTTTGTGCCGCTAAGAGTCATTAAGATAAACAGTTTTAAACGTAATTAGTAAGCTTGTCCATCACTTGGCGAGTTATTAACATTTCCTAATGATAAGAGTCGCTGATTACGTTTTTTTTCGACGTTATGTATATGTAATTTAAAACGTAATGCCAATGAATTAACGGAACACGAATGCTGTTTTTTTTCTTTCTTTCGAGTGTTAACTTGCCTGTTAATGTAGACAGTCTATGTTGTTTTTCGATGTGGTGCAGACATTATTTTAAACCGTTTTTAAAACGCATTTATAAGGACGTCTACAGAATACATTTCATTTGACATACTCTTAATACGTGGTTTGATAGGCGGTTTTTATTTTAAACGCGCACATGCAAAATTTTAAACGTTAGTCGTAATACTGCTTATCATTTCACGTGTCGACATTCTTTTAATGTACATATTTTTTTTATTATTACGTCGTGCATATGCTATTTTAAATTTCCTTTTTTTTTTACACAACATAACCATGTAGATATGTACAGAAAGAAGGAAGAGGGGGAAAAGGAGAAATATATGGAAAATAAAAAGGAGGGGGGAATATGGATGAGAGAGATAAATGGCAATTAAAACAATGCTGAATGGAAAAAAAATTAACGTACCTTCCACGCCAAACATCATAATCCTCAAAAAGTTTTTTGTTAAAAAAGCGAAAAGTCGCAAACTCACCTTTAAATAGAATAGGCCGAGCGTATGATTGGCTGGTTTCAACAGCCAATTGGATGCTCGGCCTGGTCTAAGGGATTAATTATTTCGAGCCGTCCAAGCCATAATTTTGTCTAGCGTTGCATACGGTAGGTGACTCAGAAATTGATCATCTCTGAGGGGGTCGTTCTGGTGAGGGGAGTATGATGTTGAAAGACCTGAAACTCCCCAATGCATCTTTCTATCAATGTGTTATAGAAGCCCAAAAAACGAGAGAAAAAAGAGAAAAGAAAAGACTCTGCAAAATCCCAAGTAAGTGAACATACAACTGAAGTATATCTTAATTTCTCTTGTTGTATTCATGCTGACGGGAATAAAAGACAAATTACGGAAGGAAGGAATAGCTCTGATAAGATAAAGGAGAAAAGAAGAGGGAATATTCCCCGAATGATAGACTTGAGATATTGAATTCGGGCTCTGTCATTAAACCCCAAAGTCTGAAGGAAAGCGGACCGTATCTACCGCGCTGACGAACTGTGTTTTTACTTTCCGTCCTTTAAAAGAAAAATTTCTCGCTCCTGGCTTTTACCTGAATTGTTTCTTGTTTCTTTCTTTTTGTTCAATAAAAGGAAATTGTTATTTTAATCTTGTTGACCCAAACACGGCAGTTCAGAGTCTTCCTTGTAGTCGAAGTATTGTATTAGTCGAAGGCCTTGTACTTGAGGGGGAAAGTTGTGTTGAATTTTAATAACTCACCTATAACCCACCTAGTGGCTTTAAAATGTGATTTAGCTCGGGAGTTGGTGATATCTGTAATATAAATAGCATTGGCAAACCCCAGCCCACGTGTGTGCCCTGCTTTAACTGGTAGACTTGGCGGGAATGAACGGTACCCTGCTAGCCCGATGGACACATGGCGGCCTAACATTATGGATATCCTAACTTTAACTAGACTCATTCACTGACCCATACACTTACGGGGCTTAAGAAGGGCTTTTGCGGTTGTAGTGAATTGTTGGTGTTGGGGGATTCTGAGGTTTGTGTCTGAATCCTTTTTCTTCTTACCAATTGGAAATTCATTGCTTTTTAGGATGGTACATTGCATGTCCATTTTGTTATAATTATTTTTTTCTCATCCTTTCTATGACTTGAATGCATTTTTAATCTCTTGCATAAAGCCCTTGCTTCATAATTTGGTTCGAAAATACGCGGAAGGAAAAGGTCCGGTGGCTGACTTTGTATGCGAGTTGACTACGTGTGGCAGAGGCCTTCTGCTTCCTCTTTTGGCTTCTCGGCAGGATTGAGAGCAGACGAGCCTACTATGGCTCTAGTTAGAGTTGAAAAACTTTAGCACTTTGAATGTCAACTTCGAAAAGTTGAATTCGTTTTTTCTATTTCTCAACAGCCACTGAGAGTGGCTGCTTGCTATGAAGGCTATGTCTATGGTTTGGACGTTATACTCCAACTTTGAAAAGTTGAATTCCCCTTTTTACTTCACGGCAGGAGAGAGCGGACATGAGTAATGTAGTTGGAACTGAAATTGACTGACTTTGGGACTTTGTGGTTTAACTTCGAAAAGTTGAATTCGCGTATTCACCTTAATCCCAGCAAATGCGACATATGCCAGGGAGAAATTATGTGCTCTAGCTGAGTCTAGAAGAAGGAGTATTTCAAACGAGCATCTCTTTAAATTCGTTCTCCAACCTGGATTGTAACAGGAAGTAAAAAAAAGACATTACCACCTGCATTGCAGATGACTGAAAGAAATAGAAATTAAAATTTCGGAGAAAAAAATAGGACAAAAGCCTTAAGTCTTTTCAAGAACTACCGCGACTCTGCAAGTAGACTGCTTGTTTTGCTTTGTACAAATTCTCATGGGTTACTATTGTTTGTAAAAACTCTATTTGAGTAAGCGTATTTCTTTTCTTCTTTATCTGTTGTACTAACATTTTCGTGGGTTAATTTTGTTTGTGGAAACCCATCCTGTAGCAACTCTTTTATATTGTTCTATTTTGTCACTAGGCGCCTAGGTTTTTTGAAAATATTGTGACGTCCGCATATGGGAAAATATAGGCAACTTTGCTGTGAATAAACTCTTTCATGTTGTAACCAAACAAGACCACATGTATTTTTCATCCTGTTTTTTCCCTCCCTATTTTTGTTTCAGTCACAGGCTAAGGTCGAATTTATCTGCAAGAGGATACATTTCCGACTTACCCCTTTCACTTGTTATTTTCTTATGTGTTTCTCGAAGCTCCAAGGGAATTAAGGTCAGATGGAAAATGTCAGGGATACCTTTAAACTCAAATTTTATTTTGTGGATTTACGACTATTCAGTGGTGTAAATGTTTTCATGAACTAATAGAAAGAGTCGCTCTCCACCAGGCGTTTGAAGAGCATAAAGGAATTGTTTTTTGCAAATTATAAGAAGAGGGTCCGTCATGTGTCTCCATGTTCAGTGGGTCCGTTCGACGGAGGCTGCAATTAGTAGGGGAGAAACAACGCGCTGCTAATAACGCGATTCAGCAGCCACGTGCGGGAACGTGGCGCTATTATTAGACGCTATTATTACTAGCAGCAGAGAGAAAAAAGGTGCGTCCATCTCAGTCGAGGTAGTAAAGGCTTAGGAGCAAAAATTTCTCTTTGGCATCAGGAAGCCACTCTTTTTGGCATGCATCGATCTCGCTTCCTGTCAGAGACATCCTGGAAAACCTTTACTTTTGCATTTGTTTATTTTTTTATGCTATTGTCTTTTTTATTTCTTTTTAATTCTTACACGTGCTTCAATTTTCCCGTTAATTCAAACATTTTAAAATGAAACCCACCAAAACCTACCAGTTTCTCTCTGATTTTAGTTACTAATTCCCACTTTTATATATATTATAAGAAGAGGTGAATGTGATGATAAAAAATAGAAAAATTTTCTAATTTCTAAATGCTAAGGCTAACACTAACCTTGTAGGGGAATGTATTTAGTATTTAAGTTCCCCACAAGTTTAATGTATAGGTTTGATATAGAGTGTTTAGTTTAGAATTAAGGTAGAATAATATAGGCACATGGATAAAGATAGTGAATGAATAAAGCATATGAATAAATGAAGGAGTAAAGATTATGCAACAAATGAGTAAAAGATATGAAACGAATGAAACGAGTAAAGGTTGTAAAACGGCGCGGACAAAATGAACATTTAAAACTAGGCGACGAACAAAAACAAATTTATATTCTACAACAAATAAACTTACATTGATACATAAAAGAAATTACTAACTCTACTAACAAAATAATAGTGTGTGTATATGTGTGAGTTTGTGTGTGTGTGTGTGTGTGTGTGTGTGTGTGTCTAACACAACTAAGCTACAAAAGAATTACATGTTAAAATGTCCTTTTTTTATGGTTAGAAACGGGCAGTTTCTCAGAGACTGGAAAGCGTCTCATAGTCATTGTATATGAATGTCTGCGAGGCCCATTCATAGTGTTCCTTTTCTCTCCTGTTGATTCACGCTGAAGGGAGTGTGTTGCTGCTGCGAAGAAATTTGGTAAAAGAGAACAAGGGTGTTTGAAGACGACGTATTTATAGAAAATACGCGTCTTGTAGGTGGCTCAAAAACGCTGGACTTGAATTTACGCGCGGACGTATTTTTAAACATGTCACGTGGTCCTCCTGGCCAATGGTTTCCCGAGATTGAATAAGTGAGCGTCCGCCATCTTTGTGGGAACAAGTGGCATACCACCCAAAATAATTCATAGGAGTGTCAAGTCCTATATCCTAAAATGCTTGTCGTAACCGACTTCTGTTTAACCTAATGTTAAGAAAAACTAAAAATTGAAATTAAAGGAAGTAACTACCCGATATTCGCTGTTTATCTCCTATTGCCTGGCCCCTTCATTTCTAAGCATCTTGGTAAAGATCGACCAAAAATTAGTAGCTAAATTACAGAGAGCCTTTTCCAAAGGCAGCATCTATCCCTTTGCCTATCAGAGATAGGGGCTGGGTTTATTGCTCGATGCCCGTGATGCACCTCAAAGAATCATTGACTCTACAGAGTCCGGTTTCCTGTGTGGCACTAAGCGTTACAAATAACCTTGTGTCTATTTTAGTTTGGCGGAAGCGAGAAAAATAAACAGGCCCCTTAATGAAACTAAAGGGAAATTACTCAAGTTTTACTGTTAGGATGACCAAATAGTCTCCCTTAATTAAGAAAAATTTTGTTTTGAATTATGGGATGTGATTAAAATATAATTTAGTCTTGGTTTTAATGTAATTTGATGACTGTATTAGTCTTAACTTTTATTATTTTTAACAGTCTTTTATTGATTCAACCATTCACTTAATATTTATATATTAATGACGCTGTTTAAAAATATGAATGAATTATACTAAAATTAAAGAATACTTACATTAATGCAAAGATAAATTCTTATTATGAATTTTTTTACTGCGAGAAAATCACATAATAAATAGGTTCATGGATTAAGCAAAAATGATATAGATGTCCTTATAACGAAGTCAAATATCAACATATTGAATTTTTTTTAGTACGGATTCAACAATGACAAACCATACAAATACATGGAAGGGGGAATCCTTTACACAACAATCTATTATGGATTCATGCTGAAACAAAACAAGTGATTCTAACTTCAATTTAACTCAAACTTACAGCTACCCAACAAAGGTTAGTACATATTTTATGAATTTGAAACCGGACCAATGGCCTAATGAGTAGAGAGTTCACCAATGGTCCGGGAGACCGGTGTTCAATCCCGTGTCGAGTCATACCAAAGACTCAAAAAATGGTACTTGATGCCCCCTTGCTTAACACTCAGCATTATAAGGTACGGATCTAGGGAAAAGGGAGCAACCCAGGGAAACGGGTTGCGCCCTTCCTTGCAACTCGGTGTAGTAGCTATCAAAAAGGGAGCCTTCGGGTCACCCTCGACTATGGTCACCAACTTTACTTACTAAATGTATACCAGCAGATTTCTTTGTAAGTAAATGGATTTGCAGGAGGTATTTGTGACATAATCCATTGTCATGGAAAGTGGACTTGGCTACCTGAGTTCAAATTCTGAATTATGCAGTTTGCATTTCACATAGTGTCACCATTCCTGGAAAAAGTATGAATCCAACTAATTTCCCTCCAGCTGTGGGTAAAATAGTTGGGAAAACGAGCGTCTTAGCCTTGTTATAGTAACCAATCTAGGAGAAGGAAAACTAATTTCAAACCAGCTGTAGACCTGGGAAGGGATGAATTGTTAGGGTCCCATCTATTGATTAAATAGATCTGTTTAAAAATTATTTATATTTGATAAGACTGTGTGCAAAAAAGGACTCTTTAAAAACAACTACACAAAAAGTATATGAACATAATTCCCTAAATTCTTAGCAGAAAATAACCCTAAACAAACTGACAGGTCATTAAATTCAATTCATCCATCATCTAACAGTTTCTACTACTCCTGTTCATATTAGACCTGGTTAGAAGTGTCAATGAAAGGGTACTCCGTACTTCCCAGTGCACCAGAATAAGCATTTTGCTTAAATTTGGCACAAGGCCATATAAATGGCGCACTCAATGAGACTCAAACTCATTCGTGTAGGTTCGCAAGTCTAGCTTGCAAACCATTACACCACCCGAGGTGCTCTCTCTAGAATATAATATACTACTGCTGGGTCTTGACAAACAACGAGAAACACGTATATATAAAAATATAAGCTTATACTTTCATTCGTCGCCGGTGATGCTTGTGTGGAGCGGGATAGCAATCGGAGAGAGAGAGAGAGAGAGAATTCGTGCACACAGGGGAGTCGTCGAGAGTCGGAACTACCAGCGGGAACTGACTTCAGCCAAAATTCTAGACCTTATGTAGTCTTAAAACACCTACGTGAACCCCACACAATACTTGTTTTCCATTAATTACGGCTTACACCCACGCATTGCTTGTTTTTCATTAGTCACGGCTTACATCCACGCATTCTTTGTTTCCAGTAATCATTTTGTTGATTTTATCTACTGCCGGATGTATCTATCAGTAACATCCGTCAGGTTCGAAGGTCAAGTTAATACACAGAACTGGAGACTCACCACAAGATGTAGTTTAGTTGTACTTTTTTCCTTTCAGAAAGTACTTAGATAAAAATTCACACAAGTAAGAGACTGGGCATCAAATTGAAGGATGTAGATTCTGCGATTTCTTTTTATTATAAATAGTCATTAGGTTGAAATCAATCACAGCTGTTATTTCGTTTTATTTATACATTGTTCAGCTTCAAAAACGCTTTCCAGTTTTTGAACAGTATTGTAGTATAAAACATGATGAAGAACATATGGAATAATTTTTATTCATTAGAATTAAACTTTAGATAAGACAAATTTTCATTTATAGAAATAACCTTCATTATAAAAGTAAATATTCAAAAGTAAATATTCAAATCAATGTTTATAACAAAAAGATGGTTAGGTTAGTTTTTTTTTTGTTAAATCGCATATCAGCCCTTAATAGTTTTTTTTAATACAAATCCATATGATTTTTCAGAGAATTTTGGTAAATTGGTAAAATTATTTTAAAATGAGCCAGAGCTGATTTGTTTACTCACAGTATCGTAAATGATTATTGTTCTGGTGCCGATGGCGAGCGATAATAAATAACACGTGAACACACAAGCTATCTAGTAAGGGAGTCTGTTTATTTACTACCAAGGGAGCTAAACCTACAGAGCCGGCCTCACTTTCATGGGGCCGTTTCGTACCCGTGTTTTACGGAGCTATATACATCATAACATCCCTCTTATCAAGAGATGTTTACACTGAGTTCAAGGTGATGTGTGATGCTGTAAAAGTCCATACTTTGTAATTGTGTGTGAGTTCATTTTTGAATGAAGCTAGTAAAATTCCGAGTAATCAAAGTAAGGTCCCTATGTGCTTTTTTCTTTTCTTTCTTTTTTTTTTCTTTCCTTTCTTCCACTTTCTTCTCAATTTTTTGCTTTGTGCGTCTACCTTTCGATAGGTCGTGGTCCTTTAATCGTGCTGGCACTTGGACAGGACGACTAGATCTACGGGTTTGGATTTCATGTGTCTGTGATGTGCATGTTTGTATGGGAGTGTATTGGGGGTCAGCTGGTGTTTGGTCAGGTAATGTATCTAGTTGCCGCGGGCGAATATTCAGGGGCTCAGTGGGTGCCCGGTCAGGAAATGTGGCCTGTTGGCGCAGGTGGATCCTGTTTCGCCTGTACTGTTGTCCATCTACCTGGACCATGTAGCTGCGTGGTGCTGCTTTGCTAGTGACTATACCAGGCGTCCAGTCACTGTTAGGGGTTTGTGGATGACAGTTCACCCTGATAGGTTGTCCTATGGCGAGGTCTGGTAATTGTTTGGCATGCCGGTCATAATAGCTTTTGGTTGTCTGTTTTTTCTTTATGAGTGCCTGTTGTACGTCCATTTGTACTTGGGGCGTGTAGTCCGTGGCTTTGCATGGTAGCATTGAGCGGGTGCGCCTTGATAGGAGTCGTTGTGCAGGTGAACTGCGCATGCCTGGTGTGGTTGCATTGCGCCATTCCAGGATGGCTTTCCACATGTCAGTTCCTTCCTTGATCCGTGCGAGGCGGTGGTCCGAGACGAAGTGGTGATCTTCCAGTTCAAACTTTTCCATGAGCTCATGCATTTTGAATATGGTGGCTTTGTCCTCCCTGGCTGTCTCAGTGGGTGGCAATGAGGCTCGTGATAGTGTGTCACTGATATACATCTGTGGTCCTGGTTTGTACTCCACATCCAGAGAGTATTTCTGAAGTCGAAGCCGCATTCGTTGCAGTCGCTTTGGGCTGGTGTGGATGGGCTTCGACAGTATAGTCTCCAGTGGTTTGTGGTCGGAGAATACTTTCACCTTCTCCTTGCCGAGGATGTACTGCTCGAAACGTTCTGCGGCGAATACAATGGCGAGGCATTCCTTCTCGATTTGAGCATAGTTTCGCTCCGTTTTAGTAAGTGCTCTGGACGCATACGCGATGGGGTGTCCACCCTGTTTTATTACAGCTCCAAGATCAACCTCCGAACTATCGCATTCCAGTGAGACTTCCTTGTTAACATCATAATATTGGAGGACTGGAGCTTGGGTGATGAGTTCTTTCATCCTACTGAAAGCCGTTTCGTGTTGTGGCAACCAGTCAAATACAGAGTCCTTGTCCAGTAGGCGTCGCAGCGGTTCACATACAGTGCTTAGTTTGGGTGTAAACTTAGCAAGGTAGTTTGCGACTCCTAGGACTCTCTGAACACCTTGGACGTCTGTGGGGCATTGCATCTGCGAAACTGCCTTAACTTTCTCCGGGTAAGCCCTGTGCACTGAAGATGTGTCCCATGTAACTGACAGAAGTTTGTTTGAAGTTTAACTTTTTGGGGTTGAGTTTTAAACCCTTTTCCCGGCATCTTTCGATAAGTGCTCTGAATGCTGTGTCGTGACTTTTGTCGACCTCCGCATCATTCTCACCAGAACCATATATTATGGTGTCATCTGCGATAACTTGAGTGTTGTCCAGTCCCTCGAAACAGTGGTCGAGTTGTCGTTGCCATTCCTCTGGGGCTGAGCTAATTCCAAATTGCATTCTAAGCCACCGTATCCTGCCAAATGGAGTCCAACACGTTGTCAAGTATGAAGACAACTCATCCAGCGCAACCCGAAGAAACTCATCCTTAGCGTCTACGACCGAGAAGAGCCTGGCCTTGCTCATCTTTGTCGCTATTTCCTCGACTGTTGGAGTTGGGTAGTGGTTACGCTGGATTGCCTTATTCAAATGGTATGGGTCAATACAGATCCTCAATTTGTGGGGTTTCCGAATGACAACTATGTTGCTGATCCAGGGTGTCGGTTCTGTGACCCATGCTATCACTCCTTGTTCAACCAATTCCTCCAGCTTTTGTTTCAGCTCCATTTTGAGTGGTAGTGGAACTCTGCGGGGGTTGTTCTGAACTGGTTTGATGTTTTTATCAATCTGTATTTTGTATTCTCCTGGTAGTTTTCCCAGCCCGGAAAATACATCTTTACAGTTGTCGAGAACACCCTCCTTGGTGAGTGATTTAACTTCGTCCAGGTGTCTGACGCATTCAACATTGAAGGCTATAAGCTGGAGTGCAGAGCTGGCCCGTCCAGATAATAATGATGGCGAATTATTGTCCACTACTTGAAAATGGACTTTTTTCTTGATGTTGTTTGCTTCGCACCACAGTGTTACAGCTCCCAGGGGTTGGAGAATGGAATTGTCGTACAGCTTCAGCTTTATATGGGAGGGCTGTAAGGGTGCTGTGGTGAGGCGTTTGTAGTCCACAAGAGCAAGAGTGCTGCAGCTTGCCCCAGTGTCAATTTGGAACTTGAGGGTTAGAGCTTTCTGGCCTCCTAAGGGGGATACGTGGATGTTTGCGTAGTAGTGTTTGCGGTCTGACAAAAGGTCCAAGGTATATATGCTTTCATCACTGCTGGCAGGTTCGTCGTTGACGTAACGGACCTTTGCATGTGCTGGCAGTTTATTTGACCGTGGTGGATGTGCTTGGGATTGGCACATCCGTGCAACATGGTTACGCTTTAGGCAGATTGCGCAGGTTAATCCATAGGCCCGACATTTGCCTTTGTCATGGCTTAGTCCGCAGAATTTACAGTCCTTGATATGCTCCCGTGTCTGTTTTCTTTTTTCTGCTTTTTGGGTATAATGCACTGTTTCTGTTGTGTTTCTGCTGCCTATCACGTCAACTTGTCTCTCCCTTTGTTCGGTGCTCCGACATATATCTATTGTCCGGTCTAGTGTTAGGTCTGGTTCACTGAGGAGTCTGGTCCGAATTTCTTTTTTATTTGTTCCCATCACTATCCGGTCGCGGAGTAATTCATCTTCCAGCGTGCTGTATCTGCACGTTTTTATTAGTTTTCTCAGCTTGTTCAAATATGCATCGAAACGTTCGCCTATTTCCTGGTTGCATGAATTAAATACGTAGCGTTCGTATGTCGTATTTAATTTAGGTTCGAAATAGTCTGATAATTTTTTTATGGTGGAGTTGATGTCCACACGTTCCTCCTCTGTCATGGGCAGATTTTTTATAATTTTTAGGCATTCCTTGCCAACGATAGAGAGAAATGTTCCTACCTGGACTTTAGCCGGTTTGGTATCAATGTGCGTAGCGTCGGCGTAGTTCGTCCATGAGAGTTTAAATAGGGACCAGTTCACTCTCAAATCGCCGTCCATGTCCATTTTTTTTCGGTGGTGGGATGGGGTAAGCCATTATTCCGAAGTATTAGTCTTATCTCTGAGGATTTATATCCGATTTGTGCCGTGTAATGATCCGGTCCGACTTCCGTGTTTTGTGTGTTCACGTGGTGTCCGAAGAGTAGTTGGATTAGTTTGCCGGTGCGTATACGCTATTTTAGTTATTTTCCAATGTAATGTCTGTTTATCCGAGGTGTGGAGATATGACTTCGCCGAATGTAGAAAAAAAATCCCACTCTGATACCATGTTCTGGTGCCGATGGCGAGCGATAATAAATAACACGTGAACACACAAGCTATCTAGTAAGGGAGTCTGTTTATTTACTACCAAGGGAGCTAAACCTACAGAGCCGGCCTCACTTTCATGGGGGCGTTTCGTACCCGTGTTTTACGGAGCTATATACATCATAACAATTATAAAGCTCTATTTGACACATAGATGCTACCACACCAGGTCCAAGTGGACCTGGAGTAATGACAATGAAGAGGTACTGCTCATTCCTTAAAGCTTCAGAACTGGAGCCTCACCATCAGATTGTTTAGTGTCATATCAGGACATTTTTAGGGGTGGGGCTGGGTCTTATCCCACAGCAGAGTCGTAGTTGGTGAATTCTACTGCCCTAGTCAAAAGGACCGAATAAAAAGAGATTCTATACTGAAAGTATTTCAAGATCATCGGTGTAGTATCCTAACTAACAAAAGGGAAATAACCTCTGAGGCCACAGGGGTTACGGCCCCTACTACATCCGGGGGATTTGATCAATAAAGGAATATACCAGGCAAAGCAGCAGATGTTCGTTCTCCCTCTGTCTTTAATCATCATTCATCTTATCGATTGATCTTGGTAATAGTCCATACCTAGCAAGTATCCATTACCTCAAATAAAAGGACTTTACATTGGCGACGAAGAAAGAGTCGTTTGCTCACCAAAAACATCAAAAAAAAAAAAAAAAAGAAAAGAACAAACCTTCTCATGTGCTGAAAAAAAAAACATTAAAAAAACCCAACATGGCTGCCCTCCCACATTACCCAGAATTTGACTACGAATCACAAAACAAAGCATCAAAATGGACAAAATATGTCAACAGACTGAGAAATTATTTCATTGCGTACAACATAGAAGACGATAAACGGCAAAAGGCTATGCATTTAACTTTTGTTGGGGAAGAATTTAATGATCTTATTGACGAACTACCGTTTGAACAAACCACACCAGAAAAAAAAAAAAAAAAAAAAAACGAAACACACTTCGATAAGCTCGTCCTGGCTGTGCAAAACCACTTCAACCCAGAAAAAAACACAGAGTATAACCGATTTATATTCCGAAAAAAAAAACCCACCCCAAACATAGAGGGCTTTCATCGGGAATTAAAAGAGGCAGCAGCTATGTGCCACTTCACAGACAAAAATGTAGAAATAAAATCCCAGCTAATAACGGGCTGTTTATATGAAAAAGTTCGCCAAAAAGGACTGATGAACCCGAACATGCTCCTAGGCGATCTAATAAACTACGCCAAAATGACAGAAACCATATCCAAACAAATGGAACAGATGTGCTTAGAAGACGCCAACTCTACTACAAAACCTACCACATCCATTAATGCAGTAGCCAACGAAGTCATGCATCAACAGCAATGGCTACGCAAACGCCCCCAGCAAAACCGGTGCAGAAATTGCAATGGGAAATACCCACATGAATGGGGACCGATATCCTGCCCTGCATTCCAGAACCAGTGTACCTATTGCCAGAGATGGGGACATTTCGCCTCTGTTTCAGAAAACTAAATGACGAGGACAGACGGCCAAGAACAAACCGCCCTCCACACCCACAAGCTCAAACCAGTCGACGACCGGTAAATTGCATTGAGGACCATCAACGAGACTCAAACAGCGGCAGTGACACGGAATATGTATTCCATACAGGTAAAGTGAAAAACCTTCCTTACTTTGACTTATCTTTTGGTGATGGACATCAAATGTTCAATGTATTAGCTGACTCTGGCGCCACCATAAACATTTTGTCTGAGGTAGATTACAAATCCCTGAGACCAACGCCCCTCCTCCGACCCACAAAAACCGTAATATCTGGATTCGGTGTCAAGGAAACCACCCAACTCCTAGGTCAATTCAGCACACTTCTAAAGTTTAGAGGCATCTGCCAAGCGGACATACATGTTATAAAGAACCCAGAAAAACCCATTATCGGCTGGGAAACATGTAAAAAGCTCAAACTACTGTCAGCAAACACTCATTCAGTCAACCACATCAGTAACTCTGATGCACAGACCCCACTCCCCACTCTTAAACTTCTAGAGGACTACGCTGAACTGTTCAATGGTCTGGGTAAACTCAAAGAAAAAAAAGTTCACCTACACATAGATGAAAACATACCACCCATTGCTCAGAGATACCGCAGGGACCCCTTTCACGTAAGGAAGGATATAGAAGAGTTAATAGCCAAAGATGAGAAACTGGGAGACATTGAAAAGGCAGACGGACCAACCCCATGGGTATCTCCTTTTGTGGTAGTACCCAAAAAGGGTCAAAATAAAATCAGGATTTGCATCGACATGAGGGCGGCAAACAAAGCTATCAAAAGGAAACGACACCCAACCCCCACACTCAATGAACTGAAAACTATTCTATCAGGAGCTAATGTTTTCAGCAAATTGGATCTTAACCAAGACTATAACCAATTAGAACTAGCTAAAGAATCCCGATATATAACTACCTTTGCAACACACCTGGGCCTGTACAGATATAAAAGACTTTTTTTTGGTGTCAACTCCGCCAGTGAGATATTCCAGGAAGAAATCAGTCAAGCACTTACAGGGATCAAGGGAGCCATCAACATCAGCGACGACATCCTTTGCTTCGGATCAGACCAGCAAGACCACGACCAAAACCTCCATGCGATATTCAGACGACTTCGCGAAAAAGGACTCACCCTAAATAGCAGCAAATGTGAGTACAACAAGAGGTCACTGGAATTCCTTGGACATACCTTCGCTAATGAAGGCATCAACCCAAGCAACCTCAAAATAAAAGCAATCCTTGGATTACCCGACCCTAAAAACCCATCAGAAGTCAGAAGCTTATTGGGTATGACTAACTTCTGTGGGGCAGAATTCATTCCAAACTATGCAACCCTCACCCATGAACTACGTCAACTAACACACACACACACACACACACACACACACACACACACACACACACACACACACACACACACACACACACACACACAGTGGTCCTGGACTGAACGCCACACTGAATGTTTAAAAAACATTAAGGAGGCACTGAGCAAAGCATGCTGACTTGCCTACTTTGACCCGAACAAACACACTGAAATACATACGGATGCAGGTCCGGTAGGCATTTCTGCCGTGCTGTCACAAAATGGACGGATAGAACAATTTGCAAGTCATGCTCTATCCGCAGTTGAACAGAGATACTCCCAAACAGAACGTGAAGCACTCGCCATCACATGGGCGTGTGAACACTTTCACATATATATCTTTGGAGCTCCATTCACTGTCTTTACAGACCACAAACCCCTAACATCCATTTTTAACAACACCCGCTCCTAACTATCAGCACGCATTGAACGCTGGGTTTTGAGAACGCAACCACACGACATGACCGTCATATACAGATCAGGCCATGATAACCCAGCTGACTTTCTCAGCCGCCATCCAACGCACCTACCACCAAGCGACAGAGAACAAAAAATAGCAGAGGAATATATAAACTACATCCTCTCAACCTCAACCCCCAAAGCAATGACAATTGATGAAGTTGCAACGGAAACGGCAAAAGACAAGACACTCACCACCGTCATCCAAGCCATCCATACCAACAAATGGTATGGTGTCGAGAATGGCATAAACAAAGCAACATTCCACACTCTGCACGCCAATCGTGCCGAGCTATCACTTGCACACAAAGATAGCATCATCCTCAAAGGGCACCGGATAGTACTGGCTGAAGCACTACAAAACAGAGCTGTCAAAATAGCACATGCTGGACACCAAGGCATTATGAAAACCATGGCTCTCCTCCGAGAAAAGGTCTGGTTCAAAAACATGCAGCCTCTAGTGGAAGAAAACATCAAGAACTGCCACACCTGCCAGATCAGTACCCATAAACCGGCAAGAGAGCCACTGCAAATGTCCCCACTACCAGCAGCCCCATGGGCAGAAGTCAGTGCTGACTTTGGACACCTCCAAAACGGAAAGTACCTCCTCGTTGTCACAGACGAATACTCACGCTATGTTGTTGTCGACATCCTGGACTCCATCTCAACAACATCAGTCATACCCCGCCTAGACAAGATATTCGCCGAATTTGGCGTGCCAGTCTCCCTCAAAACGGACAACGGCCCACCATTCAACAGCCACGAATTCAAAACCTATGCCTCCATTACTGGATTCAGACACAGGAGAATAACACCCCTATGGCCCCAGGCCAACGCGGAAACAGAACGCTTTATGTGCACTGTAAAAAAGTCTATTAAAACTGCCCTAAATAAAGGTCGAAGCTGGAAACAGGAATTATTCAAATTCCTGTTGGACTACCGGACGACACCACATTGCACCACTGGCGCTCCCCGAGCCACAATCCTATTTGGCTGCACCATAAAAAACCGCCTGCCTCACCTGATCACACCCATTGCTGAAGACTCCAGCATTAGGGAGCGTGACACCGAAGCCAAGAGAAAAATAAAGCAATACGCTGATAGAAAAGTGTACGTGAAACCCAATGATCTCAGGGTGGGTGATACAGTCATTGTAAAAAGCGACAACACCTCAAAGGCTCTCATACCTTACCAGCCTAACCCAATGACTATAATAAAATAAGGGATCCATGATCACCGCCACACACAGAGGTAGCCAAACTACAAGAAATTCCAGCTTCTTCAAAAGAATCCCTAAGCCCACAACAAACCCCGCACATAACCAACTGGATTACCCTTCATCTGAAGATGAAAGCTACACACATACGACAACACCACCAGAATCCAAAGATAACCAAACACAACACACAACTCTAAACCGCAGGCATTCAAGCAGAACAAAACGGCCACCCAAAAGATTTGACCACTAACAAAAAAAAAAAAAAAAAAATACCTGTACACAATAGTCTGAATCATCATCATTTTCTTTTCTCTCATTCAGGTTAACAGACGTCTCCTCCGACATAGAGTCCGAGCCATCGGTTCAAGCATCCCAATCACTTCACAGACTGAATGAACTCCCTCCCCAGATAATTATTACTACCACTGTCATTGTTGTTATCATTATTTAAAAAAATAAAAATAAAAAATGAGCATTGTAGTATCCTAACTAACAAAAGGGAAACCTCTGAGGCCACAGGGGTTACGGCCCCTACTACATCCGGGGGATTTGATCAATAAAGGAATATACCAGGCATAGTAGCAGATGTTCGTTCTCCTTCTGTCTTTAATCATCATTCATCTTATCGATTCATCTTGGTAATAGTCCATACCTAGCAAGTATCTATTACCTCAAATATAAAGACTTTACAATCGGAAATATATTATTTTAAGATTTGACTTTTTGATTTTTTTCTTTTATTATACGGGGTATTTAAAAAAAATCGCAGATACCACTAAATTTTAGAAACTAAAGCAATTGAGTAGCAATAAATTAGAATGAAGTTATTACTACTAGATTTCTAAAAAATATATAATAAAATAGATTTAAAAATTTTGAAAATAGATTTATGATTCAAAATTTTAAATGAAATTCTAAAAAACTTTTTAAATGTTTATTAATAATAAATGTTTATTAATAATAAAAAATATGTTTATCTATAATAAATAAAAAAAAGGATTTCATAATTTGCACAACCCGTGGTCTGAAATGTTGACGCAATCCATACAGTGAGTCGTACGTGAACTAGATGCTGCAATGCTGGAGCTGGTCTGCAGTTGGTGTTGTTAGCTTGGTCGTGCAGGATCGAACGAGTGAGCTAAGACCGTCGTGTCTTAGCTCCATGTCGGCGATAAACGAACGAACGTGCTAAGGAACGAGTTGCTAAGTCTATTGTTTCTTAGCTGTGCCGAAGAGTGAACGAATGAGTGTCGTGGCCAAGACTAACGTGTCTCAGCATAGCGGACTCGAGGAACAAGCGAACGAGTGTTGTGGCTAAGACTACCATATCTCAGCTTTGTAGACCCGAGGAACGAGCAAACGAGTGTCGTTGCTAAGACCATCATGCCTTAGCGATGCGAAGCCAAGTGAATAGACAGGGAAACCGTAGCTAAGGCTACTGTGCCTTAGCACTGCGAAGCCGAGTGAACGGACAAGGAAACAGTGGCTAAGCCTGCCGTGGGACAGGGAAACTGTGGCTAAAGCTGCCGTGCCTTTGTGCTGCGAAGTCGAGCGAACAGACAGGGAAACCGTGACTAAGGCTGCCGTGCCTTAGCGCTGTGAAGCCAAGCGAACGGACCGCGAAACTGACCGAAATGGTTGCGGCCGGGTGGTCCTCTTTGTGTTTGCCTCCAGGTCGTCTGCCTTGACAATTTTGTGAGAACTGTCAGAGATACTCCAATACTAAGGATGGAGACCTCTGATGATCCTTACAAGGACCATTTTGCATGTCTATGTAGGTGTAAGGCGAATGCGATCACGAGATGTAGGATTACGCCTTAAGAGCTTCGCTAACACATCAGGACTCTAGAGAATCATACCAACGGGCGTGCCATTTGACTGCTGGAAGGGGCTTGTTTATACAGAGCGAAGGCTGCATCATTCTACAAGGCTGGACTGAGAGTTCATCTATAAAAAATAGAAGTGGAAATACAATGTTTCTTTAGCCTGAGATAGGCTTCAAAAGATAATCCACTTTATTTTGATAGAGTGACTTTCGAAAGACGGGCACTGTTAACGTTGTAAAAATGTAGATTTTTTCTTTCTTCACTGTTACGGCAGGTCAGGACTACGGATGATTTCATCATTTCCGGCCGTAGCCGGATGTAGCATTTTTTCAGGATTTTTTTTTTGAGTGATCTGATTTGTTTATGCTTTTTTAACAGGTCACGACTGGAGTATATTTATTAATCTTCTTCTTATGATATTTTGCTCAGCATTAATTAGTCCTGCATTGAGCACTCTTTTTGGATTATTGTATTAGTCTATTTACAGGCTAAATTTATACAGTATATATATATATATATAATAAAGTAAAGTCTTTATAAATAAGAAATGTAAAAATAGCGCCATGAATTGCGAGGCTTGCTCCTCTGTGATATTAGTATATGTTTGTAGAACGTTGGGTAGACCGAGGAACGCACGAGATAGGTTCTTACTTATATTTTTATTAAGCGACGAATGATATGATACAGGTTTAATGCAAGGGAGGCAACTCTTATATGTTAAAGAGCTCTACCTTGTCACATCTCTCTTGTCAAATAAAGCTTGTTTTTTTTTAAATTTTATTTTTATTTATTTATATATAATGAAGTCCTTATATTTTGCTGGGGGGTTTCTTGTTCTCACAGGCCGGTTTGTTGGTGTTGGTGGTTGCTCTTGTATTTTGTCGGGTTGTGTCTGCTGTTGTATGGGCTGGGAGTGTTGTGGGAGTATTGGTGTTATCCATTTCTGTGGGGTCGTTGCTCTGTTGTGATGTTGGCTCATCCCAACTTGTCCTCTGGGCTGGTGTATTGAAGGTTACTCTTCTTAGTGGACTAAATATCTCTTGTAAGTGTCTTCTGTTGCGTCTGAAGAGTTTTCCATCGCTGTGCATTTTGACGATGTAGCTACGCGGTTCAGTACTTTTGTCTACCACCGTAGCTGTCTGCCACGTGTCATTTTCCTGAAGGACAGACACTTTGCTACCTATCATCAATTCGAGAAGGTCTTTTGCATTTCTGTTGAAATATTGTTGTTGCTGTAGAACGCAACAATGTACAACAACAATAACAGTGACAATTATAACAAGCAACACTTACCTGAGGTCCAGTATAATCAAAATATTTATTGTATTTAAAAAAAATACAAATTTGGCACGAGGCCGAAAAATGGGGGGGGGAAGGCTGGTCTACACTATCCTAATCTTTAACTTAACTAGACTCATTCACTGACCAATACATATCTCCAAGTTAAAAATACACCAAAATACCTCAATTGAACATATCACTATCAAACTGCATCCACCAAAAACAACAATCACCAAAACAACACTGCTGCTCTATGAACTTCTAAGCTTAATCCCATATTTACAAAGTGAGGGGGAGGGGAACAATTTAAAAAAACTAAAAGGAACGCTATATACATCTTTATTTAAAAATTCCCCTAAAAACGAAAATGATCAAAACATATATACATTATGATAGTTAGTATGGGGTCCCCCCCCACGTACTAAAACATGGCAGAAAAAGGAGTTAACCAGTCGAAAATAGTGTCGAAGGAGGAAAAATAATCAAATAAGATAAATAATTGGAGAAAATAAATAAACAATAAACATGAAGTAAAATAAGCCCTCCCTCGCACTCCTGGAGAACTCCAATTCCTGTCATCTAACAGAGGGGAAGGGAAGGGAGAGTAAAACAAAAGAAAGGGACAAAAAAAAGGGGGGGCCCGATGACCTTGCATACTCTAGCTAAGTTAACTCAATTAGGAACGAACTAAATCAAAATGGCCTAAAAAAATTCTAACTTACCTGGGCTGGGTGGTCATGTCCTTCCGGTAACTCAATATCCTTAAGTCCCTGGAACGTCCAAAGTGAAAATAAGGTTGGCTCCTACCACGCGACACAAGCGCGCAACAGTCACCCACCTTTCGCCAAACTCCAGTGAAGAGAGTCTTTTTCTCTCAGACCGGATTTTGACTTTGATTTGGTGTTTGTAAAATGCCACCAGGGTCTGAGAAGAAAAAGACTCGTCCTCATAGAGTTCCTTCTTTCTTGTCGTCCAAATCACGATACGCATAACGCCGAGTAAGCAGAGAAACACATAATGTTCCTGTCTGTTCAACCTCGGCTCCACATTGCTGCACACAGAACTGGCTTCCAGGACAAAAAACTTTCCATTGAGGATGCGGACCATGTAGCCTTCAAGAAGCTTGCACAGCGGCCGTACGACCGGGCAGTGAAAGAAGGCGTGACTAATAGTCTCCTCCAAATCACCGCACCGGCCGCACTCAGGCGAAATGGCCTGTTGCGCTGCAAACAATCTCTTGCCGACCCAGAGGGCATTCCGAATGACCAGCCAGGTGAGGGAAGCCTCGTCATTATTGAGACACCTCAACCTGGGGGCCCAAGGCCACAGTAAGCGACCCTCCGCCTCCGTCACACCGAGCTCGCCAATCAGACCATCGCTAGCGGCCCCCCTCACTAAACATCGATATAATGCCCTACTCGACAACGGCCAGCTGTCAGAGAGACCTGTCTGCAGCCGAGAGAGCACTTTCAAGGCATGCCGACACTCGCGATAGAAGGGGCATTCGCATCTGGGCAACCGATGGGTCTCCCCATCAGCGAAATGCACACTTCTTAGCGACGGGAAAGATTGTTTGGCGTCTTCTTTCCAGACGCTTCCCGCCGCCGTGTCTCGTGAACACATCCGGTCTAGGAAAGTAAGACGCAAAGTGTGGCGCCGTACCTCGACGTTAGGTACTCCTAGACCGCCTTCAGAAGGGTGAAGGTAACAGATCTCCCGTCGCACCAAAGGATGTCTCTTGGCCCAGAGAAACTGGAAGAGAATCCTTTCCAGCTTGAATAGGATGGTGGCCGGGATAGGAAGTACTGAAAGTCGGTAAACGGCTAGGGAGTAGATGTGCGAATTGCACACCTCTGCCCGACCCTTTAGGGAAAGCCTTCTACGCAGCCACAACTCAGTTGCGGCTACGACCTTATTCAGCACTTCCGACCAATTTTTCTCCAATTGAAGGTCGGGCCCAAACCAGACGCCGAGTATCTTGCACGGACCGTCTTTCCAAATGAAGGGGCCGGGAAGGACACAGCCTTTCCACGAGCCCAACCGCAAGCCGACAGACTTTTCGCGGTTAATCTTGGCCCCCGTTACAGCTTCGTACCTTCCGATTTCTTTGCTCACCTCCTCCACCTCGGCACTGCTCGTTACAAGCACGCTGACGTCGTCAGCGTATGCAGTGTACCTGGCCACCTCACTGGTGCCAGGTAACGTGAGGCCGCGTAGGACCGGGTTCGCCTTTATCCTGCGTAGAAAAGGCTCTAACGCCAGGATGTACAACATGGGCGATAACGGGCAACCCTGACGAATCGATCGAGTCAGAGTGAAGGGCTCCGACCTTACCCCATTCACCTCCACCATGACTCCGGGGGACGCATAAAGGAGACGTATCCAGGTGCGAAAATCAACCCCGAAGCCAGCCGAAGACAAGACAGCCTCCAGAAAAGCATGGTCAACCCTATCAAAGGCCTTGGACTGATCTAAATTGATCAGCGCGGCATTTCCGTCGACTTTTTCTACGATCGTGCGGACCAGATGAAGACTGTCCTGGATAGTCCTACCCTTCACAGCACAAGTCTGCTCGGGGCAAATCAGACTAGGCAGGACAGTCTGCAAGCGGTTTGCCAAGATCTTCGCCAAAATCTTTAAGTCCGTATTTAAAGGGCGAAAGTTGCTAATCCCATCCCCACCATGTTTGTTCTTACGTAGCAACTTCACTATACCCCTGGTGAAGCGTCTGGGTATAGTACCCTGCCTCATCCAGTTGTTATAGATGGTTGCCAGCAAGGGGACAAACATGTGCGACAACCTCAAGTACACTTCGTAGGGCAGACCATCAATTCCGGGGGACTTATCCAGCCCGACCGACTTCAGTGCAACCCGAATCTCCTCCTCCTTTATGAGCCCCTCACACCCAGCCGCTTCAGTCGCCGAAAGGCGAGGGAAGTCGGCAAGATAGGCGTCGAACTGAGCAGAACTCAGTCCGGGCTCCCTGGTGAAAAGCTTCAAGAAATACTGCCGAAACTCCCCACAGATGGCTTCGTTTGTAGTTCGACGGAGCCCCTCCGGCGATGTGACACTGGCGATATGCCGATCAGTAGCATGCCTCAGTTCCTCGGCCCGCAATTCCTGGGCCATATTCGTCGCCTCGCAGGACATTCTCTTTAACCTAGCCCTAACTACCAGAGCTTGGTACTCCTTAATTTGCAAGGAGGCCAGCTCGGCCTTAGCTACGTTAACTTGCCCACTATCTCCCGCCAACACCGCCCTATCTAGCTTATCTTTAATCGACCTTTGCTCCGCTACCCTAGCTGACTTGAGTCTCCTACCATAGTCGGCAGCAAAGGATCTAATGCTATCCTTAAGATTAGCCCACCACCTATTTCCCATAATAGCCCCCGTCAATTCCCGCTTTAATGTTAGTTCTAGCTGGTTCCGGAAGTCAGCCTCCGCCAAAAGGGAGAGGTTGAACTTCCAGTAACCAGACATCCTACATCTAGCCTTATCTAACCTAATCGACACACATAAAAATTTGTGGTCGGAATCTTTATATGGCTCAAAACTTGGACCACCTATATAGTCTAAATCGACTCGCTTAACTAACACTCGGTCCAAATAGCTATACAGCTGGGCCGAGGCGCCCCTACCGGTCCAAGTCCAAACTATCTTATTTGGATGCCTTTCGCGAAATTTGTCCACCAGATCAAATTTCTGGACAAACTCACGAAAATATCTGGCATCCAAGGGGTTAGTACCCGCACTAGTAGCCCCTCTATCTAAGTTGGGATCAAGGACGGCGCTCCAATCTCCCACTAAAATTACCCGCTTTGACGGAACGACGTACGGCTCGATGCGCCGGAAAAAGGCAGGAAGCTCACTGGTGGTATTGGGTCCATAAACCCCAATCAAACGAAACGCCTTGTCCTTTATGGTAACATCCAGAACACAAAGTCTGCCCGCCGGATCTGAAAGAACAAGAGCACACGAAGCGTCCAGACGTCTACTTACCAGCCAGGTGACACCTCTAGAACGACTATCAAAGCATGCTGAGAAGGGCAAATAGTCCCTCGCCAGAATACCTTCATAGAAGTTGGAGTCGAAGTGAGTCTCCTGTAAACAACAAATATCAATGCCGCGACGCTGGAGGTATACCAATAGTTGGGATCGCTTAGAATCCGACCTCAGGCCGCGGCCATTTAAACTAGCCAACCTTAGATCCATCATGAAAATTACAGGGGTTGAGTGCCCGGACTGAACATGGCTGGGGTCAGGACTCCGACGGTCTGGCTCATGGATCCCGTGGCCATCTCATTATCGATGGCTCCGTCATGAGCGAGACCCCCGACGTCCCGCGGAAAAGTTAGTTTCAAAGCCCTATAGAGGGAGGGGTGTAGAACAACAGGGACCCTCCCAACAAGACCCTTACATGATGCCAAATCGTCCTTAAGGAATGATATAGGGCCGAGGGCCTCGTTAGCCTCGCCGAGCATTTTCATCACACCTTCCGACCCTCGGCCCTTCCGAATGACGGTGGTGATCCATGAATCGGGGAAATTTTTAGGGTCCTCCACGTTGCAACCGTTGACTTCTTTGAAGTTGTGGAGGACCCTTAAGTCTTTCAACAGCTGCGGCTGGACCTTGTGAAGACGATCCAGAGCCCCCTCATCCACCCGGCAGATGTTTGTTCCGGAGTGATGGCGCGGCTTGTCCCTTTTTTTTATATGTTTGGGGACCTCATCCCCCGAGCTGTCGATTGACGAGCTCCGCTGCCGTTTCTTGGGCGTGGTAGATGGAGATGATGCGGTTGCTGTTGCTGGTGGTGCTGGTTTCGTTGGTGGTGATTCCAACGGCAGCGGAGGGGGGGGGTGGGTCCCTTTTTTCCCCGGACTAGCACAGACATGAGAGGTGGAGGCATGGATCTATGAGGTGGTGTGGTTGGTGGTGGACGAATGGTTCTGGGGTGTCTTGGTGATGATGGTGTGGAATGAGAGGGTCCTGGTCGCGGAGCCGATTTTCTCTCCTGGTCCAGCCGCTTTTTGAATTCCAGGAGTTGTTCAAATTTCTCCCGGCCTGGGCTGAAAGATCTGACCCTGGGAGGTGTGTGCTGTTTAGGTGGGGTCTTGGGTGGGACTTTGTTTTTTGGGGGGGATGATTTCTGTGCATATGTGGGGGTTGGCCTGTTGGATTTTTTAGAGGGGGGTGAACTGTCGGTGCCTACCTGGGCCGACTTTTGGGAGCGAGGATCCTCAGGTTGGAGCTTCCTCCCACCTTTTCCCACAGTCAGCCACTCAGCCTTCGCCTCTTCGGAATTAACCGTAGGGGACGAAGGGGGAGTGGGTTTTTTTTTACCCGCTGGTGTGGGCGAGACTACGGGAGCCTCCTTTTCCGTGTTTATTTTAACCACAGGTGAGAGGGTATCCTGTTTGTGGTCGGGCTTCTTCGGGGCCTTCTTCCCCGGGCAAACTGCGGAGAGGTGACCAATCTCGCCACAGTGCCAGCAGGCGGGTTTCCTTCCCGATACTATAACGGGAAGCCTGCGCCCTTCCACCTCCAACCAGTTGGGAACGGAGTAGAAGGTTTTCATATCCAACATGATGTCGAACCTCCATTCCCCACGCATTCCGTCGTGTGTTGCTGAGACGATGTCACCAAACTGAAGCATATAGGCGGCTAAGTTTGCGTCTCGAAGGAAGCTAGGGACCTCGTATATTGAAACCGTGGTCCGCCGTTGCCCCATATATTCTGTTCTAAAGAAATAATCCTTGTTCTCAAGGGATTTTTTTGTTAGGGCGACGGCTTCTTCTGTGGTCGGTAGCAATATATCCCAGAAAGCGTAAGAAACACCAGCGATTATCGCTTGTGCCTTTACGCCCAGGCTGGAAATTTGACGAAGGACCATGTCTTTTGCGGGCTTAACGATTTTTCTGGATCGTTTGTCCACTAAAAAGACAGACACCGTTCTTTTTTTCTGGTCTTGTCTTACCTCCTCCAAATTGAACATAAGGCCATGCTCCTGTACTTCACTGGAGATGGCCTTTGCTCGCTGGAGCAGGTCGTCGACATCGACCTGTATTTTCGGGGGGGCTGTCCAACTATTTTCATTTTTATCCCCCCCTTTTTGAGGAGGTGATTTTTCTTCCTTTTCCGGGGAAGGTAATTTTTTGGGGGGCGTTTTTTCTTTCTGGTCAGGGGAAGGGGCATTTTTCGGGGTAGGTGATGAGTTTTTCTTTTTCACCTGGGGGGGGGAGGGTCACCCTTAGTAGGGGAAAAAAGGGCCTTTATGGCCGAGCCTTCTGCTCGGCCGGCCATAAATGATATACTGGATGAGAAGAATGAGCTTTAGAAATGAGGAGAAAAAAAACAAAAAAAAACAAAAAAAAACAACAACAAAAAAAAATGGGAGAAAAAGAACTTAGCTTTTGTTTTTCCAACCGGGTCAGAAAATTTCAGCCCAGCCGGGAGAAGTCGTTGCGATGAGATGGTAAAATCCGATCCGATGTTTTACTGTAAATAAAAATTTTCCTTTTTTTTTTTGTAAAAAAAACCCGTCAAAATTACAAACAAACTAGACAAAAAGGTCCAGTATAATCAAAATATTTATTGTATTTAAAAAAAATACAAATTTGGCACGAGGCCGAAAAATGGGGGGGGAAGGCTGGTCTACACTATCCTAAGCTCTAACTTAACTAGACTCATTCACTGACCAATACATATCTCCAAGTTAAAAAACACCAAAATACCTCAATTGAACATATCACTATCAAACTGCATCCACCAAAAACAACAATCACCAAAACAACACTGCCGCTCTATGAACTTCTAAGCTTAATCCCATATTTACAAAGTGAGGGGGAGGGGAACAATTTAAAAAAACTAAAAGGAACGCTATATACATCTTTATTTAAAAATTCCCCTAAAAACGAAAATGATCAAAACATATATACATTATGATAGTTAGTATGGGGTCCCCCCGACGTACTAAAACATGGCAGAAAAAGGAGTTAACCAGTCGAAAATAGTGTCGAAGGAGGAAAAATAATCAAATAAGATAAATAATTGGAGAAAATAAATAAACAATAAACATGAAATAAAATAAGCCCTCCCTCGCACTCCTGGAGAACTCCAATTCCTGTCATCTAACAGAGGGGAAGGGAAGGGAGAATAAAACAAAAGAAGGGGACAAAAAAAAGGGGGGCCCGATGACCTTGCATACTCTAGCTAAGTTAACTCAATTAGGAACAAACTAAATCAAAATGGCCTAAAAAATTCTAACTTACCTGGGCTGGGTGGTCATGTCCTTCCGGTAACTCAATATCCTTAAGTCCCTGGAACTTCCAAAGTGAAAATAAGGTTGGCTCCTACCACGCGACACAAGCGCGCAACAGTCACCCACCTTTCGCCAAACTCCAGTGAAGAGAGTCTTTTTCTCTCAGACCGGATTTTGACTTTGATTTGGTGTTTGTAAAATGCCACCAGGGTCTGAGAAGAAAAAGACTCGTCCTCATAGAGTTCCTTCTTTCTTGTCGTCCAAATCACGATACGCATAACGCCGAGTAAGCAGAGAAACACATAATGTTCCTGTCTGTTCAACCTCGGCACCACATTGCTGCACACAGAACTGGCTTCCAGGACAAAAAACTTTCCATTGAGGATGCGGACCATGTAGCCTTCAAGAAGCTTGCACAGCGGCCGTACGACCGGGCAGTGAAAGAAGGCGTGACTAATAGTCTCCTCCAAATCACCGCACCGGCCGCACTCAGGCGAAATGGCCTGTTGCGCTGCAAACAATCTCTTGCCGACCCAGAGGGCATTCCGAATGACCAGCCAGGTGAGGGAAGCCTCGTCATTATTGAGACACCTCAACCTGGGGGCCCAAGGCCACAGTAAGCGACCCTCCGCCTCCGTCACACCGAGCTCGCCAATCAGACCATCGCTAGCGGCCCCCCTCACTAAACATCGATATAATGCCCTACTCGACAACGGCCAGCTGTCAGAGAGACCTGTCTGCAGCCGAGAGAGCACTTTCAAGGCATGCCGACACTCGCGATAGAAGGGGCATTCGCATCTGGGCAACCGATGGGTCTCCCCATCAGCGAAATGCACACTTCTTAGCGACGGGAAAGATTGTTTGGCGTCTTCTTTCCAGACGCTTCCCGCCGCCGTGTCTCGTGAACACATCCGGTCTAGGAAAGTAAGACGCAAAGTGTGGCGCCGTACCTCGACGTTAGGTACTCCTAGACCGCCTTCAGAAGGGTGAAGGTAACAGATCTCCCGTCGCACCAAAGGATGTCTCTTGGCCCAGAGAAACTGGAAGAGAATCCTTTCCAGCTTGAATAGGATGGTGGCCGGGATAGGAAGTACTGAAAGTCGGTAAACGGCTAGGGAGTAGATGTGCGAATTGCACACCTCTGCCCGACCCTTTAGGGAAAGCCTTCTACGCAGCCACAACTCAGTTGCGGCTACGACCTTATTCAGCACTTCCGACCAATTTTTCTCCAATTGGAGGTCGGGCCCAAACCAGACGCCGAGTATCTTGCACGGACCGTCTTTCCAAATGAAGGGGCCGGGAAGGACACAGCCTTTCCACGAGCCCAACCGCAAGCCGACAGACTTTTCGCGGTTAATCTTGGCCCCCGTTACAGCTTCGTACCTTCCGATTTCTTTGCTCACCTCCTCCACCTCGGCACTGCTCGTTACAAGCACGCTGACGTCGTCAGCGTATGCAGTGTACCTGGCCACCTCACTGGCGCCAGGTAACGTGAGGCCGCGTAGGACCGGGTTCGCCTTTATCCTGCGTAGAAAAGGCTCTAACGCCAGGATATATAGCATTGGCGATAACGGGCAACCTTGACGAATCGATCGAGTCAGAGTGAAGGGCTCCGACCTTACTCCATTCACCTCCACCACGACTCCGGGGGACGCATAAAGGAGACGTATCCAGGTGCGAAAATCAACCCCGAAGCCGGCCGAAGACAAGACAGCCTCCAGAAAAGCATGGTCAACCCTATCGAAGGCCTTGGACTGATCTAAATTGATCAGCGCAGCATTTCCGTTGACTTTTACTACGATCGTGCGGACCAGATGAAGACTGTCCTGGATAGTCCTACCCTTCACAGCACAAGTCTGCTCGGGGCAAATCAGACTAGGCAGGACAGTCTGCAAACGGTTTTCCAAGATCTTCGCCAAAATCTTTAAGTCCGTGTTTAACATCGTTAAAGGGCGAAAGTTACTAACCCCATCCCCACCATGTTTGTTCTTACGAAGCAACTTCACTATACCCCTGGTGAAGCGTCTGGGTAGAGTACCCTGCCTCATCCAGTTGTTATAGATGGTTGCCAGCAAGGGGACAAACATGTGCGACAACCTCAAGTACACTTCATAGGGCAGACCATCAATTCCGGGGGACTTATCCAGCCCGACCGACTTCAGTGCAACCCGAATCTCCTCCTCCTTTATGAGCCCCTCACACCCAGCCGCTTCAGTCGCCGAAAGGCGAGGGAAGTCGGCAAGATAGGCGTCGAACTGAGCAGAACTCAGTCCGGGCTCCCTGGTGAAAAGCTTCAAGAAATACTGCCGAAACTCCCCACAGATGGCTTCGTTTGTAGTTCGACGGAGCCCCTCCGGCGATGTGACACTGGCGATATGCCGATCAGTAGCATGCCTCAGTTCCTCGGCCCGCAATTCCTGGGCCATATTCGTCGCCTCGCAGGACATTCTCTTTAACCTAGCCCTAACTACCAGAGCTTGGTACTCCTTAATCTGCAAGGAGGCCAGCTCGGCCTTAGCTACGTTAACTTGCCCACTATCTCCCGCCAACACCGCCCTATCTAGCTTATCTTTAATCGACCTTTGCTCCGCTACCCTAGCTGACTTGAGTCTCCTACCATAGTCGGCAGCAAAGGATCTAATGCTATCCTTAAGATTAGCCCACCACCTATTTCCCATAATAGCCCCCGTCAATTCCCGCTTTAATGTTAGTTCTAGCTGGTTCCGGAAGTCAGCCTCCGCCAAAAGGGAGAGGTTGAACTTCCAGTAACCAGACATCCTACATCTAGCCTTATCTAACCTAATCGACACACATAAAAATTTGTGGTCGGAATCTTTATATGGCTCAAAACTTGGACCACCTATATAGTCTAAATCGACTCGCTTAACTAACACTCGGTCCAAATAGCTATACAGCTGGGCCGAGGCGCCCCTACCGGTCCAAGTCCAAACTATCCTATTTGGATGCCTTTCGCGAAATTTGTCCACCAGATCAAATTTCTGGACAAACTCACGAAAATATCTGGCATCCAAGGGGTTAGTACCCGCACTAGTAGCCCCTCTATCTAAGTTGGGATCAAGGACGGCGTTCCAATCTCCCACTAAAATTACCCGCTTTGACGGAACGACGTACGGCTCGATGCGCCGGAAAAGGGCAGGAAGCTCACTGGTGGTATTGGGTCCATAAACCCCAATCAAACGAAACGCCTTGTCCTTTATGGTAACATCCAGAACACAAAGTCTGCCTGCCGGATCTGAAAGAACAAGAGCACACGAAGCGTCCAGACGTCTACTTACCAGCCAGGTGACACCTCTAGAACGACTATCAAAGCATGCTGAGAAGGACAAATAGTCCCTCGCCAGAATACCTTCATAGAAGTTGGAGTCGAAGTGAGTCTCCTGTAAACAACAAATATCAATGCCGCGACGCTGGAGGTATACCAATAGTTGGGATCGCTTAGAATCCGACCTCAGGCCGCGGCCATTTAAACTAGCCAACCTTAGATCCATCATGAAAGTTACAGGGGTTGAGTGCCCGGACTAAACATGGCTGGGGTCAGGACTCCGACGGTCTGGCTCATGGATCCCGTGGCCATCTCATTATCGATGGCTCCGTCACGAGCGAGACCCCCGACGTCCCGCGGAAAAGTTAGTTTCAAAGCCCTATAGAGGGAGGGGTGTAAAACAACAGGGACCCTCCCAACAAGACCCTTACATGATGCTAAATCGTCTTTAAGGAATGATATAGGGCCGAGGGCCTCGTTAGCCTCGCCGAGCATTTTCATCACACCTTCCGACCCTCGGCCCTTCCGAATGACGGTGGTGATCCATGAATCGGGGAAATTTTTAGGGTCCTCCACGTTGCAACCGTTGACTTCTTTGAAGTTGTGGAGGACCCTTAAGTCTTTCAACAGCTGCGGCTGGACCTTGTGAAGACGATCCAGAGCCCCCTCATCCACCCGGCAGATGTTTGTTCCGGAGTGATGGCGCGGCTTGTCCCTTTTTTTTATATGTTTGGGGACCTCATCCCCCGAGCTGTCGATTGACGAGCTCCGCTGCCGTTTCTTGGGCGTGGTAGATGGAGATGATGCGGTTGCTGTTGCTGGTGGTGCTGGTTTCGTTGGTGGTGATTCCAACGGCAGCGGAGGGTGGGTGGGTCCCTTTTTTCCCCGGACTAGCACAGACATGAGAGGTGGAGGCATGGATCTATGAGGTGGTGTGGTTGGTGGTGAACGAATGGTTCTGGGGTGTCTTGGTGATGATGGTGTGGAATGAGAGGGTCCTGGTCGCGGAGCCGATTTTCTCTCCTGGTCCAGCCGCTTTTTGAATTCCAGGAGTTGTTCAAATTTCTCCCGGCCTGGGCTGAAAGATCTGACCCTGGGAGGTGTGTGCTGTTTAGGTGGGGTCTTGGGTGGGACTTTGTTTTTTGGGGGGGATGATTTCTGTGCATATGTGGGGGTTGGCCTGTTGGATTTTTTAGAGGGGGGTGAACTGTCGGTGCCTACCTGGGCCGACTTTTGGGAGCGAGGATCCTCAGGTTGGAGCTTCCTCCCACCTTTTCCCACAGTCAGCCACTCAGCCTTCGCCTCTTCGGAATTAACCGTAGGGGACGAAGGGGGAGTGGGGTTTTTTTTACCCGCTGGTGTGGGCGAGACTACGGGAGCCTCCTTTTCCGTGTTTATTTTAACCACAGGTGAGAGGGTATCCTGTTTGTGGTCGGGCTTCTTCGGGGCCTTCTTCCCCGGGCAAACTGCGGAGAGGTGACCAATCTCGCCACAGTGCCAGCAGGCGGGTTTCCTTCCCGATACTATAACGGGAAGCCTGCGCCCTTCTACCTCCAACCAGTTGGGAACGGAGTAGAAGGTTTTCATATCCAACATGATGTCGAACCTCCATTCCCCACGCATTCCGTCGTGTGTTGCTGAGACGATGTCACCAAACTGAAGCATATAGGCGGCTAAGTTTGCGTCTCGAAGGAAGCTAGGGACCTCGTATATTGAAACCGTGGTCCGCCGTTGCCCCATATATTCTGTTCTAAAGAAATAATCCTTGTTCTCAAGGGATTTTTTTGTTAGGGCGACGGCTTCTTCTGTGGTCGGTAGCAATATATCCCAGAAAGCGTAAGAAACACCAGCGATTATCGCTTGTGCCTTTACGCCCAGGCTGGAAATTTGACGAAGGACCATGTCTTTTGCGGGCTTAACGATTTTTCTGGATCGTTTGTCCACTAAAAAGACAGACACCGTTCTTTTTTTCTGGTCTTGTCTTACCTCCTCCAAATTGAACATAAGGCCATGCTCCTGTACTTCACTGGAGATGGCCTTTGCTCGCTGGAGCAGGTCGTCGACATCGACCTGTATTTTCGGGGGGGGCTGTCCAACTATTTTCATTTTTATCCCCCCCTTTTTGAGGAGGTGATTTTTCTTCCTTTTCCGGGGAAGGTAATTTTTTGGGGGGCGTTTTTTCTTTCTGGTCAGGGGAAGGGGCATTTTTCGGGGTAGGTGATGAGTTTTTCTTTTTCACCTGGGGGGGGGAGGGTCACCCTTAGTAGGGGAAAAAAGGGCCTTTATGGCCGAGCCTTCTGCTCGGCCGGCCATAAATGATATACTGGATGAGAAGAATGAGCTTTAGAAATGAGGAGAAAAAAAACAAAAAAAAACAAAAAAAAACAACAAAAAAAAATGGGAGAAAAAGAACTTAGCTTTTGTTTTTCCAACCGGGTCAGAAAATTTCAGCCCAGCCGGGAGAAGTCGTTGCGATGAGATGGTAAAATCCGATCCGATGTTTTACTGTAAATAAAAATTTTCCTTTTTTTTTTGTAAAAAAAACCCGTCAAAATTACAAACAAACTAGACAAAAAGGTCCAGTATAATCAAGACTTTATTTCCTGTAGATTTACAGGTAGGCACAAGGCCTGGAGTTTTGGGGGAAGGGGAAGGGTGCGGTCATGCATTATCTATGTTTTTACTAAGGGGACCTAGCTAGCCACATTCGCCGACCCATTCAACAATACAATATATAACCTTTCATCCGTCGCCATATGCGCAGCAATTACCAAAATACCACATGTACTCTATGAAAAGTCCTACTTAAAACCCGAAAATTGATGGATGATTTTTGTTCATGATTTATATACAATGTTTGTGATGGGGATGGGAGAAAAACCCCGAAATAAACGAAAAAACAAGGAAAAAATCCCCATTTGGTTACCCTCCCATCCCCCCGTCTCTAAAATCGGAGGCCGACTGTTTTCCGGGGCGAAAGGAACCGAAAACAAGCCGGACCTGCCCTAAGTGGGATTGGGATCCTAATCTACGGGGGTAAAAAGAAACAACGGGTCGGGCGCGGAATGGGTTAATACAAGCGGGTGATATGATTTTTATAAATTTTATATATACATATGAGTGTTCAAGATCTTCAGTAAGCGTGGGCTGGGACACGGGCTGAGGTACCAAAATAATGGGGATGGGGAAGATCTTGAGAACTAACAACTAGATGACGGGGACAATGACACACAACATACTGCTAACTAGGTACCTAGGTACCAAAGAGAAAAAAGGGGAAACAGTTCTACTTACCAGGGGTGGGGTCCCTAAGGACCCGTACCGTAGACTCCATGAGTCGGCAGAGGAGGGAAGGATGACTCCAACATTGCCCCCTTTCGCACGACCAGGCTCGCTGCATTCACCCACCTTTTGCTGAATTTTATGCGATCCAAGCATTTTCTATCGCATCTGATTTTGACCCTCAGCAGATGCCGAAAGAACAAAACCAGATCACGATGAGAAAAGTTTGCATCGTCATAAAATCCCTTGTTTCGCGTCGTCCACACCACCATTCTAGCTACAGCCAGGATCGCGAGAAACACCACACGCTTCTCACCCTGAAACGGAGGAAGAACGTTGTCCACGACGTAACCAACGTCGAGCAGCACGAGCTGTTTGGGCTCGATGCGGGCCGTCCACTCGCCGACGTGATCCCAAAACGGACGGACTCGCTCGCAGTAGTAGAAGGCGTGCTCAGCCGTTTCTTCCAAGCCACTGCCGCAGCGAGTGCAATCGGGCATGTCTGCCAGGCCCGCCTTGTAGTTCAAGCCGGCAAGGGGTAACGCATTTCGCGCAAGTCGCCAGGTGAGCGAGAACTCGGAGTTGTTCAAGAAGCTCGATCCTGGCGCCCAATTCCAATGAGAGCGAATCTCCTCCATCGTCCAGCCGTGCCGCTCGCTGAGAGGATCAGAAGCGGAACCCACCACTAGCTCCCGATATAGTTCTTTTCGAGGCCATGAAAGGTCACTGGACCCAAGAAGGTTACGAAGGGCCGTTCGGCACTCGCGGACAAACAGTGTTTCGCCCAAAGGCCTACGTCGACCTTCAGCCTTTGGGTCTGACTTTAAGCGAGGAAAAGTCCGACTCGCCTTCAGTCTCCACACTGCAGTCCCCGTCAAGACTCTGCCCAGGTATGCAAGTCTTTCAGCAAGCCAGTGGCTCTCCAGATCAGGCATACCCAGACCCCCGTTGCGCGTACGTTGGATACAGACCTGCCTACGGACCATCGGCCTTGCACCTCGCCAGAGCAATCTGGAAAGGGATTGTTGCAGTGCCAACCGACGTGCCTTAGGCAGAGGAAGTACAGCCAATCGGTAAAGAATCAGGGGGAAGACGTACACGGCGCACGCCTCCGCCCTACCCTTTAAGGACAACCTCCTTGAAAGCCAGGTGGCCACCTGAGCATTCACCTTAGCTTGTACTTCCGACCAATTTCGCTCCAGTTGGAGGTCGGGCCCGAACCACACCCCGAGGATGCGGACGGGTCCGTCACTCCAGCGGAAGGGCCCTGGAAGAGTATCGCTACCCCTCCAAGCACCAAGCCGCAAACCTTCGCTTTTGTCAAAGTTGACCTTGGCCCCTGCAATCCGCTCGTACTCACTAACCGCCTTCTTCACAGCCTTTATATCCAGACGGCGGGATACAAACACTGTGATATCATCAGCGAACGCGGAAACCCTTGCCGCAAGGCTGCTAACAAAAGGTATACCGCGCAGGGCCGGACTTGTCCCCTCATCCCTAAGCCTGCGCAGGAGGGGCTCCAACGCGAGGACATAGAGGAGAGGAGACAGCGGGCAGCCCTGCCGCACCGAACGCTCGATCGCGAATACCTCCGAACGCCTTCCGTTCACCTGCACCACTGCCTGAGGGTTGTGGTACATCATGCTAATCCATCTGCGGAACTCCGGTTTGAATCCGGCAGTCTCCAAAACAGACGCCAAGAACCGATGGTCAACCCTATCGAAGGCCTTGGACTGATCTAAACTGATCAGCGCGGCTTCTGTGTCGTCTTCTATCCCCTCTAGGACCTCGCGAATCAAGTGCAGATTGTCTTGGATTGATCTTCCCTTCACAGCAAAGGTCTGTTCAGGGCCGATCAGATCACTGATGACACGCTGTAAACGATTCGCCAAGACCCGGGCCAAAATCTTTAACTCTGTGTTAAGCAGAGTTATGGGCCTGTAATCATCTAAACCCTCCCCAACATGTCTGCCACCTTTCTTCAGCAATGTGATCACGCCCTTGGTAACGCTACCAGGGATGGCTCCCTGGGCGAACCAATGGTTGAACATATCCGTCAGAATAGGCACAAACATGTGCGACATCCTCAAGTACACTTCGTAGGGCAAACCATCCAGTCCCGGCGACTTGTTGAGGCCGACTTGCTTCAACGCGTCACGGACTTCGCATTCAGTAACCACACCCTCGCAGCCAGCCGCTTCAGCCGCCCCAAGGCGGGGGAAGTCGGCAAGATAGCTACGAAACTCCCGGATTGGGAGATCAGTGCAGCGGGCAAAGCGACCCCGAAAGTGCGCCCGAAAGGCATCACGTATCTCACGACTCGAACGCAGCAGTCGCCCGTCCGGGGCCTTGACAGAAGCGATGTACCGATCGGGGAACCTTCGCACTTCTTCTTCACGCGCAGTCGCGTTCGTCTTCACAGCTTCGTTGAGAACTCTCTTTAACCTAGATCTAACTACGTAGCCCTTGTAGCGCTCGCTACTCTCGCGCTCAAGGTCCCCCCTAGCTAGCTCTACGTTTAGGGAGTCCCCCCCAGCCACCGCCCGGGAAAGTCTATCTTCTATAGATTTCGCTTCCTTGGCCCTATTTAGATTGAGCTGTTGACCGTACTTGGTAGCGAAATCTCTAATCCTATGCTTAAGAGATCCCCACCACCTATTGCCGGTAACCGCCCCCACTAACGCCCGCTGAATTAGGGATTCCAGCCGGTCCCGGAAGTCCCGTATCTCCAGTAAGGAGGTATTGAACTTCCAGTAGCCGGCCAGCCTAGGCCTATCAGCTAACCGTAGACTGACTCTAACAAGTTTATGGTCAGTCCACGCTATCAAGTGGAACGTGGGACAACTAACAAAATCGATGTCAGCTCTTCTAACTAACACTCTGTCCAAGTAGGTACCCACTTTGGCAGAGGGCGAGCTTTCTAACCACGTCCACATCTCCCGCCCTGGGTGATCAAAACGAAACCTGTCGACCAGATCATGACGAGTCATGAGGCCGGCAAGGCTGCTATCACACCTTCCCGCACTACTAGCTCCCCGCCCGACCTTATCTATCTTGGGATCAAGGATCGCATTCCAATCACCCATTAAGACTAGCCGCTTCGTATCGTCCAGGAACGGCGCCAACCGACGAAAAAAGGAAACCCTCTCCGCAACGATATTGGGTGCATAAACCGCAACCAGACGAAACTTGAAACTTTTCACGGCAACATCGGCCACAACCAGCCGGCCCCCGTCACCTGCAAAAACAACGTCAACATCAGCATCAAGGCTGCGTCCAACTAGCAAGGAGACCCCAGCGCTGAAGTTGCTGCCGTATGCTGAGAAAACGTTAAAGTCGTTCTTCAGCACCCGACAGTCAGCCTCGCAAGTGAAGTGGGTCTCCTGCACTGCAGCAACATCTACGCAGAGCTTCTTGAGTTCACCAAGCAAGCGCGCACACTTGCTTGAATCCCTCAGTCCCCTCACATTCAAACTGGCAATGTTTAAAGCCATCAATCCGACTTACCTTTACTCATCGTCGACTACGGGCCGGAAATCCTTGGGCGTGAGGATGCCGACAGCCTGACGCAGGGAACCGGTACCAAGTTCAGTCGTCACTCGGTTGTCCCTGGTGATTCCGCCGACATCTATCGGGAACTTCAACTTTAGGGCCCTGTAAAGAGATGGGTGAACCAAAATTGGGACCCTCCCTGCGCAATATGTTATACATTTTTTGAGTGAGGAGTGCTCCAACTCCGCCAGCTTTATGCCCGTGTCAGTCTGACAGACCGTACTCAGGTACTTCCATACGCCCTTAGTACGGTCGCCAGCTGACCGGACAAAAGTGGTCACCATGGCTGCACTCCTAAAGTTTGCTGGATTTGAGACTTTTAGGTCGTTTATTTTTTCTAGCCTGGCCAACGGCTTTAGTGCCTTCCGGAGCTGGAAGTCCCCAACTGCCTCCAGCTCCGCAGAGCACAAAGCCGCCGCCCGCTGCATTTGTCCAATTGTGAGTTCTTGTGTGTGTTTCCTTTTTTCAGTTTGTGGTTTTGCCTTTGGGGAGATCATCGCTGGGAATAGTTCCTGCGAGGAAAAATCAGAAGGGCTAAGTGAGGGGAGGGACGGAGTTCGGGCTAGGCCCGAGGGTTGTGCCCTTTCGGCAGATTGAGATCTGGGGAGGGGGATTTTATAGGGGCGGTGATGTTTTTTGAGTAAGAGTTCTTGCTGAGGTGAAAGGGGGGCCATTTGTTGGGGAGGAGATGGCAATGTGATCTTTGGGGGTGGAAATGTTGGTGAGGGTAATGGAGGTAGTGGTGAAGGTGCTGGTGGTGATGGTTGAGAGGAGGGGCCTGCCTCAGGAGGAGTTTTTTCTGGGCATAATTTCTTGGCCGCCCCCTCCCCACTGTCCCTTCTCCTCTTGAGGTTCGTGGATGTCTCCATTTCCTCGTAAATTTTTGTTTTTAGCCCCTTTTTTTTTGGTGATGGAGCTGTTGGTGTCTTGGGGGTTGCTGGTTTCTTGGGGGTTGCTGTTTTTTTGGGTTTTTTTGTTGCTGCTGCTGTCTGTTGTTCTGTTGTTGTTTTTGTTGCTGCTGTTTCTGTTGTTTTGGTTTCTATTGTTGTTGTTGTTGCTGTTGTTTCTGTTGTTTTTGTTGCTGTTGCCTCTGCTGGTGTTCTTGTTGTTCTTGTTGCTGCTGCAACTGCTGCTGCTGCCGCTATCGCTGGTTCTGCTACTGCTACTGCTTGGGCCCTGGTCTGCTTTTGAGGAGGGGATGGGCTTTTTTCTCCCCCTTGTTTGGGGGATCCCCTCCTCTTTTTGGTTACTTCAGTCCAGCCCTCCTGATTGTTTTGGGGCTGGACCTGACCCGGGCCCTTGGCCTCCGCTTCTTTGGTGATGGTGGGGGCCGCCGCGTCCTTTGTTGTTGTTGTTGTTGTTGTAGACGTCGACGCCTTATTTTCAGGTCGCTGGGGGCAGAACTTGGCGATGTGTCCAATCTGCTTACACCCCCAGCACCTGGGGCGTCTTCCCTCCACCATCACCATCATCTGCCGATCCCCGCTGATCAGCATATCAGGGATGGCTTTGAAGCCATCCCTGGTCAGGCACAGCCGGAAGGCATAATCCCCGTAGGCTGCCCCGGCCGAGGATCTGAGGAGGCTGGATTCCTCGACGAGTCCGTAGGCGCTTAGGTACGCCGCGAGGACCTCCCCAGTGATAATGGCCGGGACATTACACACCGTGACGCGGAGCCTACGGGTGCCTTTGTACTCCGGCTGTAGCCTGAAGTTCTTAGTAATGACGTCCGATTCAGCCAACTTGGCTGCCTGTTTTTCCGTAGGAAGGAGGACCTCCCATGTCGCAAAACTTTTTCGGCTAAAGTATTGGCATGGGATGCCTGCCTTCCTTATCAGGTCCTCAAAGACCTCCTTGGTGAGCCCCACCAGTCTTTTCGTCTTCAGGTCGGAAACGACCAGAGAGAGGACTCTTGGGGCGATCTTGTCGGCGATCTCCGGTATGGGCAGTATTTCATTCCCCTTGAAATACTTTGCAAATCTGCCCACCCGGTCCGCCTCGTGTTCTTCTGGTCCTCTCTGCTGGCCCTTCCAAGCTGTGGGGCTCTTTTGGGCCGGCTGAATCGGACTACCTTGAGACGTTTCAGGTTCGGTTGTGTCTCCGGGGATCGGCAGCGAAGGCCAGTTTGATCCGATTGGAGTGGTCGGTGCGGAAGTGGTCGGTGTAGGGGTTGTCGTTTCTCCCTCCATGGCTGGTGTATAACTATCAGCCAGGAGGGCAGAATAGTTAACCTCCACCTACAGTAAGTATGGAGGGGGGTTCTACTGTTTTTAAAAAAGGGATAAATGGACGCACAAAAAACACTGGAAAAAGCCACAAAAAACGTGTAGAACCCCTGAAAAGAAAGATAAATAAAAGACGACAAACAAATAAAAATTAAGGTCTGACAATAACAATTTGGGTACACAAGTGACAAAAAACAGTAGACAGACCAATGTTCACAATTAAGAAAATTCTCGGTAAGACTTTTTTTTTTAAAAAATAAAAAGTTCAAACAGGAAACAAAAATAAAGTCTTACCGAGATACGCAAATTAAAGTTTGTCCAAATATGTTTAGCACACAGAAAAAATCAAGTTAACGTGAAAAAAGTCCAGTATAATCAAGACTTTATTTCCTGTAGATTTACAGGTAGGCACAAGGCCTGGAGTTTTGGGGGGAGGGGGAAGGGTGCGGTCATGCATTATCTATGTTTTTACTAAGGGGACCTAGCTAGCCACATTCGCCGACCCATTCAACAATACAATATATAACCATTCATCCGTCGCCATATGCGCAGCAATTACCAAAATACCACATGTACTCTATGAAAAGTCCTACTTAAAACCCGAAAATTGATGGATGATTTTTATTCATGATTTATATACAATGTTTGTGATGGGGATGGGAGAAAAACCCCGAAATAAACGAAAAAACAAGGAAAAAATCCCCATTTGGTTACCCTCCCATCCCCCCGTCTCTAAAATCGGAGGCCGACTGTTTTCCGGGGCGAAAGGAACCGAAAACAAGCCGGACCTGCCCTAAGTGGGATTGGGATCCTAATCTACGGGGGTAAAAAGAAACAACGGGTCGGGCGCGGAATGGGTTAATACAAGCGGGTGATATGATTTTTATAAATTTTATATATACATATGAGTGTTCAAGATCTTCAGTAAACGTGGGCTGGGACACGGGCTGAGGTACCAAAATAATGGGGATGGGGAAGATCTTGAGAACTAACAACTAGATGACGGGGACAATGACACACAACATACTGCTAACTAGGTACCTAGGTACCAAAGAGAAAAAAGGGGAAACAGTTCTACTTACCAGGGGTGGGGTCCCTAAGGACCCGTACCGTAGACTCCATGAGTCGGCAGAGGAGGGAAGGATGACTCCAACATTGCCCCCTTTCGCACGACCAGGCTCGCTGCATTCACCCACCTTTTGCTGAATTTTATGCGATCCAAGCATTTTCTATCGCATCTGATTTTGACCCTCAGCAGATGCCGAAAGAACAAAACCAGATCACGATGAGAAAAGTTTGCATCGTCATAAAATCCCTTGTTTCGCGTCGTCCACACCACCATTCTAGCTACAGCCAGGATCGCGAGAAACACCACACGCTTCTCACCCTGAAACGGAGGAAGAACGTTGTCCACGACGTAACCAACGTCGAGCAGCACGAGCTGTTTGGGCTCGATGCGGGCCGTCCACTCGCCGACGTGATCCCAAAACGGACGGACTCGCTCGCAGTAGTAGAAGGCGTGCTCAGCCGTTTCTTCCAAGCCACTGCCGCAGCGAGTGCAATCGGGCATGTCTGCCAGGCCCGCCTTGTAGTTCAAGCCGGCAAGGGGTAACGCATTTCGCGCAAGTCGCCAGGTGAGCGAGAACTCGGAGTTGTTCAAGAAGCTCGATCCTGGCGCCCAATTCCAATGAGAGCGAATCTCCTCCATCGTCCAGCCGTGCCGCTCGCTGAGAGGATCAGAAGCGGAACCCACCACTAGCTCCCGATATAGTTCTTTTCGAGGCCATGAAAGGTCACTGGACCCAAGAAGGTTACGAAGGGCCGTTCGGCACTCGCGGACAAACAGTGTTTCGCCCAAAGGCCTACGTCGACCTTCAGCCTTTGGGTCTGACTTTAAGCGAGGAAAAGTCCGACTCGCCTTCAGTCTCCACACTGCAGTCCCCGTCAAGACTCTGCCCAGGTATGCAAGTCTTTCAGCAAGCCAGTGGCTCTCCAGATCAGGCATACCCAGACCCCCGTTGCGCGTACGTTGGATACAGACCTGCCTACGGACCATCGGCCTTGCACCTCGCCAGAGCAATCTGGAAAGGGATTGTTGCAGTGCCAACCGACGTGCCTTAGGCAGAGGAAGTACAGCCAATCGGTAAAGAATCAGGGGGAAGACGTACACGGCGCACGCCTCCGCCCTACCCTTTAAGGACAACCTCCTTGAAAGCCAGGTGGCCACCTGAGCATTCACCTTAGCTTGTACTTCCGACCAATTTCGCTCCAGTTGGAGGTCGGGCCCGAACCACACCCCGAGGATGCGGACGGGTCCGTCACTCCAGCGGAAGGGCCCTGGAAGAGTATCGCTACCCCTCCAAGCACCAAGCCGCAAACCTTCGCTTTTGTCAAAGTTGACCTTGGCCCCTGCAATCCGCTCGTACTCACTAACCGCCTTCTTCACAGCCTTTATATCCAGACGGCGGGATACAAACACTGTGATATCATCAGCGAACGCGGAAACCCTTGCCGCAAGGCTGCTAACAAAAGGTATACCGCGCAGGGCCGGACTTGTCCCCTCATCCCTAAGCCTGCGCAGGAGGGGCTCCAACGCGAGGACATAGAGGAGAGGAGACAGCGGGCAGCCCTGCCGCACCGAACGCTCGATCGCGAATACCTCCGAACGCCTTCCGTTCACCTGCACCACTGCCTGAGGGTTGTGGTACATCATGCTAATCCATCTGCGGAACTCCGGTTTGAATCCGGCAGTCTCCAAAACAGACGCCAAGAACCGATGGTCAACCCTATCGAAGGCCTTGGACTGATCTAAACTGATCAGCGCGGCTTCTGTGTCGTCTTCTATCCCCTCTAGGACCTCGCGAATCAAGTGCAGATTGTCTTGGATTGATCTTCCCTTCACAGCAAAGGTCTGTTCAGGGCCGATCAGATCACTGATGACACGCTGTAAACGATTCGCCAAGACCCGGGCCAAAATCTTTAACTCTGTGTTAAGCAGAGTTATGGGCCTGTAATCATCTAAACCCTCCCAAACATGTCTGCCACCTTTCTTCAGCAATGTGATCACGCCCTTGGTAACGCTACCAGGGATGGCTCCCTGGGCGAACCAATGGTTGAACATATCCGTCAGAATAGGCACAAACATGTGCGACATCCTCAAGTACACTTCGTAGGGCAAACCATCCAGTCCCGGCGACTTGTTGAGGCCGACTTGCTTCAACGCGTCACGGACTTCGCATTCAGTAACCACACCCTCGCAGCCAGCCGCTTCAGCCGCCCCAAGGCGGGGGAAGTCGGCAAGATAGCTACGAAACTCCCGGATTGGGAGATCAGTGCAGCGGGCAAAGCGACCCCGAAAGTGCGCCCGAAAGGCATCACGTATCTCACGACTCGAACGCAGCAGTCGCCCGTCCGGGGCCTTGACAGAAGCGATGTACCGATCGGGGAACCTTCGCACTTCTTCTTCACGCGCAGTCGCGTTCGTCTTCACAGCTTCGTTGAGAACTCTCTTTAACCTAGATCTAACTACGTAGCCCTTGTAGCGCTCGCTACTCTCGCGCTCAAGGTCCCCCCTAGCTAGCTCTACGTTTAGGGAGTCCCCCCCAGCCACCGCCCGGGAAAGTCTATCTTCTATAGATTTCGCTTCCTTGGCCCTATTTAGATTGAGCTGTTGACCGTACTTGGTAGCGAAATCTCTAATCCTATGCTTAAGAGATCCCCACCACCTATTGCCGGTAACCGCCCCCACTAACGCCCGCTGAATTAGGGATTCCAGCCGGTCCCGGAAGTCCCGTATCTCCAGTAAGGAGGTATTGAACTTCCAGTAGCCGGCCAGCCTAGGCCTATCAGCTAACCGTAGACTGACTCTAACAAGTTTATGGTCAGTCCACGCTATCAAGTGGAACGTGGGACAACTAACAAAATCGATGTCAGCTCTTCTAACTAACACTCTGTCCAAGTAGGTACCCACTTTGGCAGAGGGCGAGCTTTCTAACCACGTCCACATCTCCCGCCCTGGGTGATCAAAACGAAACCTGTCGACCAGATCATGACGAGTCATGAGGCCGGCAAGGCTGCTATCACACCTTCCCGCACTACTAGCTCCCCGCCCGACCTTATCTATCTTGGGATCAAGGATCGCATTCCAATCACCCATTAAGACTAGCCGCTTCGTATCGTCCAGGAACGGCGCCAACCGACGAAAAAAGGAAACCCTCTCCGCAACGATATTGGGCGCATAAACCGCAACCAGACGAAACTTGAAACTTTTCACGGCAACATCGGCCACAACCAGCCGGCCCCCGTCACCTGCAAAAACAACGTCAACATCAGCATCAAGGCTGCGTCCAACTAGCAAGGAGACCCCAGCGCTGAAGTTGCTGCCGTATGCTGAGAAAACGTTAAAGTCGTTCTTCAGCACCCGACAGTCAGCCTCGCAAGTGAAGTGGGTCTCCTGCACTGCAGCAACATCTACGCAGAGCTTCTTGAGTTCACCAAGCAAGCGCGCACACTTGCTTGAATCCCTCAGTCCCCTCACATTCAAACTGGCAATGTTTAAAGCCATCAATCCGACTTACCTTTACTCATCGTCGACTACGGGCCGGAAATCCTTGGGCGTGAGGATGCCGACAGCCTGACGCAGGGAACCGGTACCAAGTTCAGTCGTCACTCGGTTGTCCCTGGTGATTCCGCCGACATCTATCGGGAACTTCAACTTTAGGGCCCTGTAAAGAGATGGGTGAACCAAAATTGGGACCCTCCCTGCGCAATATGTTATACATTTTTTGAGTGAGGAGTGCTCCAACTCCGCCAGCTTTATGCCCGTGTCAGTCTGACAGACCGTACTCAGGTACTTCCATACGCCCTTAGTACGGTCGCCAGCTGACCGGACAAAAGTGGTCACCATGGCTGCACTCCTAAAGTTTGCTGGATTTGAGACTTTTAGGTCGTTTATTTTTTCTAGCCTGGCCAACGGCTTTAGTGCCTTCCGGAGCTGGAAGTCCCCAACTGCCTCCAGCTCCGCAGAGCACAAAGCCGCCGCCCGCTGCATTTGTCCAATTGTGAGTTCTTGTGTGTGTTTCCTTTTTTCAGTTTGTGGTTTTGCCTTTGGGGAGATCATCGCTGGGAATAGTTCCTGCGAGGAAAAATCAGAAGGGCTAAGTGAGGGGAGGGACGGAGTTCGGGCTAGGCCCGAGGGTTGTGCCCTTTCGGCAGATTGAGATCTGGGGAGGGGGATTTTATAGGGGCGGTGATGTTTTTTGAGTAAGAGTTCTTGCTGAGGTGAAAGGGGGGCCATTTGTTGGGGAGGAGATGGCAATGTGATCTTTGGGGGTGGAAATGTTGGTGAGGGTAATGGAGGTAGTGGTGAAGGTGCTGGTGGTGATGGTTGAGAGGAGGGGCCTGCCTCAGGAGGAGTTTTTTCTGGGCATAATTTCTTGGCCGCCCCCTCCCCACTGTCCCTTCTCCTCTTGAGGTTCGTGGATGTCTCCATTTCCTCGTAAATTTTTGTTTTTAGCCCCTTTTTTTTTGGTGATGGAGCTGTTGGTGTCTTGGGGGTTGCTGGTTTCTTGGGGGTTGCTGTTTTTTTGGGTTTTTTTGTTGCTGCTGCTGTCTGTTGTTCTGTTGTTGTTTTTGTTGCTGCTGTTTCTGTTGTTTTGGTTTCTATTGTTGTTGTTGTTGCTGTTGTTTCTGTTGTTTTTGTTGCTGTTGCCTCTGCTGGTGTTCTTGTTGTTCTTGTTGCTGCTGCAACTGCTGCTGCTGCCGCTATCGCTGGTTCTGCTACTGCTACTGCTTGGGCCCTGGTCTGCTTTTGAGGAGGGGATGGGCTTTTTTCTCCCCCTTGTTTGGGGGATCCCCTCCTCTTTTTGGTTACTTCAGTCCAGCCCTCCTGATTGTTTTGGGGCTGGACCTGACCCGGGCCCTTGGCCTCCGCTTCTTTGGTGATGGTGGGGGCCGCCGCGTCCTTTGTTGTTGTTGTTGTTGTTGTAGACGTCGACGCCTTATTTTCAGGTCGCTGGGGGCAGAACTTGGCGATGTGTCCAATCTGCTTACACCCCCAGCACCTGGGGCGTCTTCCCTCCACCATCACCATCATCTGCCGATCCCCGCTGATCAGCATATCAGGGATGGCTTTGAAGCCATCCCTGGTCAGGCACAGCCGGAAGGCATAATCCCCGTAGGCTGCCCCGGCCGAGGATCTGAGGAGGCTGGATTCCTCGACGAGTCCGTAGGCGCTTAGGTACGCCGCGAGGACCTCCCCAGTGATAATGGCCGGGACATTACACACCGTGACGCGGAGCCTACGGGTGCCTTTGTACTCCGGCTGTAGCCTGAAGTTCTTAGTAATGACGTCCGATTCAGCCAACTTGGCTGCCTGTTTTTCCGTAGGAAGGAGGACCTCCCATGTCGCAAAACTTTTTCGGCTAAAGTATTGGCATGGGATGCCTGCCTTCCTTATCAGGTCCTCAAAGACCTCCTTGGTGAGCCCCACCAGTCTTTTCGTCTTCAGGTCGGAAACGACCAGAGAGAGGACTCTTGGGGCGATCTTGTCGGCGATCTCCGGTATGGGCAGTATTTCATTCCCCTTGAAATACTTTGCAAATCTGCCCACCCGGTCCGCCTCGTGTTCTTCTGGTCCTCTCTGCTGGCCCTTCCAAGCTGTGGGGCTCTTTTGGGCCGGCTGAATCGGACTACCTTGAGACGTTTCAGGTTCGGTTGTGTCTCCGGGGATCGGCAGCGAAGGCCAGTTTGATCCGATTGGAGTGGTCGGTGCGGAAGTGGTCGGTGTAGGGGTTGTCGTTTCTCCCTCCATGGCTGGTGTATAACTATCAGCCAGGAGGGCAGAATAGTTAACCTCCACCTACAGTAAGTATGGAGGGGGGTTCTACTGTTTTTAAAAAAGGGATAAATGGACGCACAAAAAACACTGGAAAAAGCCACAAAAAACGTGTAGAACCCCTGAAAAGAAAGATAAATAAAAGACGACAAACAAATAAAAATTAAGGTCTGACAATAACAATTTGGGTACACAAGTGACAAAAAACAGTAGACAGACCAATGTTCACAATTAAGAAAATTCTCGGTAAGACTTTTTTTTTAAAAAATAAAAAGTTCAAACAGGAAACAAAAATAAAGTCTTACCGAGATACGCAAATTAAAGTTTGTCCAAATATGTTTAGCACACAGAAAAAATCAAGTTAACGTGAAAAAAGTCCAGGATAGTGAAGACTTTATTTCCTGTAGATTCACAGGTAGGCACAAGGCCTGGAGTTTTGGGGGAAGGGGAAGGGTGCGGTCATGCATTATCTATGTTTTTACTAAGGGGACCTAGCTAGCCACATTCGCCGACCCATTCAACAATACAATATATAACCATTCATCCGTCGCCATATGCGCAGCAATTACCAAAATACCACATGTACTCTATGAAAAGTCCTACTTAAAACCCGAAAATTGATGGATGATTTTTGTTCATGATTTATATACAATGTTTGTGATGGGGATGGGAGAAAAACCCCGAAATAAACGAAAAAACAAGGAAAAAATCCCCATTTGGTTACCCTCCCATCCCCCCGTCTCTAAAATCGGAGGCCGACTGTTTTCCGGGGCGAAAGGAACCGAAAACAAGCCGGACCTGCCCTAAGTGGGATTGGGATCCTAATCTACGGGGGTAAAAGGAAACAACGGGTCGGGCGCGGAATGGGTTAATACACGCGGGTGATATGATTTTTATAAATTTTATATATACATATGAGTGTTCAAGATCTTCAGTAAACGTGGGCTGGGACACGGGCTGAGGTACAAAAATAATGGGGATGGGGAAGATCTTGAGAACTAACGACTAGATGACGGGGACAATGACACACAACATACTGCTAACTAGGTACCTAGGTACCAAAGAGAAAAAAGGGGAAACAGTTCTACTTACCAGGGGTGGGGTCCCTAAGGACCCGTACCGTAGACTCCATGAGTCGGCAGAGGAGGGAAGGATGACTCCAACATTGCCCCCTTTCGCACGACCAGGCTCGCTGCATTCACCCACCTTTTGCTGAATTTTATGCGATCCAAGCATTTTCTATCGCATCTGATTTTGACCCTCAGCAGATGCCGAAAGAACAAAACCAGATCACGATGAGAAAAGTTTGCATCGTCATAAAATCCCTTGTTTCGCGTCGTCCACACCACCATTCTAGCTACAGCCAGGATCGCGAGAAACACCACACGCTTCTCACCCTGAAACGGAGGAAGAACGTTGTCCACGACGTAACCAACGTCGAGCAGCACGAGCTGTTTGGGCTCGATGCGGGCCGTCCACTCGCCGACGTGATCCCAAAACGGACGGACTCGCTCGCAGTAGTAGAAGGCGTGCTCAGCCGTTTCTTCCAAGCCACTGCCGCAGCGAGCGCAATCGGGCATGTCTGCCAGGCCCGCCTTGTAGTTCAAGCCGGCAAGGGGTAACGCATTTCGCGCAAGTCGCCAGGTGAGCGAGAACTCGGAGTTGTTCAAGAAGCTCGATCCTGGCGCCCAATTCCAATGAGAGCGAATCTCCTCCATCGTCCAGCCGTGCCGCTCGCTGAGAGGATCAGAAGCGGAACCCACCACTAGCTCCCGATATAGTTCTTTTCGAGGCCATGAAAGGTCACTGGACCCAAGAAGGTTACGAAGGGCCGTTCGGCACTCGCGGACAAACAGTGTTTCGCCCAAAGGCCTACGTCGACCTTCAGCCTTTGGGTCTGACTTTAAGCGAGGAAAAGTCCGACTCGCCTTCAGTCTCCACACTGCAGTCCCCGTCAAGACTCTGCCCAGGTATGCAAGTCTTTCAGCAAGCCAGTGGCTCTCCAGATCAGGCATACCCAGACCCCCGTTGCGCGTACGTTGGATACAGACCTGCCTACGGACCATCGGCCTTGCACCTCGCCAGAGCAATCTGGAAAGGGATTGTTGCAGCGCCAACCGACGTGCCTTAGGCAGAGGAAGTACAGCCAATCGGTAAAGAATCAGGGGGAAGACGTACACGGCGCACGCCTCCGCCCTACCCTTTAAGGACAACCTCCTTGAAAGCCAGGTGGCCACCTGAGCATTCACCTTAGCTTGTACTTCCGACCAATTTCGCTCCAGTTGGAGGTCGGGCCCGAACCACACCCCGAGGATGCGGACGGGTCCGTCACTCCAGCGGAAGGGCCCTGGAAGAGTATCGCTACCCCTCCAAGCACCAAGCCGCAAACCTTCGCTTTTGTCAAAGTTGACCTTGGCCCCTGCAATCCGCTCGTACTCACTAACCGCCTTCTTCACAGCCTTTATATCCAGACGGCGGGATACAAACACTGTGATATCATCAGCGAACGCGGAAACCCTTGCCGCAAGGCTGCTAACAAAAGGTATACCGCGCAGGGCCGGACTTGTCCCCTCATCCCTAAGCCTGCGCAGGAGGGGCTCCAACGCGAGGACATAGAGGAGAGGAGACAGCGGGCAGCCCTGCCGCACCGAACGCTCGATCGCGAATACCCCCGAACGCCTTCCGTTCACCTGCACCACTGCCTGAGGGTTGTGGTACATCATGCTAATCCATCTGCGGAACTCCGGTTTGAATCCGGCAGTCTCCAAAACAGACGCCAAGAACCGATGGTCAACCCTATCGAAGGCCTTGGACTGATCTAAACTGATCAGCGCGGCTTCTGTGTCGTCTTCTATCCCCTCTAGGACCTCGCGAATCAAGTGCAGATTGTCTTGGATTGATCTTCCCTTCACAGCAAAGGTCTGTTCAGGGCCGATCAGATCACTAATGACACGCTGTAAACGATTCGCCAAGACCCGGGCCAAAATCTTTAACTCTGTGTTAAGCAGAGTTATGGGCCTGTAGTCATCTAAACCCTCCCAAACATGTCTGCCACCTTTCTTCAGCAATGTGATCACGCCCTTGGTAACGCTACCAGGGATGGCTCCCTGGGCGAACCAATGGTTGAACATATCCGTCAGAATAGGCACAAACATGTGCGACATCCTCAAGTACACTTCGTAGGGCAAACCATCCAGTCCCGGCGACTTGTTGAGGCCTACTTGCTTCAACGCGTCACGGACTTCGCATTCAGTAACCACACCCTCGCAGCCAGCCGCTTCAGCCGCCCCAAGGCGGGGGAAGTCGGCAAGATAGCTACGAAACTCCCGGATTGGGAGATCAGTGCAGCGGGCAAAGCGACCCCGAAAGTGCGCCCGAAAGGCATCACGTATCTCACGACTCGAACGCAGCAGTCGCCCGTCCGGGGCCTTGACAGAAGCGATGTACCGATCGGGGAACCTTCGCACTTCTTCTTCACGCGCAGTCGCGTTCGTCTTCACAGCTTCGTTGAGAACTCTCTTTAACCTAGATCTAACTACGTAGCCCTTGTAGCGCTCGCTACTCTCGCGCTCAAGGTCCCCCCTAGCTAGCTCTACGTTTAGGGAGTCCCCCCCAGCCACCGCCCGGGAAAGTCTATCTTCTATAGATTTCGCTTCCTTGGCCCTATTTAGATTGAGCTGTTGACCGTACTTGGTAGCGAAATCTCTAATCCTATGCTTAAGAGATCCCCACCACCTATTGCCGGTAACCGCCCCCACTAACGCCCGCTGAATTAGGGATTCCAGCCGGTCCCGGAAGTCCCGTATCTCCAGTAAGGAGGTATTGAACTTCCAGTAGCCGGCCAGCCTAGGCCTATCAGCTAACCGTAGACTGACTCTAACAAGTTTATGGTCAGTCCACGCTATCAAGTGGAACGTGGGACAACTAACAAAATCGATGTCAGCTCTTCTAACTAACACTCTGTCCAAGTAGGTACCCACTTTGGCAGAGGGCGAGCTTTCTAACCACGTCCACATCTCCCGCCCTGGGTGATCAAAACGAAACCTGTCGACCAGATCATGACGAGTCATGAGGCCGGCAAGGCTGCTATCACACCTTCCCGCACTACTAGCTCCCCGCCCGACCTTATCTATCTTGGGATCAAGGATCGCATTCCAATCACCCATTAAGACTAGCCGCTTCGTATCGTCCAGGAACGGCGCCAACCGACGAAAAAAGGAAACCCTCTCCGCAACGATATTGGGCGCATAAACCGCAACCAGACGAAACTTGAAACTTTTCACGGCAACATCGGCCACAACCAGCCGGCCCCCGTCACCTGCAAAAACAACGTCAACATCAGCATCAAGGCTGCGTCCAACTAGCAAGGAGACCCCAGCGCTGAAGTTGCTGCCGTATGCTGAGAAAACGTTAAAGTCGTTCTTCAGCACCCGACAGTCAGCCTCGCAAGTGAAGTGGGTCTCCTGCACTGCAGCAACATCTACGCAGAGCTTCTTGAGTTCACCAAGCAAGCGCGCACACTTGCTTGAATCCCTCAGTCCCCTCACATTCAAACTGACAATGTTTAAAGCCATCAATCCGACTTACCTTACTCATCGTCGACTACGGGCCGGAAATCCTTGGGCGTGAGGATGCCGACAGCCTGACGCAGGGAACCGGTACCGAGTTCAGTCGTCACTCGGTTGTCCCTGGTGATTCCGCCGACATCTATCGGGAACTTCAGTTTTAGGGCCCTGTAAAGAGAAGGGTGAACCAAAATTGGGACCCTCCCTGCGCAATATGTTATACATTTTTTGAGTGAGGAGTGCTCCAACTCCGCCAGCTTTATGCCCGTATCAGTCTGACAGACCGTACTCAGGTACTTCCATACGCCCTTAGTACGGTCGCCAGCTGACCGGACAAAAGTGGTCACCATGGCTGCACTCCTAAAGTTTGCTGGATTTGAGATTTTGAGGTCATTTATTTTTTCCAGCCTGGCCAACGGCTTTAGTGCCTTCCGGAGCTGGAAGTCCCCAACTGCCTCCAGCTCCGCAGAGCACAAAGCCGCCGCCCGCTGCATTTGTCCAATTGTGAGTTCCTCTTTCTTTTTCTCAGGAGTTTTTCTTTTTGGGGAGATCAGGGCTGGGAACAATTCCTGGGAGGAAAAGTCAGTAGGGCTAAGTGAGGGGAGGGACGGAGTTCGGGCTAGGCCCGAGGGTTGTGCCCTTTCGGCAGATTGAGATCTGGGGAGGGGGATTTTATAGGGGCGGTGATGCTTCTTAAAGAAGAGTTCTTGCTGGGGTGAAAGGGGGGCCATTTGTTGGGGAGGAGATGGTAATGTGATCTTTGGGGGTGGAAATGTTGGTGGGGGTAATGGAGGTAGTGGTGAAGGTGCTGGTGGTGATGGTTGAGAGGAGGGGCCTGCCTCAGGAGGAGTTTTTTCTGGGCATAATTTCTTAGCCGCCCCCTCCCCACTGTCCCTTCTCCTCTTGAGGTTCGTGGATGTCTCCATTTCCTCGTACTTTTTTGTTTTTAGCCCCTTTTTTTTTGGTGATGGAGCTGCTGGTTTCTTGGGGGTTGCTGTTTTTTGGGTTTTTTTTGTTGCTGCTGCTGTCTGTTGTTCTGTTGTTGTTTTTGTTGCTGCTGTTTCTGTTGTTTTGGTTACTGTTGTTGTTGTTGTTGCTGTTGTTTCTGTTGTTTTTGTTGCTGTTGCCTCTGCTGGTGTTCTTGTTGTTCTTGTTGCTGCTGCAACTGCTGCTGCTGCCGCTATCGCTGGTTCTGCTGCTGCTACTGCTTGGGCCCTGGTCTGCTTTTGAGGAGGGGATGGGCTTTTTTCTCCCCCTTGTTTAGGGGATCCCCTCCTCTTTTTGGTTACTTCAGTCCAGCCCTCCTGATTGTTTTGGGGCTGGACCTGACCCGGGCCCTTGGCCTCCGCTTCTTTGGTGATGGTGGGGGCCGCCGCGTCCTTTGTTGTTGTTGTTGTTGTTGTAGACGTCGACGCCTTATTTTCAGGTCGCTGGGGGCAGAACTTGGCGATGTGTCCAATCTGCTTACACCCCCAGCACCTGGGGCGTCTTCCCTCCACCATCACCATCATCTGCCGATCCCCGCTGATCAGCATATCAGGGATGGCTTTGAAGCCATCCCTGGTCAGGCACAGCCGGAAGGCATAATCCCCGTAGGCTGCCCCGGCCGAGGATCTGAGGAGGCTGGATTCCTCGACGAGTCCGTAGGCGCTTAGGTACGCCGCGAGGACCTCCCCAGTGATAATGGCCGGGACATTACACACCGTGACGCGGAGCCTACGGGTGCCTTTGTACTCCGGCTGTAGCCTGAAGTTCTTAGTAATGACGTCCGATTCAGCCAACTTGGCTGCCTGTTTTTCCGTAGGAAGGAGGACCTCCCATGTCGCAAAACTTTTTCGGCTAAAGTATTGGCATGGGATGCCTGCCTTCCTTATCAGGTCCTCAAAGACCTCCTTGGTGAGCCCCACCAGTCTTTTCGTCTTCAGGTCGGAAACGACCAGAGAGAGGACTCTTGGGGCGATCTTATCGGCGATCTCCGGTATGGGCAGTATTTCATTTCCCTTGAAATACTTTGCAAATCTGCCCACCCGGTCCGCCTCGTGTTCTTCTGGTCCTCTCTGCTGGCCCTTCCATGCTGTGGGGCTCCTTTGGGCCGGCTGAATCGGACTACCTTGAGACGTTTCATGTTCCGTTGTGTCTCCGGGGATCGGCAGCGAAGGCCAGTTCGATCCGATTGGAGTGGTCGGTGCGGAAGTGGTCGGTGTAGGGGTTGTCGTTTCTCCCTCCATGGCTGGTGTATAACTATCAGCCAGGAGGGCAGAATAGTAAACCTCCACCTACAGTAAGTATGGAGGGGGGTTCTACTGTTTTTAAAAAAGGAATAAATGGACGCACAAAAAACACTGGAAAAAGCCACAAAAAACGTGTAGAACCCCTGAAAAGAAAGATAAATAAAAGACGACAAACAAATAAAAATTAAGGTCTGACAATAACAATTTGGGTACACAAGTGACAAAAAACAGTAGACAGACCAATGTTCACAATTAAGAAAATTCTCGGTAAGACTTTTTTTTAAAAAAAAATAAAAAGTTCAAACAGGAAACAAAAATAAAGTCTTACCGAGATACGCAAATTAAAGTTTGTCCAAATATGTTTAGCACACAGAAAAAATCAAGTTAACGTGAAAAAAGTCCAGGATAGTGAAGACTTTATTTCCTGTAGATTCACAGGTAGGCACAAGGCCTGGAGTTTTGGGGGAAGGGGAAGGGTGCGGTCGTGCATTATCTATGTTTTTACTAAGGGGACCTAGCTAGCCACATTCGCCGACCCATTCAACAATACAATATATAACCATTCATCCGTCGCCATATGCGCAGCAATTACCAAAATACCACATGTACTCTATGAAAAGTCCTACTTAAAACCCGAAAATTGATGGATGATTTTTGTTCATGATTTATATACAATGTTTGTGATGGGGATGGGAGAAAAACCCCGAAATAAACGAAAAAACAAGGAAAAAATCCCCATTTGGTTACCCTCCCATCCCCCCGTCTCTAAAATCGGAGGCCGACTGTTTTCCGGGGCGAAAGGAACCGAAAACAAGCCGGACCTGCCCTAAGTGGGATTGGGATCCTAATCTACGGGGGTAAAAGGAAACAACGGGTCGGGCGCGGAATGGGTTAATACACGCGGGTGATATGATTTTTATAAATTTTATATATACATATGAGTGTTCAAGATCTTCAGTAAACGTGGGCTGGGACACGGGCTGAGGTACAAAAATAATGGGGATGGGGAAGATCTTGAGAACTAACGACTAGATGACGGGGACAATGACACACAACATACTGCTAACTAGGTACCTAGGTACCAAAGAGAAAAAAGGGGAAACAGTTCTACTTACCAGGGGTGGGGTCCCTAAGGACCCGTACCGTAGACTCCATGAGTCGGCAGAGGAGGGAAGGATGACTCCAACATTGCCCCCTTTCGCACGACCAGGCTCGCTGCATTCACCCACCTTTTGCTGAATTTTATGCGATCCAAGCATTTTCTATCGCATCTGATTTTGACCCTCAGCAGATGCCGAAAGAACAAAACCAGATCACGATGAGAAAAGTTTGCATCGTCATAAAATCCCTTGTTTCGCGTCGTCCACACCACCATTCTAGCTACAGCCAGGATCGCGAGAAACACCACACGCTTCTCACCCTGAAACGGAGGAAGAACGTTGTCCACGACGTAACCAACGTCGAGCAGCACGAGCTGTTTGGGCTCGATGCGGGCCGTCCACTCGCCGACGTGATCCCAAAACGGACGGACTCGCTCGCAGTAGTAGAAGGCGTGCTCAGCCGTTTCTTCCAAGCCACTGCCGCAGCGAGCGCAATCGGGCATGTCTGCCAGGCCCGCCTTGTAGTTCAAGCCGGCAAGGGGTAACGCATTTCGCGCAAGTCGCCAGGTGAGCGAGAACTCGGAGTTGTTCAAGAAGCTCGATCCTGGCGCCCAATTCCAATGAGAGCGAATCTCCTCCATCGTCCAGCCGTGCCGCTCGCTGAGAGGATCAGAAGCGGAACCCACCACTAGCTCCCGATATAGTTCTTTTCGAGGCCATGAAAGGTCACTGGACCCAAGAAGGTTACGAAGGGCCGTTCGGCACTCGCGGACAAACAGTGTTTCGCCCAAAGGCCTACGTCGACCTTCAGCCTTTGGGTCTGACTTTAAGCGAGGAAAAGTCCGACTCGCCTTCAGTCTCCACACTGCAGTCCCCGTCAAGACTCTGCCCAGGTATGCAAGTCTTTCAGCAAGCCAGTGGCTCTCCAGATCAGGCATACCCAGACCCCCGTTGCGCGTACGTTGGATACAGACCTGCCTACGGACCATCGGCCTTGCACCTCGCCAGAGCAATCTGGAAAGGGATTGTTGCAGCGCCAACCGACGTGCCTTAGGCAGAGGAAGTACAGCCAATCGGTAAAGAATCAGGGGGAAGACGTACACGGCGCACGCCTCCGCCCTACCCTTTAAGGACAACCTCCTTGAAAGCCAGGTGGCCACCTGAGCATTCACCTTAGCTTGTACTTCCGACCAATTTCGCTCCAGTTGGAGGTCGGGCCCGAACCACACCCCGAGGATGCGGACGGGTCCGTCACTCCAGCGGAAGGGCCCTGGAAGAGTATCGCTACCCCTCCAAGCACCAAGCCGCAAACCTTCGCTTTTGTCAAAGTTGACCTTGGCCCCTGCAATCCGCTCGTACTCACTAACCGCCTTCTTCACAGCCTTTATATCCAGACGGCGGGATACAAACACTGTGATATCATCAGCGAACGCGGAAACCCTTGCCGCAAGGCTGCTAACAAAAGGTATACCGCGCAGGGCCGGACTTGTCCCCTCATCCCTAAGCCTGCGCAGGAGGGGCTCCAACGCGAGGACATAGAGGAGAGGAGACAGCGGGCAGCCCTGCCGCACCGAACGCTCGATCGCGAATACCCCCGAACGCCTTCCGTTCACCTGCACCACTGCCTGAGGGTTGTGGTACATCATGCTAATCCATCTGCGGAACTCCGGTTTGAATCCGGCAGTCTCCAAAACAGACGCCAAGAACCGATGGTCAACCCTATCGAAGGCCTTGGACTGATCTAAACTGATCAGCGCGGCTTCTGTGTCGTCTTCTATCCCCTCTAGGACCTCGCGAATCAAGTGCAGATTGTCTTGGATTGATCTTCCCTTCACAGCAAAGGTCTGTTCAGGGCCGATCAGATCACTAATGACACGCTGTAAACGATTCGCCAAGACCCGGGCCAAAATCTTTAACTCTGTGTTAAGCAGAGTTATGGGCCTGTAGTCATCTAAACCCTCCCAAACATGTCTGCCACCTTTCTTCAGCAATGTGATCACGCCCTTGGTAACGCTACCAGGGATGGCTCCCTGGGCGAACCAATGGTTGAACATATCCGTCAGAATAGGCACAAACATGTGCGACATCCTCAAGTACACTTCGTAGGGCAAACCATCCAGTCCCGGCGACTTGTTGAGGCCTACTTGCTTCAACGCGTCACGGACTTCGCATTCAGTAACCACACCCTCGCAGCCAGCCGCTTCAGCCGCCCCAAGGCGGGGGAAGTCGGCAAGATAGCTACGAAACTCCCGGATTGGGAGATCAGTGCAGCGGGCAAAGCGACCCCGAAAGTGCGCCCGAAAGGCATCACGTATCTCACGACTCGAACGCAGCAGTCGCCCGTCCGGGGCCTTGACAGAAGCGATGTACCGATCGGGGAACCTTCGCACTTCTTCTTCACGCGCAGTCGCGTTCGTCTTCACAGCTTCGTTGAGAACTCTCTTTAACCTAGATCTAACTACGTAGCCCTTGTAGCGCTCGCTACTCTCGCGCTCAAGGTCCCCCCTAGCTAGCTCTACGTTTAGGGAGTCCCCCCCAGCCACCGCCCGGGAAAGTCTATCTTCTATAGATTTCGCTTCCTTGGCCCTATTTAGATTGAGCTGTTGACCGTACTTGGTAGCGAAATCTCTAATCCTATGCTTAAGAGATCCCCACCACCTATTGCCGGTAACCGCCCCCACTAACGCCCGCTGAATTAGGGATTCCAGCCGGTCCCGGAAGTCCCGTATCTCCAGTAAGGAGGTATTGAACTTCCAGTAGCCGGCCAGCCTAGGCCTATCAGCTAACCGTAGACTGACTCTAACAAGTTTATGGTCAGTCCACGCTATCAAGTGGAACGTGGGACAACTAACAAAATCGATGTCAGCTCTTCTAACTAACACTCTGTCCAAGTAGGTACCCACTTTGGCAGAGGGCGAGCTTTCTAACCACGTCCACATCTCCCGCCCTGGGTGATCAAAACGAAACCTGTCGACCAGATCATGACGAGTCATGAGGCCGGCAAGGCTGCTATCACACCTTCCCGCACTACTAGCTCCCCGCCCGACCTTATCTATCTTGGGATCAAGGATCGCATTCCAATCACCCATTAAGACTAGCCGCTTCGTATCGTCCAGGAACGGCGCCAACCGACGAAAAAAGGAAACCCTCTCCGCAACGATATTGGGCGCATAAACCGCAACCAGACGAAACTTGAAACTTTTCACGGCAACATCGGCCACAACCAGCCGGCCCCCGTCACCTGCAAAAACAACGTCAACATCAGCATCAAGGCTGCGTCCAACTAGCAAGGAGACCCCAGCGCTGAAGTTGCTGCCGTATGCTGAGAAAACGTTAAAGTCGTTCTTCAGCACCCGACAGTCAGCCTCGCAAGTGAAGTGGGTCTCCTGCACTGCAGCAACATCTACGCAGAGCTTCTTGAGTTCACCAAGCAAGCGCGCACACTTGCTTGAATCCCTCAGTCCCCTCACATTCAAACTGACAATGTTTAAAGCCATCAATCCGACTTACCTTACTCATCGTCGACTACGGGCCGGAAATCCTTGGGCGTGAGGATGCCGACAGCCTGACGCAGGGAACCGGTACCGAGTTCAGTCGTCACTCGGTTGTCCCTGGTGATTCCGCCGACATCTATCGGGAACTTCAGTTTTAGGGCCCTGTAAAGAGAAGGGTGAACCAAAATTGGGACCCTCCCTGCGCAATATGTTATACATTTTTTGAGTGAGGAGTGCTCCAACTCCGCCAGCTTTATGCCCGTATCAGTCTGACAGACCGTACTCAGGTACTTCCATACGCCCTTAGTACGGTCGCCAGCTGACCGGACAAAAGTGGTCACCATGGCTGCACTCCTAAAGTTTGCTGGATTTGAGATTTTGAGGTCATTTATTTTTTCCAGCCTGGCCAACGGCTTTAGTGCCTTCCGGAGCTGGAAGTCCCCAACTGCCTCCAGCTCCGCAGAGCACAAAGCCGCCGCCCGCTGCATTTGTCCAATTGTGAGTTCCTCTTTCTTTTTCTCAGGAGTTTTTCTTTTTGGGGAGATCAGGGCTGGGAACAATTCCTGGGAGGAAAAGTCAGTAGGGCTAAGTGAGGGGAGGGACGGAGTTCGGGCTAGGCCCGAGGGTTGTGCCCTTTCGGCAGATTGAGATCTGGGGAGGGGGATTTTATAGGGGCGGTGATGCTTCTTAAAGAAGAGTTCTTGCTGGGGTGAAAGGGGGGCCATTTGTTGGGGAGGAGATGGTAATGTGATCTTTGGGGGTGGAAATGTTGGTGGGGGTAATGGAGGTAGTGGTGAAGGTGCTGGTGGTGATGGTTGAGAGGAGGGGCCTGCCTCAGGAGGAGTTTTTTCTGGGCATAATTTCTTAGCCGCCCCCTCCCCACTGTCCCTTCTCCTCTTGAGGTTCGTGGATGTCTCCATTTCCTCGTACTTTTTTGTTTTTAGCCCCTTTTTTTTTGGTGATGGAGCTGCTGGTTTCTTGGGGGTTGCTGTTTTTTGGGTTTTTTTTGTTGCTGCTGCTGTCTGTTGTTCTGTTGTTGTTTTTGTTGCTGCTGTTTCTGTTGTTTTGGTTACTGTTGTTGTTGTTGTTGCTGTTGTTTCTGTTGTTTTTGTTGCTGTTGCCTCTGCTGGTGTTCTTGTTGTTCTTGTTGCTGCTGCAACTGCTGCTGCTGCCGCTATCGCTGGTTCTGCTGCTGCTACTGCTTGGGCCCTGGTCTGCTTTTGAGGAGGGGATGGGCTTTTTTCTCCCCCTTGTTTAGGGGATCCCCTCCTCTTTTTGGTTACTTCAGTCCAGCCCTCCTGATTGTTTTGGGGCTGGACCTGACCCGGGCCCTTGGCCTCCGCTTCTTTGGTGATGGTGGGGGCCGCCGCGTCCTTTGTTGTTGTTGTTGTTGTTGTAGACGTCGACGCCTTATTTTCAGGTCGCTGGGGGCAGAACTTGGCGATGTGTCCAATCTGCTTACACCCCCAGCACCTGGGGCGTCTTCCCTCCACCATCACCATCATCTGCCGATCCCCGCTGATCAGCATATCAGGGATGGCTTTGAAGCCATCCCTGGTCAGGCACAGCCGGAAGGCATAATCCCCGTAGGCTGCCCCGGCCGAGGATCTGAGGAGGCTGGATTCCTCGACGAGTCCGTAGGCGCTTAGGTACGCCGCGAGGACCTCCCCAGTGATAATGGCCGGGACATTACACACCGTGACGCGGAGCCTACGGGTGCCTTTGTACTCCGGCTGTAGCCTGAAGTTCTTAGTAATGACGTCCGATTCAGCCAACTTGGCTGCCTGTTTTTCCGTAGGAAGGAGGACCTCCCATGTCGCAAAACTTTTTCGGCTAAAGTATTGGCATGGGATGCCTGCCTTCCTTATCAGGTCCTCAAAGACCTCCTTGGTGAGCCCCACCAGTCTTTTCGTCTTCAGGTCGGAAACGACCAGAGAGAGGACTCTTGGGGCGATCTTATCGGCGATCTCCGGTATGGGCAGTATTTCATTTCCCTTGAAATACTTTGCAAATCTGCCCACCCGGTCCGCCTCGTGTTCTTCTGGTCCTCTCTGCTGGCCCTTCCATGCTGTGGGGCTCCTTTGGGCCGGCTGAATCGGACTACCTTGAGACGTTTCATGTTCCGTTGTGTCTCCGGGGATCGGCAGCGAAGGCCAGTTCGATCCGATTGGAGTGGTCGGTGCGGAAGTGGTCGGTGTAGGGGTTGTCGTTTCTCCCTCCATGGCTGGTGTATAACTATCAGCCAGGAGGGCAGAATAGTAAACCTCCACCTACAGTAAGTATGGAGGGGGGTTCTACTGTTTTTAAAAAAGGAATAAATGGACGCACAAAAAACACTGGAAAAAGCCACAAAAAACGTGTAGAACCCCTGAAAAGAAAGATAAATAAAAGACGACAAACAAATAAAAATTAAGGTCTGACAATAACAATTTGGGTACACAAGTGACAAAAAACAGTAGACAGACCAATGTTCACAATTAAGAAAATTCTCGGTAAGACTTTTTTTTAAAAAAAAATAAAAAGTTCAAACAGGAAACAAAAATAAAGTCTTACCGAGATACGCAAATTAAAGTTTGTCCAAATATGTTTAGCACACAGAAAAAATCAAGTTAACGTGAAAAAAGTCCAGGATAGTGAAGACTAATGCTACTGACAGGGTTGGTATTTATGAACAGACATAGCCAATCAGATGTTCTAGCCAATCACAATCCAAGGAATGGACCGGCCAATGTGTGCACATTGGAATCTCCCAATGTGCCATAAATAAGCTCTTTCATTGAAGACTGTTACTTTAGTCCTACCCTTTTTTTCTTAGTTTCTAAAGTTTCACGTTCCTTCACGCTACCTGGAATATTACCTTTAAGCAAGACTTGTTATTTGGATTGGTTATCTCGGTAAGACTTTGTTTGTTTGAATTTTTTAATTTTTTTTTTTAAAAAGTCTTACCGAGAATCTGTTATTTTGGACACTGGTCTGTCACTTGTTACCTTTCCTTTGTTATCCGACTTGTATTTTGTGTTGTCGGAATTTGTTAATTTTAATTTTATTTACTTGTCGTTTGTTTCAGGGGTTCTACGAGTTTTTTTGTGACTGTGTTTTTGTGCTGAATTATTTTTACGTCCTTTTCTTCAGTTTAAAATCGTAGAACCCCCCTCCATACTTGAAACAGGTGGAGGTTAGTTTCATTTACCCTCCTGGCTGATAATCCCTTTTCAGCCATGGAGGGGGAAACGACAACCCCAAATGAGACAATTAAGACCACTCCTACGATAACCCCAACTCCAAGCCTTATTGGGTCGAATTGGCCTTCGCTGCCGATCCCCGAAGACACAACAGAAGCTGGAACATCCCAGGACAGCCCGATTCAGCCGGCCCAAAAAAGCCCCACCGCCTGGAAAGGCCAGCAGAGGGGGCCGGAAGAGTACGAAAGAGACCGGGTGGGCAGATTCGCCAAATATTTTAAAGGAAACGAAATCTTGCCCATCCCGGAAATTGTGGATAAAATTGCCCCAAGAGTCCTCTCTCTGGTCGTTTCCGACCTTAAGACCAAAAGGCTGGTGGGGCTAACAAAAGAAGTATTCGACGAGCTGATAAGGAAGGCAGGCATCCCATGCCAATACTTTTGCCGCAAAAGTTTTGCGACATGGGATGTCCTCCTTCCTACTGAAAAGCAGGCGGCCAAGGCGGCTGAGTCGGATATTACAACTAAGCACTTCAGGTTACAGCCGGAGTACCAAGGTACCCGTAGGCTCCGCGTTACAGTGTGTAATGTCCCGGCTATTATCACTGGGGAGGTCCTCGCGGCGTACCTAAGCGCCTATGGCAACGTTGAGGAATTTAACCTCCTCAGATCTCCGGCCGGGACAGCCTACGGGGATTATGCCTTCCGGCTGTGCCTGACCAGGGATGGCTTCAAAGCCATCCCTGAAACGCTGATTTGCGGGGATCGGCAAATGATGGTGATGGTGGAGGGAAGACGCCCCAGGTGCTGGGGGTGTAAACAGATTGGACACATCGCCAAGTTTTGCCCCCAGCGACCTGAAAATAAGGAAAAGGCGGCGTCGACAACAACAACAACAACAACAAAAGACGCGGCGCCCTCCACCATCACCAAAGAAGCGGAGGCCAAGGGCCCGGGTCAGGTCCAGCCCCAAAACAAGCAGGAGGGCTGGACTGAAGTGACCAAAAAGAGGAGGGGATCCCCTAAACAAGGGGGTGAAAAAAGTCCAAATACATCCCCTCCTCAAAAACAAACCAAGGCCCAAACGCAAGAAGCAGCAGCAGCAGCAACAGTAACAACAGCAGAACCATCGGCAGCGGCAACAACAGTTGCAACAGCAACACCAACAGAAACAGCAGTAACAACAACAGAAACAGCAGCAACAGAACAACCAGCAGCAGCAGCAGCAGTAAAGAAGCATACAAATCAAAGAAAACCAGCAACCCCCAAGACACCAGCAACCCCCAAGACACCAGCAACCCCAAAAACACCAGCAACTCCATCACCCAAAAAGACCAAAAAAAAACCTAAACCGGTCGAAGAGATGGAGACCACAACAAATCTAAAGAGGAGAAGGGACAGTGGAGAGGGCGCAGCAAAAAAACTGTGCCCAGAAAAAACGCACCCCGAGGCAGGCCCCTCCTCTCAACCATCGCCACCGGTGCCTTCACCAATACCTCCACTACCCTCACCAACATTCCCACCTCCTAAAATAACATTACCATCTCCTCCCCAGCAAATGGATACTCTTTCACCCCAACAGAAACTCTTCATCCAAAAACATTACCGCCCTTATAAAATCCCCCTCCCCAGATCACAGTCTGCCGAAAGGGCACAACCCTCGGGCCTAGCCCGAACCCCATCCCTTCCCTCACTTAGCCCTAGTGACTTCTCTTCCCAAGAGCTCTTCCCGGCGATCATTTCCCCAAAAAGAAAAGCCAATCCTCCCGCAGAAAAAAAGAAATCCCAGAACAAGGAACTAACGATCGGACAAATACAGCGGGCAGCGGCTTTGTGCTCTGCGGAGCTGGAGGCAGTTGGGGACTTCCAGCTCCGGAAGGCACTAAAGCCGTTGGCCAGCCTAGAAAAAATTCAAAACCTCAGAGTTTCAAATCCCACGAATTTCCGGAGTGCAGCCATGGTGACCACTTTTGTCCGGTCAGCTGGCGACCGTACCAAGGGCGTATGGAAGTTCTTGAGTACGGTCTGTCAGACTGATACGGGCATAAAGCTGGCGGAGTTGGAGCACTCCTCCCTCAAAAAATGTATAACCTATTGTTCAGGGAGGGTCCCGATTTTGGTTCACCCGTCTCTTTATAGGGCCCTAAAGCTGAAGTTTCCCATAGATGTCGGCGGAATCACCAGGGACAACCGAGTGACGACTGAACTCGGTACCGGTTCCCTGCGTCAGGCTGTCGGCATCCTCACGCCCAAGGATTTCCGGCCCGTAGTCGACGATGAGTAAGGTAAGTCGGATTGATGGCTTTAAACGTTGCCAGTTTGAATGTGAGGGGACTGAGGGATTCAAGCAAGTGTGCGCGCTTGCTTGGTGAACTCAAGAAGCTCTGCGTAGATGTTGCTGCAGTGCAGGAGACTCACTTCACTTGCGAAGCTGACTGTCGGGTGCTGGAAAACGATTTTAACGTTTTCTCAGCATACGGCAGCAACTTCAGCGCTGGGGTCTCCTTGCTAGTTGGACGCAGCCTTGATGCTGATGTTGACGTTGTTTTTGCAGGTGACGGGGGCCGGCTGGTTGTGGCCGATGTTGCCGTGAAAAGTTTCAAGTTTCGTCTGGTTGCGGTTTATGCGCCCAATATCGTTGCGGAGAGGGTTTCCTTTTTTCGTCGGTTGGCGCCGTTCCTGGACGATACGAAGCGGCTAGTCTTAATGGGTGATTGGAATGCGATCCTTGATCCCAAGATAGATAAGGTCGGGCGGGGAGCTAGGAGTGCGGGAAGGTGTGAGAGCAGCCTTGTCGGCTTCGTGACTCGTCACGGTCTTGTCGACAGGTTTCGTCTTGATCACCCAGGGCGGGAGATGTGGACGTGGCTAGATAGCTCGCCCTCTGCCAAAGTAGGTTCCTACTTGGACAGAGTGTTAGTTAGACGAGCTGACATTGATTTTGTTAGTTGTCCCACGTTCCACTTGATAGCGTGGACTGACCATAAACTTGTTAGAGTCAGTCTGCGGTTAGTTAATAGACCTAGTCTAGCCGGCTACTGGAAGTTCAATACCTCCTTACTGGAGATACGGGACTTCCGGGACCGGCTGGAATCCCTAATTCAGCGGGCGTTAGTGGGGGCGGTTACCGGGAGTAGGTGGTGGGTCTCTCTCAAATATAGGATTAGAGACTTCGCCATCAAATACGGTCAAAAGCTCAAACTAGATAAGGCCAAGGAGGCGAAGTCTATAGACGATAGACTTTCCCGGGCGGTGGCTGGGGGGGACTCCCTAGGTGTAGAACTAGCTAGGAGGGACCTTGAGCGTGAGAATAGCGAGCGCTACAAGGGCTACGTAGTTAGAACTAGGTTAAATAGAGTTCGCTACGAAGCTGTGAAATCGAACGCGACTGCGCGTGAAGAAGAAGTGCGAAGGTTCCCCGATCGGTACATCGCATCTGTCAAGACCGCGGACGGGCGACTGCTGCACTCGAATCGTGAGATGCGTGATGCCTTTCGGGCGCACTTTCGGGATCGCTTTGCCCGCTGTACTGATCTCCCGCTCCGGGAGTTTCGTAGCTATCTTGCCGACTTCCCCCGCCTTGGGGCGGCTGAAGCGGCTGGCTGCGAGGGTGTGGTTACTGAATGCGAAGTCCGTGATGCGTTGAAGCAGGTCGGCCTCAACAAGTCGCCGGGACTAGATGGTTTGCCCTACGAAGTGTACTTGAGGATGTCGCACATGTTCGTCCCTATTCTGACGGATGTGTTCAACCATTGGTTCGCCCAGGGAGCCATCCCCGGTTGCGTTACCAAGGGCGTGATCACATTGCTGAAGAAAGGTGGCAGGCATGTTTGGGAGGGTTTAGATGACTACAGGCCCATAACTCTGCTTAACACAGAGTTAAAGATTTTGGCCCGGGTCTTGGCGAATCGTTTACAGCTTGTCATCAGTGATCTGATCGGCCCTGAACAGACCTTCGCTGTGAAGGGAAGATCGATCCAGGACAATCTGCACTTGATTCGCGAGGTCCTAGAGGGGATAGAAGACGACACAGAAGCCGCGCTGATCAGTTTAGATCAGTCCAAGGCCTTCGATAGGGTGGACCATCGGTTCTTGGCGTCTGTTTTGGAGACTGCCGGATTCCAACCGGAGTTCCGCAGATGGATTAGCATGATGTACCACAACCCTCAGGCAGTGGTGCAGGTGAACGGAAGGCGTTCGAGGGTATTCGCGATCGAGCGTTCGGTCCGGCAGGGCTGCCCCCTGTCTCCTCTTCTCTATGTCCTCGCGTTGGAGCCCCTCCTGCGCAGGCTTAGGGATGAGAGGACGAGTCCGTCCCTGCGCGGTATACCCTTTGTTAGCAGCCTTGCTGCAAGGGTTTCCGCGTTCGCTGATGACATCACAGTCTTTGTGTCCCGCCGTCTGGATATAAAGGCTGTGAAAGAGGCGGTTGTCGAGTACGAGCGGATCGCAGGAGCCAAGGTCAATTTTGACAAAAGCGAAGGTTTGCGGCTTGGTGCTTGGAGGGGTAGCAATACTCTTCCAGGGCCCTTCCGCTGGAGTGACGGACCCGTCCGCATCCTCGGGGTGTGGTTCGGGCCCGACCTCCAACTGGAGCGAAATTGGTCGGAAGTACAAGCTAAGGTGAATGCTCAGGTGGGAATCTGGCTTTCAAGGAGGTTGTCCTTAAAGGGCAGGGCGGAGGCGTGCGCCACGTACGTCTTCCCTCTGATCCTTTACCGATTGGCTGTACTTCCTCTGCCTAAGGCACGTCGGTTGGCACTGCAACAATCCCTCTCCAGATTGCTCTGGGGAGGTGCAAGGCCGATGGTCCGTAGGCAGGTCTGTATCCAACGTACACGCAACGGGGGTCTGGGTATGCCTGATCTGGAGAGCCACTGGCTTGCTGAAAGACTCGCATACCTCGGCCGGTCCTTGACGGGGGACTCAGTGTGGAGACGAAAGGCGAGTTGGACTTTTCCTCGCCTCAAGTCAGACCCAAAGGCTGAAGGCCGACGTAAGCCTTTGGGCGAAGCACTGTTTGTCCGCGAGTGCCGAAAGGCCCTTCGTAACCTTCTTGGGTCCAGTGACCTTTCACGGCCTCGGAAAGAGCTATATCGGGAGTTAGTGGTGGGTTCCGCTTCTGATCCTCTTAGCGAGCGGCGAGGCTGGACGGCGGAGGAGATCCGCTCTCACTGGAATTGGGCGCCAGGATCGAGCTTCTTGAACAACTCCGAGTTCTCGCTCACCTGGCGACTTGTACGGAATGCGTTACCCCTTCTCGGCTTGAACTACAGAGCGGGCATAGCAGACATGCCTGATTGTCCTCGCTGCGGCAGTGGATTAGAAGAAACGGCTGAGCACGCCTTCTACTATTGCGAGCGAGTTCGCCCGTTCTGGGATCACGTCGGGGAGTGGACGGCTCGCATCGAACCTAAGCAGCTCGTGCTGCTCGACGTTGGTTACGTCGTGGACAACGTTCTTCCTCCGTTTCAGGGTGAGAAACGTGTGGTGTTTCTCGCGATCCTGGCTGTAGCTCGAATGGTGATTTGGATCACGCGAAAGATGGGATTGTATGAAGATGCAAACTTTTCTCATCGTGATCTGGTTTTGTATTTTCGGCATCAGCTGAGGGTCAAAATTAGATGCGATAGAAAACGCTTGGATCGCATAACATTCAACAGAAGGTGGGTGAATGCAGCGAGCCTGGTCGTGCGAAAGGGGGCAACGTTGGAGTCATCCTTCCCTCCTCTGCCTGCCCATGGCGTCTACGGTACGGGTCCTTCGGGACCCCACCCCCGGTAAGTAGGCAATGCTTTTTTCCCTTGCAACCTAGCTAGCAGTATGTTGTCAGTCATTGTCCCCGTCATCTAGTCATTAGTATTCAAGATCTTCCCCATCCCCATTATTTTTGTACCTCAAGCCGTATCCCAGTCCGCATTTACTGAAGATCTTGAACATGCACATGTATAAAAATCATATTACCGGCTTGTACCGACCCATACCGCGCCCGACCCTTTATTTCTTTTCTCCCCTATAGATTAGGACCCCAGTCCCATCTAGGGCAGGTCCGACTTGTTTCCGGTTCTTTCGCCCCGGAAAACAGTCGGCCTCCAATTCTATAGACGGGGGGATGGGAGGGCAACCAAACGGGGAGAATCCTTTTTTCCTTGGTTTCGTCTTTTTCGTTTTCGGGGTTTTTTCTCCCATCCCCAACATATACTTTCACTGGAAATTCATATTGTAAATAAAATCATACACTGCACTCGGGATTTTAAGTAGGGCTCTTTTCATAGAGAAATTGTGGTATTTTGGTGATTGCTGCGCATATGGCGACGAATGAATGATTATATATTGTACTGCTGAATGGGTCGACGAATGTGGCTAGCTAGGTTCCCATAGATAACATAGCAAATGAAAGACCGCTCCCTTCCCCTTCCCCCCAAAACTCAAGGCTTCATGCCTTCATTGTAATTTCACAATGAAATAAATACTTTAGTCCTAGCCTTTTTTTTCTTAGTTTCTAAAGTTTCACGTTCCTTCACGCTACCTGGAATATTACCTTTAAGCAAGACTTGTTATTTGGATTAGTTATCTCGGTAAGACTTTGTTTGTTTGAATTTTTTAATTTTTTTTTTAAAAAAAAAGGGTCTTACCGAGAATCTGTTATTTTGGACACTGGTCTGTCACTTGTTACCTTTCCTTTGTTATCCGACTTGTATTTTTGTGTTGTCGGAATTTGTTAATTTTAATTTTATTTACTTGTCGTTTGTTTCAGGGGTTCTACGAGTTTTTTTGTGACTGTGTTTTTGTGCTGAATTATTTTTACGTCCTTTTCTTCAGTTTAAAATCGTAGAACCCCCCTCCATACCTGAAACAGGTGGAGGTTAGTTTCATTTACCCTCCTGGCTGATAATCCCTTTTCAGCCATGGAGGGGGAAACGACAACCCCAAATGAGACAACTAAGACCACTCCTACGATAACCCCAACTCCAAGTCTTATTGGATCAAATTGGCCTTCGCTACCGATCCCCGAAGACACAACAGAAGCTGGAACATCCCAGGACAGCCCGATTCAGCCGGCCCAAAAAAGCCCCACCGCCTGGAAAGGCCAGCAGAGGGGACCGGAGGAACACGAGGCAGACCGGGTGGGCAGATTTGCAAAATATTTCAAGGGGAATGAAATTCTGCCCATCCCGGAGATAGTAGATAAGATCGCCCCAAGAGTCCTCTCTCTGGTCGTTTCCGACCTTAAGACCAAAAGGCTGGTGGGGCTAACTAAGGAAGTATTCGACGAGCTGATAAGGAAGGCAGGCATCCCATGCCAATACTTTTGCCGCAAAAGTTTTGCGACATGGGATGTCCTCCTTCCTACTGAAAAGCAGGCGGCCAAGGCGGCTGAGTCGGATATTACAACTAAGCACTTCAGGTTACAGCCGGAGTACCAAGGTACCCGTAGGCTCCGTGTTACGGTGTGTAATGTCCCGGCTATTATCACTGGGGAGGTCCTCGCGGCGTACCTAAGCGCCTATGGCAACGTTGAGGAATTTAACCTCCTCAGATCTCCGGCCGGGACAGCCTACGGGGATTATGCCTTCCGGCTGTGCCTGACCAGGGATGGCTTCAAAGCCATCCCTGAAACGCTGATTTGCGGGGATCGGCAAATGATGGTGATGGTGGAGGGAAGACGCCCCAGGTGCTGGGGGTGCAAACAGATTGGACACATCGCCAAGTTTTGCCCCCAGCGACCTGAAAATAAGGAAAAGACGGCGTCGACAACAACAACAACAACAACAACAACAAAAGACGCGGCGCCCTCCATCATCACCAAAGAAGCGGAGGCCAAGGGCCCGGGTCAGGTCCAGCCCCAAAACAACCAGGAGGGCTGGACTGAAGTGACCAAAAAGAGGAGGGGATCCCCTAAACAAGGGGGTGAAAAAAGTCCAAATATATCCCCTCCTCAAAAACAAACCAAGGCCCAAACGCAAGAAGCAGCAGCAGCAGCAGCAACAGTAACAACAGCAGAACCATCGGCAGCGGCAACAACAGTTGCAACAGCAACACCAACAGAAACAGCAGTAGCAGCAACAGAACAACCAGCAGCAGCAGTAGTAAAGAAGCATACAAATCAAAGAAAACCAGCAACCCCCAAGACACCAGCAACCCCAAAAACACCAGCAACTCCATCACCCAAAAAGACCAAAAAAAAACCTAAACCGGTCGAAGAGATGGAGACCACAACAAATCTAAAGAGGAGAAGGGACAGTGGAGAGGGCGCAGCAAAAAAACTGTGCCCAGAAAAAACGCACCCCGAGGCAGGCCCCTCCTCTCAACCATCGCCACCGGTGCCTTCACCAATACCTCCACTACCCTCACCAACATTCCCACCTCCTAAAATAACATTACCATCTCCTCCCCAGCAAATGGATACTCTTTCACCCCAACAGAAACTCTTCATCCAAAAACATTACCGCCCTTATAAAATCCCCCTCCCCAGATCACAGTCTGCCGAAAGGGCACAACCCTCGGGCCTAGCCCGAACCCCATCCCTTCCCTCACTTAGCCCTAGTGACTTCTCTTCCCAAGAGCTCTTCCCGGCGATCATTTCCCCAAAAAGAAAAGCCAATCCTCCCGCAGAAAAAAAGAAATCCCAGAACAAGGAACTAACGATCGGACAAATACAGCGGGCAGCGGCTTTGTGCTCTGCGGAGCTGGAGGCAGTTGGGGACTTCCAGCTCCGGAAGGCACTAAAGCCGTTGGCCAGCCTAGAAAAAATTCAAAACCTCAGAGTTTCAAATCCCACGAATTTCCGGAGTGCAGCCATGGTGACCACTTTTGTCCGGTCAGCTGGCGACCGTACCAAGGGCGTATGGAAGTTCTTGAGTACGGTCTGTCAGACTGATACGGGCATAAAGCTGGCGGAGTTGGAGCACTCCTCCCTCAAAAAATGTATAACCTATTGTTCAGGGAGGGTCCCGATTTTGGTTCACCCGTCTCTTTATAGGGCCCTAAAGCTGAAGTTTCCCATAGATGTCGGCGGAATCACCAGGGACAACCGAGTGACGACTGAACTCGGTACCGGTTCCCTGCGTCAGGCTGTCGGCATCCTCACGCCCAAGGATTTCCGGCCCGTAGTCGACGATGAGTAAGGTAAGTCGGATTGATGGCTTTAAACGTTGCCAGTTTGAATGTGAGGGGACTGAGGGATTCAAGCAAGTGTGCGCGCTTGCTTGGTGAACTCAAGAAGCTCTGCGTAGATGTTGCTGCAGTGCAGGAGACTCACTTCACTTGCGAAGCTGACTGTCGGGTGCTGGAAAACGATTTTAACGTTTTCTCAGCATACGGCAGCAACTTCAGCGCTGGGGTCTCCTTGCTAGTTGGACGCAGCCTTGATGCTGATGTTGACGTTGTTTTTGCAGGTGACGGGGGCCGGCTGGTTGTGGCCGATGTTGCCGTGAAAAGTTTCAAGTTTCGTCTGGTTGCGGTTTATGCGCCCAATATCGTTGCGGAGAGGGTTTCCTTTTTTCGTCGGTTGGCGCCGTTCCTGGACGATACGAAGCGGCTAGTCTTAATGGGTGATTGGAATGCGATCCTTGATCCCAAGATAGATAAGGTCGGGCGGGGAGCTAGGAGTGCGGGAAGGTGTGAGAGCAGCCTTGTCGGCTTCGTGACTCGTCACGGTCTTGTCGACAGGTTTCGTCTTGATCACCCAGGGCGGGAGATGTGGACGTGGCTAGATAGCTCGCCCTCTGCCAAAGTAGGTTCCTACTTGGACAGAGTGTTAGTTAGACGAGCTGACATTGATTTTGTTAGTTGTCCCACGTTCCACTTGATAGCGTGGACTGACCATAAACTTGTTAGAGTCAGTCTGCGGTTAGTTAATAGACCTAGTCTAGCCGGCTACTGGAAGTTCAATACCTCCTTACTGGAGATACGGGACTTCCGGGACCGGCTGGAATCCCTAATTCAGCGGGCGTTAGTGGGGGCGGTTACCGGGAGTAGGTGGTGGGTCTCTCTCAAATATAGGATTAGAGACTTCGCCATCAAATACGGTCAAAAGCTCAAACTAGATAAGGCCAAGGAGGCGAAGTCTATAGACGATAGACTTTCCCGGGCGGTGGCTGGGGGGGACTCCCTAGGTGTAGAACTAGCTAGGAGGGACCTTGAGCGTGAGAATAGCGAGCGCTACAAGGGCTACGTAGTTAGAACTAGGTTAAATAGAGTTCGCTACGAAGCTGTGAAATCGAACGCGACTGCGCGTGAAGAAGAAGTGCGAAGGTTCCCCGATCGGTACATCGCATCTGTCAAGACCGCGGACGGGCGACTGCTGCACTCGAATCGTGAGATGCGTGATGCCTTTCGGGCGCACTTTCGGGATCGCTTTGCCCGCTGTACTGATCTCCCGCTCCGGGAGTTTCGTAGCTATCTTGCCGACTTCCCCCGCCTTGGGGCGGCTGAAGCGGCTGGCTGCGAGGGTGTGGTTACTGAATGCGAAGTCCGTGATGCGTTGAAGCAGGTCGGCCTCAACAAGTCGCCGGGACTAGATGGTTTGCCCTACGAAGTGTACTTGAGGATGTCGCACATGTTCGTCCCTATTCTGACGGATGTGTTCAACCATTGGTTCGCCCAGGGAGCCATCCCTGGTAGCGTTACCAAGGGCGTGATCACATTGCTGAAGAAAGGTGGCAGGCATGTTTGGGAGGGTTTAGATGACTACAGGCCCATAACTCTGCTTAACACAGAGTTAAAGATTTTGGCCCGGGTCTTGGCGAATCGTTTACAGCTTGTCATCAGTGATCTGATCGGCCCTGAACAGACCTTCGCTGTGAAGGGAAGATCGATCCAGGACAATCTGCACTTGATTCGCGAGGTCCTAGAGGGGATAGAAGACGACACAGAAGCCGCGCTGATCAGTTTAGATCAGTCCAAGGCCTTCGATAGGGTGGACCATCGGTTCTTGGCGTCTGTTTTGGAGACTGCCGGATTCAAACCGGAGTTCCGCAGATGGATTAGCATGATGTACCACAACCCTCAGGCAGTGGTGCAGGTGAACGGAAGGCGTTCGAGGGTATTCGCGATCGAGCGTTCGGTCCGGCAGGGCTGCCCCCTGTCTCCTCTTCTCTATGTCCTCGCGTTGGAGCCCCTCCTGCGCAGGCTTAGGGATGAGAGGACGAGTCCGTCCCTGCGCGGTATACCCTTTGTTAGCAGCCTTGCTGCAAGGGTTTCCGCGTTCGCTGATGACATCACAGTCTTTGTGTCCCGCCGTCTGGATATAAAGGCTGTGAAAGAGGCGGTTGTCGAGTACGAGCGGATCGCAGGAGCCAAGGTCAATTTTGACAAAAGCGAAGGTTTGCGGCTTGGTGCTTGGAGGGGTAGCAATACTCTTCCAGGGCCCTTCCGCTGGAGTGACGGACCCGTCCGCATCCTCGGGGTGTGGTTCGGGCCCGACCTCCAACTGGAGCGAAATTGGTCGGAAGTACAAGCTAAGGTGAATGCTCAGGTGGGAATCTGGCTTTCAAGGAGGTTGTCCTTAAAGGGCAGGGCGGAGGCGTGCGCCACGTACGTCTTCCCTCTGATCCTTTACCGATTGGCTGTACTTCCTCTGCCTAAGGCACGTCGGTTGGCACTGCAACAATCCCTCTCCAGATTGCTCTGGGGAGGTGCAAGGCCGATGGTCCGTAGGCAGGTCTGTATCCAACGTACACGCAACGGGGGTCTGGGTATGCCTGATCTGGAGAGCCACTGGCTTGCTGAAAGACTTGCATACCTCGGCCGGTCCTTGACGGGGGACTCAGTGTGGAGACGAAAGGCGAGTCGGACTTTTCCTCGCCTCAAGTCAGACCCAAAGGCTGAAGGCCGACGTAAGCCTTTGGGCGAAGCACTGTTTGTCCGCGAGTGCCGAAAGGCCCTTCGTAACCTTCTTGGGTCCAGTGACCTTTCACGGCCTCGGAAAGAGCTATATCGGGAGTTAGTGGTGGGTTCCGCTTCTGATCCTCTTAGCGAGCGGCGAGGCTGGACGGCGGAGGAGATCCGCTCTCACTGGAATTGGGCGCCAGGATCGAGCTTCTTGAACAACTCCGAGTTCTCGCTCACCTGGCGACTTGTACGGAATGCGTTACCCCTTCACGGCTTGAACTACAGAGCGGGCATAGCAGACATGCCTGATTGTCCTCGCTGCGGCAGTGGATTAGAAGAAACGGCTGAGCACGCCTTCTACTATTGCGAGCGAGTTCGCCCGTTCTGGGATCACGTCGGGGAGTGGACGGCTCGCATCGAACCCAAGCAGCTCGTGCTGCTCGACGTTGGTTACGTCGTGGACAACGTTCTTCCTCCGTTTCAGGGTGAGAAACGTGTGGTGTTTCTCGCGATCCTGGCTGTAGCTCGAATGGTGATTTGGATCACGCGAAAGAAGGGATTGTATGACGATGCAAACTTTTCTCATCGCGATCTGGTTTTGTATTTTCGGCATCAGCTGAGGGTCAAAATCAGATGCGATAGAAAACGCTTGGATCGCATAACATTCAACAGAAGGTGGGTGAATGCAGCGAGCCTGGTCGTACGAAAGGGGGCAACGTTGGAGTCATCCTTCCCTCCTCTGCCCGCCCATGGCGTCTACGGTACGGGTCCTTCGGGACCCCACCCCCGGTAAGTAGGCAATGCTTTTTTCCCTTGCAACCTAGTTAGCAGTATGTTGTCAGTCATTGTCCCCGTCATCTAGTCATTAGTATTCAAGATCTTCCCCATCCCCATTATTTTTGTACCTCAAGCCGTATCCCAGTCCGCATTTACTGAAGATCTTGAACATTCACATGTATAAAAATCATATTACCGGCTTGTACCGACCCATACCGCGCCCGACCCTTTATTTCTTTTCTCCCCTATAGATTAGGATCCCAGTCCCACCTAGGGCAGGTCCGACTTGTTTCCGGTTCTTTCGCCCCGGAAAACAGTCGGCCTCCAATTCTATAGACGGGGGGATGGGAGGGCAACCAAACGGGGAGAATCCTTTTTTCCTTGGTTTCGTCTTTTTCGTTTTCGGGGTTTTTCTCCCATTCCCACCATATACTTTCACTGTGAATTCATATTGTAAATAAAATCATACACTGCACTCGGGATTTTAAGTAGGGCTCTTTTCATAGAGAAATTGTGGTATTTTGGTGATTGCTGCGCATATGGCGACGAATGAATGATTATATAATGTACTGCTGAATGGGTCGACGAATGTGGCTAGCTAGGTTCCCATAGATAACATAGCTAATGAAAGACCGCTCCCTTCCCCTTCCCCCCAAAACTCAAGGCTTCATGCCTTCATTGTAATTTCACAATGAAATAAATACTTTAGTCCTAGCCTTTTTTTTCTTAGTTTCTAAAGTTTCACGTTCCTTCACGCTACCTGGAATATTACCTTTAAGCAAGACTTGTTATTTGGATTAGTTATCTCGGTAAGACTTTGTTTGTTTGAATTTTTTAATTTTTTTTTTAAAAAAAAAGGGTCTTACCGAGAATCTGTTATTTTGGACACTGGTCTGTCACTTGTTACCTTTCCTTTGTTATCCGACTTGTATTTTTGTGTTGTCGGAATTTGTTAATTTTAATTTTATTTACTTGTCGTTTGTTTCAGGGGTTCTACGAGTTTTTTTGTGACTGTGTTTTTGTGCTGAATTATTTTTACGTCCTTTTCTTCAGTTTAAAATCGTAGAACCCCCCTCCATACCTGAAACAGGTGGAGGTTAGTTTCATTTACCCTCCTGGCTGATAATCCCTTTTCAGCCATGGAGGGGGAAACGACAACCCCAAATGAGACAACTAAGACCACTCCTACGATAACCCCAACTCCAAGTCTTATTGGATCAAATTGGCCTTCGCTGCCGATCCCCGAAGACACAACAGAAGCTGGAACATCCCAGGACAGCCCGATTCAGCCGGCCCAAAAAAGCCCCACCGCCTGGAAAGGCCAGCAGAGGGGACCGGAGGAACACGAGGCAGACCGGGTGGGCAGATTTGCAAAATATTTCAAGGGGAATGAAATTCTGCCCATCCCGGAGATAGTAGATAAGATCGCCCCAAGAGTCCTCTCTCTGGTCGTTTCCGACCTTAAGACCAAAAGGCTGGTGGGGCTAACTAAGGAAGTATTCGACGAGCTGATAAGGAAGGCAGGCATCCCATGCCAATACTTTTGCCGCAAAAGTTTTGCGACATGGGATGTCCTCCTTCCTACTGAAAAGCAGGCGGCCAAGGCGGCTGAGTCGGATATTACAACTAAGCACTTCAGGTTACAGCCGGAGTACCAAGGTACCCGTAGGCTCCGTGTTACGGTGTGTAATGTCCCGGCTATTATCACTGGGGAGGTCCTCGCGGCGTACCTAAGCGCCTATGGCAACGTTGAGGAATTTAACCTCCTCAGATCTCCGGCCGGGACAGCCTACGGGGATTATGCCTTCCGGCTGTGCCTGACCAGGGATGGCTTCAAAGCCATCCCTGAAACGCTGATTTGCGGGGATCGGCAAATGATGGTGATGGTGGAGGGAAGACGCCCCAGGTGCTGGGGGTGCAAACAGATTGGACACATCGCCAAGTTTTGCCCCCAGCGACCTGAAAATAAGGAAAAGACGGCGTCGACAACAACAACAACAACAACAACAACAAAAGACGCGGCGCCCTCCATCATCACCAAAGAAGCGGAGGCCAAGGGCCCGGGTCAGGTCCAGCCCCAAAACAACCAGGAGGGCTGGACTGAAGTGACCAAAAAGAGGAGGGGATCCCCTAAACAAGGGGGTGAAAAAAGTCCAAATATATCCCCTCCTCAAAAACAAACCAAGGCCCAAACGCAAGAAGCAGCAGCAGCAGCAGCAACAGTAACAACAGCAGAACCATCGGCAGCGGCAACAACAGTTGCAACAGCAACACCAACAGAAACAGCAGTAGCAGCAACAGAACAACCAGCAGCAGCAGTAGTAAAGAAGCATACAAATCAAAGAAAACCAGCAACCCCCAAGACACCAGCAACCCCAAAAACACCAGCAACTCCATCACCCAAAAAGACCAAAAAAAAACCTAAACCGGTCGAAGAGATGGAGACCACAACAAATCTAAAGAGGAGAAGGGACAGTGGAGAGGGCGCAGCAAAAAAACTGTGCCCAGAAAAAACGCACCCCGAGGCAGGCCCCTCCTCTCAACCATCGCCACCGGTGCCTTCACCAATACCTCCACTACCCTCACCAACATTCCCACCTCCTAAAATAACATTACCATCTCCTCCCCAGCAAATGGATACTCTTTCACCCCAACAGAAACTCTTCATCCAAAAACATTACCGCCCTTATAAAATCCCCCTCCCCAGATCACAGTCTGCCGAAAGGGCACAACCCTCGGGCCTAGCCCGAACCCCATCCCTTCCCTCACTTAGCCCTAGTGACTTCTCTTCCCAAGAGCTCTTCCCGGCGATCATTTCCCCAAAAAGAAAAGCCAATCCTCCCGCAGAAAAAAAGAAATCCCAGAACAAGGAACTAACGATCGGACAAATACAGCGGGCAGCGGCTTTGTGCTCTGCGGAGCTGGAGGCAGTTGGGGACTTCCAGCTCCGGAAGGCACTAAAGCCGTTGGCCAGCCTAGAAAAAATTCAAAACCTCAGAGTTTCAAATCCCACGAATTTCCGGAGTGCAGCCATGGTGACCACTTTTGTCCGGTCAGCTGGCGACCGTACCAAGGGCGTATGGAAGTTCTTGAGTACGGTCTGTCAGACTGATACGGGCATAAAGCTGGCGGAGTTGGAGCACTCCTCCCTCAAAAAATGTATAACCTATTGTTCAGGGAGGGTCCCGATTTTGGTTCACCCGTCTCTTTATAGGGCCCTAAAGCTGAAGTTTCCCATAGATGTCGGCGGAATCACCAGGGACAACCGAGTGACGACTGAACTCGGTACCGGTTCCCTGCGTCAGGCTGTCGGCATCCTCACGCCCAAGGATTTCCGGCCCGTAGTCGACGATGAGTAAGGTAAGTCGGATTGATGGCTTTAAACGTTGCCAGTTTGAATGTGAGGGGACTGAGGGATTCAAGCAAGTGTGCGCGCTTGCTTGGTGAACTCAAGAAGCTCTGCGTAGATGTTGCTGCAGTGCAGGAGACTCACTTCACTTGCGAAGCTGACTGTCGGGTGCTGGAAAACGATTTTAACGTTTTCTCAGCATACGGCAGCAACTTCAGCGCTGGGGTCTCCTTGCTAGTTGGACGCAGCCTTGATGCTGATGTTGACGTTGTTTTTGCAGGTGACGGGGGCCGGCTGGTTGTGGCCGATGTTGCCGTGAAAAGTTTCAAGTTTCGTCTGGTTGCGGTTTATGCGCCCAATATCGTTGCGGAGAGGGTTTCCTTTTTTCGTCGGTTGGCGCCGTTCCTGGACGATACGAAGCGGCTAGTCTTAATGGGTGATTGGAATGCGATCCTTGATCCCAAGATAGATAAGGTCGGGCGGGGAGCTAGGAGTGCGGGAAGGTGTGAGAGCAGCCTTGTCGGCTTCGTGACTCGTCACGGTCTTGTCGACAGGTTTCGTCTTGATCACCCAGGGCGGGAGATGTGGACGTGGCTAGATAGCTCGCCCTCTGCCAAAGTAGGTTCCTACTTGGACAGAGTGTTAGTTAGACGAGCTGACATTGATTTTGTTAGTTGTCCCACGTTCCACTTGATAGCGTGGACTGACCATAAACTTGTTAGAGTCAGTCTGCGGTTAGTTAATAGACCTAGTCTAGCCGGCTACTGGAAGTTCAATACCTCCTTACTGGAGATACGGGACTTCCGGGACCGGCTGGAATCCCTAATTCAGCGGGCGTTAGTGGGGGCGGTTACCGGGAGTAGGTGGTGGGTCTCTCTCAAATATAGGATTAGAGACTTCGCCATCAAATACGGTCAAAAGCTCAAACTAGATAAGGCCAAGGAGGCGAAGTCTATAGACGATAGACTTTCCCGGGCGGTGGCTGGGGGGGACTCCCTAGGTGTAGAACTAGCTAGGAGGGACCTTGAGCGTGAGAATAGCGAGCGCTACAAGGGCTACGTAGTTAGAACTAGGTTAAATAGAGTTCGCTACGAAGCTGTGAAATCGAACGCGACTGCGCGTGAAGAAGAAGTGCGAAGGTTCCCCGATCGGTACATCGCATCTGTCAAGACCGCGGACGGGCGACTGCTGCACTCGAATCGTGAGATGCGTGATGCCTTTCGGGCGCACTTTCGGGATCGCTTTGCCCGCTGTACTGATCTCCCGCTCCGGGAGTTTCGTAGCTATCTTGCCGACTTCCCCCGCCTTGGGGCGGCTGAAGCGGCTGGCTGCGAGGGTGTGGTTACTGAATGCGAAGTCCGTGATGCGTTGAAGCAGGTCGGCCTCAACAAGTCGCCGGGACTAGATGGTTTGCCCTACGAAGTGTACTTGAGGATGTCGCACATGTTCGTCCCTATTCTGACGGATGTGTTCAACCATTGGTTCGCCCAGGGAGCCATCCCCGGTTGCGTTACCAAGGGCGTGATCACATTGCTGAAGAAAGGTGGCAGGCATGTTTGGGAGGGTTTAGATGACTACAGGCCCATAACTCTGCTTAACACAGAGTTAAAGATTTTGGCCCGGGTCTTGGCGAATCGTTTACAGCTTGTCATCAGTGATCTGATCGGCCCTGAACAGACCTTCGCTGTGAAGGGAAGATCGATCCAGGACAATCTGCACTTGATTCGCGAGGTCCTAGAGGGGATAGAAGACGACACAGAAGCCGCGCTGATCAGTTTAGATCAGTCCAAGGCCTTCGATAGGGTGGACCATCGGTTCTTGGCGTCTGTTTTGGAGACTGCCGGATTCAAACCGGAGTTCCGCAGATGGATTAGCATGATGTACCACAACCCTCAGGCAGTGGTGCAGGTGAACGGAAGGCGTTCGAGGGTATTCGCGATCGAGCGTTCGGTCCGGCAGGGCTGCCCCCTGTCTCCTCTTCTCTATGTCCTCGCGTTGGAGCCCCTCCTGCGCAGGCTTAGGGATGAGAGGACGAGTCCGTCCCTGCGCGGTATACCCTTTGTTAGCAGCCTTGCTGCAAGGGTTTCCGCGTTCGCTGATGACATCACAGTCTTTGTGTCCCGCCGTCTGGATATAAAGGCTGTGAAAGAGGCGGTTGTCGAGTACGAGCGGATCGCAGGAGCCAAGGTCAATTTTGACAAAAGCGAAGGTTTGCGGCTTGGTGCTTGGAGGGGTAGCAATACTCTTCCAGGGCCCTTCCGCTGGAGTGACGGACCCGTCCGCATCCTCGGGGTGTGGTTCGGGCCCGACCTCCAACTGGAGCGAAATTGGTCGGAAGTACAAGCTAAGGTGAATGCTCAGGTGGGAATCTGGCTTTCAAGGAGGTTGTCCTTAAAGGGCAGGGCGGAGGCGTGCGCCACGTACGTCTTCCCTCTGATCCTTTACCGATTGGCTGTACTTCCTCTGCCTAAGGCACGTCGGTTGGCACTGCAACAATCCCTCTCCAGATTGCTCTGGGGAGGTGCAAGGCCGATGGTCCGTAGGCAGGTCTGTATCCAACGTACACGCAACGGGGGTCTGGGTATGCCTGATCTGGAGAGCCACTGGCTTGCTGAAAGACTTGCATACCTCGGCCGGTCCTTGACGGGGGACTCAGTGTGGAGACGAAAGGCGAGTCGGACTTTTCCTCGCCTCAAGTCAGACCCAAAGGCTGAAGGCCGACGTAAGCCTTTGGGCGAAGCACTGTTTGTCCGCGAGTGCCGAAAGGCCCTTCGTAACCTTCTTGGGTCCAGTGACCTTTCACGGCCTCGGAAAGAGCTATATCGGGAGTTAGTGGTGGGTTCCGCTTCTGATCCTCTTAGCGAGCGGCGAGGCTGGACGGCGGAGGAGATCCGCTCTCACTGGAATTGGGCGCCAGGATCGAGCTTCTTGAACAACTCCGAGTTCTCGCTCACCTGGCGACTTGTACGGAATGCGTTACCCCTTCACGGCTTGAACTACAGAGCGGGCATAGCAGACATGCCTGATTGTCCTCGCTGCGGCAGTGGATTAGAAGAAACGGCTGAGCACGCCTTCTACTATTGCGAGCGAGTTCGCCCGTTCTGGGATCACGTCGGGGAGTGGACGGCTCGCATCGAACCCAAGCAGCTCGTGCTGCTCGACGTTGGTTACGTCGTGGACAACGTTCTTCCTCCGTTTCAGGGTGAGAAACGTGTGGTGTTTCTCGCGATCCTGGCTGTAGCTCGAATGGTGATTTGGATCACGCGAAAGAAGGGATTGTATGACGATGCAAACTTTTCTCATCGCGATCTGGTTTTGTATTTTCGGCATCAGCTGAGGGTCAAAATCAGATGCGATAGAAAACGCTTGGATCGCATAACATTCAACAGAAGGTGGGTGAATGCAGCGAGCCTGGTCGTACGAAAGGGGGCAACGTTGGAGTCATCCTTCCCTCCTCTGCCCGCCCATGGCGTCTACGGTACGGGTCCTTCGGGACCCCACCCCCGGTAAGTAGGCAAAGCTTTCCCCTTGTAACCTAGTTAGCAGTATGTTGTCAGTCATTGTCCCCGTCATCTAGTCATTAGTATTCAAGATCTTCCCCATCCCCATTATTTTTGTACCTCAAGCCGTATCCCAGTCCGCATTTACTGAAGATCTTGAACATTCACATGTATAAAAATCATATTACTGGCTTGCACCGACCCATACCGCGCCCGACCCTTTATTTCTTTTCTCCCCTATAGATTAGGATCCCAGTCCCACCTAGGGCAGGTCCGACTTGTTTCCGGTTCTTTCACCCCGGAAAACAGTCGGCCTCCAATTCTATAGACGGGGGGATGGGAGGGCAACCAAACGGGGAGAATCCTTTTTTTTCCTTGGTTTCGTCTTTTTCGTTTTCGGGGTTTTTCTCCCATTCCCACCATATACTTTCACTGTGAATTCATATTGTAAATAAAATCATACACTGCACTCGGGATTTTAAGTAGGGCTCTTTTCATAGAGAAATTGTGGTATTTTGGTGATTGCTGCGCATATGGCGACGAATGAATGATTATATATTGTACTGCTGAATGGGTCGACGAATGTGGCTAGCTAGGTTCCCATAGATAACATAGCCAATGAAAGACCGCTCCCTTCCCCTTCCCCCCAAAACTCAAAGGCTTCATGCCTTCATTGTAATTTCACAATGAAATAAATACTTTAGTCCTAGCCTTTTTTTTCTTAGTTTCTAAAGTTTCACGTTCCTTCACGCTACCTGGAATATTACCTTTAAGCAAGACTTGTTATTTGGATTAGTTATCTCGGTAAGACTTTGTTTGTTTGAATTTTTTAATTTTTTTTTTAAAAAAAAAGGGTCTTACCGAGAATCTGTTATTTTGGACACTGGTCTGTCACTTGTTACCTTTCCTTTGTTATCCGACTTGTATTTTTGTGTTGTCGGAATTTGTTAATTTTAATTTTATTTACTTGTCGTTTGTTTCAGGGGTTCTACGAGTTTTTTTGTGACTGTGTTTTTGTGCTGAATTATTTTTACGTCCTTTTCTTCAGTTTAAAATCGTAGAACCCCCCTCCATACCTGAAACAGGTGGAGGTTAGTTTCATTTACCCTCCTGGCTGATAATCCCTTTTCAGCCATGGAGGGGGAAACGACAACCCCAAATGAGACAACTAAGACCACTCCTACGATAACCCCAACTCCAAGTCTTATTGGATCAAATTGGCCTTCGCTGCCGATCCCCGAAGACACAACAGAAGCTGGAACATCCCAGGACAGCCCGATTCAGCCGGCCCAAAAAAGCCCCACCGCCTGGAAAGGCCAGCAGAGGGGACCGGAGGAACACGAGGCAGACCGGGTGGGCAGATTTGCAAAATATTTCAAGGGGAATGAAATTCTGCCCATCCCGGAGATAGTAGATAAGATCGCCCCAAGAGTCCTCTCTCTGGTCGTTTCCGACCTTAAGACCAAAAGGCTGGTGGGGCTAACTAAGGAAGTATTCGACGAGCTGATAAGGAAGGCAGGCATCCCATGCCAATACTTTTGCCGCAAAAGTTTTGCGACATGGGATGTCCTCCTTCCTACTGAAAAGCAGGCGGCCAAGGCGGCTGAGTCGGATATTACAACTAAGCACTTCAGGTTACAGCCGGAGTACCAAGGTACCCGTAGGCTCCGTGTTACGGTGTGTAATGTCCCGGCTATTATCACTGGGGAGGTCCTCGCGGCGTACCTAAGCGCCTATGGCAACGTTGAGGAATTTAACCTCCTCAGATCTCCGGCCGGGACAGCCTACGGGGATTATGCCTTCCGGCTGTGCCTGACCAGGGATGGCTTCAAAGCCATCCCTGAAACGCTGATTTGCGGGGATCGGCAAATGATGGTGATGGTGGAGGGAAGACGCCCCAGGTGCTGGGGGTGCAAACAGATTGGACACATCGCCAAGTTTTGCCCCCAGCGACCTGAAAATAAGGAAAAGACGGCGTCGACAACAACAACAACAACAACAACAACAACAACAAAAGACGCGGCGCCCTCCACCATCACCAAAGAAGCGGAGGCCAAGGGCCCGGGTCAGGTCCAGCCCCAAAACAACCAGGAGGGCTGGACTGAAGTGACCAAAAAGAGGAGGGGATCCCCTAAACAAGGGGGTGAAAAAAGTCCAAATATATCCCCTCCTCAAAAACAAACCAAGGCCCAAACGCAAGAAGCAGCAGCAGCAGCAGCAACAGTAACAACAGCAGAACCATCGGCAGCGGCAACAACAGTTGCAACAGCAACACCAACAGAAACAGCAGTAGCAGCAACAGAACAACCAGCAGCAGCAGTAGTAAAGAAGCATACAAATCAAAGAAAACCAGCAACCCCCAAGACACCAGCAACCCCCAAGACACCAGCAACCCCAAAAACACCAGCAACTCCATCACCCAAAAAGACCAAAAAAAAACCTAAACCGGTCGAAGAGATGGAGACCACAACAAATCTAAAGAGGAGAAGGGACAGTGGAGAGGGCGCAGCAAAAAAACTGTGCCCAGAAAAAACGCACCCCGAGGCAGGCCCCTCCTCTCAACCATCGCCACCGGTGCCTTCACCAATACCTCCACTACCCTCACCAACATTCCCACCTCCTAAAATAACATTACCATCTCCTCCCCAGCAAATGGATACTCTTTCACCCCAACAGAAACTCTTCATCCAAAAACATTACCGCCCTTATAAAATCCCCCTCCCCAGATCACAGTCTGCCGAAAGGGCACAACCCTCGGGCCTAGCCCGAACCCCATCCCTTCCCTCACTTAGCCCTAGTGACTTCTCTTCCCAAGAGCTCTTCCCGGCGATCATTTCCCCAAAAAGAAAAGCCAATCCTCCCGCAGAAAAAAAGAAATCCCAGAACAAGGAACTAACGATCGGACAAATACAGCGGGCAGCGGCTTTGTGCTCTGCGGAGCTGGAGGCAGTTGGGGACTTCCAGCTCCGGAAGGCACTAAAGCCGTTGGCCAGCCTAGAAAAAATTCAAAACCTCAGAGTTTCAAATCCCACGAATTTCCGGAGTGCAGCCATGGTGACCACTTTTGTCCGGTCAGCTGGCGACCGTACCAAGGGCGTATGGAAGTTCTTGAGTACGGTCTGTCAGACTGATACGGGCATAAAGCTGGCGGAGTTGGAGCACTCCTCCCTCAAAAAATGTATAACCTATTGTTCAGGGAGGGTCCCGATTTTGGTTCACCCGTCTCTTTATAGGGCCCTAAAGCTGAAGTTTCCCATAGATGTCGGCGGAATCACCAGGGACAACCGAGTGACGACTGAACTCGGTACCGGTTCCCTGCGTCAGGCTGTCGGCATCCTCACGCCCAAGGATTTCCGGCCCGTAGTCGACGATGAGTAAGGTAAGTCGGATTGATGGCTTTAAACGTTGCCAGTTTGAATGTGAGGGGACTGAGGGATTCAAGCAAGTGTGCGCGCTTGCTTGGTGAACTCAAGAAGCTCTGCGTAGATGTTGCTGCAGTGCAGGAGACTCACTTCACTTGCGAAGCTGACTGTCGGGTGCTGGAAAACGATTTTAACGTTTTCTCAGCATACGGCAGCAACTTCAGCGCTGGGGTCTCCTTGCTAGTTGGACGCAGCCTTGATGCTGATGTTGACGTTGTTTTTGCAGGTGACGGGGGCCGGCTGGTTGTGGCCGATGTTGCCGTGAAAAGTTTCAAGTTTCGTCTGGTTGCGGTTTATGCGCCCAATATCGTTGCGGAGAGGGTTTCCTTTTTTCGTCGGTTGGCGCCGTTCCTGGACGATACGAAGCGGCTAGTCTTAATGGGTGATTGGAATGCGATCCTTGATCCCAAGATAGATAAGGTCGGGCGGGGAGCTAGGAGTGCGGGAAGGTGTGAGAGCAGCCTTGTCGGCTTCGTGACTCGTCACGGTCTTGTCGACAGGTTTCGTCTTGATCACCCAGGGCGGGAGATGTGGACGTGGCTAGATAGCTCGCCCTCTGCCAAAGTAGGTTCCTACTTGGACAGAGTGTTAGTTAGACGAGCTGACATTGATTTTGTTAGTTGTCCCACGTTCCACTTGATAGCGTGGACTGACCATAAACTTGTTAGAGTCAGTCTGCGGTTAGTTAATAGACCTAGTCTAGCCGGCTACTGGAAGTTCAATACCTCCTTACTGGAGATACGGGACTTCCGGGACCGGCTGGAATCCCTAATTCAGCGGGCGTTAGTGGGGGCGGTTACCGGGAGTAGGTGGTGGGTCTCTCTCAAATATAGGATTAGAGACTTCGCCATCAAATACGGTCAAAAGCTCAAACTAGATAAGGCCAAGGAGGCGAAGTCTATAGACGATAGACTTTCCCGGGCGGTGGCTGGGGGGGACTCCCTAGGTGTAGAACTAGCTAGGAGGGACCTTGAGCGTGAGAATAGCGAGCGCTACAAGGGCTACGTAGTTAGAACTAGGTTAAATAGAGTTCGCTACGAAGCTGTGAAATCGAACGCGACTGCGCGTGAAGAAGAAGTGCGAAGGTTCCCCGATCGGTACATCGCATCTGTCAAGACCGCGGACGGGCGACTGCTGCACTCGAATCGTGAGATGCGTGATGCCTTTCGGGCGCACTTTCGGGATCGCTTTGCCCGCTGTACTGATCTCCCGCTCCGGGAGTTTCGTAGCTATCTTGCCGACTTCCCCCGCCTTGGGGCGGCTGAAGCGGCTGGCTGCGAGGGTGTGGTTACTGAATGCGAAGTCCGTGATGCGTTGAAGCAGGTCGGCCTCAACAAGTCGCCGGGACTAGATGGTTTGCCCTACGAAGTGTACTTGAGGATGTCGCACATGTTCGTCCCTATTCTGACGGATGTGTTCAACCATTGGTTCGCCCAGGGAGCCATCCCCGGTTGCGTTACCAAGGGCGTGATCACATTGCTGAAGAAAGGTGGCAGGCATGTTTGGGAGGGTTTAGATGACTACAGGCCCATAACTCTGCTTAACACAGAGTTAAAGATTTTGGCCCGGGTCTTGGCGAATCGTTTACAGCTTGTCATCAGTGATCTGATCGGCCCTGAACAGACCTTCGCTGTGAAGGGAAGATCGATCCAGGACAATCTGCACTTGATTCGCGAGGTCCTAGAGGGGATAGAAGACGACACAGAAGCCGCGCTGATCAGTTTAGATCAGTCCAAGGCCTTCGATAGGGTGGACCATCGGTTCTTGGCGTCTGTTTTGGAGACTGCCGGATTCAAACCGGAGTTCCGCAGATGGATTAGCATGATGTACCACAACCCTCAGGCAGTGGTGCAGGTGAACGGAAGGCGTTCGAGGGTATTCGCGATCGAGCGTTCGGTCCGGCAGGGCTGCCCCCTGTCTCCTCTTCTCTATGTCCTCGCGTTGGAGCCCCTCCTGCGCAGGCTTAGGGATGAGAGGACGAGTCCGTCCCTGCGCGGTATACCCTTTGTTAGCAGCCTTGCTGCAAGGGTTTCCGCGTTCGCTGATGACATCACAGTCTTTGTGTCCCGCCGTCTGGATATAAAGGCTGTGAAAGAGGCGGTTGTCGAGTACGAGCGGATCGCAGGAGCCAAGGTCAATTTTGACAAAAGCGAAGGTTTGCGGCTTGGTGCTTGGAGGGGTAGCAATACTCTTCCAGGGCCCTTCCGCTGGAGTGACGGACCCGTCCGCATCCTCGGGGTGTGGTTCGGGCCCGACCTCCAACTGGAGCGAAATTGGTCGGAAGTACAAGCTAAGGTGAATGCTCAGGTGGGAATCTGGCTTTCAAGGAGGTTGTCCTTAAAGGGCAGGGCGGAGGCGTGCGCCACGTACGTCTTCCCTCTGATCCTTTACCGATTGGCTGTACTTCCTCTGCCTAAGGCACGTCGGTTGGCACTGCAACAATCCCTCTCCAGATTGCTCTGGGGAGGTGCAAGGCCGATGGTCCGTAGGCAGGTCTGTATCCAACGTACACGCAACGGGGGTCTGGGTATGCCTGATCTGGAGAGCCACTGGCTTGCTGAAAGACTTGCATACCTCGGCCGGTCCTTGACGGGGGACTCAGTGTGGAGACGAAAGGCGAGTCGGACTTTTCCTCGCCTCAAGTCAGACCCAAAGGCTGAAGGCCGACGTAAGCCTTTGGGCGAAGCACTGTTTGTCCGCGAGTGCCGAAAGGCCCTTCGTAACCTTCTTGGGTCCAGTGACCTTTCACGGCCTCGGAAAGAGCTATATCGGGAGTTAGTGGTGGGTTCCGCTTCTGATCCTCTTAGCGAGCGGCGAGGCTGGACGGCGGAGGAGATCCGCTCTCACTGGAATTGGGCGCCAGGATCGAGCTTCTTGAACAACTCCGAGTTCTCGCTCACCTGGCGACTTGTACGGAATGCGTTACCCCTTCACGGCTTGAACTACAGAGCGGGCATAGCAGACATGCCTGATTGTCCTCGCTGCGGCAGTGGATTAGAAGAAACGGCTGAGCACGCCTTCTACTATTGCGAGCGAGTTCGCCCGTTCTGGGATCACGTCGGGGAGTGGACGGCTCGCATCGAACCCAAGCAGCTCGTGCTGCTCGACGTTGGTTACGTCGTGGACAACGTTCTTCCTCCGTTTCAGGGTGAGAAACGTGTGGTGTTTCTCGCGATCCTGGCTGTAGCTCGAATGGTGATTTGGATCACGCGAAAGAAGGGATTGTATGACGATGCAAACTTTTCTCATCGCGATCTGGTTTTGTATTTTCGGCATCAGCTGAGGGTCAAAATCAGATGCGATAGAAAACGCTTGGATCGCATAACATTCAACAGAAGGTGGGTGAATGCAGCGAGCCTGGTCGTACGAAAGGGGGCAACGTTGGAGTCATCCTTCCCTCCTCTGCCCGCCCATGGCGTCTACGGTACGGGTCCTTCGGGACCCCACCCCCGGTAAGTAGGCAAAGCTTTCCCCTTGTAACCTAGTTAGCAGTATGTTGTCAGTCATTGTCCCCGTCATCTAGTCATTAGTATTCAAGATCTTCCCCATCCCCATTATTTTTGTACCTCAAGCCGTATCCCAGTCCGCATTTACTGAAGATCTTGAACATTCACATGTATAAAAATCATATTACTGGCTTGCACCGACCCATACCGCGCCCGACCCTTTATTTCTTTTCTCCCCTATAGATTAGGATCCCAGTCCCACCTAGGGCAGGTCCGACTTGTTTCCGGTTCTTTCACCCCGGAAAACAGTCGGCCTCCAATTCTATAGACGGGGGGATGGGAGGGCAACCAAACGGGGAGAATCCTTTTTTTTCCTTGGTTTCGTCTTTTTCGTTTTCGGGGTTTTTCTCCCATTCCCACCATATACTTTCACTGTGAATTCATATTGTAAATAAAATCATACACTGCACTCGGGATTTTAAGTAGGGCTCTTTTCATAGAGAAATTGTGGTATTTTGGTGATTGCTGCGCATATGGCGACGAATGAATGATTATATATTGTACTGCTGAATGGGTCGACGAATGTGGCTAGCTAGGTTCCCATAGATAACATAGCCAATGAAAGACCGCTCCCTTCCCCTTCCCCCCAAAACTCAAAGGCTTCATGCCTTCATTGTAATTTCACAATGAAATAAATACTTTAGTCCTAGCCTTTTTTTTCTTAGTTTCTAAAGTTTCACGTTCCTTCACGCTACCTGGAATATTACCTTTAAGCAAGACTTGTTATTTGGATTAGTTATCTCGGTAAGACTTTGTTTGTTTGAATTTTTTAATTTTTTTTTTAAAAAAAAAGGGTCTTACCGAGAATCTGTTATTTTGGACACTGGTCTGTCACTTGTTACCTTTCCTTTGTTATCCGACTTGTATTTTTGTGTTGTCGGAATTTGTTAATTTTAATTTTATTTACTTGTCGTTTGTTTCAGGGGTTCTACGAGTTTTTTTGTGACTGTGTTTTTGTGCTGAATTATTTTTACGTCCTTTTCTTCAGTTTAAAATCGTAGAACCCCCCTCCATACCTGAAACAGGTGGAGGTTAGTTTCATTTACCCTCCTGGCTGATAATCCCTTTTCAGCCATGGAGGGGGAAACGACAACCCCAAATGAGACAACTAAGACCACTCCTACGATAACCCCAACTCCAAGTCTTATTGGATCAAATTGGCCTTCGCTGCCGATCCCCGAAGACACAACAGAAGCTGGAACATCCCAGGACAGCCCGATTCAGCCGGCCCAAAAAAGCCCCACCGCCTGGAAAGGCCAGCAGAGGGGACCGGAGGAACACGAGGCAGACCGGGTGGGCAGATTTGCAAAATATTTCAAGGGGAATGAAATTCTGCCCATCCCGGAGATAGTAGATAAGATCGCCCCAAGAGTCCTCTCTCTGGTCGTTTCCGACCTTAAGACCAAAAGGCTGGTGGGGCTAACTAAGGAAGTATTCGACGAGCTGATAAGGAAGGCAGGCATCCCATGCCAATACTTTTGCCGCAAAAGTTTTGCGACATGGGATGTCCTCCTTCCTACTGAAAAGCAGGCGGCCAAGGCGGCTGAGTCGGATATTACAACTAAGCACTTCAGGTTACAGCCGGAGTACCAAGGTACCCGTAGGCTCCGTGTTACGGTGTGTAATGTCCCGGCTATTATCACTGGGGAGGTCCTCGCGGCGTACCTAAGCGCCTATGGCAACGTTGAGGAATTTAACCTCCTCAGATCTCCGGCCGGGACAGCCTACGGGGATTATGCCTTCCGGCTGTGCCTGACCAGGGATGGCTTCAAAGCCATCCCTGAAACGCTGATTTGCGGGGATCGGCAAATGATGGTGATGGTGGAGGGAAGACGCCCCAGGTGCTGGGGGTGCAAACAGATTGGACACATCGCCAAGTTTTGCCCCCAGCGACCTGAAAATAAGGAAAAGACGGCGTCGACAACAACAACAACAACAACAACAACAAAAGACGCGGCGCCCTCCATCATCACCAAAGAAGCGGAGGCCAAGGGCCCGGGTCAGGTCCAGCCCCAAAACAACCAGGAGGGCTGGACTGAAGTGACCAAAAAGAGGAGGGGATCCCCTAAACAAGGGGGTGAAAAAAGTCCAAATATATCCCCTCCTCAAAAACAAACCAAGGCCCAAACGCAAGAAGCAGCAGCAGCAGCAGCAACAGTAACAACAGCAGAACCATCGGCAGCGGCAACAACAGTTGCAACAGCAACACCAACAGAAACAGCAGTAGCAGCAACAGAACAACCAGCAGCAGCAGTAGTAAAGAAGCATACAAATCAAAGAAAACCAGCAACCCCCAAGACACCAGCAACCCCAAAAACACCAGCAACTCCATCACCCAAAAAGACCAAAAAAAAACCTAAACCGGTCGAAGAGATGGAGACCACAACAAATCTAAAGAGGAGAAGGGACAGTGGAGAGGGCGCAGCAAAAAAACTGTCCCCAGAAAAAACGCACCCCGAGGCAGGCCCCTCCTCTCAACCATCGCCACCGGTGCCTTCACCAATACCTCCACTACCCTCACCAACATTCCCACCTCCTAAAATAACATTACCATCTCCTCCCCAGCAAATGGATACTCTTTCACCCCAACAGAAACTCTTCATCCAAAAACATTACCGCCCTTATAAAATCCCCCTCCCCAGATCACAGTCTGCCGAAAGGGCACAACCCTCGGGCCTAGCCCGAACCCCATCCCTTCCCTCACTTAGCCCTAGTGACTTCTCTTCCCAAGAGCTCTTCCCGGCGATCATTTCCCCAAAAAGAAAAGCCAATCCTCCCGCAGAAAAAAAGAAATCCCAGAACAAGGAACTAACGATCGGACAAATACAGCGGGCAGCGGCTTTGTGCTCTGCGGAGCTGGAGGCAGTTGGGGACTTCCAGCTCCGGAAGGCACTAAAGCCGTTGGCCAGCCTAGAAAAAATTCAAAACCTCAGAGTTTCAAATCCCACGAATTTCCGGAGTGCAGCCATGGTGACCACTTTTGTCCGGTCAGCTGGCGACCGTACCAAGGGCGTATGGAAGTTCTTGAGTACGGTCTGTCAGACTGATACGGGCATAAAGCTGGCGGAGTTGGAGCACTCCTCCCTCAAAAAATGTATAACCTATTGTTCAGGGAGGGTCCCGATTTTGGTTCACCCGTCTCTTTATAGGGCCCTAAAGCTGAAGTTTCCCATAGATGTCGGCGGAATCACCAGGGACAACCGAGTGACGACTGAACTCGGTACCGGTTCCCTGCGTCAGGCTGTCGGCATCCTCACGCCCAAGGATTTCCGGCCCGTAGTCGACGATGAGTAAGGTAAGTCGGATTGATGGCTTTAAACGTTGCCAGTTTGAATGTGAGGGGACTGAGGGATTCAAGCAAGTGTGCGCGCTTGCTTGGTGAACTCAAGAAGCTCTGCGTAGATGTTGCTGCAGTGCAGGAGACTCACTTCACTTGCGAAGCTGACTGTCGGGTGCTGGAAAACGATTTTAACGTTTTCTCAGCATACGGCAGCAACTTCAGCGCTGGGGTCTCCTTGCTAGTTGGACGCAGCCTTGATGCTGATGTTGACGTTGTTTTTGCAGGTGACGGGGGCCGGCTGGTTGTGGCCGATGTTGCCGTGAAAAGTTTCAAGTTTCGTCTGGTTGCGGTTTATGCGCCCAATATCGTTGCGGAGAGGGTTTCCTTTTTTCGTCGGTTGGCGCCGTTCCTGGACGATACGAAGCGGCTAGTCTTAATGGGTGATTGGAATGCGATCCTTGATCCCAAGATAGATAAGGTCGGGCGGGGAGCTAGGAGTGCGGGAAGGTGTGAGAGCAGCCTTGTCGGCTTCGTGACTCGTCACGGTCTTGTCGACAGGTTTCGTCTTGATCACCCAGGGCGGGAGATGTGGACGTGGCTAGATAGCTCGCCCTCTGCCAAAGTAGGTTCCTACTTGGACAGAGTGTTAGTTAGACGAGCTGACATTGATTTTGTTAGTTGTCCCACGTTCCACTTGATAGCGTGGACTGACCATAAACTTGTTAGAGTCAGTCTGCGGTTAGTTAATAGACCTAGTCTAGCCGGCTACTGGAAGTTCAATACCTCCTTACTGGAGATACGGGACTTCCGGGACCGGCTGGAATCCCTAATTCAGCGGGCGTTAGTGGGGGCGGTTACCGGGAGTAGGTGGTGGGTCTCTCTCAAATATAGGATTAGAGACTTCGCCATCAAATACGGTCAAAAGCTCAAACTAGATAAGGCCAAGGAGGCGAAGTCTATAGACGATAGACTTTCCCGGGCGGTGGCTGGGGGGGACTCCCTAGGTGTAGAACTAGCTAGGAGGGACCTTGAGCGTGAGAATAGCGAGCGCTACAAGGGCTACGTAGTTAGAACTAGGTTAAATAGAGTTCGCTACGAAGCTGTGAAATCGAACGCGACTGCGCGTGAAGAAGAAGTGCGAAGGTTCCCCGATCGGTACATCGCATCTGTCAAGACCGCGGACGGGCGACTGCTGCACTCGAATCGTGAGATGCGTGATGCCTTTCGGGCGCACTTTCGGGATCGCTTTGCCCGCTGTACTGATCTCCCGCTCCGGGAGTTTCGTAGCTATCTTGCCGACTTCCCCCGCCTTGGGGCGGCTGAAGCGGCTGGCTGCGAGGGTGTGGTTACTGAATGCGAAGTCCGTGATGCGTTGAAGCAGGTCGGCCTCAACAAGTCGCCGGGACTAGATGGTTTGCCCTACGAAGTGTACTTGAGGATGTCGCACATGTTCGTCCCTATTCTGACGGATGTGTTCAACCATTGGTTCGCCCAGGGAGCCATCCCTGGTAGCGTTACCAAGGGCGTGATCACATTGCTGAAGAAAGGTGGCAGGCATGTTTGGGAGGGTTTAGATGACTACAGGCCCATAACTCTGCTTAACACAGAGTTAAAGATTTTGGCCCGGGTCTTGGCGAATCGTTTACAGCTTGTCATCAGTGATCTGATCGGCCCTGAACAGACCTTCGCTGTGAAGGGAAGATCGATCCAGGACAATCTGCACTTGATTCGCGAGGTCCTAGAGGGGATAGAAGACGACACAGAAGCCGCGCTGATCAGTTTAGATCAGTCCAAGGCCTTCGATAGGGTGGACCATCGGTTCTTGGCGTCTGTTTTGGAGACTGCCGGATTCAAACCGGAGTTCCGCAGATGGATTAGCATGATGTACCACAACCCTCAGGCAGTGGTGCAGGTGAACGGAAGGCGTTCGAGGGTATTCGCGATCGAGCGTTCGGTCCGGCAGGGCTGCCCCCTGTCTCCTCTTCTCTATGTCCTCGCGTTGGAGCCCCTCCTGCGCAGGCTTAGGGATGAGAGGACGAGTCCGTCCCTGCGCGGTATACCCTTTGTTAGCAGCCTTGCTGCAAGGGTTTCCGCGTTCGCTGATGACATCACAGTCTTTGTGTCCCGCCGTCTGGATATAAAGGCTGTGAAAGAGGCGGTTGTCGAGTACGAGCGGATCGCAGGAGCCAAGGTCAATTTTGACAAAAGCGAAGGTTTGCGGCTTGGTGCTTGGAGGGGTAGCAATACTCTTCCAGGGCCCTTCCGCTGGAGTGACGGACCCGTCCGCATCCTCGGGGTGTGGTTCGGGCCCGACCTCCAACTGGAGCGAAATTGGTCGGAAGTACAAGCTAAGGTGAATGCTCAGGTGGGAATCTGGCTTTCAAGGAGGTTGTCCTTAAAGGGCAGGGCGGAGGCGTGCGCCACGTACGTCTTCCCTCTGATCCTTTACCGATTGGCTGTACTTCCTCTGCCTAAGGCACGTCGGTTGGCACTGCAACAATCCCTCTCCAGATTGCTCTGGGGAGGTGCAAGGCCGATGGTCCGTAGGCAGGTCTGTATCCAACGTACACGCAACGGGGGTCTGGGTATGCCTGATCTGGAGAGCCACTGGCTTGCTGAAAGACTTGCATACCTCGGCCGGTCCTTGACGGGGGACTCAGTGTGGAGACGAAAGGCGAGTCGGACTTTTCCTCGCCTCAAGTCAGACCCAAAGGCTGAAGGCCGACGTAAGCCTTTGGGCGAAGCACTGTTTGTCCGCGAGTGCCGAAAGGCCCTTCGTAACCTTCTTGGGTCCAGTGACCTTTCACGGCCTCGGAAAGAGCTATATCGGGAGTTAGTGGTGGGTTCCGCTTCTGATCCTCTTAGCGAGCGGCGAGGCTGGACGGCGGAGGAGATCCGCTCTCACTGGAATTGGGCGCCAGGATCGAGCTTCTTGAACAACTCCGAGTTCTCGCTCACCTGGCGACTTGTACGGAATGCGTTACCCCTTCACGGCTTGAACTACAGAGCGGGCATAGCAGACATGCCTGATTGTCCTCGCTGCGGCAGTGGATTAGAAGAAACGGCTGAGCACGCCTTCTACTATTGCGAGCGAGTTCGCCCGTTCTGGGATCACGTCGGGGAGTGGACGGCTCGCATCGAACCCAAGCAGCTCGTGCTGCTCGACGTTGGTTACGTCGTGGACAACGTTCTTCCTCCGTTTCAGGGTGAGAAACGTGTGGTGTTTCTCGCGATCCTGGCTGTAGCTCGAATGGTGATTTGGATCACGCGAAAGAAGGGATTGTATGACGATGCAAACTTTTCTCATCGCGATCTGGTTTTGTATTTTCGGCATCAGCTGAGGGTCAAAATCAGATGCGATAGAAAACGCTTGGATCGCATAACATTCAACAGAAGGTGGGTGAATGCAGCGAGCCTGGTCGTACGAAAGGGGGCAACGTTGGAGTCATCCTTCCCTCCTCTGCCCGCCCATGGCGTCTACGGTACGGGTCCTTCGGGACCCCACCCCCGGTAAGTAGGCAAAGCTTTCCCCTTGTAACCTAGTTAGCAGTATGTTGTCAGTCATCGTCCCCGTCATCTAGTCATTAGTATTCAAGATCTTCCCCATCCCCATTATTTTTGTACCTCAAGCCGTATCCCAGTCCGCATTTACTGAAGATCTTGAACATTCACATGTATAAAAATCATATTACTGGCTTGCACCGACCCATACCGCGCCCGACCCTTTATTTCTTTTCTCCCCTATAGATTAGGATCCCAGTCCCACCTAGGGCAGGTCCGACTTGTTTCCGGTTCTTTCACCCCGGAAAACAGTCGGCCTCCAATTCTATAGACGGGGGGATGGGAGGGCAACCAAACGGGGAGAATCCTTTTTTCCTTGGTTTCGTCTTTTTCGTTTTCGGGGTTTTTCTCCCATTCCCAGCATATAATTTCACTGTGAATTCATATTGTAAATAAAATCATACACTGCACTCGGGATTTTAAGTAGGGCTCTTTTCATAGAGAAATTGTGGTATTTTGGTGATTGCTGCGCATATGGCGACGAATGAATGATTATATATTGTACTGCTGAATGGGTCGACGAATGTGGCTAGCTAGGTTCCCATAGACAACATAGCTAATGAAAGACCGCTCCCTTCCCCTTCCCCCCAAAACTCAAGGCTTCATGCCTTCATTGTAATTTCACAATGAAATAAATACTTTAGTCCTAGCCTTTTTTTTCTTAGTTTCTAAAGTTTCACGTTCCTTCACGCTACCTGGAATATTACCTTTAAGCAAGACTTGTTATTTGGATTAGTTATCTCGGTAAGACTTTGTTTGTTTGAATTTTTTAATTTTTTTTTTAAAAAAAAAGGGTCTTACCGAGAATCTGTTATTTTGGACACTGGTCTGTCACTTGTTACCTTTCCTTTGTTATCCGACTTGTATTTTTGTGTTGTCGGAATTTGTTAATTTTAATTTTATTTACTTGTCGTTTGTTTCAGGGGTTCTACGAGTTTTTTTGTGACTGTGTTTTTGTGCTGAATTATTTTTACGTCCTTTTCTTCAGTTTAAAATCGTAGAACCCCCCTCCATACCTGAAACAGGTGGAGGTTAGTTTCATTTACCCTCCTGGCTGATAATCCCTTTTCAGCCATGGAGGGGGAAACGACAACCCCAAATGAGACAACTAAGACCACTCCTACGATAACCCCAACTCCAAGTCTTATTGGATCAAATTGGCCTTCGCTGCCGATCCCCGAAGACACAACAGAAGCTGGAACATCCCAGGACAGCCCGATTCAGCCGGCCCAAAAAAGCCCCACCGCCTGGAAAGGCCAGCAGAGGGGACCGGAGGAACACGAGGCAGACCGGGTGGGCAGATTTGCAAAATATTTCAAGGGGAATGAAATTCTGCCCATCCCGGAGATAGTAGATAAGATCGCCCCAAGAGTCCTCTCTCTGGTCGTTTCCGACCTTAAGACCAAAAGGCTGGTGGGGCTAACTAAGGAAGTATTCGACGAGCTGATAAGGAAGGCAGGCATCCCATGCCAATACTTTTGCCGCAAAAGTTTTGCGACATGGGATGTCCTCCTTCCTACTGAAAAGCAGGCGGCCAAGGCGGCTGAGTCGGATATTACAACTAAGCACTTCAGGTTACAGCCGGAGTACCAAGGTACCCGTAGGCTCCGTGTTACGGTGTGTAATGTCCCGGCTATTATCACTGGGGAGGTCCTCGCGGCGTACCTAAGCGCCTATGGCAACGTTGAGGAATTTAACCTCCTCAGATCTCCGGCCGGGACAGCCTACGGGGATTATGCCTTCCGGCTGTGCCTGACCAGGGATGGCTTCAAAGCCATCCCTGAAACGCTGATTTGCGGGGATCGGCAAATGATGGTGATGGTGGAGGGAAGACGCCCCAGGTGCTGGGGGTGCAAACAGATTGGACACATCGCCAAGTTTTGCCCCCAGCGACCTGAAAATAAGGAAAAGACGGCGTCGACAACAACAACAACAACAACAACAACAAAAGACGCGGCGCCCTCCATCATCACCAAAGAAGCGGAGGCCAAGGGCCCGGGTCAGGTCCAGCCCCAAAACAACCAGGAGGGCTGGACTGAAGTGACCAAAAAGAGGAGGGGATCCCCTAAACAAGGGGGTGAAAAAAGTCCAAATATATCCCCTCCTCAAAAACAAACCAAGGCCCAAACGCAAGAAGCAGCAGCAGCAGCAGCAACAGTAACAACAGCAGAACCATCGGCAGCGGCAACAACAGTTGCAACAGCAACACCAACAGAAACAGCAGTAGCAGCAACAGAACAACCAGCAGCAGCAGTAGTAAAGAAGCATACAAATCAAAGAAAACCAGCAACCCCCAAGACACCAGCAACCCCAAAAACACCAGCAACTCCATCACCCAAAAAGACCAAAAAAAAACCTAAACCGGTCGAAGAGATGGAGACCACAACAAATCTAAAGAGGAGAAGGGACAGTGGAGAGGGCGCAGCAAAAAAACTGTGCCCAGAAAAAACGCACCCCGAGGCAGGCCCCTCCTCTCAACCATCGCCACCGGTGCCTTCACCAATACCTCCACTACCCTCACCAACATTCCCACCTCCTAAAATAACATTACCATCTCCTCCCCAGCAAATGGATACTCTTTCACCCCAACAGAAACTCTTCATCCAAAAACATTACCGCCCTTATAAAATCCCCCTCCCCAGATCACAGTCTGCCGAAAGGGCACAACCCTCGGGCCTAGCCCGAACCCCATCCCTTCCCTCACTTAGCCCTAGTGACTTCTCTTCCCAAGAGCTCTTCCCGGCGATCATTTCCCCAAAAAGAAAAGCCAATCCTCCCGCAGAAAAAAAGAAATCCCAGAACAAGGAACTAACGATCGGACAAATACAGCGGGCAGCGGCTTTGTGCTCTGCGGAGCTGGAGGCAGTTGGGGACTTCCAGCTCCGGAAGGCACTAAAGCCGTTGGCCAGCCTAGAAAAAATTCAAAACCTCAGAGTTTCAAATCCCACGAATTTCCGGAGTGCAGCCATGGTGACCACTTTTGTCCGGTCAGCTGGCGACCGTACCAAGGGCGTATGGAAGTTCTTGAGTACGGTCTGTCAGACTGATACGGGCATAAAGCTGGCGGAGTTGGAGCACTCCTCCCTCAAAAAATGTATAACCTATTGTTCAGGGAGGGTCCCGATTTTGGTTCACCCGTCTCTTTATAGGGCCCTAAAGCTGAAGTTTCCCATAGATGTCGGCGGAATCACCAGGGACAACCGAGTGACGACTGAACTCGGTACCGGTTCCCTGCGTCAGGCTGTCGGCATCCTCACGCCCAAGGATTTCCGGCCCGTAGTCGACGATGAGTAAGGTAAGTCGGATTGATGGCTTTAAACGTTGCCAGTTTGAATGTGAGGGGACTGAGGGATTCAAGCAAGTGTGCGCGCTTGCTTGGTGAACTCAAGAAGCTCTGCGTAGATGTTGCTGCAGTGCAGGAGACTCACTTCACTTGCGAAGCTGACTGTCGGGTGCTGGAAAACGATTTTAACGTTTTCTCAGCATACGGCAGCAACTTCAGCGCTGGGGTCTCCTTGCTAGTTGGACGCAGCCTTGATGCTGATGTTGACGTTGTTTTTGCAGGTGACGGGGGCCGGCTGGTTGTGGCCGATGTTGCCGTGAAAAGTTTCAAGTTTCGTCTGGTTGCGGTTTATGCGCCCAATATCGTTGCGGAGAGGGTTTCCTTTTTTCGTCGGTTGGCGCCGTTCCTGGACGATACGAAGCGGCTAGTCTTAATGGGTGATTGGAATGCGATCCTTGATCCCAAGATAGATAAGGTCGGGCGGGGAGCTAGGAGTGCGGGAAGGTGTGAGAGCAGCCTTGTCGGCTTCGTGACTCGTCACGGTCTTGTCGACAGGTTTCGTCTTGATCACCCAGGGCGGGAGATGTGGACGTGGCTAGATAGCTCGCCCTCTGCCAAAGTAGGTTCCTACTTGGACAGAGTGTTAGTTAGACGAGCTGACATTGATTTTGTTAGTTGTCCCACGTTCCACTTGATAGCGTGGACTGACCATAAACTTGTTAGAGTCAGTCTGCGGTTAGTTAATAGACCTAGTCTAGCCGGCTACTGGAAGTTCAATACCTCCTTACTGGAGATACGGGACTTCCGGGACCGGCTGGAATCCCTAATTCAGCGGGCGTTAGTGGGGGCGGTTACCGGGAGTAGGTGGTGGGTCTCTCTCAAATATAGGATTAGAGACTTCGCCATCAAATACGGTCAAAAGCTCAAACTAGATAAGGCCAAGGAGGCGAAGTCTATAGACGATAGACTTTCCCGGGCGGTGGCTGGGGGGGACTCCCTAGGTGTAGAACTAGCTAGGAGGGACCTTGAGCGTGAGAATAGCGAGCGCTACAAGGGCTACGTAGTTAGAACTAGGTTAAATAGAGTTCGCTACGAAGCTGTGAAATCGAACGCGACTGCGCGTGAAGAAGAAGTGCGAAGGTTCCCCGATCGGTACATCGCATCTGTCAAGACCGCGGACGGGCGACTGCTGCACTCGAATCGTGAGATGCGTGATGCCTTTCGGGCGCACTTTCGGGGTCGCTTTGCCCGCTGTACTGATCTCCCGCTCCGGGAGTTTCGTAGCTATCTTGCCGACTTCCCCCGCCTTGGGGCGGCTGAAGCGGCTGGCTGCGAGGGTGTGGTTACTGAATGCGAAGTCCGTGATGCGTTGAAGCAGGTCGGCCTCAACAAGTCGCCGGGACTAGATGGTTTGCCCTACGAAGTGTACTTGAGGATGTCGCACATGTTCGTCCCTATTCTGACGGATGTGTTCAACCATTGGTTCGCCCAGGGAGCCATCCCTGGTAGCGTTACCAAGGGCGTGATCACATTGCTGAAGAAAGGTGGCAGGCATGTTTGGGAGGGTTTAGATGACTACAGGCCCATAACTCTGCTTAACACAGAGTTAAAGATTTTGGCCCGGGTCTTGGCGAATCGTTTACAGCTTGTCATCAGTGATCTGATCGGCCCTGAACAGACCTTCGCTGTGAAGGGAAGATCGATCCAGGACAATCTGCACTTGATTCGCGAGGTCCTAGAGGGGATAGAAGACGACACAGAAGCCGCGCTGATCAGTTTAGATCAGTCCAAGGCCTTCGATAGGGTGGACCATCGGTTCTTGGCGTCTGTTTTGGAGACTGCCGGATTCAAACCGGAGTTCCGCAGATGGATTAGCATGATGTACCACAACCCTCAGGCAGTGGTGCAGGTGAACGGAAGGCGTTCGAGGGTATTCGCGATCGAGCGTTCGGTCCGGCAGGGCTGCCCCCTGTCTCCTCTTCTCTATGTCCTCGCGTTGGAGCCCCTCCTGCGCAGGCTTAGGGATGAGAGGACGAGTCCGTCCCTGCGCGGTATACCCTTTGTTAGCAGCCTTGCTGCAAGGGTTTCCGCGTTCGCTGATGACATCACAGTCTTTGTGTCCCGCCGTCTGGATATAAAGGCTGTGAAAGAGGCGGTTGTCGAGTACGAGCGGATCGCAGGAGCCAAGGTCAATTTTGACAAAAGCGAAGGTTTGCGGCTTGGTGCTTGGAGGGGTAGCAATACTCTTCCAGGGCCCTTCCGCTGGAGTGACGGACCCGTCCGCATCCTCGGGGTGTGGTTCGGGCCCGACCTCCAACTGGAGCGAAATTGGTCGGAAGTACAAGCTAAGGTGAATGCTCAGGTGGGAATCTGGCTTTCAAGGAGGTTGTCCTTAAAGGGCAGGGCGGAGGCGTGCGCCACGTACGTCTTCCCTCTGATCCTTTACCGATTGGCTGTACTTCCTCTGCCTAAGGCACGTCGGTTGGCACTGCAACAATCCCTCTCCAGATTGCTCTGGGGAGGTGCAAGGCCGATGGTCCGTAGGCAGGTCTGTATCCAACGTACACGCAACGGGGGTCTGGGTATGCCTGATCTGGAGAGCCACTGGCTTGCTGAAAGACTTGCATACCTCGGCCGGTCCTTGACGGGGGACTCAGTGTGGAGACGAAAGGCGAGTCGGACTTTTCCTCGCCTCAAGTCAGACCCAAAGGCTGAAGGCCGACGTAAGCCTTTGGGCGAAGCACTGTTTGTCCGCGAGTGCCGAAAGGCCCTTCGTAACCTTCTTGGGTCCAGTGACCTTTCACGGCCTCGGAAAGAGCTATATCGGGAGTTAGTGGTGGGTTCCGCTTCTGATCCTCTTAGCGAGCGGCGAGGCTGGACGGCGGAGGAGATCCGCTCTCACTGGAATTGGGCGCCAGGATCGAGCTTCTTGAACAACTCCGAGTTCTCGCTCACCTGGCGACTTGTACGGAATGCGTTACCCCTTCACGGCTTGAACTACAGAGCGGGCATAGCAGACATGCCTGATTGTCCTCGCTGCGGCAGTGGATTAGAAGAAACGGCTGAGCACGCCTTCTACTATTGCGAGCGAGTTCGCCCGTTCTGGGATCACGTCGGGGAGTGGACGGCTCGCATCGAACCCAAGCAGCTCGTGCTGCTCGACGTTGGTTACGTCGTGGACAACGTTCTTCCTCCGTTTCAGGGTGAGAAACGTGTGGTGTTTCTCGCGATCCTGGCTGTAGCTCGAATGGTGATTTGGATCACGCGAAAGAAGGGATTGTATGACGATGCAAACTTTTCTCATCGCGATCTGGTTTTGTATTTTCGGCATCAGCTGAGGGTCAAAATCAGATGCGATAGAAAACGCTTGGATCGCATAACATTCAACAGAAGGTGGGTGAATGCAGCGAGCCTGGTCGTACGAAAGGGGGCAACGTTGGAGTCATCCTTCCCTCCTCTGCCCGCCCATGGCGTCTACGGTACGGGTCCTTCGGGACCCCACCCCCGGTAAGTAGGCAATGCTTTTTTCCCTTGCAACCTAGTTAGCAGTATGTTGTCAGTCATTGTCCCCGTCATCTAGTCATTAGTATTCAAGATCTTCCCCATCCCCATTATTTTTGTACCTCAAGCCGTATCCCAGTCCGCATTTACTGAAGATCTTGAACATTCACATGTATAAAAATCATATTACCGGCTTGTACCGACCCATACCGCGCCCGACCCTTTATTTCTTTTCTCCCCTATAGATTAGGATCCCAGTCCCACCTAGGGCAGGTCCGACTTGTTTCCGGTTCTTTCGCCCCGGAAAACAGTCGGCCTCCAATTCTATAGACGGGGGGATGGGAGGGCAACCAAACGGGGAGAATCCTTTTTTCCTTGGTTTCGTCTTTTTCGTTTTCGGGGTTTTTCTCCCATTCCCACCATATACTTTCACTGTGAATTCATATTGTAAATAAAATCATACACTGCACTCGGGATTTTAAGTAGGGCTCTTTTCATAGAGAAATTGTGGTATTTTGGTGATTGCTGCGCATATGGCGACGAATGAATGATTATATAATGTACTGCTGAATGGGTCGACGAATGTGGCTAGCTAGGTTCCCATAGATAACATAGCTAATGAAAGACCGCTCCCTTCCCCTTCCCCCCAAAACTCAAGGCTTCATGCCTTCATTGTAATTTCACAATGAAATAAATACTTTAGTCCTAGCCTTTTTTTTCTTAGTTTCTAAAGTTTCACGTTCCTTCACGCTACCTGGAATATTACCTTTAAGCAAGACTTGTTATTTGGATTAGTTATCTCGGTAAGACTTTGTTTGTTTGAATTTTTTAATTTTTTTTTTAAAAAAAAAGGGTCTTACCGAGAATCTGTTATTTTGGACACTGGTCTGTCACTTGTTACCTTTCCTTTGTTATCCGACTTGTATTTTTGTGTTGTCGGAATTTGTTAATTTTAATTTTATTTACTTGTCGTTTGTTTCAGGGGTTCTACGAGTTTTTTTGTGACTGTGTTTTTGTGCTGAATTATTTTTACGTCCTTTTCTTCAGTTTAAAATCGTAGAACCCCCCTCCATACCTGAAACAGGTGGAGGTTAGTTTCATTTACCCTCCTGGCTGATAATCCCTTTTCAGCCATGGAGGGGGAAACGACAACCCCAAATGAGACAACTAAGACCACTCCTACGATAACCCCAACTCCAAGTCTTATTGGATCAAATTGGCCTTCGCTGCCGATCCCCGAAGACACAACAGAAGCTGGAACATCCCAGGACAGCCCGATTCAGCCGGCCCAAAAAAGCCCCACCGCCTGGAAAGGCCAGCAGAGGGGACCGGAGGAACACGAGGCAGACCGGGTGGGCAGATTTGCAAAATATTTCAAGGGGAATGAAATTCTGCCCATCCCGGAGATAGTAGATAAGATCGCCCCAAGAGTCCTCTCTCTGGTCGTTTCCGACCTTAAGACCAAAAGGCTGGTGGGGCTAACTAAGGAAGTATTCGACGAGCTGATAAGGAAGGCAGGCATCCCATGCCAATACTTTTGCCGCAAAAGTTTTGCGACATGGGATGTCCTCCTTCCTACTGAAAAGCAGGCGGCCAAGGCGGCTGAGTCGGATATTACAACTAAGCACTTCAGGTTACAGCCGGAGTACCAAGGTACCCGTAGGCTCCGTGTTACGGTGTGTAATGTCCCGGCTATTATCACTGGGGAGGTCCTCGCGGCGTACCTAAGCGCCTATGGCAACGTTGAGGAATTTAACCTCCTCAGATCTCCGGCCGGGACAGCCTACGGGGATTATGCCTTCCGGCTGTGCCTGACCAGGGATGGCTTCAAAGCCATCCCTGAAACGCTGATTTGCGGGGATCGGCAAATGATGGTGATGGTGGAGGGAAGACGCCCCAGGTGCTGGGGGTGCAAACAGATTGGACACATCGCCAAGTTTTGCCCCCAGCGACCTGAAAATAAGGAAAAGACGGCGTCGACAACAACAACAACAACAACAACAACAAAAGACGCGGCGCCCTCCATCATCACCAAAGAAGCGGAGGCCAAGGGCCCGGGTCAGGTCCAGCCCCAAAACAACCAGGAGGGCTGGACTGAAGTGACCAAAAAGAGGAGGGGATCCCCTAAACAAGGGGGTGAAAAAAGTCCAAATATATCCCCTCCTCAAAAACAAACCAAGGCCCAAACGCAAGAAGCAGCAGCAGCAGCAGCAACAGTAACAACAGCAGAACCATCGGCAGCGGCAACAACAGTTGCAACAGCAACACCAACAGAAACAGCAGTAGCAGCAACAGAACAACCAGCAGCAGCAGTAGTAAAGAAGCATACAAATCAAAGAAAACCAGCAACCCCCAAGACACCAGCAACCCCAAAAACACCAGCAACTCCATCACCCAAAAAGACCAAAAAAAAACCTAAACCGGTCGAAGAGATGGAGACCACAACAAATCTAAAGAGGAGAAGGGACAGTGGAGAGGGCGCAGCAAAAAAACTGTGCCCAGAAAAAACGCACCCCGAGGCAGGCCCCTCCTCTCAACCATCGCCACCGGTGCCTTCACCAATACCTCCACTACCCTCACCAACATTCCCACCTCCTAAAATAACATTACCATCTCCTCCCCAGCAAATGGATACTCTTTCACCCCAACAGAAACTCTTCATCCAAAAACATTACCGCCCTTATAAAATCCCCCTCCCCAGATCACAGTCTGCCGAAAGGGCACAACCCTCGGGCCTAGCCCGAACCCCATCCCTTCCCTCACTTAGCCCTAGTGACTTCTCTTCCCAAGAGCTCTTCCCGGCGATCATTTCCCCAAAAAGAAAAGCCAATCCTCCCGCAGAAAAAAAGAAATCCCAGAACAAGGAACTAACGATCGGACAAATACAGCGGGCAGCGGCTTTGTGCTCTGCGGAGCTGGAGGCAGTTGGGGACTTCCAGCTCCGGAAGGCACTAAAGCCGTTGGCCAGCCTAGAAAAAATTCAAAACCTCAGAGTTTCAAATCCCACGAATTTCCGGAGTGCAGCCATGGTGACCACTTTTGTCCGGTCAGCTGGCGACCGTACCAAGGGCGTATGGAAGTTCTTGAGTACGGTCTGTCAGACTGATACGGGCATAAAGCTGGCGGAGTTGGAGCACTCCTCCCTCAAAAAATGTATAACCTATTGTTCAGGGAGGGTCCCGATTTTGGTTCACCCGTCTCTTTATAGGGCCCTAAAGCTGAAGTTTCCCATAGATGTCGGCGGAATCACCAGGGACAACCGAGTGACGACTGAACTCGGTACCGGTTCCCTGCGTCAGGCTGTCGGCATCCTCACGCCCAAGGATTTCCGGCCCGTAGTCGACGATGAGTAAGGTAAGTCGGATTGATGGCTTTAAACGTTGCCAGTTTGAATGTGAGGGGACTGAGGGATTCAAGCAAGTGTGCGCGCTTGCTTGGTGAACTCAAGAAGCTCTGCGTAGATGTTGCTGCAGTGCAGGAGACTCACTTCACTTGCGAAGCTGACTGTCGGGTGCTGGAAAACGATTTTAACGTTTTCTCAGCATACGGCAGCAACTTCAGCGCTGGGGTCTCCTTGCTAGTTGGACGCAGCCTTGATGCTGATGTTGACGTTGTTTTTGCAGGTGACGGGGGCCGGCTGGTTGTGGCCGATGTTGCCGTGAAAAGTTTCAAGTTTCGTCTGGTTGCGGTTTATGCGCCCAATATCGTTGCGGAGAGGGTTTCCTTTTTTCGTCGGTTGGCGCCGTTCCTGGACGATACGAAGCGGCTAGTCTTAATGGGTGATTGGAATGCGATCCTTGATCCCAAGATAGATAAGGTCGGGCGGGGAGCTAGGAGTGCGGGAAGGTGTGAGAGCAGCCTTGTCGGCTTCGTGACTCGTCACGGTCTTGTCGACAGGTTTCGTCTTGATCACCCAGGGCGGGAGATGTGGACGTGGCTAGATAGCTCGCCCTCTGCCAAAGTAGGTTCCTACTTGGACAGAGTGTTAGTTAGACGAGCTGACATTGATTTTGTTAGTTGTCCCACGTTCCACTTGATAGCGTGGACTGACCATAAACTTGTTAGAGTCAGTCTGCGGTTAGTTAATAGACCTAGTCTAGCCGGCTACTGGAAGTTCAATACCTCCTTACTGGAGATACGGGACTTCCGGGACCGGCTGGAATCCCTAATTCAGCGGGCGTTAGTGGGGGCGGTTACCGGGAGTAGGTGGTGGGTCTCTCTCAAATATAGGATTAGAGACTTCGCCATCAAATACGGTCAAAAGCTCAAACTAGATAAGGCCAAGGAGGCGAAGTCTATAGACGATAGACTTTCCCGGGCGGTGGCTGGGGGGGACTCCCTAGGTGTAGAACTAGCTAGGAGGGACCTTGAGCGTGAGAATAGCGAGCGCTACAAGGGCTACGTAGTTAGAACTAGGTTAAATAGAGTTCGCTACGAAGCTGTGAAATCGAACGCGACTGCGCGTGAAGAAGAAGTGCGAAGGTTCCCCGATCGGTACATCGCATCTGTCAAGACCGCGGACGGGCGACTGCTGCACTCGAATCGTGAGATGCGTGATGCCTTTCGGGCGCACTTTCGGGATCGCTTTGCCCGCTGTACTGATCTCCCGCTCCGGGAGTTTCGTAGCTATCTTGCCGACTTCCCCCGCCTTGGGGCGGCTGAAGCGGCTGGCTGCGAGGGTGTGGTTACTGAATGCGAAGTCCGTGATGCGTTGAAGCAGGTCGGCCTCAACAAGTCGCCGGGACTAGATGGTTTGCCCTACGAAGTGTACTTGAGGATGTCGCACATGTTCGTCCCTATTCTGACGGATGTGTTCAACCATTGGTTCGCCCAGGGAGCCATCCCCGGTTGCGTTACCAAGGGCGTGATCACATTGCTGAAGAAAGGTGGCAGGCATGTTTGGGAGGGTTTAGATGACTACAGGCCCATAACTCTGCTTAACACAGAGTTAAAGATTTTGGCCCGGGTCTTGGCGAATCGTTTACAGCTTGTCATCAGTGATCTGATCGGCCCTGAACAGACCTTCGCTGTGAAGGGAAGATCGATCCAGGACAATCTGCACTTGATTCGCGAGGTCCTAGAGGGGATAGAAGACGACACAGAAGCCGCGCTGATCAGTTTAGATCAGTCCAAGGCCTTCGATAGGGTGGACCATCGGTTCTTGGCGTCTGTTTTGGAGACTGCCGGATTCAAACCGGAGTTCCGCAGATGGATTAGCATGATGTACCACAACCCTCAGGCAGTGGTGCAGGTGAACGGAAGGCGTTCGAGGGTATTCGCGATCGAGCGTTCGGTCCGGCAGGGCTGCCCCCTGTCTCCTCTTCTCTATGTCCTCGCGTTGGAGCCCCTCCTGCGCAGGCTTAGGGATGAGAGGACGAGTCCGTCCCTGCGCGGTATACCCTTTGTTAGCAGCCTTGCTGCAAGGGTTTCCGCGTTCGCTGATGACATCACAGTCTTTGTGTCCCGCCGTCTGGATATAAAGGCTGTGAAAGAGGCGGTTGTCGAGTACGAGCGGATCGCAGGAGCCAAGGTCAATTTTGACAAAAGCGAAGGTTTGCGGCTTGGTGCTTGGAGGGGTAGCAATACTCTTCCAGGGCCCTTCCGCTGGAGTGACGGACCCGTCCGCATCCTCGGGGTGTGGTTCGGGCCCGACCTCCAACTGGAGCGAAATTGGTCGGAAGTACAAGCTAAGGTGAATGCTCAGGTGGGAATCTGGCTTTCAAGGAGGTTGTCCTTAAAGGGCAGGGCGGAGGCGTGCGCCACGTACGTCTTCCCTCTGATCCTTTACCGATTGGCTGTACTTCCTCTGCCTAAGGCACGTCGGTTGGCACTGCAACAATCCCTCTCCAGATTGCTCTGGGGAGGTGCAAGGCCGATGGTCCGTAGGCAGGTCTGTATCCAACGTACACGCAACGGGGGTCTGGGTATGCCTGATCTGGAGAGCCACTGGCTTGCTGAAAGACTTGCATACCTCGGCCGGTCCTTGACGGGGGACTCAGTGTGGAGACGAAAGGCGAGTCGGACTTTTCCTCGCCTCAAGTCAGACCCAAAGGCTGAAGGCCGACGTAAGCCTTTGGGCGAAGCACTGTTTGTCCGCGAGTGCCGAAAGGCCCTTCGTAACCTTCTTGGGTCCAGTGACCTTTCACGGCCTCGGAAAGAGCTATATCGGGAGTTAGTGGTGGGTTCCGCTTCTGATCCTCTTAGCGAGCGGCGAGGCTGGACGGCGGAGGAGATCCGCTCTCACTGGAATTGGGCGCCAGGATCGAGCTTCTTGAACAACTCCGAGTTCTCGCTCACCTGGCGACTTGTACGGAATGCGTTACCCCTTCACGGCTTGAACTACAGAGCGGGCATAGCAGACATGCCTGATTGTCCTCGCTGCGGCAGTGGATTAGAAGAAACGGCTGAGCACGCCTTCTACTATTGCGAGCGAGTTCGCCCGTTCTGGGATCACGTCGGGGAGTGGACGGCTCGCATCGAACCCAAGCAGCTCGTGCTGCTCGACGTTGGTTACGTCGTGGACAACGTTCTTCCTCCGTTTCAGGGTGAGAAACGTGTGGTGTTTCTCGCGATCCTGGCTGTAGCTCGAATGGTGATTTGGATCACGCGAAAGAAGGGATTGTATGACGATGCAAACTTTTCTCATCGCGATCTGGTTTTGTATTTTCGGCATCAGCTGAGGGTCAAAATCAGATGCGATAGAAAACGCTTGGATCGCATAACATTCAACAGAAGGTGGGTGAATGCAGCGAGCCTGGTCGTACGAAAGGGGGCAACGTTGGAGTCATCCTTCCCTCCTCTGCCCGCCCATGGCGTCTACGGTACGGGTCCTTCGGGACCCCACCCCCGGTAAGTAGGCAAAGCTTTCCCCTTGTAACCTAGTTAGCAGTATGTTGTCAGTCATTGTCCCCGTCATCTAGTCATTAGTATTCAAGATCTTCCCCATCCCCATTATTTTTGTACCTCAAGCCGTATCCCAGTCCGCATTTACTGAAGATCTTGAACATTCACATGTATAAAAATCATATTACTGGCTTGCACCGACCCATACCGCGCCCGACCCTTTATTTCTTTTCTCCCCTATAGATTAGGATCCCAGTCCCACCTAGGGCAGGTCCGACTTGTTTCCGGTTCTTTCACCCCGGAAAACAGTCGGCCTCCAATTCTATAGACGGGGGGATGGGAGGGCAACCAAACGGGGAGAATCCTTTTTTTTCCTTGGTTTCGTCTTTTTCGTTTTCGGGGTTTTTCTCCCATTCCCACCATATACTTTCACTGTGAATTCATATTGTAAATAAAATCATACACTGCACTCGGGATTTTAAGTAGGGCTCTTTTCATAGAGAAATTGTGGTATTTTGGTGATTGCTGCGCATATGGCGACGAATGAATGATTATATATTGTACTGCTGAATGGGTCGACGAATGTGGCTAGCTAGGTTCCCATAGATAACATAGCCAATGAAAGACCGCTCCCTTCCCCTTCCCCCCAAAACTCAAAGGCTTCATGCCTTCATTGTAATTTCACAATGAAATAAATACTTTAGTCCTAGCCTTTTTTTTCTTAGTTTCTAAAGTTTCACGTTCCTTCACGCTACCTGGAATATTACCTTTAAGCAAGACTTGTTATTTGGATTAGTTATCTCGGTAAGACTTTGTTTGTTTGAATTTTTTAATTTTTTTTTTAAAAAAAAAGGGTCTTACCGAGAATCTGTTATTTTGGACACTGGTCTGTCACTTGTTACCTTTCCTTTGTTATCCGACTTGTATTTTTGTGTTGTCGGAATTTGTTAATTTTAATTTTATTTACTTGTCGTTTGTTTCAGGGGTTCTACGAGTTTTTTTGTGACTGTGTTTTTGTGCTGAATTATTTTTACGTCCTTTTCTTCAGTTTAAAATCGTAGAACCCCCCTCCATACCTGAAACAGGTGGAGGTTAGTTTCATTTACCCTCCTGGCTGATAATCCCTTTTCAGCCATGGAGGGGGAAACGACAACCCCAAATGAGACAACTAAGACCACTCCTACGATAACCCCAACTCCAAGTCTTATTGGATCAAATTGGCCTTCGCTGCCGATCCCCGAAGACACAACAGAAGCTGGAACATCCCAGGACAGCCCGATTCAGCCGGCCCAAAAAAGCCCCACCGCCTGGAAAGGCCAGCAGAGGGGACCGGAGGAACACGAGGCAGACCGGGTGGGCAGATTTGCAAAATATTTCAAGGGGAATGAAATTCTGCCCATCCCGGAGATAGTAGATAAGATCGCCCCAAGAGTCCTCTCTCTGGTCGTTTCCGACCTTAAGACCAAAAGGCTGGTGGGGCTAACTAAGGAAGTATTCGACGAGCTGATAAGGAAGGCAGGCATCCCATGCCAATACTTTTGCCGCAAAAGTTTTGCGACATGGGATGTCCTCCTTCCTACTGAAAAGCAGGCGGCCAAGGCGGCTGAGTCGGATATTACAACTAAGCACTTCAGGTTACAGCCGGAGTACCAAGGTACCCGTAGGCTCCGTGTTACGGTGTGTAATGTCCCGGCTATTATCACTGGGGAGGTCCTCGCGGCGTACCTAAGCGCCTATGGCAACGTTGAGGAATTTAACCTCCTCAGATCTCCGGCCGGGACAGCCTACGGGGATTATGCCTTCCGGCTGTGCCTGACCAGGGATGGCTTCAAAGCCATCCCTGAAACGCTGATTTGCGGGGATCGGCAAATGATGGTGATGGTGGAGGGAAGACGCCCCAGGTGCTGGGGGTGCAAACAGATTGGACACATCGCCAAGTTTTGCCCCCAGCGACCTGAAAATAAGGAAAAGACGGCGTCGACAACAACAACAACAACAACAACAACAACAACAAAAGACGCGGCGCCCTCCACCATCACCAAAGAAGCGGAGGCCAAGGGCCCGGGTCAGGTCCAGCCCCAAAACAACCAGGAGGGCTGGACTGAAGTGACCAAAAAGAGGAGGGGATCCCCTAAACAAGGGGGTGAAAAAAGTCCAAATATATCCCCTCCTCAAAAACAAACCAAGGCCCAAACGCAAGAAGCAGCAGCAGCAGCAGCAACAGTAACAACAGCAGAACCATCGGCAGCGGCAACAACAGTTGCAACAGCAACACCAACAGAAACAGCAGTAGCAGCAACAGAACAACCAGCAGCAGCAGTAGTAAAGAAGCATACAAATCAAAGAAAACCAGCAACCCCCAAGACACCAGCAACCCCCAAGACACCAGCAACCCCAAAAACACCAGCAACTCCATCACCCAAAAAGACCAAAAAAAAACCTAAACCGGTCGAAGAGATGGAGACCACAACAAATCTAAAGAGGAGAAGGGACAGTGGAGAGGGCGCAGCAAAAAAACTGTGCCCAGAAAAAACGCACCCCGAGGCAGGCCCCTCCTCTCAACCATCGCCACCGGTGCCTTCACCAATACCTCCACTACCCTCACCAACATTCCCACCTCCTAAAATAACATTACCATCTCCTCCCCAGCAAATGGATACTCTTTCACCCCAACAGAAACTCTTCATCCAAAAACATTACCGCCCTTATAAAATCCCCCTCCCCAGATCACAGTCTGCCGAAAGGGCACAACCCTCGGGCCTAGCCCGAACCCCATCCCTTCCCTCACTTAGCCCTAGTGACTTCTCTTCCCAAGAGCTCTTCCCGGCGATCATTTCCCCAAAAAGAAAAGCCAATCCTCCCGCAGAAAAAAAGAAATCCCAGAACAAGGAACTAACGATCGGACAAATACAGCGGGCAGCGGCTTTGTGCTCTGCGGAGCTGGAGGCAGTTGGGGACTTCCAGCTCCGGAAGGCACTAAAGCCGTTGGCCAGCCTAGAAAAAATTCAAAACCTCAGAGTTTCAAATCCCACGAATTTCCGGAGTGCAGCCATGGTGACCACTTTTGTCCGGTCAGCTGGCGACCGTACCAAGGGCGTATGGAAGTTCTTGAGTACGGTCTGTCAGACTGATACGGGCATAAAGCTGGCGGAGTTGGAGCACTCCTCCCTCAAAAAATGTATAACCTATTGTTCAGGGAGGGTCCCGATTTTGGTTCACCCGTCTCTTTATAGGGCCCTAAAGCTGAAGTTTCCCATAGATGTCGGCGGAATCACCAGGGACAACCGAGTGACGACTGAACTCGGTACCGGTTCCCTGCGTCAGGCTGTCGGCATCCTCACGCCCAAGGATTTCCGGCCCGTAGTCGACGATGAGTAAGGTAAGTCGGATTGATGGCTTTAAACGTTGCCAGTTTGAATGTGAGGGGACTGAGGGATTCAAGCAAGTGTGCGCGCTTGCTTGGTGAACTCAAGAAGCTCTGCGTAGATGTTGCTGCAGTGCAGGAGACTCACTTCACTTGCGAAGCTGACTGTCGGGTGCTGGAAAACGATTTTAACGTTTTCTCAGCATACGGCAGCAACTTCAGCGCTGGGGTCTCCTTGCTAGTTGGACGCAGCCTTGATGCTGATGTTGACGTTGTTTTTGCAGGTGACGGGGGCCGGCTGGTTGTGGCCGATGTTGCCGTGAAAAGTTTCAAGTTTCGTCTGGTTGCGGTTTATGCGCCCAATATCGTTGCGGAGAGGGTTTCCTTTTTTCGTCGGTTGGCGCCGTTCCTGGACGATACGAAGCGGCTAGTCTTAATGGGTGATTGGAATGCGATCCTTGATCCCAAGATAGATAAGGTCGGGCGGGGAGCTAGGAGTGCGGGAAGGTGTGAGAGCAGCCTTGTCGGCTTCGTGACTCGTCACGGTCTTGTCGACAGGTTTCGTCTTGATCACCCAGGGCGGGAGATGTGGACGTGGCTAGATAGCTCGCCCTCTGCCAAAGTAGGTTCCTACTTGGACAGAGTGTTAGTTAGACGAGCTGACATTGATTTTGTTAGTTGTCCCACGTTCCACTTGATAGCGTGGACTGACCATAAACTTGTTAGAGTCAGTCTGCGGTTAGTTAATAGACCTAGTCTAGCCGGCTACTGGAAGTTCAATACCTCCTTACTGGAGATACGGGACTTCCGGGACCGGCTGGAATCCCTAATTCAGCGGGCGTTAGTGGGGGCGGTTACCGGGAGTAGGTGGTGGGTCTCTCTCAAATATAGGATTAGAGACTTCGCCATCAAATACGGTCAAAAGCTCAAACTAGATAAGGCCAAGGAGGCGAAGTCTATAGACGATAGACTTTCCCGGGCGGTGGCTGGGGGGGACTCCCTAGGTGTAGAACTAGCTAGGAGGGACCTTGAGCGTGAGAATAGCGAGCGCTACAAGGGCTACGTAGTTAGAACTAGGTTAAATAGAGTTCGCTACGAAGCTGTGAAATCGAACGCGACTGCGCGTGAAGAAGAAGTGCGAAGGTTCCCCGATCGGTACATCGCATCTGTCAAGACCGCGGACGGGCGACTGCTGCACTCGAATCGTGAGATGCGTGATGCCTTTCGGGCGCACTTTCGGGATCGCTTTGCCCGCTGTACTGATCTCCCGCTCCGGGAGTTTCGTAGCTATCTTGCCGACTTCCCCCGCCTTGGGGCGGCTGAAGCGGCTGGCTGCGAGGGTGTGGTTACTGAATGCGAAGTCCGTGATGCGTTGAAGCAGGTCGGCCTCAACAAGTCGCCGGGACTAGATGGTTTGCCCTACGAAGTGTACTTGAGGATGTCGCACATGTTCGTCCCTATTCTGACGGATGTGTTCAACCATTGGTTCGCCCAGGGAGCCATCCCTGGTAGCGTTACCAAGGGCGTGATCACATTGCTGAAGAAAGGTGGCAGGCATGTTTGGGAGGGTTTAGATGACTACAGGCCCATAACTCTGCTTAACACAGAGTTAAAGATTTTGGCCCGGGTCTTGGCGAATCGTTTACAGCTTGTCATCAGTGATCTGATCGGCCCTGAACAGACCTTCGCTGTGAAGGGAAGATCGATCCAGGACAATCTGCACTTGATTCGCGAGGTCCTAGAGGGGATAGAAGACGACACAGAAGCCGCGCTGATCAGTTTAGATCAGTCCAAGGCCTTCGATAGGGTGGACCATCGGTTCTTGGCGTCTGTTTTGGAGACTGCCGGATTCAAACCGGAGTTCCGCAGATGGATTAGCATGATGTACCACAACCCTCAGGCAGTGGTGCAGGTGAACGGAAGGCGTTCGAGGGTATTCGCGATCGAGCGTTCGGTCCGGCAGGGCTGCCCCCTGTCTCCTCTTCTCTATGTCCTCGCGTTGGAGCCCCTCCTGCGCAGGCTTAGGGATGAGAGGACGAGTCCGTCCCTGCGCGGTATACCCTTTGTTAGCAGCCTTGCTGCAAGGGTTTCCGCGTTCGCTGATGACATCACAGTCTTTGTGTCCCGCCGTCTGGATATAAAGGCTGTGAAAGAGGCGGTTGTCGAGTACGAGCGGATCGCAGGAGCCAAGGTCAATTTTGACAAAAGCGAAGGTTTGCGGCTTGGTGCTTGGAGGGGTAGCAATACTCTTCCAGGGCCCTTCCGCTGGAGTGACGGACCCGTCCGCATCCTCGGGGTGTGGTTCGGGCCCGACCTCCAACTGGAGCGAAATTGGTCGGAAGTACAAGCTAAGGTGAATGCTCAGGTGGGAATCTGGCTTTCAAGGAGGTTGTCCTTAAAGGGCAGGGCGGAGGCGTGCGCCACGTACGTCTTCCCTCTGATCCTTTACCGATTGGCTGTACTTCCTCTGCCTAAGGCACGTCGGTTGGCACTGCAACAATCCCTCTCCAGATTGCTCTGGGGAGGTGCAAGGCCGATGGTCCGTAGGCAGGTCTGTATCCAACGTACACGCAACGGGGGTCTGGGTATGCCTGATCTGGAGAGCCACTGGCTTGCTGAAAGACTTGCATACCTCGGCCGGTCCTTGACGGGGGACTCAGTGTGGAGACGAAAGGCGAGTCGGACTTTTCCTCGCCTCAAGTCAGACCCAAAGGCTGAAGGCCGACGTAAGCCTTTGGGCGAAGCACTGTTTGTCCGCGAGTGCCGAAAGGCCCTTCGTAACCTTCTTGGGTCCAGTGACCTTTCACGGCCTCGGAAAGAGCTATATCGGGAGTTAGTGGTGGGTTCCGCTTCTGATCCTCTTAGCGAGCGGCGAGGCTGGACGGCGGAGGAGATCCGCTCTCACTGGAATTGGGCGCCAGGATCGAGCTTCTTGAACAACTCCGAGTTCTCGCTCACCTGGCGACTTGTACGGAATGCGTTACCCCTTCACGGCTTGAACTACAGAGCGGGCATAGCAGACATGCCTGATTGTCCTCGCTGCGGCAGTGGATTAGAAGAAACGGCTGAGCACGCCTTCTACTATTGCGAGCGAGTTCGCCCGTTCTGGGATCACGTCGGGGAGTGGACGGCTCGCATCGAACCCAAGCAGCTCGTGCTGCTCGACGTTGGTTACGTCGTGGACAACGTTCTTCCTCCGTTTCAGGGTGAGAAACGTGTGGTGTTTCTCGCGATCCTGGCTGTAGCTCGAATGGTGATTTGGATCACGCGAAAGAAGGGATTGTATGACGATGCAAACTTTTCTCATCGCGATCTGGTTTTGTATTTTCGGCATCAGCTGAGGGTCAAAATCAGATGCGATAGAAAACGCTTGGATCGCATAACATTCAACAGAAGGTGGGTGAATGCAGCGAGCCTGGTCGTACGAAAGGGGGCAACGTTGGAGTCATCCTTCCCTCCTCTGCCCGCCCATGGCGTCTACGGTACGGGTCCTTCGGGACCCCACCCCCGGTAAGTAGGCAAAGCTTTCCCCTTGTAACCTAGTTAGCAGTATGTTGTCAGTCATCGTCCCCGTCATCTAGTCATTAGTATTCAAGATCTTCCCCATCCCCATTATTTTTGTACCTCAAGCCGTATCCCAGTCCGCATTTACTGAAGATCTTGAACATTCACATGTATAAAAATCATATTACTGGCTTGCACCGACCCATACCGCGCCCGACCCTTTATTTCTTTTCTCCCCTATAGATTAGGATCCCAGTCCCACCTAGGGCAGGTCCGACTTGTTTCCGGTTCTTTCACCCCGGAAAACAGTCGGCCTCCAATTCTATAGACGGGGGGATGGGAGGGCAACCAAACGGGGAGAATCCTTTTTTCCTTGGTTTCGTCTTTTTCGTTTTCGGGGTTTTTCTCCCATTCCCAGCATATAATTTCACTGTGAATTCATATTGTAAATAAAATCATACACTGCACTCGGGATTTTAAGTAGGGCTCTTTTCATAGAGAAATTGTGGTATTTTGGTGATTGCTGCGCATATGGCGACGAATGAATGATTATATATTGTACTGCTGAATGGGTCGACGAATGTGGCTAGCTAGGTTCCCATAGACAACATAGCTAATGAAAGACCGCTCCCTTCCCCTTCCCCCCAAAACTCAAGGCTTCATGCCTTCATTGTAATTTCACAATGAAATAAATACTTTAGTCCTAGCCTTTTTTTTCTTAGTTTCTAAAGTTTCACGTTCCTTCACGCTACCTGGAATATTACCTTTAAGCAAGACTTGTTATTTGGATTAGTTATCTCGGTAAGACTTTGTTTGTTTGAATTTTTTAATTTTTTTTTTAAAAAAAAAGGGTCTTACCGAGAATCTGTTATTTTGGACACTGGTCTGTCACTTGTTACCTTTCCTTTGTTATCCGACTTGTATTTTTGTGTTGTCGGAATTTGTTAATTTTAATTTTATTTACTTGTCGTTTGTTTCAGGGGTTCTACGAGTTTTTTTGTGACTGTGTTTTTGTGCTGAATTATTTTTACGTCCTTTTCTTCAGTTTAAAATCGTAGAACCCCCCTCCATACCTGAAACAGGTGGAGGTTAGTTTCATTTACCCTCCTGGCTGATAATCCCTTTTCAGCCATGGAGGGGGAAACGACAACCCCAAATGAGACAACTAAGACCACTCCTACGATAACCCCAACTCCAAGTCTTATTGGATCAAATTGGCCTTCGCTGCCGATCCCCGAAGACACAACAGAAGCTGGAACATCCCAGGACAGCCCGATTCAGCCGGCCCAAAAAAGCCCCACCGCCTGGAAAGGCCAGCAGAGGGGACCGGAGGAACACGAGGCAGACCGGGTGGGCAGATTTGCAAAATATTTCAAGGGGAATGAAATTCTGCCCATCCCGGAGATAGTAGATAAGATCGCCCCAAGAGTCCTCTCTCTGGTCGTTTCCGACCTTAAGACCAAAAGGCTGGTGGGGCTAACTAAGGAAGTATTCGACGAGCTGATAAGGAAGGCAGGCATCCCATGCCAATACTTTTGCCGCAAAAGTTTTGCGACATGGGATGTCCTCCTTCCTACTGAAAAGCAGGCGGCCAAGGCGGCTGAGTCGGATATTACAACTAAGCACTTCAGGTTACAGCCGGAGTACCAAGGTACCCGTAGGCTCCGTGTTACGGTGTGTAATGTCCCGGCTATTATCACTGGGGAGGTCCTCGCGGCGTACCTAAGCGCCTATGGCAACGTTGAGGAATTTAACCTCCTCAGATCTCCGGCCGGGACAGCCTACGGGGATTATGCCTTCCGGCTGTGCCTGACCAGGGATGGCTTCAAAGCCATCCCTGAAACGCTGATTTGCGGGGATCGGCAAATGATGGTGATGGTGGAGGGAAGACGCCCCAGGTGCTGGGGGTGCAAACAGATTGGACACATCGCCAAGTTTTGCCCCCAGCGACCTGAAAATAAGGAAAAGACGGCGTCGACAACAACAACAACAACAACAACAACAAAAGACGCGGCGCCCTCCATCATCACCAAAGAAGCGGAGGCCAAGGGCCCGGGTCAGGTCCAGCCCCAAAACAACCAGGAGGGCTGGACTGAAGTGACCAAAAAGAGGAGGGGATCCCCTAAACAAGGGGGTGAAAAAAGTCCAAATATATCCCCTCCTCAAAAACAAACCAAGGCCCAAACGCAAGAAGCAGCAGCAGCAGCAGCAGCAACAGTAACAACAGCAGAACCATCGGCAGCGGCAACAACAGTTGCAACAGCAACACCAACAGAAACAGCAGTAGCAGCAACAGAACAACCAGCAGCAGCAGTAGTAAAGAAGCATACAAATCAAAGAAAACCAGCAACCCCCAAGACACCAGCAACCCCAAAAACACCAGCAACTCCATCACCCAAAAAGACCAAAAAAAAACCTAAACCGGTCGAAGAGATGGAGACCACAACAAATCTAAAGAGGAGAAGGGACAGTGGAGAGGGCGCAGCAAAAAAACTGTGCCCAGAAAAAACGCACCCCGAGGCAGGCCCCTCCTCTCAACCATCGCCACCGGTGCCTTCACCAATACCTCCACTACCCTCACCAACATTCCCACCTCCTAAAATAACATTACCATCTCCTCCCCAGCAAATGGATACTCTTTCACCCCAACAGAAACTCTTCATCCAAAAACATTACCGCCCTTATAAAATCCCCCTCCCCAGATCACAGTCTGCCGAAAGGGCACAACCCTCGGGCCTAGCCCGAACCCCATCCCTTCCCTCACTTAGCCCTAGTGACTTCTCTTCCCAAGAGCTCTTCCCGGCGATCATTTCCCCAAAAAGAAAAGCCAATCCTCCCGCAGAAAAAAAGAAATCCCAGAACAAGGAACTAACGATCGGACAAATACAGCGGGCAGCGGCTTTGTGCTCTGCGGAGCTGGAGGCAGTTGGGGACTTCCAGCTCCGGAAGGCACTAAAGCCGTTGGCCAGCCTAGAAAAAATTCAAAACCTCAGAGTTTCAAATCCCACGAATTTCCGGAGTGCAGCCATGGTGACCACTTTTGTCCGGTCAGCTGGCGACCGTACCAAGGGCGTATGGAAGTTCTTGAGTACGGTCTGTCAGACTGATACGGGCATAAAGCTGGCGGAGTTGGAGCACTCCTCCCTCAAAAAATGTATAACCTATTGTTCAGGGAGGGTCCCGATTTTGGTTCACCCGTCTCTTTATAGGGCCCTAAAGCTGAAGTTTCCCATAGATGTCGGCGGAATCACCAGGGACAACCGAGTGACGACTGAACTCGGTACCGGTTCCCTGCGTCAGGCTGTCGGCATCCTCACGCCCAAGGATTTCCGGCCCGTAGTCGACGATGAGTAAGGTAAGTCGGATTGATGGCTTTAAACGTTGCCAGTTTGAATGTGAGGGGACTGAGGGATTCAAGCAAGTGTGCGCGCTTGCTTGGTGAACTCAAGAAGCTCTGCGTAGATGTTGCTGCAGTGCAGGAGACTCACTTCACTTGCGAAGCTGACTGTCGGGTGCTGGAAAACGATTTTAACGTTTTCTCAGCATACGGCAGCAACTTCAGCGCTGGGGTCTCCTTGCTAGTTGGACGCAGCCTTGATGCTGATGTTGACGTTGTTTTTGCAGGTGACGGGGGCCGGCTGGTTGTGGCCGATGTTGCCGTGAAAAGTTTCAAGTTTCGTCTGGTTGCGGTTTATGCGCCCAATATCGTTGCGGAGAGGGTTTCCTTTTTTCGTCGGTTGGCGCCGTTCCTGGACGATACGAAGCGGCTAGTCTTAATGGGTGATTGGAATGCGATCCTTGATCCCAAGATAGATAAGGTCGGGCGGGGAGCTAGGAGTGCGGGAAGGTGTGAGAGCAGCCTTGTCGGCTTCGTGACTCGTCACGGTCTTGTCGACAGGTTTCGTCTTGATCACCCAGGGCGGGAGATGTGGACGTGGCTAGATAGCTCGCCCTCTGCCAAAGTAGGTTCCTACTTGGACAGAGTGTTAGTTAGACGAGCTGACATTGATTTTGTTAGTTGTCCCACGTTCCACTTGATAGCGTGGACTGACCATAAACTTGTTAGAGTCAGTCTGCGGTTAGTTAATAGACCTAGTCTAGCCGGCTACTGGAAGTTCAATACCTCCTTACTGGAGATACGGGACTTCCGGGACCGGCTGGAATCCCTAATTCAGCGGGCGTTAGTGGGGGCGGTTACCGGGAATAGGTGGTGGGCTTCTCTTAAATATAGGATTAGAGACTTCGCCACCAAATACGGTCAAAAGCTCAAACTAGATAAGGCCAAGGAGGCGAAGTCTATAGACGATAGACTTTCCCGGGCGGTGGCTGGGGGGGACTCCCTAGATGTAGAACTAGCTAGGAGGGACCTTGAGCGTGAGAATAGCGAGCGCTACAAGGGCTACGTAGTTAGATCTAGGTTAAATAGAGTTCGCTACGAAGCTGTGAAATCGAACGCGACTGCGCGTGAAGAAGAAGTGCGAAGGTTCCCCGATCGGTACATCGCATCTGTCAAGACCGCGGACGGGCGACTGCTGCACTCGAATCGTGAGATGCGTGATGCCTTTCGGGCGCACTTTCGGGATCGCTTTGCCCGCTGCCCTGATCTCCCGATCCGGGAGTTTCGTAGCTATCTTGCCGACTTCCCCCGCCTTGGGGCGGCTGAAGCGGCTAGCTGCGAGGGTGTGGTTACTGAATGCGAAGTCCGTGATGCGTTGAAGCAGGTCGGCCTCAACAAGTCGCCGGGACTAGATGGTTTGCCCTACGAAGTGTACTTGAGGATGTCGCACATGTTCGTCCCTATTCTGACGGATGTGTTCAACCATTGGTTCGCCCAGGGAGCCATCCCTGGTAGCGTTACCAAGGGCGTGATCACATTGCTGAAGAAAGGTGGCAGGCATGTTTGGGAGGGTTTAGATGACTACAGGCCCATAACTCTGCTTAACACAGAGTTAAAGATTTTGGCCCGGGTCTTGGCGAATCGTTTACAGCTTGTCATCAGTGATCTGATCGGCCCTGAACAGACCTTCGCTGTGAAGGGAAGATCGATCCAGGACAATCTGCACTTGATTCGCGAGGTCCTAGAGGGGATAGAAGACGACACAGAAGCCGCGCTGATCAGTTTAGATCAGTCCAAGGCCTTCGATAGGGTAGACCATCGGTTCTTGGCGTCTGTTTTGGAGACTGCCGGATTCCAACCGGAGTTCCGCAGATGGATTAGCATGATGTACCACAACCCTCAGGCAGTGGTGCAGGTGAACGGAAGGCGTTCGAGGGTATTCGCGATCGAGCGTTCGGTCCGGCAGGGCTGCCCCCTGTCTCCTCTTCTCTATGTCCTCGCGTTGGAGCCCCTCCTGCGCAGGCTTAGGGATGAGAGGACGAGTCCGTCCCTGCGCGGTATACCCTTTGTTAGCAGCCTTGCTGCAAGGGTTTCCGCGTTCGCTGATGACATCACAGTCTTTGTGTCCCGCCGTCTGGATATAAAGGCTGTGAAAGAGGCGGTTGTCGAGTACGAGCGGATCGCAGGAGCCAAGGTCAATTTTGACAAAAGCGAAGGTTTGCGGCTTGGTGCTTGGAGGGGTAGCAATACTCTTCCAGGGCCCTTCCGCTGGAGTGACGGACCCGTCCGCATCCTCGGGGTGTGGTTCGGGCCCGACCTCCAACTGGAGCGAAATTGGTCGGAAGTACAAGCCCAGGTGAATGCTCAGGTGGGAATCTGGCTTTCAAGGAGGTTGTCCTTAAAGGGCAGGGCGGAGGCGTGCGCCACGTACGTCTTCCCTCTGATCCTTTACCGATTGGCTGTACTTCCTCTGCCTAAGGCACGTCGGTTGGCACTGCAACAATCCCTCTCCAGATTGCTCTGGGGAGGTGCAAGGCCGATGGTCCGTAGGCAGGTCTGTATCCAACGTACACGCAACGGGGGTCTGGGTATGCCTGATCTGGAGAGCCACTGGCTTGCTGAAAGACTTGCATACCTCGGCCGGTCCTTGACGGGGGACTCAGTGTGGAGACGAAAGGCGAGTCGGACTTTTCCTCGCCTCAAGTCAGACCCAAAGGCTGAAGGTCGACGTAAGCCTTTGGGCGAAGCACTGTTTGTCCGCGAGTGCCGAAAGGCCCTTCGTAACCTTCTTGGGTCCAGTGACCTTTCACGGCCTCGGAAAGAGCTATATCGGGAGTTAGTGGTGGGTTCCGCTTCTGATCCTCTTAGCGAGCGGCGAGGCTGGACGGCGGAGGAGATCCGCTCTCACTGGAATTGGGCGCCAGGATCGAGCTTCTTGAACAACTCCGAGTTCTCGCTCACCTGGCGACTTGTACGGAATGCGTTACCCCTTCTCGGCTTGAACTACAGAGCGGGCATAGCAGACATGCCTGATTGTCCTCGCTGCGGCAGTGGATTAGAAGAAACGGCTGAGCACGCCTTCTACTATTGCGAGCGAGTTCGCCCGTTCTGGGATCACGTCGGGGAGTGGACGGCTCGCATCGAACCCAAGCAGCTCGTGCTGCTCGACGTTGGTTACGTCGTGGACAACGTTCTTCCTCCGTTTCAGGGTGAGAAACGTGTGGTGTTTCTCGCGATCCTGGCTGTAGCTCGAATGGTGATTTGGATCACGCGAAAGAAGGGATTGTATGAAGATGCAAACTTTTCTCATCGTGATCTGGTTTTGTATTTTCGGCATCAGCTGAGGGTCAAAATTAGATGCGATAGAAAACGCTTGGATCGCATAACATTCAACAGAAGGTGGGTGAATGCAGCGAGCCTGGTCGTGCGAAAGGGGGCAACGTTGGAGTCATCCTTCCCTCCTCTGCCTGCCCATGGCGTCTACGGTACGGGTCCTTCGGGACCCCACCCCCGGTAAGTAGGCAATGCTTTTTTCCCTTGCAACCTAGTTAGCAGTATGTTGTCAGTCATTGTCCCCGTCATCTAGTCATTAGTATTCAAGATCTTCCCCATCCCCATTATTTTTGTACCTCAAGCCGTATCCCAGTCCGCATTTACTGAAGATCTTGAACATTCACATGTATAAAAATCATATTACCGGCTTGTACCGACCCATACCGCGCCCGACCCTTTATTTCTTTTCTCCCCTATAGATTAGGATCCCAGTCCCACCTAGGGCAGGTCCGACTTGTTTCCGGTTCTTTCGCCCCGGAAAACAGTCGGCCTCCAATTCTATAGACGGGGGGATGGGAGGGCAACCAAACGGGGAGAATCCTTTTTTCCTTGGTTTCGTCTTTTTCGTTTTCGGGGTTTTTCTCCCATTCCCACCATATACTTTCACTGTGAATTCATATGTAAATAAAATCATACACTGCACTCGGGATTTTAAGTAGGGCTCTTTTCATAGAGAAATTGTGGTATTTTGGTGATTGCTGCGCATATGGCGACGAATGAATGATTATATATTGTACTGCTGAATGGGTCGACGAATGTGGCTAGCTAGGTTCCCATAGATAACATAGCTAATGAAAGACCGCTCCCTTCCCCCTCCCCCCAAAACTCAAGGCTTCATGCCTTCATTGTAATTTCACAATGAAATAAATACTTTAGTTCTAGCCTTGCTAAAGACATTGCGCTTAGCCTGGTTATTGATCCGCTTGAAACCCTATTACAGAGGTCCGTTTTTTATTGTTATCCTTTTGGACTATTGTTGATATTATTGCTGTTATTGTTTTGATCCATTGTTTCACGTATTGTTTTACTTCGTTTTTATACATTTTTCACCACGCTGACCCTCCTGATTGCTAGCTTGCAGTCATGGAGGGTACCTCCGCTTCTTCTCCATCTTCTCAACAACCCGCTCGTCTCAATGCTCAAGACACACCAGAAAATGAAGCCCTCCCGAAGCAGTCGGAAGAAAGTCATTTAACAAGCCTGATCGGCTCAAATTGGCCATCCCTTCCTTCGGAGTCAGGGAGCCCAATTCCACCAGGGCAAAAGTCACAGCCAGAAAATCCGTCACCATCACCATGGAAAATACAACAAAAGGACCCAGAAGAGTACGAAAAGGACCGGGTGGGCAAATATGCCGAATTCTTCAAAGGCAATGAGATTTTGCCCATCCCGGAGCTCCTGGAAAAATCAGAACCGAGAATCGTCTCTCTGGTGGTGACGGATTTAAAAACAAGAAGGCTCGTAGGACTCAAGAAGGAAGGATTCGAGGATCTGTTGCGGAAAGCCGGCGTCCCATGCCAATACTTCTGCAGAAGGAGTTTTGCGACATGGGACGTCCTGCTCCCTTCCAGCGACCAAGCTGCCAAGGTCGCCTCGAATAACATCATGACAAAGTTCTTCCGACTGCAGCCGGAGTACCTAGGCACCCGTAGGATTCGGGTCACCATCTGCAACGTCCCGGCGTTCATAACGGGAGAAGTGTTGGCCGCCTTCCTCAGCGCATTTGGACGCGTAGAGGAAATCAACCTGCTTCGGTCAACAGCCGGGACGGCCTACGGGGACTATGTGTTCCGGATGTGCCTTTCTCGGGAGGGCTTTCAAACAATTCCCGAAATAATCATCAGCAGAGGAAGGCAGATGATGGTGATTGTGGAAGGCAGACGCCCGCGCTGTTGGAGCTGCAAGCAGTTGGGGCACATATCCAAATTCTGCCCCCAAAAAGATCCACCAAAAGCTCCAGCTGCTGCAGCCGCCACAATCGCAACAGAAACTGCAGCAACAACAGCTTCCATAGTCACCATCAGAGAGACCGGAAAGGAAAAAGAGCCGGACCAGGCCCAGCCAAAAACAGTGGAGGAGTGGGTGGAAGTCACTCGAAAAAAAAAGAAATCTCCCCAAAAAGCCGAGGATAAACCCACAACTGCTTCTCCTGCAAAAGTAAAGACACTAGCCCCTACAAAAGCAACGACACCAACCTCTACAAAAATATACACACCAAAGTCAGTGACAGCACCTATCCCTGCACACATCACTGAGCACCCTCCAGCATCCAAGACTAAAAAGAAAACAAAAACCAAACCAGCTCCCACCACACTAGAAGCAGAAGAAACTCCAATGGAAACCACCACGAATTTGAAGAGGAGAAGGAGCAGCGGAGAGGGAGCAGCAAAGAAAGTATGTTCAGGGCCACCCTGCTCTGAAGATCCCCTGGAAGGCCCCTCTAATGCCCTTCCTCCGAAACCTCTTCTCCAACAAGCTCCGCCGCAGTTACCATTTCCACCTCTAATACCACTTCCTCCACCTATTCTCCCCCTACCACCTCCTCCTCCACCACCACTTGCGCCACCACTTGCGCCACCACCTCCCCCTCAACACCACACTCCACAACATGCTCCCCCTGAGCAAAAATGCTCTCAATCACCGAAAGTTCTACAACTCTTGCAATCCCCACAACCCCCAAAGACTCGCCCTCACCAAATACAGACTATAGCAAGAGCACAGTCTCACGAGAGACTTTCCCAAAAAAGTCTTTGGAGGACATACTCCCTCCCCTCGCTGAGTCCACCATCCTCCCCGGAACTGTTTCCAATAACAACTCCGGCAGAAAAAGAAAAAGAAAAACCAGTGCCAAAAGACTCTACACCAAAGAGATCCCGGCAGCAAACCAAAGCAGCCAACAAAGATCCAATTGATGAACAGTGCAGGAAGGCAGTGGCTCTGTGCACTGTCGGGCTGGAATCCGTGACGGATTACCAGCTCCGAAAGACACTGAAGCCACTGCTGGACTGCGAAAAAATTGATGGGAAAAGAGTCTGTAACCCAATGAACTTTAGGAGTGCAGCCATGGTGACCACTTTTGTCCGGTCGGCTGGCGACCGTACCAGGGGCGTCTGGAAGTTCCTGAATACGGTCTGTCAGACCGACTTGGGCATAAAGTTGGCGGAGTTGGAGCACTCCTCCCTTAAAAAATGTTTACCATTTTGTTCCGGGAGGGTCCCCATTTTTGTTCACCCTTCTTTTTATAGGTCCCTAAAAATGCGGTTCCCTTTGGATGTCGGAGGAATCACCAGGGATGACCGAGTTACAACTGAGCTCGGCACCGGCTCCCTGCGTCAGGCCGTCGGCATCCTCACCCCGAAGGATTTCCGGCCCGTAGTCGACGATGAGTAAGGTAAGTCGGATTGATGGCTTTAAACGTTGCCAGTTTGAATGTGAGGGGACTGAGGGATTCAAGCAAGTGTGCGCGCTTGCTTGGTGAACTCAAGAAGCTCTGCGTAGATGTTGCTGCAGTGCAGGAGACCCACTTCACTTGCGAGGCTGACTGTCGGGTGCTGGAAAACGATTTTAACGTTTTCTCAGCATACGGCAGCAACTTCAGCGCTGGGGTCTCCTTGCTAGTTGGACGCAGCCTTGATGCTGATGTTGACGTTGTTTTTGCAGGTGACGGGGGCCGGCTGGTTGTGGCCGATGTTGCCGTGAAAAGTTTCAAGTTTCGTCTGGTTGCGGTTTATGCGCCCAATATCGTTGCGGAGAGGGTTTCCTTTTTTCGTCGGTTGGCGCCGTTCCTGGACGATACGAAGCGGCTAGTCTTAATGGGGGATTGGAATGCGATCCTTGATCCCAAGATAGATAAGGTCGGGCGGGGAGCTAGGAGTGCGGGAAGGTGTGAGAGCAGCCTTGTCGGCTTCGTGACTCGTCACGGTCTTGTCGACAGGTTTCGTCTTGATCACCCAGGGCGGGAGATGTGGACGTGGCTAGATAGCTCGCCCTCTGCCAAAGTAGGTTCCTACTTGGACAGAGTGTTAGTTAGACGAGCTGACATTGATTTTGTTAGTTGTCCCACGTTCCACTTGATAGCGTGGACTGACCATAAACTTGTTAGAGTCAGTCTGCGGTTAGTTAATAGACCTAGTCTAGCCGGCTACTGGAAGTTCAATACCTCCTTACTGGAGATACGGGACTTCCGGGACCGGCTGGAATCCCTAATTCAGCGGGCGTTAGTGGGGGCGGTTACCGGGAGTAGGTGGTGGGTCTCTCTCAAATATAGGATTAGAGACTTCGCCATCAAATACGGTCAAAAGCTCAAACTAGATAAGGCCAAGGAGGCGAAGTCTATAGACGATAGACTTTCCCGGGCGGTGGCTGGGGGGGACTCCCTAGGTGTAGAACTAGCTAGGAGGGACCTTGAGCGTGAGAATAGCGAGCGCTACAAGGGCTACGTAGTTAGATCTAGGTTAAATAGAGTTCGCTACGAAGCTGTGAAATCGAACGCGACTGCGCGTGAAGAAGAAGTGCGAAGGTTCCCCGATCGGTACATCGCATCTGTCAAGACCGCGGACGGGCGACTGCTGCACTCGAATCGTGAGATGCGTGATGCCTTTCGGGCGCACTTTCGGGATCGCTTTGCCCGCTGCCCTGATCTCCCGATCCGGGAGTTTCGTAGCTATCTTGCCGACTTCCCCCGCCTTGGGGCGGCTGAAGCGGCTAGCTGCGTGGGCGTGGTTACTGAATGCGAAGTCCGTGATGCGTTGAAGCAGGTCGGCCTCAACAAGTCGCCGGGACTAGATGGTTTGCCCTACGAAGTGTACTTGAGGATGTCGCACATGTTCGTCCCTATTCTGACGGATGTGTTCAACCATTGGTTCGCCCAGGGAGCCATCCCTGGTAGCGTTACCAAGGGCGTGATCACATTGCTGAAGAAAGGTGGCAGGCATGTTTGGGAGGGTTTAGATGACTACAGGCCCATAACTCTGCTTAACACAGAGTTAAAGATTTTGGCCCGGGTCTTGGCGAATCGTTTACAGCTTGTCATCAGTGATCTGATCGGCCCTGAACAGACCTTCGCTGTGAAGGGAAGATCGATCCAGGACAATCTGCACTTGATTCGCGAGGTCCTAGAGGGGATAGAAGACGACACAGAAGCCGCGCTGATCAGTTTAGATCAGTCCAAGGCCTTCGATAGGGTAGACCATCGGTTCTTGGCGTCTGTTTTGGAGACTGCCGGATTCCAACCGGAGTTCCGCAGATGGATTAGCATGATGTACCACAACCCTCAGGCAGTGGTGCAGGTGAACGGAAGGCGTTCGAGGGTATTCGCGATCGAGCGTTCGGTCCGGCAGGGCTGCCCCCTGTCTCCTCTTCTCTATGTCCTCGCGTTGGAGCCCCTCCTGCGCAGGCTTAGGGATGAGAGGACGAGTCCGTCCCTGCGCGGTATACCCTTTGTTAGCAGCCTTGCTGCAAGGGTTTCCGCGTTCGCTGATGACATCACAGTCTTTGTGTCCCGCCGTCTGGATATAAAGGCTGTGAAAGAGGCGGTTGTCGAGTACGAGCGGATCGCAGGAGCCAAGGTCAATTTTGACAAAAGCGAAGGTTTGCGGCTTGGTGCTTGGAGGGGTAGCAATACTCTTCCAGGGCCCTTCCGCTGGAGTGACGGACCCGTCCGCATCCTCGGGGTGTGGTTCGGGCCCGACCTCCAACTGGAGCGAAATTGGTCGGAAGTACAAGCCCAGGTGAATGCTCAGGTGGGAATCTGGCTTTCAAGGAGGTTGTCCTTAAAGGGCAGGGCGGAGGCGTGCGCCACGTACGTCTTCCCTCTGATCCTTTACCGATTGGCTGTACTTCCTCTGCCTAAGGCACGTCGGTTGGCACTGCAACAATCCCTCTCCAGATTGCTCTGGGGAGGTGCAAGGCCGATGGTCCGTAGGCAGGTCTGTATCCAACGTACACGCAACGGGGGTCTGGGTATGCCTGATCTGGAGAGCCACTGGCTTGCTGAAAGACTTGCATACCTCGGCCGGTCCTTGACGGGGGACTCAGTGTGGAGACGAAAGGCGAGTCGGACTTTTCCTCGCCTCAAGTCAGACCCAAAGGCTGAAGGTCGACGTAAGCCTTTGGGCGAAGCACTGTTTGTCCGCGAGTGCCGAAAGGCCCTTCGTAACCTTCTTGGGTCCAGTGACCTTTCACGGCCTCGGAAAGAGCTATATCGGGAGTTAGTGGTGGGTTCCGCTTCTGATCCTCTTAGCGAGCGGCGAGGCTGGACGGCGGAGGAGATCCGCTCTCACTGGAATTGGGCGCCAGGATCGAGCTTCTTGAACAACTCCGAGTTCTCGCTCACCTGGCGACTTGTACGGAATGCGTTACCCCTTCTCGGCTTGAACTACAGAGCGGGCATAGCAGACATGCCTGATTGTCCTCGCTGCGGCAGTGGATTAGAAGAAACGGCTGAGCACGCCTTCTACTATTGCGAGCGAGTTCGCCCGTTCTGGGATCACGTCGGGGAGTGGACGGCTCGCATCGAACCCAAGCAGCTCGTGCTGCTCGACGTTGGTTACGTCGTGGACAACGTTCTTCCTCCGTTTCAGGGTGAGAAACGTGTGGTGTTTCTCGCGATCCTGGCTGTAGCTCGAATGGTGATTTGGATCACGCGAAAGAAGGGATTGTATGAAGATGCAAACTTTTCTCATCGTGATCTGGTTTTGTATTTTCGGCATCAGCTGAGGGTCAAAATTAGATGCGATAGAAAACGCTTGGATCGCATAACATTCAACAGAAGGTGGGTGAATGCAGCGAGCCTGGTCGTGCGAAAGGGGGCAACGTTGGAGTCATCCTTCCCTCCTCTGCCTGCCCATGGCGTCTACGGTACGGGTCCTTCGGGACCCCACCCCCGGTAAGTAGGCAATGCTTTTTTCCCTTGCAACCTAGTTAGCAGTATGTTGTCAGTCATTGTCCCCGTCATCTAGTCATTAGTATTCAAGATCTTCCCCATCCCCATTATTTTTGTACCTCAAGCCGTATCCCAGTCCGCATTTACTGAAGATCTTGAACATTCACATGTATAAAAATCATATTACCGGCTTGTACCGACCCATACCGCGCCCGACCCTTTATTTCTTTTCTCCCCTATAGATTAGGATCCCAGTCCCACCTAGGGCAGGTCCGACTTGTTTCCGGTTCTTTCGCCCCGGAAAACAGTCGGCCTCCAATTCTATAGACGGGGGGATGGGAGGGCAACCAAACGGGGAGAATCCTTTTTTCCTTGGTTTCGTCTTTTTCGTTTTCGGGGTTTTTCTCCCATTCCCACCATATACTTTCACTGTGAATTCATATGTAAATAAAATCATACACTGCACTCGGGATTTTAAGTAGGGCTCTTTTCATAGAGAAATTGTGGTATTTTGGTGATTGCTGCGCATATGGCGACGAATGAATGATTATATATTGTACTGCTGAATGGGTCGACGAATGTGGCTAGCTAGGTTCCCATAGATAACATAGCTAATGAAAGACCGCTCCCTTCCCCCTCCCCCCAAAACTCAAGGCTTCATGCCTTCATTGTAATTTCACAATGAAATAAATACTTTAGTTCTAGCCTTGCTAAAGACATTGCGCTTAGCCTGGTTATTGATCCGCTTGAAACCCTATTACAGAGGTCCGTTTTTTATTGTTATCCTTTTGGACTATTGTTGATATTATTGCTGTTATTGTTTTGATCCATTGTTTCACGTATTGTTTTACTTCGTTTTTATACATTTTTCACCACGCTGACCCTCCTGATTGCTAGCTTGCAGTCATGGAGGGTACCTCCGCTTCTTCTCCATCTTCTCAACAACCCGCTCGTCTCAATGCTCAAGACACACCAGAAAATGAAGCCCTCCCGAAGCAGTCGGAAGAAAGTCATTTAACAAGCCTGATCGGCTCAAATTGGCCATCCCTTCCTTCGGAGTCAGGGAGCCCAATTCCACCAGGGCAAAAGTCACAGCCAGAAAATCCGTCACCATCACCATGGAAAATACAACAAAAGGACCCAGAAGAGTACGAAAAGGACCGGGTGGGCAAATATGCCGAATTCTTCAAAGGCAATGAGATTTTGCCCATCCCGGAGCTCCTGGAAAAATTAGAACCGAGAATCGTCTCTCTGGTGGTGACGGATTTAAAAACAAGAAGGCTCGTAGGACTCAAGAAGGAAGGATTCGAGGATCTGTTGCGGAAAGCCGGCGTCCCATGCCAATACTTCTGCAGAAGGAGTTTTGCGACATGGGACGTCCTGCTCCCTTCCAGCGACCAAGCTGCCAAGGTCGCCTCGAATAACATCATGACAAAGTTCTTCCGACTGCAGCCGGAGTACCTAGGCACCCGTAGGATTCGGGTCACCATCTGCAACGTCCCGGCGTTCATAACGGGAGAAGTGTTGGCCGCCTTCCTCAGCGCATTTGGACGCGTAGAGGAAATCAACCTGCTTCGGTCAACAGCCGGGACGGCCTACGGGGACTATGTGTTCCGGATGTGCCTTTCTCGGGAGGGCTTTCAAACAATTCCCGAAATAATCATCAGCAGAGGAAGGCAGATGATGGTGATTGTGGAAGGCAGACGCCCGCGCTGTTGGAGCTGCAAGCAGTTGGGGCACATATCCAAATTCTGCCCCCAAAAAGATCCACCAAAAGCTCCAGCTGCTGCAGCCGCCACAATCGCAACAGAAACTGCAGCAACAACAGCTTCCATAGTCACCATCAGAGAGGCCGGAAAGGAAAAAGAGCCGGACCAGGCCCAGCCAAAAACAGTGGAGGAGTGGGTGGAAGTCACTCGAAAAAAAAAGAAATCTCCCCAAAAAGCCGAGGATAAACCCACAACTGCTTCTCCTGCAAAAGTAAAGACACTAGCCCCTACAAAAGCAACGACACCAACCTCTACAAAAATATACACACCAAAGTCAGTGACAGCACCTATCCCTGCACACATCACTGAGCACCCTCCAGCATCCAAGACTAAAAAGAAAACAAAAACCAAACCAGCTCCCACCACACCAGAAGCAGAAGAAACTCCAATGGAAACCACCACGAATCTGAAGAGGAGAAGGAGCAGCGGAGAGGGAGCAGCAAAGAAAGTATGTTCAGGGCCACCCTGCTCTGAAGATCCCCTGGAAGGCCCCTCTAATGCCCTTCCTCCGAAACCTCTTCTCCAACAAGCTCCGCCGCAGTTACCATTTCCACCTCTAATACCACTTCCTCCACCTATTCTCCCCCTACCACCTCCTCCTCCACCACCACTTGCGCCACCACTTGCGCCACCACCTCCCCCTCAACACCACACTCCACAACATGCTCCCCCTGAGCAAAAATGCTCTCAACCACCGAAAGTTCTACAACTCTTGCAATCCCCACAACCCCCAAAAACTCGCCCTCACCAAATACAAACTATAGCAAGAGCACAGTCTCACGAGAGACTTTCCCAAAAAAGTCTTTGGAGGACATACTCCCTCCCCTCGCTGAGTCCACCATCCTCCCCGGAACTGTTTCCAATAACAACTCCGGCAGAAAAAGAAAAAGAAAAACCAGTGCCAAAAGACTCTACACCAAAGAGATCCCGGCAGCAAACCAAAGCAGCCAACAAAGATCCAATTGATGAACAGTGCAGGAAGGCAGTGGCTCTGTGCACTGTCGGGCTGGAATCCGTGACGGATTACCAGCTCCGAAAGACACTGAAGCCACTGCTGGACTGCGAAAAAATTGATGGGAAAAGAGTCTGTAACCCAATGAACTTTAGGAGTGCAGCCATGGTGACCACTTTTGTCCGGTCGGCTGGCGACCGTACCAGGGGCGTCTGGAAGTTCCTGAATACGGTCTGTCAGACCGACTTGGGCATAAAGTTGGCGGAGTTGGAGCACTCCTCCCTTAAAAAATGTTTACCATTTTGTTCCGGGAGGGTCCCCATTTTTGTTCACCCTTCTTTTTATAGGTCCCTAAAAATGCGGTTCCCTTTGGATGTCGGAGGAATCACCAGGGATGACCGAGTTACAACTGAGCTCGGCACCGGCTCCCTGCGTCAGGCCGTCGGCATCCTCACCCCGAAGGATTTCCGGCCCGTAGTCGACGATGAGTAAAGGTAAGTCGGATTGATGGCTTTAAACATTGCCAGTTTGAATGTGAGGGGACTGAGGGATTCAAGCAAGTGTGCGCGCTTGCTTTGTGAACTCAAGAAGCTCTGCGTAGATGTTGCTGCAGTGCAGGAGACCCACTTCACTTGCGAGGCTGACTGTCGGGTGCTGAAGAACGATTTTAACGTTTTCTCAGCATACGGCAGCAACTTCAGCGCTGGGGTCTCCTTGCTAGTTGGACGCAGCCTTGATGCTGATGTTGACGTTGTTTTTGCAGGTGACGGGGGCCGGCTGGTTGTGGCCGATGTTGCCGTGAAAAGTTTCAAGTTTCGTCTGGTTGCGGTTTATGCGCCCAATATCGTTGCGGAGAGGGTTTCCTTTTTTCGTCGGTTGGCGCCGTTCCTGGACGATACGAAGCGGCTAGTCTTAATGGGGGATTGGAATGCGATCCTTGATCCCAAGATAGATAAGGTCGGGCGGGGAGCTAGGAGTGCGGGAAGGTGTGAGAGCAGCCTTGTCGGCTTCGTGACTCGTCACGGTCTTGTCGACAGGTTTCGTCTTGATCACCCAGGGCGGGAGATGTGGACGTGGCTAGATAGCTCGCCCTCTGCCAAAGTAGGTTCCTACTTGGACAGAGTGTTAGTTAGACGAGCTGACATTGATTTTGTTAGTTGTCCCACGTTCCACTTGATAGCGTGGACTGACCATAAACTTGTTAGAGTCAGTCTGCGGTTAGTTAATAGACCTAGTCTAGCCGGCTACTGGAAGTTCAATACCTCCTTACTGGAGATACGGGACTTCCGGGACCGGCTGGAATCCCTAATTCAGCGGGCGTTAGTGGGGGCGGTTACCGGGAGTAGGTGGTGGGTCTCTCTCAAATATAGGATTAGAGACTTCGCCATCAAATACGGTCAAAAGCTCAAACTAGATAAGGCCAAGGAGGCGAAGTCTATAGACGATAGACTTTCCCGGGCGGTGGCTGGGGGGGACTCCCTAGGTGTAGAACTAGCTAGGAGGGACCTTGAGCGTGAGAATAGCGAGCGCTACAAGGGCTACGTAGTTAGATCTAGGTTAAATAGAGTTCGCTACGAAGCTGTGAAATCGAACGCGACTGCGCGTGAAGAAGAAGTGCGAAGGTTCCCCGATCGGTACATCGCATCTGTCAAGACCGCGGACGGGCGACTGCTGCACTCGTATCGTGAGATGCGTGATGCCTTTCGGGCGCACTTTCGGGATCGCTTTGCCCGCTGCCCTGATCTCCCGATCCGGGAGTTTCGTAGCTATCTTGCCGACTTCCCCCGCCTTGGGGCGGCTGAAGCGGCTGGCTGCGAGGGCGTGGTTACTGAATGCGAAGTCCGTGATGCGTTGAAGCAGGTCGGCCTCAACAAGTCGCCGGGACTAGATGGTTTGCCCTACGAAGTGTACTTGAGGATGTCGCACATGTTCGTCCCTATTCTGACGGATGTGTTCAACCATTGGTTCGCCCAGGGAGCCATCCCTGGTAGCGTTACCAAGGGCGTGATCACATTGCTGAAGAAAGGTGGCAGGCATGTTTGGGAGGGTTTAGATGACTACAGGCCCATAACTCTGCTTAACACAGAGTTAAAGATTTTGGCCCGGGTCTTGGCGAATCGTTTACAGCTTGTCATCAGTGATCTGATCGGCCCTGAACAGACCTTCGCTGTGAAGGGAAGATCGATCCAGGACAATCTGCACTTGATTCGCGAGGTCCTAGAGGGGATAGAAGACGACACAGAAGCCGCGCTGATCAGTTTAGATCAGTCCAAGGCCTTCGATAGGGTAGACCATCGGTTCTTGGCGTCTGTTTTGGAGACTGCCGGATTCCAACCGGAGTTCCGCAGATGGATTAGCATGATGTACCACAACCCTCAGGCAGTGGTGCAGGTGAACGGAAGGCGTTCGAGGGTATTCGCGATCGAGCGTTCGGTCCGGCAGGGCTGCCCCCTGTCTCCTCTTCTCTATGTCCTCGCGTTGGAGCCCCTCCTGCGCAGGCTTAGGGATGAGAGGACGAGTCCGTCCCTGCGCGGTATACCCTTTGTTAGCAGCCTTGCTGCAAGGGTTTCCGCGTTCGCTGATGACATCACAGTCTTTGTGTCCCGCCGTCTGGATATAAAGGCTGTGAAAGAGGCGGTTGTCGAGTACGAGCGGATCGCAGGAGCCAAGGTCAATTTTGACAAAAGCGAAGGTTTGCGGCTTGGTGCTTGGAGGGGTAGCAATACTCTTCCAGGGCCCTTCCGCTGGAGTGACGGACCCGTCCGCATCCTCGGGGTGTGGTTCGGGCCCGACCTCCAACTGGAGCGAAATTGGTCGGAAGTACAAGCCCAGGTGAATGCTCAGGTGGGAATCTGGCTTTCAAGGAGGTTGTCCTTAAAGGGCAGGGCGGAGGCGTGCGCCACGTACGTCTTCCCTCTGATCCTTTACCGATTGGCTGTACTTCCTCTGCCTAAGGCACGTCGGTTGGCACTGCAACAATCCCTCTCCAGATTGCTCTGGGGAGGTGCAAGGCCGATGGTCCGTAGGCAGGTCTGTATCCAACGTACACGCAACGGGGGTCTGGGTATGCCTGATCTGGAGAGCCACTGGCTTGCTGAAAGACTTGCATACCTCGGCCGGTCCTTGACGGGGGACTCAGTGTGGAGACGAAAGGCGAGTCGGACTTTTCCTCGCCTCAAGTCAGACCCAAAGGCTGAAGGTCGACGTAAGCCTTTGGGCGAAGCACTGTTTGTCCGCGAGTGCCGAAAGGCCCTTCGTAACCTTCTTGGGTCCAGTGACCTTTCACGGCCTCGGAAAGAGCTATATCGGGAGTTAGTGGTGGGTTCCGCTTCTGATCCTCTTAGCGAGCGGCGAGGCTGGACGGCGGAGGAGATCCGCTCTCACTGGAATTGGGCGCCAGGATCGAGCTTCTTGAACAACTCCGAGTTCTCGCTCACCTGGCGACTTGTACGGAATGCGTTACCCCTTCTCGGCTTGAACTACAGAGCGGGCATAGCAGACATGCCTGATTGTCCTCGCTGCGGCAGTGGATTAGAAGAAACGGCTGAGCACGCCTTCTACTATTGCGAGCGAGTTCGCCCGTTCTGGGATCACGTCGGGGAGTGGACGGCTCGCATCGAACCCAAGCAGCTCGTGCTGCTCGACGTTGGTTACGTCGTGGACAACGTTCTTCCTCCGTTTCAGGGTGAGAAACGTGTGGTGTTTCTCGCGATCCTGGCTGTAGCTCGAATGGTGATTTGGATCACGCGAAAGAAGGGATTGTATGAAGATGCAAACTTTTCTCATCGTGATCTGGTTTTGTATTTTCGGCATCAGCTGAGGGTCAAAATTAGATGCGATAGAAAACGCTTGGATCGCATAACATTCAACAGAAGGTGGGTGAATGCAGCGAGCCTGGTCGTGCGAAAGGGGGCAACGTTGGAGTCATCCTTCCCTCCTCTGCCTGCCCATGGCGTCTACGGTACGGGTCCTTCGGGACCCCACCCCCGGTAAGTAGGCAATGCTTTTTTCCCTTGCAACCTAGTTAGCAGTATGTTGTCAGTCATTGTCCCCGTCATCTAGTCATTAGTATTCAAGATCTTCCCCATCCCCATTATTTTTGTACCTCAAGCCGTATCCCAGTCCGCATTTACTGAAGATCTTGAACATTCACATGTATAAAAATCATATTACCGGCTTGTACCGACCCATACCGCGCCCGACCCTTTATTTCTTTTCTCCCCTATAGATTAGGATCCCAGTCCCACCTAGGGCAGGTCCGACTTGTTTCCGGTTCTTTCGCCCCGGAAAACAGTCGGCCTCCAATTCTATAGACGGGGGGATGGGAGGGCAACCAAACGGGGAGAATCCTTTTTTCCTTGGTTTCGTCTTTTTCGTTTTCGGGGTTTTTCTCCCATTCCCACCATATACTTTCACTGTGAATTCATATGTAAATAAAATCATACACTGCACTCGGGATTTTAAGTAGGGCTCTTTTCATAGAGAAATTGTGGTATTTTGGTGATTGCTGCGCATATGGCGACGAATGAATGATTATATATTGTACTGCTGAATGGGTCGACGAATGTGGCTAGCTAGGTTCCCATAGATAACATAGCTAATGAAAGACCGCTCCCTTCCCCCTCCCCCCAAAACTCAAGGCTTCATGCCTTCATTGTAATTTCACAATGAAATAAATACTTTAGTTCTAGCCTTGCTAAAGACATTGCGCTTAGCCTGGTTATTGATCCGCTTGAAACCCTATTACAGAGGTCCGTTTTTTATTGTTATCCTTTTGGACTATTGTTGATATTATTGCTGTTATTGTTTTGATCCATTGTTTCACGTATTGTTTTACTTCGTTTTTATACATTTTTCACCACGCTGACCCTCCTGATTGCTAGCTTGCAGTCATGGAGGGTACCTCCGCTTCTTCTCCATCTTCTCAACAACCCGCTCGTCTCAATGCTCAAGACACACCAGAAAATGAAGCCCTCCCGAAGCAGTCGGAAGAAAGTCATTTAACAAGCCTGATCGGCTCAAATTGGCCATCCCTTCCTTCGGAGTCAGGGAGCCCAATTCCACCAGGGCAAAAGTCACAGCCAGAAAATCCGTCACCATCACCATGGAAAATACAACAAAAGGACCCAGAAGAGTACGAAAAGGACCGGGTGGGCAAATATGCCGAATTCTTCAAAGGCAATGAGATTTTGCCCATCCCGGAGCTCCTGGAAAAATTAGAACCGAGAATCGTCTCTCTGGTGGTGACGGATTTAAAAACAAGAAGGCTCGTAGGACTCAAGAAGGAAGGGTTCGAGGATCTGTTGCGGAAAGCCGGCGTCCCATGCCAATACTTCTGCAGAAGGAGTTTTGCGACATGGGACGTCCTGCTCCCTTCCAGCGACCAAGCTGCCAAGGTCGCCTCGAATAACATCATGACAAAGTTCTTCCGACTGCAGCCGGAGTACCTAGGCACCCGTAGGATTCGGGTCACCATCTGCAACGTCCCGGCGTTCATAACGGGAGAAGTGTTGGCCGCCTTCCTCAGCGCATTTGGACGCGTAGAGGAAATCAACCTGCTTCGGTCAACAGCCGGGACGGCCTACGGGGACTACGTGTTCCGGATGTGCCTTTCTCGGGAGGGCTTTCAAACAATTCCCGAAATAATCATCAGCAGAGGAAGGCAGATGATGGTGATTGTGGAAGGCAGACGCCCGCGCTGTTGGAGCTGCAAGCAGTTGGGGCACATATCCAAATTCTGCCCCCAAAAAGATCCGCCAAAAGCTCCAGCTGCTGCAGCCGCCACAATCGCAACAGAAACTGCAGCAACAACAGCTTCCATAGTCACCATCAGAGAGACCGGAAAGGAAAAAGAGCCGGACCAGGCCCAGCCAAAAACAGTGGAGGAGTGGGTGGAAGTCACTCGAAAAAAAAAGAAATCTCCCCAAAAAGCCGAGGATAAACCCACAACTGCTTCTCCTGCAAAAGTAAAGACACTAGCCCCTACAAAAGCAACGACACCAACCTCTACAAAAATATACACACCAAAGTCAGTGACAGCACCTATCCCTGCACACATCACTGAGCACCCTCCAGCATCCAAGACTAAAAAGAAAACAAAAACCAAACCAGCTCCCACCACACCAGAAGCAGAAGAAACTCCAATGGAAACCACCACGAATCTGAAGAGGAGAAGGAGCAGCGGAGAGGGAGCAGCAAAGAAAGTATGTTCAGGGCCACCCTGCTCTGAAGATCCCCTGGAAGGCCCCTCTAATGCCCTTCCTCCGAAACCTCTTCTCCAACAAGCTCCGCCGCAGTTACCATTTCCACCTCTAATACCACTTCCTCCACCTATTCTCCCCCTACCACCTCCTCCTCCACCACCACTTGCGCCACCACTTGCGCCACCACCTCCCCCTCAACACCACACTCCACAACATGCTCCCCCTGAGCAAAAATGCTCTCAACCACCGAAAGTTCTACAACTCTTGCAATCCCCACAACCCCCAAAAACTCGCCCTCACCAAATACAAACTATAGCAAGAGCACAGTCTCACGAGAGACTTTCCCAAAAAAGTCTTTGGAGGACATACTACCTCCCCTCGCTGAGTCCACCATCCTCCCCGGAACTGTTTCCAATAACAACTCCGGCAGAAAAAGAAAAAGAAAAACCAGTGCCAAAAGACTCTACACCAAAGAGATCCCGGCAGCAAACCAAAGCAGCCAACAAAGATCCAATTGATGAACAGTGCAGGAAGGCAGTGGCTCTGTGCACTGTCGGGCTGGAATCCGTGACGGATTACCAGCTCCGAAAGACACTGAAGCCACTGCTGGACTGCGAAAAAATTGATGGGAAAAGAGTCTGTAACCCAATGAACTTTAGGAGTGCAGCCATGGTGACCACTTTTGTCCGGTCGGCTGGCGACCGTACCAGGGGCGTCTGGAAGTTCCTGAATACGGTCTGTCAGACCGACTTGGGCATAAAGTTGGCGGAGTTGGAGCACTCCTCCCTTAAAAAATGTTTACCATTTTGTTCCGGGAGGGTCCCCATTTTTGTTCACCCTTCTTTTTATAGGTCCCTAAAAATGCGGTTCCCTTTGGATGTCGGAGGAATCACCAGGGATGACCGAGTTACAACTGAGCTCGGCACCGGCTCCCTGCGTCAGGCCGTCGGCATCCTCACCCCGAAGGATTTCCGGCCCGTAGTCGACGATGAGTAAAGGTAAGTCGGATTGATGGCTTTAAACATTGCCAGTTTGAATGTGAGGGGACTGAGGGATTCAAGCAAGTGTGCGCGCTTGCTTGGTGAACTCAAGAAGCTCTGCGTAGATGTTGCTGCAGTGCAGGAGACCCACTTCACTTGCGAGGCTGACTGTCGGGTGCTGAAGAACGACTTTAACGTTTTCTCAGCATACGGCAGCAACTTCAGCGCTGGGGTCTCCTTGCTAGTTGGACGCAGCCTTGATGCTGATGTTGACGTTGTTTTTGCAGGTGACGGGGGCCGGCTGGTTGTGGCCGATGTTGCCGTGAAAAGTTTCAAGTTTCGTCTGGTTGCGGTTTATGCGCCCAATATCGTTGCGGAGAGGGTTTCCTTTTTTCGTCGGTTGGCGCCGTTCCTGGACGATACGAAGCGGCTAGTCTTAATGGGGGATTGGAATGCGATCCTTGATCCCAAGATAGATAAGGTCGGGCGGGGAGCTAGGAGTGCGGGAAGGTGTGAGAGCAGCCTTGTCGGCTTCGTGACTCGTCACGGTCTTGTCGACAGGTTTCGTCTTGATCACCCAGGGCGGGAGATGTGGACGTGGCTAGATAGCTCGCCCTCTGCCAAAGTAGGTTCCTACTTGGACAGAGTGTTAGTTAGACGAGCTGACATTGATTTTGTTAGTTGTCCCACGTTCCACTTGATAGCGTGGACTGACCATAAACTTGTTAGAGTCAGTCTGCGGTTAGTTAATAGACCTAGTCTAGCCGGCTACTGGAAGTTCAATACCTCCTTACTGGAGATACGGGACTTCCGGGACCGGCTGGAATCCCTAATTCAGCGGGCGTTAGTGGGGGCGGTTACCGGGAGTAGGTGGTGGGTCTCTCTCAAATATAGGATTAGAGACTTCGCCATCAAATACGGTCAAAAGCTCAAACTAGATAAGGCCAAGGAGGCGAAGTCTATAGACGATAGACTTTCCCGGGCGGTGGCTGGGGGGGACTCCCTAGGTGTAGAACTAGCTAGGAGGGACCTTGAGCGTGAGAATAGCGAGCGCTACAAGGGATACGTAGTTAGATCTAGGTTAAATAGAGTTCGCTACGAAGCTGTGAAATCGAACGCGACTGCGCGTGAAGAAGAAGTGCGAAGGTTCCCCGATCGGTACATCGCATCTGTCAAGACCGCGGACGGGCGACTGCTGCACTCGAATCGTGAGATGCGTGATGCCTTTCGGGCGCACTTTCGGGATCGCTTTGCCCGCTGCCCTGATCTCCCGATCCGGGAGTTTCGTAGCTATCTTGCCGACTTCCCCCGCCTTGGGGCGGCTGAAGCGGCTAGCTGCGTGGGCGTGGTTACTGAATGCGAAGTCCGTGATGCGTTGAAGCAGGTCGGCCTCAACAAGTCGCCGGGACTAGATGGTTTGCCCTACGAAGTGTACTTGAGGATGTCGCACATGTTCGTCCCTATTCTGACGGATGTGTTCAACCATTGGTTCGCCCAGGGAGCCATCCCTGGTAGCGTTACCAAGGGCGTGATCACATTGCTGAAGAAAGGTGGCAGGCATGTTTGGGAGGGTTTAGATGACTACAGGCCCATAACTCTGCTTAACACAGAGTTAAAGATTTTGGCCCGGGTCTTGGCGAATCGTTTACAGCTTGTCATCAGTGATCTGATCGGCCCTGAACAGACCTTCGCTGTGAAGGGAAGATCGATCCAGGACAATCTGCACTTGATTCGCGAGGTCCTAGAGGGGATAGAAGACGACACAGAAGCCGCGCTGATCAGTTTAGATCAGTCCAAGGCCTTCGATAGGGTAGACCATCGGTTCTTGGCGTCTGTTTTGGAGACTGCCGGATTCCAACCGGAGTTCCGCAGATGGATTAGCATGATGTACCACAACCCTCAGGCAGTGGTGCAGGTGAACGGAAGGCGTTCGAGGGTATTCGCGATCGAGCGTTCGGTCCGGCAGGGCTGCCCCCTGTCTCCTCTTCTCTATGTCCTCGCGCTGGAGCCCCTCCTGCGCAGGCTTAGGGATGAGAGGACGAGTCCGTCCCTGCGCGGTATACCCTTTGTTAGCAGCCTTGCTGCAAGGGTTTCCGCGTTCGCTGATGACATCACAGTCTTTGTGTCCCGCCGTCTGGATATAAAGGCTGTGAAAGAGGCGGTTGTCGAGTACGAGCGGATCGCAGGAGCCAAGGTCAATTTTGACAAAAGCGAAGGTTTGCGGCTTGGTGCTTGGAGGGGTAGCAATACTCTTCCAGGGCCCTTCCGCTGGAGTGACGGACCCGTCCGCATCCTCGGGGTGTGGTTCGGGCCCGACCTCCAACTGGAGCGAAATTGGTCGGAAGTACAAGCTAAGGTGAATGCTCAGGTGGGAATCTGGCTTTCAAGGAGGTTGTCCTTAAAGGGCAGGGCGGAGGCGTGCGCCACGTACGTCTTCCCTCTGATCCTTTACCGATTGGCTGTACTTCCTCTGCCTAAGGCACGTCGGTTGGCACTGCAACAATCCCTCTCCAGATTGCTCTGGGGAGGTGCAAGGCCGATGGTCCGTAGGCAGGTCTGTATCCAACGTACACGCAACGGGGGTCTGGGTATGCCTGATCTGGAGAGCCACTGGCTTGCTGAAAGACTTGCATACCTCGGCCGGTCCTTGACGGGGGACTCAGTGTGGAGACGAAAGGCGAGTCGGACTTTTCCTCGCCTCAAGTCAGACCCAAAGGCTGAAGGTCGACGTAAGCCTTTGGGCGAAGCACTGTTTGTCCGCGAGTGCCGAAAGGCCCTTCGTAACCTTCTTGGGTCCAGTGACCTTTCACGGCCTCGGAAAGAGCTATATCGGGAGTTAGTGGTGGGTTCCGCTTCTGATCCTCTTAGCGAGCGGCGAGGCTGGACGGCGGAGGAGATCCGCTCTCACTGGAATTGGGCGCCAGGATCGAGCTTCTTGAACAACTCCGAGTTCTCGCTCACCTGGCGACTTGTACGGAATGCGTTACCCCTTCTCGGCTTGAACTACAGAGCGGGCATAGCAGACATGCCTGATTGTCCTCGCTGCGGCAGTGGATTAGAAGAAACGGCTGAGCACGCCTTCTACTATTGCGAGCGAGTTCGCCCGTTCTGGGATCACGTCGGGGAGTGGACGGCTCGCATCGAACCCAAGCAGCTCGTGCTGCTCGACGTTGGTTACGTCGTGGACAACGTTCTTCCTCCGTTTCAGGGTGAGAAACGTGTGGTGTTTCTCGCGATCCTGGCTGTAGCTCGAATGGTGATTTGGATCACGCGAAAGAAGGGATTGTATGACGATGCAAACTTTTCTCATCGCGATCTGGTTTTGTATTTTCGGCATCTGCTGAGGGTCAAAATCAGATGCGATAGAAAACGCTTGGATCGCATAACATTCAACAGAAGGTGGGTGAATGCAGCGAGCCTGGTCGTACGAAAGGGGGCAACGTTGGAGTCATCCTTCCCTCCTCTGCCCGCCCATGGCGTCTACGGTACGGGTCCTTCGGGACCCCACCCCCGGTAAGTAGGCAAAGCTTTCCCCTTGTAACCTAGTTAGCAGTATGTTGTCAGTCATTGTCCCCGTCATCTAGTCATTAGTATTCAAGATCTTCCCCATCCCCATTATTTTTCTACCTCAACCCATATCCCAGTCCGCTTTTACTGAAGATCTTGAACATTCATATGTATAAAAATCATATTACCAACTTGTATCGACCCACACCGTCCCCGACCCTTTATTTTCTTTTTCCCCCTATAGATTAGGATCCCAGTCCCACCTAGGGCAGGTCCGACTTGTTTCCGGTTCTTTCGCCCCGGAAAACAGTCGGCCTCCAATTTTATAGACGGGGGGATGGGAGGGCAACCGAACGGGGGATTTTTCCTTTGTTTCTTTGTTTTTGTATATATTTCGGGGTTTTTCTCCCATCCCCATCATATGAATTCATTTGTAAAAAATCACAATTTGTAAATAAAATCATGCATCACTTCCGGGGTTTTAAGTAGGTCTTTCTTCATAGAGCAAATGTGGTATTTTGGTGGTAGCAGCGCGCATGGCGACGGATGAATGACTATATATTGTATTGTTGAATGGGTCGGCGAATGTGGCTAGCTAGGTCCCCTTAGTTAAAACGTAGTTAATGCAAGACCGCACCCTTCCCCTTCCCCCCAAAACTTAAGGCCTCGTGCCTTCCTGTAAGTATTTAACAGGAAATAAATACTTTAGTTCTAGCCTTGCTAAAGACGTTGCTCTTAGCCTAGCTACTGACTACAAGTGTGTTTCGTATTTCAACAGTTGCTTCCTACTTTTGGTGCTCACCCGTTCACGGATTTGGTTGTCTCTTACTGTGTTTTTATCCAACAAGATTGGGATCATTGTTCTTATTTTCCTGTTGTATAGGATCTCGGCTGGTGATGGCAATTAATTATCAAGCGGAGTTGTTCTTAGGCATAGGAGAGCCATTTGGTAATCCATTTTTGACTGTTTCGCCTTTTTTAATGTATTTTTTATTGTTTGGACCATTCATTCAATGAATCCATTTGACTGTGGGTACCTCGGGCTTGATGTGATATGCGTGAATTCCCATTCTATCGCGAAATTATGGAACTCGTTTGATACGAAGTACTTGGCATTATCTGCATATAGACGCTCTGGTATACCATGTACAGCGAAGATTGCTTTCAAGTATTCCATACAGCTTGTACTCGTGACACTCTTCATGGTCTTTACGAACGGCATTTTGCTGTATTGATCAGCAACGAGTAAAATTTGTTGGCCATTAAATTCAAAGATGTCGGCTGCAATATTCTGAAATGGCCTGGTTGAGTGTTCTTTAATAATCATAGTATCTTTAGTATTCTTTCTTTGGTGTTCCCTGCATATTTCACATGACCTTACCATCATTTCTATGTCTTTGTTTATTCCTCTCCAATAAACGCTATTTCTTGCTTTTAGCTGACATTTTTCTATCCCTTGGTGTGCATCATGAATTCTTTTAAGGACTGTGTTTTGCATACTTTTTGGTATGACTATACATTCACCTTTAGTCACTAATCCATTTTGTACTGATAAACAATCTTTCATTGACCAGTAATTTCTTATAAGTTTATGTGTATCCTTTACATCCTCTGGCCATCCATTTACTATTACTTGTTTTAGTATTTTCAATTCTTCATCTTCTGTAGCTTCTTGTAGTTCTATTTGTTTCTGTACTGTTATGTCAACAGTATGTATTGTTAGGTCAAGTTCAATTTCTTCACCTTGTGTTGGCTGTGTTCTCGACAAATAATCTGGTATTCTCATCTTTTTACCTGGTTTGTATAAGATCTGAGCATCATATGGTTGTAATCTTAATAGCATTCTTTGCAGTCTTGGGGGTGCTTGAGCAATGTTTTTATTTTGTATGTTTTCTAGTGGTTTGTGATCTGATTCTATTCGGAATTCTTTTCCGTATACATATGTATGAAATCTTTCACAACCAAATACCACTTCTAGTAGCTCTCTTTCAATATTTGAATATCGTGATTCAGTGTTGCACCTAGTCCTGACATGCTTGCATCTACCTGAATCGTTGTTTTTGCATTTGGCTTGAAGTAGGCTAGACAAATATTTTCATGGATATGGTCTTTCAAATTTTGGAAAGCTATATTTAAGGTTTCGTTCCATTGGTATTCAGTGTCCTTCTTGAGTAATGACCTCAGTGGGGCTGTTTTGGAACTGAGTTTTGGTATGAAAGGGCTTAGGTATTGGATCATACCTAAGAACTGTTGTAGTTCTTCTCGGTTGGCGGGTATCAGCTTTGATTTAATTTTGTCACATTTTTCTGGGTTTGGGTGTGAACCATTTTCATCCCAAATAAGACCATAGAATTTTATCTATTTTTGTCTTATTTTGCATTTTTCTATATTAAAAACAAGTCCATACTTTCGGGCTGTATCCATTGTCTTTCTCAATCTTCTATCATGCTCTTCAATTGTTTTGCCGTATATGCAGACATCATCAGATATTCCAATGGCTCCGTCACAATCTTCCAGGATTTGATCCATTTTTTGTTGATATATGTCCTGTGACATCTTTAGACCAAACGGACATCTTAAATATCTGTATCTACCAAACGGAGAATTAAAACATGTGAGCAGACTCGATTCTCCATCTAGATATATAGCCCAGTATCCATGTTTTGCATCTAGTTTTGTGAAGTGTTTAGCACCTGCCAGTTTATGAGAAATTTCTTCCAGGGTTGGGGTTTTGTGGTGTGTTCTTTTGATGCATTTGTTCAGTGGCTTAGGGTCTAAGCATATTCGTAATGCACCATTTTTCTTCCTGCTATATGCAATTGCATTCACCCAGTCTGTTGGTTCATTTACCTTCTTTATCACACCTATGTCTTCTATTTTTTCAAGTTCTCTCTTCAATTCTTCTCTTATGTGAACAGGGTATTTTCTTGGAGGTTGGATGACTGGTGTTGCATTATCAATAATGTGTATTTTTTGTTTCCCTAGGAAGCTTCCAATACCTTGAAATCTATCCGGGTATTCATTTGCCAGGTCTTCTATATTTTTTATTTCTCTTTTTGTATCAACTGTTGTTATACTACAGTTGATCTGCACCAATCCCAGCTGTATGGATGGTCTTAAACCCAATATTGCCGTGTCATTTTCACATATAAAGAATTTTGCCTTTATAGTAGGTGAATTTTTGTATTTAATTTTCAGTATTATGGAACCATATTGTTCTATTTTGGTACCGTTTACTGCCCATAGAGTGGTTATATCCCTTTTTACATTGCTCGGTATTTCTATGCTGCCATAGTTTTTTGGGGGGTACATTTTTTTATAAATCCTGTACGGTATTATATTTCCGTTTGCCCCAGTGTCCACTTTCATTTTTATTTTATATTCTCTTTTTCCTGCATCTTCGCAGTCTATATTGGCGAATATCTCTTCTCTGTTGTCACCATTCTCTTTATTTATGGTGTATAGGCATAAATCATCCTCTTGTCTGTATTCGTTTTCTACTTTATAAGTGGCATTCACATTTCTCCTAGCGATATTCTGCTTTCTGTGTCTGTTGTGTGGGCTTTGACTTCTGTTTCTATATCTCATTTTATTTGGACTATATTTACTATTTTGTCGCATATACATTTTTGTGAGGCAGTAGTTTTCAAAATGATGTAGTCCACGGCATCTTTTACATTCTTTGTTGAAGGCATAGCAGTCTTCTCTTCTTTTTCCGTTATTTCTTCCACATCTTGTGCACGTTTTGGTCCTTCTCATTTCTATCTCGTGGTATACTCCCGCTTTCATTTCGCTTGCGTCCTTATAGCGCGTATTATTTTTGGTTGTAGCTTCATATGCTCTTATGTTTTCGATAGCTATCTCTAGTGTGAGGTTAGGTTTGCTTATTAAATTTCTCCTTTCGTCTGAACATTTTAGTCCTTTTATAATTTGTTCTAGGAGTCTTTCGTCCTTGTTAGTACCGAACTCACATCTATCTGCTTTCGTTTGCAGTCTAAGTATTCGTCAATTGTTTCGTCATTCTGTTCGAATGAAGTGAACTCCAAACGTTCAACCCAATTATTTGGTTTTTGAATCATTTGAGTTTCAAAAACTTTGAATACATTTGTTGAATTTTCTTTTTGCTCGGTCGTGAGTTGAGCATTTTTAATAACTTCGCGACCCTTTGGTCCCGTGCTTATTAATATGTAGTTATGTTTCAATTTTTCCTCCACGTCATGAATTACGAAGTAGGATGACATAAAGTCAACCCATTCGCTGAAGGCTTCATGTTTGTTTTCATTCGTCCTATATAACATTGGTAATGTCTCCATTTTTTTTTGAAATAAAAATTTATCGTGATGTACTCACTTTTTTCATAGATTTATATCCAATATTCCTTCTTCTTGAGGTTGTCTTTTTTTTTTTCACCGCTGCCACCATGTGATATTAGTATATGTTTGTAGAACGTTGGGTATACCGAGGAACGCACATGATAGGTTCTTACTAATATTTTTATTAAGCGACGGATGATATGATATAGGTTTAATGCAAGGGAGGCAACTCTTATACGTTAAAGAGCTCTACCTTGTCACATCCTCATTCGTGGGTGTGTCCTCCGATCACTGAATTGTCACGACAAAAATACGATGGATCCTACGAAAGAATGCCACCCGAACAACGACCACCATACACTATGACTGGACCCTTCTTGATAACAAGGATATTTGAGATAAATATGTAATAGCATTAAGAAACAAGTTCAATGCACTACAGGAGAAGACAAAAACACGTACTCCAAATGACGAATATGAGAATTTCGTCAATGCCCGCCTAGAAGCAGCAGCGGAATACATACCAACAAAACATAGAACTAAATCTAGAGTCCCATGGGAGACACTAGCGATTTGAGAAAAACGTGCAGACGTGAAAACTGCTTCCAAATGCAATAGGAAGAAACACAAATCCCCTGAAACTAAAAATGCCAAAAAATGAATTAGGAAGAATATACCCAAAAGAAAAGACAGAATACATACAAAATCAGATAGATAAGATCAGAGACTCAGTAAAAGATGGGCAATCTAAGATATCGGGGCAAACGATAAACGAAGTGAGCAGAAGGAATAGCACTGCCAAAGCTAAACTGAAAGCTACAAACCAACAAGAACGAATAAAACTGGGGAAACAGCATTTCTAGCATCTACTAGGAAACCCACCGAAAGTTACACATGAACCACTCAGAAGAATTATGAGTAAGCAATTAGACATCAAACTAGGACCGTTTACTCTAGAAAAACTTGACTCAGTACTTAGAAAAATTAAAAATAGAAAAGCCGCAGGACTTGATGAAATTTCCCCATAAGTATGGAAGACCAGACAATTCAATGACATACTGCTCCGACACTGTAACGTAGTTTATAATTAAAATCCGATAGACGGGTGGATGAAGGGATGCATCCTCTTTTCCCTAAAAAGGGCAACCTCGGATTATCCAAGAACTACCGAGCTACATCCATAACAGCCAAAATATACAATGCCCTACTACGGAACCGCATAGAACCCAAGATTGACAACATTCTTAGGAAGAACCAAAATGGCTTCCGGAGAAATAGATTCACGACCTCACAAATATCGACTATCCGTAGAATTCTTCAAGGCGTACGGGCAAAAAACCTACAGACGATAATATTATTTGTCGACTTCATCAAGGCCTTTGATTCCATTCACAGAGGGAAGATGGAGCAAATTCTACTTGCGTACGGCCTACCAAAAGAAACCATCACAGCCATAATGATTCTCTATGGAAACACCAAAATGAAAGTACGTTCTCCAGATGTAGACACAGATTACTTTGACATTGTAGCTGGAGTACTGCAAGGAGACACACTTGCTCCATACATCTTTATCATCTGTTTAGACTACGTGCTTAGATTATCGATCGATAAAATCAAAGAAAACGGTTTCGAGTTGACAAAGAAAAGAAGCAGAAGGTGCCCCGCAAAAACAATTACCGACGCCGACTATGCCGATGACATAGCGATTCTGGCAAATGAACCCGCACAAGCCGAAACCCTACTGCATAGTCTGGAACGAGCCGCCACAGGCATTGACCTTCATGTCAATGCACACAAAACGGAATATATGTGCTTTAATCAAACAGGCGAAATTTCCACACTAAACGGTAGCTCTCTGAAACTAGTAGACAAGTTCACCTACCAAGGAAGCAGGGTCTCATCGACCGAGACAGACATCGACACGCGACTAATGAAGGCATGGATAGCTATCAATAGGCTATCGGTCATATGGAAGTCAGACCTGACCGATAAAATGAAACGCAGTTTCTTCCAAGCAGCGATCGTGTCGATACTGCAATATGGATGCATTACATGGATGCTAACTAAATGCAGGGAGAAAAAGCTTAACGACAACTACACAAGAATGCTGCGAGCAATATTGAACAAGTTCTGGAGGCAACACCTCACAAAGCAGCCATAATGAAACATAATTGTTGTCAAGAGCGGGCGAAAAGGCAACAGGAAACTGATTCTTGATTCGGTTAGTGTCACGCTTTCTCCCTCTCTCTCAGTAGCTGTTCCTTCCTTCTTTCTCTCTCTCTCCTTCAGGTCCTCGCCTTCCTTCCTTCCTTCCTTCCTTCCTTCCTTCTTTCCTTCCTTCTCTTTCCTTGCGATGTAACACGTTCGTCGGGCAAATGCACTCAGAACAAAAAAAATCACCCATTCAGCCGTTACCGTGCGTATTTGTATTATTGTGAGATCTCGTAACAATTTGCATACGTGCAAATTACCTCTCGCAGGTTCGAGATTTCCCCTCGTCAAATATGCTCGAGGCAGCCATATCGGTTTTCACTCTACAAGCCAGACACGTTCGTGCGCGCTTCGAATGCCCAGGTACGTTACCTTCACACTCCTCCCTGATTTGGGAATCACACACCGTACAGCGCGGAGCAGGTCTTTTGAGTCTGCTACTTCGTCTGAGCGGAATTCTCTCGGCAACGTCGTCGTCCTCGGACGTGTCTCCGGGCCCACGTTGACCACGGTCGCTGTGGTCGCTTTCTGACGCTATGGGGTCCTCCCGCGGTAAATACAGCATCGGCGCTTCGTCGTCAGAGGAAGCACTGCTGCAATAAGTGGCATCTGCTCCTCGCACTGGACGAACATCCTTTATGTGGCGAGGTGTCCCGTCAACAAGGACCGAATGGGGGCTGTACACACCCGTAATTGTCCCCTTTCCGAACTGGGTTGTACATCGCCCCTGAGGGATTTTCACCCACACACTATCCCCTACCTCATAACTGCTGGGTCCGGCCTCCTCCGGTGGTAACGTGACATCAACACCTCTTATACGGGCTGTATATGAGTATATTATGTTTGCAGGTGCAGTTGACGCCGACGCATCGTCTTTGGGAGTCACATTGTACCAGTATACAGCCTCCATCACCGAGCACCGCGTTCTTGCGGCAATGCGCTTTATTGTGCGGTGAGATCTCTCCACAATCCCGTTGCCAGCCGGTACGTATGCGCATCGGAATCTCATCCGAACGCCCCAGCGTTCGGCGAATCTAGAGAACGTCTCTCCGCTAAAGGTCGTGGCGTTATCTGTGAGTAGCTCAACAGGCGCCCCCCTCTCGCAAAATACGGTCTCCAACTGCCGAACAATGCTGGCAGCATCTTGGCATGATAACGGCCTCCAAATAGCAAACCGACTGGGACCGCAGTCGATTAAGGTTATGTAATGACGACCTCCAAGGTGAGTCACGTCCATTCCAACCCTCCTCCAGTTCTCGCATACGTCCAGTCTGCCTGCCTTCCAACTCACCGGGGCTGGATCTATGGACTGACACTCTTCGCATTCTCTAACTACCTCCCGAACAGCTGCCTTAGAGACCTCAGGACTTGCCAGTTTCACAAAGTAGAGTGTGCGCTTTACGCCAGGGTGCCCACAAGATCGGTGAATGGTTCGAATGCGAGCGGGATCCAGCTCACCCATAGATGCGGCGCATACCGGCTCGATGGGTTCCGCTTCTTTCCGAAGTGCATCCAGCCATCGTCGGGGCACTCTAGTGAGTGGATCGGCTCGGTTCACATGGGATTTGACGAGTGCCACGTCAATTGTCAGTCTATACTCTGCCGCTAATTCTTGGAGCGTACTCAGTCGCCGTCTTATTAACATCTCCGACGCCGCCTTTGTCCGCACCCTTGCTTTCCCGGACAGGGTGTCAGAAATCCACCGGTGCACGCAGGCCGAGTCCGTCCGCAGGTGAATCACACTCGCCTTCCAGTGCAGCGCCAGATTAACGCCCCTCAACACTGCATCAAGCTCCGCCAGGTTGATGTGCTTATCTGCGTGCACCGGTCGTAGCCAACTTGCGTCTTCAATGATAGCTCCGGCATATTCAATAGCCACCCCGGTGACCAGGGAGCTGGCATCCACCCACACAGTGACTTCCTGACCATCTGCGCACCAGTCCCCACGTGCTGGATCAGTTTGTGACGATCTCATCACGATTTCGTCAAGCATCCGACGCAACATGGAGTCTTGTGTTTCGTCGTCCCATCCGGTTGTCACAGCGTTAGCTCTCCGTTTTACAAACGCAGCTGCAACACGGAGCCAGCCGCACACTGGAAAATGCCCGGTCAGCTGCCCACACACAGAAAAGACGGCACGACGCGTAAGTACATTAGGAAGCTTCGGACGCTCGCCGTCGCGTCGCCATCTAAGCTTGCCGCGCTCCTCCCAGACGTATACGCCCAACACTCGAGCGCCACTACTTACTTGTTCCGGGTTCTTACAAGTCAACCCAAATCGTTCAAGATGCGTCTTCACTTGAGCTCCCGAACACACACTTTCGTTAACAAATATGTCATCGACATACGAAGAGGTAGCGCGACTGACGGTTTCATCTTTCCCGATCACAGCTTTTACGATGGACCGCATAATCTGTGGCGCTACATTGAGCCCGAACCCCAAGCGGGTGAGGCAGTACCTTTGCCCTTTAATTTTCACCGTTTGGAACGGCCACAGTGACTTGTCAACGTGGATCTGCAGATATGCCCGGCGTAGGTCCACTATAGCGGCTTTTGGCCCCTGCTGTCGCCATTCCCGAATGGTTTGAGCACATACGTCCGCATTCGCCGTATACGCATTCACGTGCTCATTCAACTCGCGATAGTCCATAACTGGCCGGACCTTCTGCTTACTTTCCTGTAATATGGCCATTAAAGGTATCAAGCCTTTAGGAGGGCCAAGTTCGTTCTCCAGGTACGGAATCAGCCAACCGTTCTGAATCCAAGCCTGCAACTCCCGCTCATATTCACCTTGGAGTCGCTTAGGGGCAGGGTATTCTGAAAGCCTGTTTTTCAAAGACACAGGTGGCTGGTCACCGGGCCATTTCCAAGATGCGGTCCATACACACTTGGCCTCGTCGTATTCAGCGTGAAAGTCAGGCTCGTCGAGGGTAATGGCAGCACACATCAGTCTTTCACGCTGAGGAAATTTCACTTCGCCGGTGGCAGACATAGTCATTCCCCCAAGTTGTCTGATCGCATTCAGCCCTAGTAGCAGATCATATCCAAACAGAGCCTCATCCACAATCAGGGCTCGTACGGCGACTGAAGGTCCATTGCCGATGCCAATTTGGACCACGCTCTCTCCACAACACATTGACGAGTTCCCTCCTACAACCATCAAGGGGACTTGCTTTTTCTTCCACGTCTGACAGCATGGTTTGCGTACTAGGGTTTGCGTACAGCCCGTATCCACCAGGGCAGTTCTTCTTACTCCGTCCATCTGCACACTGACTGCAGGCAGAGCGCCATTCATATGAGGTCTGGGGGAGAGACTGGCGCTGAAGACTCGTCCCCTTCGCTCGTTTCCCGGACAATTTCGTGCAACGTGCCCCTGTCGCTTGCACCGATAACAAATGAGAACCTTTGGGGACCTGGGACTTCTGTGCCGCCTAGGACAATCTCGAGCCATGTGGTTAGGTTCTTGACACACATAGCATCTCCTTAGAGCTGTGACTCCCTTCTCTTGACGTCCCGGTAGTTGAGCTGCAGCGGCTGCCGATTCTGTGCCCGTGAAACTGTCCTTCAATATTGCTCGGGCACGGGCCAATATTTCGGATATCGGCAAATCGTCTGCTCGGGTAGTGGCCTGGAGAAGATTCTCCGCATGCTCCGGCAACCCAGCAATGAATGCGCAGACCAGACCTCGCTCCGTCATACCTCCGAACTGAGTCGCAAGCTTGTGTAGCTCCGCCAAATAGACATCCACCGTTTCTCCCAACTGCAAACGGCGCGCCGCGAACTGCTTATAAGCCGTTACAGGACTGAGGGCAAATGCTGTGTAAAGAACATCTTTTATACAGGCAAAGTCAGCCCTCTTCTCCTCACTCAGCTGCTGATACACTGCGTATGCGCCCCCCAAGAGGCGCATCGGTACTACGCATTCGATATTTCTTACCCCGCTCAAACGGCACACCAACTCTGCCTTCTCCACCCATTCAACCACCGATTGCCCGGCATCGGTCCCGTCAAAAAGGGGAATTAGTTTTGGACTAAAGGCCATGATTGCCGAAATAGCTTGTTGTCAAGAGCGGGCGTAAAAGGCAACAGGAAACTGATTCTTGTATTAATTCAAGAGAGGACACGGTTGTTAGTGTCACGCTTTCTCCCTCTCTCTCAGTAGCTGTTCCTTCCTTCTTTCTCTCTCTCTCTCCTTCAGGTCCTCGCCTTCCTTCCTTCCTTCTTTCCTTCCTTCTCTTTCCTTGCGATGTAACACGTTCGTCGGGCAAATGCACTCAGAACAAAAAAAATCACCCATTCAGCCGTTACCGTGCGTATTTGTATTATTGTGAGATCTCGTAACAATTTGCATACGTGCAAATTACCTCTCGCAGGTTCGAGATTTCCCCTCGTCAAATATGCTCGAGGCAGCCATATCGGTTTTCACTCTACAAGCCAGACACGTTCGTGCGCGCTTCGAATGCCCAGGTACGTTACCTTCACAATAATAGAAACACCAAAGTAAAAGTCCGTTCTCCAAATAGAGATATAGACTATTTCGACATTTTAGCAGGTGTACTTCAAGGAGACACATTAGCCCCATACCACTTTATCATCTGTCTAGACTATGTGCTTATCCATCGATAAAATAAAAGAAAATCGATAACAAAAGAAAGAAGCAGAAGGTTCCCGCAAAAACAATTACCGACGCTGACTACGCTCCTGGCAAATGCACCCACCCAAGCCGAAACCCTGCTACATAGTTTGGAACGAGCCGCTGTAGGCATCGGCCTCCATGTCAACGCACACAAGATGGAATATATGTGCTTTAATCAAATAGGCGATATCTCCACATTAAACGGTAGCTCTCTAAAACTAGTTGACAAGTTCACCTACCTAAGAAGCAGTATCTCATCAACCGAGACAGACATCGACTGGCATGGGCATGGGCAGCTAACAATAGCCTACCAGTCATATGGAAGTCAGGCCTGCGATAAAATGAAGCGCAGTTTCTTCCAAGCAGCGATCGTGTCGATACTGCTCTATGAATGCACTATATTGATGCTAAAGAAACGCACGGAGAAAAAGCTTGACGGTAACTACACAAGAATGCTGCGAGCAATATTGAACAAGTCCTGGAGGCAACATCTAACAAAACAGCAGCTGTACGGCAACCTACCTCCCAGCACGAAAACTATCCAAGTTAGACGAACCAGATATGCAGGACACTTCTGGAGAAGTAGGGACGAGCTCATAAGTGATGTACTCCTGTGGACCCCTTCACATGGCCGAGCAAAATCAGAGCGACCAGCTCGAACATACATACAGCAGCTCTGTGAGGATACGGGGTGTAGCCCCGAGGACCTGCCGGAAGCAATGAACTATAGGGAGGGGTGGCGAGAGAGGGTGAGGGATATCCGTGCTGATGGCACGAAAAGATGATGAGATGATGATGAAAGTTGGCGACCGTAGTCGAGGGTGACCCGAAGGCTCCATTTTCATTAGCTACCAAACTGAGGTTATACGGGAGGTCACTGCTCCTTTTCCAAGTATGCTCCACTTTACTCTTGATTCCGACCTTATTATGCTGAGTGTTAAGCAAGGAGGCATCAAGAACTATTTTTTGAGACTTTGGTATGACTCAACATGGGATTGAACTCCGGTTTCCTGTGACATTGGCGAACACTCAAACCACTAGGTCAATATATATATACATTAATATAATCAATATATATATATATATATATATATATATATATTAATTGTATTTGAAAGACAGACAAATGAAGTATCTGGCTGGCGAAGTCTTTCTATCTTACTCAATTGCGAGTGAGGCTTTTTTTCGCTTGAGAGGCTTTAGTTCTTGGAGAGATTTCTTTTTTCATTCCATTGTCTTGGGGATGGACGTCGGATCTCTTCTTTTATCTAACCCTAAAAACATCTACATTTATAGAGGATTCCCCTCGGAACATATATTCCCGATTGTCTAACCAATCACAGATCATTTTGTATTCTTCTACTACTTTTTGGCCGGTCAACCAATTAAATGCGCTGATCTGTCTGTAGGAAGATTATCCCTTCCACGTATCAGATTTTAATTGGTCATCCAATCAAACCACAATAGCTTGGTTAATTAAAGGTCCCAGCCATGCCTTGTGAGGGTCTTTTACATTAATGTCTTTTTACATTAACTAAAACAAAAATCAAAGATCTGATTAATCGATCCAAAGATTTAACCTATTAACTTCAACGATTAGACAAGAAGTGTCACGATTTAAAAATGATCAATGCATCGACAAAACCCCAAGATGTTTACTTTTGTTTTAAATTGACTTTTGAAGTCAATAAGTCTTTTCATGTTATTATAAAAGGAAAATTACATTTTTCTAAATTGAAAATGCATCATACTGTCTATAAGTTTTTAGCACCAGTGCATATCTCATATTGTCATGATAGTTGCATACAAACAGAAAATATAAATTCATTTCTTTATTCATTTTTTAAGTTTAGAGAAAAAATCAACACGGTCCCAGATTTTTCGACAGTAGTGTGTATGCGATATGTTACAAGATGAGGGACGAGGAAGTAATTCAATTACTCAACCCTTGTTTGGCTGTCTTGCAAGTCAAAATGTTGATTTGAACGAAGCGACCTCACAACCTCCTCTTGAGTGATATGGAATGGTTCCAAAAATACTGGAAGGTTCGACTATTCCACTGAAGACTATAAAATCCGGTCCTGTTCCTAGGCAAGCAAAAGTCCCGAGGTTCTGGTGCTAATATGAGGTAGTGATAAGATAAGAGAGAGTTGAAGTAGCCGCATGCTAGGCAGGGAGCAGACTTAGAGAAAGGACCCAGATTAACATATTCACTCTGTCAATGAGCATGTTAAGTCCCTTGACTTCTGTTTTGTGTTTTATTTTCCTTGTCCTTATGACACCGCCTTCTCCTGGGCTTGTGCACTGTAGTATGCATCTATAGAGTACATTGCGGCGCTGCGGAATATACAGCGGTGCATCAAAATAGGCAAATATTTGCAAAGTATGCACTATGCATAAGTGTGGATGCACCAGCAGCAGGTAAAGCGGTTATATCACAATTGGTGCCATGACCAAAGGATGCGTTTACGTAAACTTCGCGCTTGGAGAGAAGATTATGATACTTCAAGTAGGAGAGAGAGAGAGAGAGAGAGAGAGAGAGAGAGAGAGAGAGAGAGAGAGAGAGAGAGAGAGCAGAAGGGCGTTGAAGAGAAAAAGAAGAAAAAATGTATATGTGCATGTATATGCAGAAATAAATACATAAGCGCATGCAGGCACATGTTTGTGAAAAAATGCGTACACACAGAAAAGGAAAGAAAGCAACAACACTCGCACACACACATCGAAGGCACGAACGCAATCAAAAGAATAGAGAAGTGGAGCGGCAAACGCATATGAAAAGGAAAAGAGAAAAGAAAAAGGTCAAGAAAACAACCGACACACACACACACACACACATCAGAAAAAATTTAGGAGATAATTTTTCTTTTGCAGGTCCTCATTTCTCCGCAACTGATCGGACAGAGATCAAACCGGATGACCTACTAGTACTAGTCGTCACATACAAGTTGGCACTTAATTCCTGCTGTTGGGCAAGGCAAAGAAGAAAAACATCTGAATCTGGAGTCTTGATGATAATGAAAGGAAAAACAGTTGATGCATGCTTTGCATGAAGCAAGAGAATGATATCTGCTTTACCATGATCAGTAGTTAATTCTTGCAAAGTTTCTGTGATCACTTCATTTGTGTCATTTTGAGGAGACAACACGAAACATTCTTGGCTCTATGAAACAAACACAGTTTTTCCATAGAATTCTTCTGGTGCCAATTTCTTCGAATGCATCACCATAAATAGAACAAAAGATTCTTTGTTTTTGTCAGGCATGCGGAATTTCCGAAACTAGATAGGTGTTTTCTGATTCTCATTAATAGCACACAATACTGTCTTCTTTCAGAATCTTTAATATTCAGAGGATTGTACTTATCACATACAAAGTCAACACTTGATGACATGTAAAAGAAAGTAAACTTGATTATATATCTAAAAATATAAATATTCAGATTACCAAACGTTGCTGGAACATGACCTGCTGGCTGCTGAATTATAGTAATGCCATCAAAGATCAGTGTTGTGTTTTGTGGAATTTTAGTAATTTTCATGTCTGGAAATTTCGCTTGAAGGTAATGAAACAAAGCAGCTTTGTTGTTACACTGCAGAGAACCATAACTATTTTTCAGGTTGGATGGGAACTGTGAAAGTTAATGTGTCAAAATTTCTCTAAGGTCTATTTTCGGGTTCTTGCTACAATAAGAAGCCTTGTGAGAAGATCTTTATTTGCTTTCAAGTGTTATATCAGCGTACGGTTGCAAGGAAAGAACAAAAACACATGCAAAAACAAAGACCACGAAGGCATGTAAAAATTTTAACAATTGTATTGGAAACAAATAAGTAAAAATTTCAAATAACTGGGTTTGTATGTACGTGTCGATATGGAAAAAAATTAAAAAGTGGAAAAATGTCCAATGCTTAATAGTGGTAGGATTGTTAAACTTACGCACACGCGGTCACAGCTATAAGAGACTCTTTTCTTTCTGTTACTGACGAGGCATACTATCCATCCACCTCTTCTTTCACAATGCAATACATACCCTCGACAAGCACATATAAAAAATCAGATGCCAGCCCCAAACACAACAGGGTCGAGGAGCAACTACCAACACGCCCCCCAAGCTTTCTTTCCCCCCAACAGAATAAAACATTCACAGGCTCAAGAATTTGCTCTTGGAACTCTTCCTCGAAACAGCATTCAAAACAATAGGGAATTCCCACCAATGTCTGGCCCCGCTCCCCATATCCACCACAAAGAGAGAACAGTCCCCAAAGCCAGATAATGCCCGATTCCCGTGCCTTTTCTCCTCAAAGAGCCAGTTAAACAAGCCCTTTGAAAACATGTGAAAAGAGGTATAATAACCTAAGTACCCGTCGGCATGCCCACTGATTGGTGCAGCACTATGGTAATAACTGCCAAGAAAAATGGAAAACCACGAAGAACGATAGACTACTAAAACTTAAATTCACAGTGCAAACGGAGACACCCCACACAGGGTCACCGTCCCAGTTAGCACTACAAGTACCACCTAAGCAAAAAACAAAACAAAAAAAAAACAACAACAAAACAAACCGTGTTAGATGCCGTCGATAGATACCACTCCGTCCTCCTAGATAAAGAGTCTCAGTCACTAACCACCTTCATCACAGAATGGGGAAGATTCATGTACCTAGGGATGCCACAAGGCTACCTTACATCTTGCGATGCCTGCACCCGAAGGTATGATGAAGTAATAAAAGACATCCCCTGCAAAGTAAAAATAGTAGATGACACGACTCTAACATCGAAGGAGCCTTTTATCACACCGATTTCCTCTTTCACTGCGCAAAAAACAAGAGAAGTTTCAATTTGCCAAGACACAGTGCAGTTTGGGAATCTCCAGATAACACCCTCTGGTGTAACCTCTTCTAAACCCATACTGGAGGCGATATTAAGCTTTCCCATTCCAAATTCACTCACCGATGCCAGATCATGGTTTGGATCAAGTCGCTTAGGCGTACTCACTAGGCCCCGTCATGCTCCCTTTTCGCGATCTCGTCAAACGAGACTCACACTTTATATGGAATAAAAGCCTTGAAGATGCATTCGAACATTCCAAAAAAGTCAGTTAACCTAGTCCAAAAAGGCATCTCTACATTCGAAAAAGATCGAGCAACCTGCCTTGCTCCAGACTGGAGCAAAGAAGGGATAGGCTTCCTACTGCTGCAGAAATATTGCTCGTGCACCACTGACAAATCCCCAGTTTGCTGCTCTGAAGGCTGGCGCCTGGTATTTGCCAGCAGCAGATTCTGCATCATTGCTGAATGCAGATACGCACCTATTGATGGCGAGGCTGCAGCAATCGCATGGGCATTGGAAAAATATCGCATGTTTGTAATGGGTTGTCCAAACCTTTTAGTGGTCGCAGATCACGAACCATTAAAAGGATTACTTGGAGATAGAGACCTTGGAGATACAACCCCCCGATTATTCAGGTTAAAGGAGAAAACCCTCAGGTATAGATTCAACATTCAGCACTACCCTGGGAAGTGGCACAGGGCCTCTGATGCCGTCTCCCGCAACCCAGCAACCATTTTGCAGGCACTCCTAAATGTATTCCCTGCTGAACCCTCTCGGTCAGACGTCATAGTCTGATGACATGGACGACTGGGTCAAATCAACAACCCTACTTGCAAAATTCGGGGCGAGCGACAACATAGTGCTCATCTCACCAGACATTATTCGTGCGACTGGACGTAGCAACCCGCAATATAAGTTTATAGACACAGTACAAAACGGATTTCAATAAACGAGCAGCCTCGCTGTACCCGAGATCTGCGAATACTGGGAAGTGGGGCATGCCTCAGTGTTGACGGGGGATTAGTGCTCCTAGATCAAAGAATTGTCATCCCCATTTTTCAACGCGCAAAAGTCTTATGGAGCTTGCATTCTCCACATCAAGGAGAAGTTGGTATGAAGGCCCGTGCCAACGAATCTGTTTATTGACCCGGGATGAACACCTCAATCCGTAACACTAGAGCGGGTTGTACGTACTGCTCAAAGATTGTCCCTGGTCAACCAAAGGAGGCAATCAACTTGATACCATCTCCTGATTGGCCATTTCAGCAAATCGTCATGGACCTCTTCCTTGTTGGAAACCATGAGTACTTAGCATATGCTGACAGGTTAACCGGCTGGTTGATTCTATACCACTTGAGCTATGGACAAACTAATGCCTCAAGGCTTATTTCGATTTGCCGAGACATATTTCAAACCTACGGCACCCCTGAAGAACTCATCCCTTCCATTCACACAGTTTTTACAAGACTGGGCCGTTAAACACAGGCTATAATATGTCTCTTACTCACGATCCAATGGTCGAGTAGAGCTTCCTGTCAAATCAGCCAAAAGAATCATAAGTGACAACACAGCTCTGGGGGGGGGACAATAACCGCGCAGCAAGATCCATCCTCCAATACAGGAATACGTCCATCCAAAACATTGGGCAGTTCCCTGCTCAACTGCTACTCCACCGCCGGCTACGTGACTTTGTATCGTCCCAACCCACACTCTACAAGCCGCAGCCCAAAATCACGAGATGAGTCTATCCCGTCGAAACGCTCGTCTCATAGAGTGATACAACAGAACAGCATACACCCTATGCCTCCTCTAAAAGGGACAAATAGTTGCAATTCAACGACCAACAACCCGTCGATAGGACAGTAGGTCAGGTCATGGAGACCCTCCCCAACCACCAATACCGTATCAGAGTTGATGGATTAGGTAGAATTACCTTGCGAAATCGCCGATTCCTCAGGAAACTTGAAACACCAACAATCCCGGTTCCCATTCTTAGTGCTGGTTCCGAGATCTCTACACCAAATCCAACTCCCCATAGACCCAATACACCAGTGCCGCAAACAATGGACACTGGAATGATATCGTCATACCTGACATCAAATACCGCTCAGTCGTCTACATTGACACGGACAAAAAACCCCGGGCATTGTTTAGATTACTTCCACACAACCGGCCAGGTTTGAAGAAGTTCATCCCTCCCGAAAGACCACTACTCACGAGCGATAGTGGGGGGAAGGAGATGAAGAATAATAATAGAACTTGCCACCATAATGCCCTTGCAATGACGTGCCCGTATATACACAATCAGATGTCACAGCCCATGCAATGACGTGCCCATATGTACACAATTAAATGCTCGATAGATAGTTCTCCTTCTCCTGAAGTGGTATTCCTCTTTGGCAATTCTGTTTGCTTCATAACTGAGTACTTGCGTGAACGACTTCACAAATTCGACAAATGCCGGTCTTGGTCGGCAAAACCAAAGAAAAAAGTCCCCTGAGGACTATGCAAAGAACAGTCGGCAAATACGCCCAATATTTTAAAATGGACAGGATTTTACTCATATCCGAGAAGGTAGAGGCTGTCCAGCCCAAGACTTTGTCCTTTATAGTAACCGACTTGAGGACCAGGAGATTGGCGGGTATCAAGAAGGATACATTTGAGGAACTGCTAAAGGCAACAGGAATCCCAGCTAGGTATTTTTGCGGGCGGAGCTTTGCCAACTGGGATGTCCTGCTGCCATCGGAAGAATTGGCAGTAAAGCTGGCCGGGAGTAATATCTCATCGAAATTCTTCCGGCTCCGGCCAGAGCACAAAGGCAAAAGGAGAATTAAAGTCATCGTGTGTAACATCCAAAATATAGATAAACGGGGACGTTCTCGCCGCTTACTTAAGTGAATATGGCGGCGTGGAAGACATTACGACAGGTAAGTCAACAAGTGGAACAGCAGGCGGTTACTATTTTGTTACCATGAGCCTAAATAGAGTGGGGCTTCAGGCTATTCCTCAGACAATCGAATATGAGGATCAAGTCATTATGGTGGTCGTTGAGGGCAGGAGGCCTCAATGGTGGACGTGTAAACAACTGGACCATTTCGCCAGATCCTGCCCTCAAAAGACCACCAAACCTTACAGCAACAACAACAATAACGACAGCAGCAGCAAAGAAGAGGGGTAGACCCATGTAACCCGTTTAAAAAAAATCTCCAACGAAATCACCATCAACAACAATAACAGAAAAATCTCCAGTAAAATCATCATCATCAACGGCAGTACTAGCAGCGGAAGCCCAAGAAAAAATCTCCAGCTAAACCATCCCCCGTTAAATCATATACTACAGCAACAACTACAGCTACAACAATGGAAGCAACAGCCAAAATACCAACCAAAGAACAAACAGAGCTTCAATCAATATCAAAGAAAAAGAAAAAATATCTATCGGAAAAATAGCCTGAGGATATGGAGACCTCTATAAATCTAAAAAGGAGGAGGGACAGTGGGGATACAACTATCGAGGGGGAAAAGAAACAGTGCAAAGAAGCAAAATCCCAAGCAAACACCCAGCGCCCCAGCACAATCCATACCACTGCAACCCTCACATTCCAAAAATGTCCCATCCCAACATCCGGTCATTGAAGCTCCCCTATATCCAACACTACCCTCTCTCTCACCTCCCAGGCTGTTCTCCCGGCCTCATTCGGAAACCAGGGATCACTCGTCATCATCAGCACCAAAACCTCAAACACGTCAAAGAATCAAGTCGGTCTCAAACGAGAACCGACAAAGATTCAGCGCTCTCATCTTCTGCACAGAAACACTTGATTCACTAAACATTGATCATCAGCTCAAAAAGACGCTCAACCCACTTACTTCACTAAAAATAATAGACAGTAGCAAAAAAGTCTCCACTCCATATCTGTTTAGGTGTGCTCCCATGGTGACCACCTTTGTTCGCCCGATTTGTAACAGTACAAAGGAGCTGTGGATCTCTCAAATTTAGGATTAGAGATTTCGCCACCAAATACGGTCGACAGCTCAGATAGGACCAGGAAGGCAAAATCTATAGAAGAGAGAATTTTCCGGGCGGTAGATAGGGGGACTCCCTAAACGTAGAATTAGCTCGGAGGGACCTTGAGGGTGAGAGTAGCGAGCGCTACAAGGGTTCGTTGTTAGATCTAGGTTAAAAAGAGTTTTCAACGAAGCTGTGAAATCAAACGTGACTGCACGTGAGGAAGAAGCGCGAAGGTTTCCCGGTCGGTATATCGATTCCATCAAGTCCCAGGATGGGCGTGAGCTGTGGTCGAATCGTGAGATGCGTGACGCCTTTCGAGCGCACTTTCGTGATCGCTTTGCCTGCTATCCTGATCTCGAGCTTCAGGAGTTTCTCGACTATTTAGATGACTTCCCCCGCCTTCGGGAGGCGGAAGCGAGTAGCTGCAAGAGTGTTGTTCCAGAATGCGAAGTCCGTGATGCGTTGAAGCCGGTCGGCCACAACAAATCGCCAGGACTAGCTGGTCTACGCTACGAAGTGTACTTGAAGCTGCCGCACGTTTGTGCCTATTCTGACGAATATTTTCAACCGTTGGTTTGCCCAGGCGTTACCAAGGGCGTGATCATATTGCTGGTAGGCATGTTTGGGATGGACTAGATGATTACAGGCCCATAACTCTGCTAAAAACAGAGTTAAAGATTTTGGCTCGGGTCTTAGCGAACTGCTGACCACCGGTTTTTGGCATCTGTTTTGGAAACTACCGGATTCAAACTGAAGTTCTGCAGATGGATTAGCATGATGTACCACAACCCTCAGGCAGTGGTGCAGGTAAACGGAAGACGTTCGAGGGCGTTCGCGATCGAGCAGTCGTTCCGTCAGAGTTTCCCCCTGTCACCTCTTCTTTATGTCCTTGCTTTGGAGCCCCTGCTCCAAAGGCTTAGGGATGAAGCACGGTATCCCTTTTGCGTTCGCCGATGATATTACCGTCTTTGTGTCGCGCCATCTGGACATACAGGTTTGAAGAAGGCAGTTGCCGAGTACAAACGAATAGCAGGAGCCAAGGTCAATTTCGACAAAAGCAAAGGTTTGCGGCCCGGTGCCTGGACGGGTAGTGAACCTGGGCATCCACTTTAGCCTGTACTGCCAATAATGGAATGGTTGGAAGACCTAGAGTTGACTTGTGAGCTTTGCGAGATAACCAAGGTAGAACGTGTACATTTTTTCCTAGGGCTCGCCGGCTGATGCTGCAACGATCCTCCCCAGAGTAATCTGGTGAGGTCGAAGGCCGATGGTCTGTAGACAGGTCTGCATTCAACGTACGCGCTATGGGGGTCTGGATATGCCTGATCTGGAGAGCCACTCGTTTGCTGAAAGACTCGCATACTTGGGCCGATCCTTGTCGGGGGACGCGGTGTGGAGACGAAAGGCGAGTAGGACGTTTCCTCGCTTCAAGTCAGACCCAAAAGCTGAAGGTTGACGTAGGCCGATGGGCGAAACACCATTTGTCCGCGAACCCGTAAGGTCCTTCGTAACCTTTCTGGGTTCAGTGACCTTTCACAGCCTCGGAAAGAACTGTATCGGGAGCTAGTGTTGGGCTCCGCTCCGGACTCTCACTCTGAGCAACACAGCTGGACGGCGGAGGAGGTCCACTCCCATTGGAATTAGGCGCCAGGTTCTGACTTCTTGAACAATTCCGAGTTCTCGCTCACCTGGCGGCTTGCACGGAACGTGTTGCCCCTTCTCGGCTTGTACTTCGGAGCGGGCCTGGTAGACATGCCCGATTGTGCTCGCTGCGGTAGTGGCTTAGAAGAAACGGCTGAGCACACCTTCTACTACTGCGAGTGAGTTCGCCCATTTTGGGATCATGTCGGGGAGAGGACGGTTCGCATCGAACCCAAGCAGCTCACGCTCCTCAACGTTGGTTACGTCGTGGACAACGTCTTACCTCTGTTTGAGGGTGAGAAGCGTATGGTGTTTCTCGCGATCCTGGCTGTAGCTAAAATGGTGATTTGGATTACGCGAAAGAAGGGATTGTATGCTGGTTCAAACTTTTCTCATCGCATATACTTAGGGTCAAGATCAGATTCGATAGAAAACGGTTTGATCGCATAACATTCGACTAAAGGTGGGTGAATTCAGCGAGCCTAGTCGTATCAAAGAGGGCAATGTTGGAATCCTTCCCTCCTCTTCCCGCACATGGCGTCTACGGTCCGGGTCATTCGGGACCCCATCCCGGGTAAGTAGGTTTTTCATTGTCCTTCAACCCTAGTTAGCAGTATGCTCTGAGTCATCGTCCCCGTTACCTAGTTGTTAGCCTCAAAGATGTTCCCCATCCCTATTCTTTTTTATACCTCAACCCTGACTCCATCCCGCTTTTTCTGAAGATCTTGGAATCTCACTTGTATAAATTCATGCTACCTGTCCTTACCATTAGATTAGGACCCCCCACTTAGAGTAGGTCCGGCTTGTTATCGATGTTCTTAGACTTCGGAAAACAGTCGGACTCCATATCGTAGAACGTGGGGATGGGATCTCAACCAAACGAGGAATATTTTTCCTTGGTTTTTAATTATTTCCTTTTCTATTTCGTTTTTTTTTCTTCTATACCCATCACACAACATTTCTGTTTATAAGATCATTTTATGTAAATAAAATCATACATTCCATTCGGGGTTTTAAGTAGGTTTTCTCATAGAGAGAGAGAGAGAGAGAGAGAGAGAGAGAGAGAGAGAGAGTGGTATTTTGGTGGTAGCAGCGTGCTTGTCAAAGAATGGCTGATGATAGATTGCACTTTTGAAGGGGTCGGCGAATGTTGCTAGCTAGGTCACCTTAGATAATATAGTTATAGCATGGCTGCTCTCTTTTCCCTCCCCTACAAAACTCTTGAGGCTTTATGCCTCCACCCCTTATTGTATTATAAAGGAAAATAAATAGTCTGACTCAGTGGCAAACTGGCTGATGTTATCTTCCCAATTTTACGTGGCGCTGCAGACAGGATTTAATTTGTAAAACGGGAAATTTACCCAAAACTACATCAGGTTTACCTACTGCCAGTCACCATGGAACAAGAATATTTGAAATTAATGCAGCAACTCGTGGAGCTACAAAAGGAAAACATTGAGCTCAGAAAGCAGATGCTTTCTGGTCACCCCAACATTTCGCAAGTTAAGAAACCAGAACGACCCTCGATAGGACTGGACACAACAGAAGGAGAATGGGCATTGTTTTTGGACACATGGACCCGATACAATGATATATGAAGACTAGAAAATCAAGCCGTAATCCGGAATGAATCACGGGCGACGTGTATACCAGAAACTAATCGACTACTCTTTGAATTGGTAGGTCCTACGAGGCTCAACTCTGCTACGGAGGAGTATCATTTACAACAGATACGACTTGCCGCGGTGAAGGAATTACACAAATAGGTTAACCGACAAAGATTACACTCCATGGTGCAGAACGAGGGTGAGTCGATAACACATTTTTAACAAGATTACGTGGCCAAGCTAAATTTTGTGAGTTTAATGTTAAATGTCCAAACTTGCAGGCAGCAAGTGGATTGTTCAGAAAACATGGTCGCCGGACAGATGAAAGCAGGGTTCGCCAATTTAGAGCACCAAAGTAGGATATTGGCAGAGGCAACCTCACTCGTCAGTTTGGAACAGAAGTTCAACCGTTTGGTTTGCTTTGAAACGACAGACAAGTCGATTCCTCACTTCCAGGATGCTATGTACTCTCTTGCATCATCCAATGTGCAAAAACGACCGCTCCAGGAGACCGAGACCCAGTCGACTCTGCGATATATCAAACCCTGCAGCGGATGTAGAAAGACTTCACACCGGTAGCAAGCAGTTAAAAGGTTTCAAGTAAAAGAGAAAGAGAGAGACAGGACCAGCAGCAAGCAGTTAAAAGGTTTCAAGCTATTTCGGCTTTATTAACCATGGCATCCAGGCAATTCGACATTCGGCTTATCCCCGAGTTCAGCGGCGCAGCAACAGATACGCCAATAATGGAATGGTTGGAAGACCTAGAGGTGTGACTTGCGAGCTTTGCGAGATAACCAAGGTAGAGCGAGTTCTGCTACTACGATTAAAAGGCGCATCCCGAGAGACATATCGGCAGCTGTCAAAAGAGCAACGAGATGACGTCGAGGAGATCAACCATGCTCTACGGAATGGATTCGTTCGTGGCTTTCGAACAATTTACCACGTGCCGCCTCTCCCCAGAAGAGACTGTAGATGAGTTTCAAACAGACTTGCAACGATTGGCACGACTGGTAGGAGAAATGTCGCCAGAATGTTGGATGAAGAGCGCCTTCATCAATGGGCTACCGAGTCACATCAGGGAACTCCTTCGATCGTCAACCAAGTTAGAAACCCTAACTTTGAGAGAGCTACAGGAAAGAGCTCACGCCCTATTAGTGGACACCAGGGACGAACATCTGGCCGCTGCAGTGCGACCTGAGCAGGCCTCGCATACACCGAACCTTCACAAAACTGGTCAGAGTGATATCACATGTTTCAGATGCGGGGGTCCGAACCATCTGGCTAGAGATTGTGTGCAGCGCAGCTGTGTTAGAAACCAGATAGAGATCAGCAATGCGCTGTTATCTCTGCAACAAAACTGGGCACCTAATGAAAAACTGTCCAGGAAACGGAAATAACGGGAAGATGTTAGCACCACTCTCTCTCCATTCAAATCAAAAGAAGCTGTGATTGAAGCTGTGGTTAATGGCAAGAAGTGCATGGCACTGGTGGACTCCGCATGTTCTCTGTCCCTCGTGACTGGATCGGTGTGCACCCCCAGGAGTCGACAGGCATCCGACGTCATGACAGTCGACGGTAAAACTCTCCGCGGGAATGGCATCGGGACTGTCACGCTGGCAGAAGATAACGTAAGCCCTGTGAAAGCTGATGTGCTGGTCGTGGACAGTTCGCTGTTGGGCTTCGACATGCTAATTGGCATGGATATTATTAAGATATTTGATAGAGTCTGCATAAACCATTCCGGTGATGCTATTTTCTCAAGGACAGAGCCGTGTGCCTGTGTCGCGATCAGAATTGTGGAACCGGACTTCAGCACTGAGTTCAATGAGCAGACCAGGGCTTGGACGGCGCCGTGGAAATGGTCAGGTAATTAGCCACCCGATAGACTTACGAACAAGGTGACTGAGTATCCTATGTCCGCTCAAGTTCGACAAGAGTACCGTCATGAGCTGAAAACGTGGCTGAACAATGGATGATTGCTTCCCTATTCTGAGAAGGAACTCGGTCTTCCAAAAGGCCTAATTCCATTAATCGCCGTCTTTCAACAGAATAAGTCTAAGATGCGCCAGGTGTTAGACTTTCGTGAATTGAATGAATATGTCGACGCCTACACGGCGCATGCCGACGTCTGTGCACAAAAGTTAAGAGAGTGGAGATAGAAGGGCTCCAATGTGTCGGTGCTCGATCTCTGAAGGCCATATTTGTAAGTGCGTGTGCAAAAATCCTTGTGGCCGTACCAGAGAGTTATCCTTGAAGGAAAGAGGTACTGCCTATCGCACATGGGTTTTGGACTCAATACAGCACCATCTATCATGCAGGCTATTGTTGAGGCTACACTCTCGAAAGATGACGCAATTCAGCAGGCAACTTCAGCATACAACGACGATGTCTATATCAACGAAGATATAGCTTCTTCAACCAGGGTGAGGAAACATTTGGCTAACTTTGGACTGGTGAGCAAAGAACTGGAGCGGCTGCAAAATGGTTCACAACCGCTTGGCTTAACAGTTCGGGAAGAGGGCAACATGTTAATATGGGAACGAAGGAACAAGGTCTCCAAGCGAGCCACGTGTTCTTACCAGACACAGCATGTTCTCGTTTTGTGGAAAGCTAATCGGGTACTTCCCAGTGGTTAAATGGCTCAGGGTGACTGCAGCATTAATTAAGAGGAGAACAGCAGACTTTAAAAAGGGTTGGGATGACAAAGTAACTGATGTTCCGTTAACAGCAATGATAACAGAAGTCGTCACAAGAGTGCACCGAGAAGACCCCGTGCGAGGAAAGTGATGTGTTGATGGCTCTGAGCTCGACGTTTGGGTTGATACAAGTTCCCTAGCTACCGGAGTATCACTGGCGCATGATGGAGCTGCCGTGGAGGATGCGAGCTGGTTACGAAAGGAGAGGGACACGCAACACATAAACTTGGCGGAGCTTGATGCTGGCACTGATGTGGGAAGCGACTATATTGTATCTTCACGCTGATTCTGTGTGTGTGCACAAATGGAAAACAGAGACCCTCAAGGGGAGGGCTAGAGTGCGCACCAAGGCGGCAAGTGAGATGCTAATTAGGCGGCGGCTTGAAGTGCTCGCAAGCCTAGTCAAAGAATATGGACTGTCTGTAGATGCAGTTCTGGTGAAGTCAGAACATAACCGAATGGATAGTCTGACGAGAGTACCACAGCGGTGGTTTGATCTCGTCAATAAGGTAATTGAGCCTCCGTACTATGCAAGTGCTGTGTCGCCAAGCAAGCCCGACTTTGACTGGATAAGGTTTATCCATCACCGAAGCGGCCACCCTGCCGTAAGGTGAACATTGTACTTCGTCAGGCAGGTTGATCCCACAGTCTCTAAAGCGTTGGTGAGGGCTGTGGTAAGGAACTGTAAAAAGTGCCCACCACAAGTCTCCAGGACTCTTAGTATTGTGGTCGATCTCAACAATGTTGTAGTTTGGATGGTCTCCGCTCGCCCACTTATTTCCAATTCATCTAGTCCGTTAACCAATCCTTTGGGGACTGTACTGAGCGCGCCAATTACAATTGGTATTCCGTCACTTTCATGTTCCATTGTTTTTCCAGTTCTCTAGCAAAGTCTTTTCCTTCAGTTTTACCCTGTGGTCAGCCGAAACAGCTAAGTCCACTATTCGGCTTGTTCTCTCTTTTTGTTGACTATCACTAGGTCTGGTCGTCTGGCTGAAATTAGGTGATCCGTTTGTATCTCAAAATCCCCGAGAAGTTTGTGCATCTCATTTTATAGGACGGACTGTGGGTTGTGCATATATCATTTGCTCGTATGATCAAATTTAAACTTTTTGCACAATTCCCAGTGAATCATCTTCCCCACCCAGTCGTGTCTAGTTTTATACTCTCTTTGCACTAATTCGCTGTATTCGCTAATAATATAATCGTTTCGTCTGTATTACCACACAATCTACATCTTCTATTTTGGTACATCTCATCTATTCTTGCTTTGACATAGTCCTTATTGGGTTATTTTGTGCTGCTATCAGAAGAGATTCAGTTTTACTCTTAAGGCTCCTCTTCCAAGTTTTCTCGTGTGAAATTTTGCTTGTTTGTCGCTTGAAATGTCCATAGAGTTGTTTTTCTTCCCATTTTTGTTTTCTGGTTATTATCATTATAATCATTATCCTTATTATTTCACTCTTTGAGAGTTTTTTCACACCAGCTTTAGAGTGGAATCTGAGTGAAAGCAAGTCTCCTCAATTTTCCAAGACATTTCTCAGTATTCTGGCTGATCTCAACAATGTAGTAGTCTAAATGATCTCGATTCTTCCCCCAGTTCTCAATCCCTAGACAACAAGTTCTCGTTTTTGTTAATTATCCCTCGATTTGGATGTATGATCTTTTGCATAATTTCTTGTGGATCACTTTCAGTCGTGCCTAGTCTTGCACCTTTCTCTGATATCATGATTGGTATTAATTTTCGCTTCAATATAATTGGTCCATATAGCGTTGTTTCGTGCTGCTATTAGAAGAGATTCAGTTTCTCTCTTGAGATTTCCCTTTCATAGCCATGCCCATGTTTTCTCATGTGCATGTTTGTCAGTTTGTCGCTTGAAACATCCATATAGTTGTTTTCCCCCATTTCTGTTTTCTAGTTTTTGTTGTTTTTCTGTCTATACTTATATTGATAATGCTGTTATTGGCCGCTGTAATTAGTCTTTCTTTGCTCTTTTTAATGTAGTCCTCGAGTCCTTATACTGATACTTCTATACAATCCTTAATGCAAGCGAGTCCTTTTACTTCCTTTCTTAAAGCATACTGTCTGTCTATGTTATTTCATATGTAACACTTTGTGCATAGTCATCAATTTTCTTGTTCTCTGGTCCATTTGTCTGTGTTCCTCTCTTTTTAGAATAATCCCGAGTATCTTATAAGGGGGACTGGTTAGATGTTAATCTTTTTGATAAGATTTCTGCTGCAAAGCTTTGTTTCCAGAAGCTTTCTCATTTATTTGTTTGTTATGCCTCTTTAGGCATCTTCTCTTTTTACCATCATATCCCATCAAACTTTTACGAAAAAGAGAATCTTTGCACAGAACATATACAATATTAACACATTTAAATACAGATGAAATTCTGTTGAGTAATTCCTCCGATAGTTTCAAAATATACTCTCTCAAATTCTTTTTCTTACCATTATTTCTGAAATCATCCACTTTACTCTTGTTTTTTGTTCTCGTTCTTCTTTTGATCTATTTAGGAATTTGTCCCTAAAATATATCATTCTATTAGTAAAAAATCCAATTGGTTAATTGACTTTTTAAGTCTACCTTGATTGTAAATTTCAAGTTCGAGAAGAAATATTTAAAAATGTCTACCGTAATGAGAAATTCCGTTAATCACTTTGAAAATTTCTGTTATATCTCCTTTCTAGTAAAATAGTTAATACTAATTTCTCTCAATAACTAATCTTTTACTTTCTGTATTAGTTTTGTGACTCTCTTTGTATTATACTCTAATTTTCATGTCTCGACACTGGAGCCCAGGCCTGAAGACAATATTCTATATAAGGTCTTATTCGGGTTTTATATATCTTTAAGACGACATTTGCCTGCCTCGAAAATAACTTTCCAGAGGACATGTCAGTTGCACTACAGCAGTTACCAAACGTCGCAGGTACAAATATGGACGAACTAATAAGCAAAGCGCGAATACTCATGGTGAACCGAGCAACAGGTTCTGGGACAGCGGTTGCAAAGAAGAAGGCTGGTGAGGAATGGCTACGCCCATCCGCGGGCGGCGGGACGCAGAGTTGTTGCAGAAGCGAGAACTGAATATTCAGAAGAAAATGCTTTAAGTGCCAAGGTTCACACATGGTCAGGGATTGTAAGGCGGATGTGACCTGCTATCGTTGTGGAAAAACAGGACATGTAGTGCGCTACTGCGATCAGGGAAACGAAGGAAAGAGGGTTACTACTGCACCGGTAGCTGCCTCTACTATCCAATAAACCAGGCGCTCCAGAAACTACCAATAATCGAGGTTGTGATGAACGGCAGGAAATTAAGAGCCCTGGTTGACACTAGCTGTACTACAACCTTAGTGACCTCGGAAATCACTGAAGACTGGAACGGCAAATCAAGGATAACACTAGTTGATAGCAGACATGTAGATTGCAAAGGGATCAGCTGGGTGAAATTAGTAGTAGGTGGAATGAAGCTGAACATAGATGCGGTTGTCATGGTAGAAGGGATAGACTTGGTGATGGGGATGGACTCAATTCGTCAGTTGGGAGGGGTCCTGATCGACTTCGGAGCAACCAAGTGTGCCGTAGCAGTTCACTCGATTAAGGACTGCGAGGTGGGTAAAGAAAAAGAGAAAATGGTCAAAGAGGATCAGGATATCCGTGCAGAGTTCGATGGAAGAGCTTGGACTGTTGAATGGTACTAGAAAGAAATCCTACCAGAGTTGAGTGGCATGTTATGAAAGTTCGCTCAAGGGCATAGTTAAGGAGAATTTGGCGAGAGAGAGGTGGACAAATGGATAGACGAGGGTGTGCTGGTGCCATGGGAAAAAGAAGTAGAAGTGGGTGTATTGCCTTTGATGGCGGTGTTGCAACCGACGAAAGGCAAAGTAAGGCTTGTGTTTGACTTTCGCGAGGTGAACGGTCATGTCGAGTGCAATACGAGCGGATAAGTCGTAGATGTATGCGGAGAGACATTGAGGAAGTGGAGGAGGATGACTGGAGCGTCCAAAATGGTGGACCTGAAATCGGCCTATTTGTAACTTAGGGCGAGCAAAAATCTTTGGAAGTACCATTTGGTCAGGTATAAAGGAAGAACCTATTGCCTCACAAGGTGGGGGTTCGGATTGAACTCAGCTCCAAAAATTATGTCGACGATTTTACGGAAGATATTGGAGATGGAGAAAGTAGACAGTGCCATTAGTTTGTACATTGAGGATATCATTGTCAATGAAACAGAAAATGTGTGATTAACAATGTGTGATTGATTTTACATTTTGAATTTAAATCTAAAAATACATACCAAATAGCATTCTGAGGATAATGGATTGTTTTTGTTGAATATTGAAGAACATGGCAAATAATTTTCAATTAGAATGAACCAGTTTCAATAAATCATTTATTTTTCTGTTTATGCTAAATTATTTCTTGTAGTAACTCAGATTATTAAAGTCTTTATTTTTAGAATGTTACCTCAACATTTATAGAAGGCTGATCAACCACTGCCAAATATACATTTCATCAATATTATATATATACATAATCATTAAATCTTAGTTTGTGTGACCTAACTGTTATTAATACAGATAATAGAATTGGTGAAATGAGTTCCAGAAATATTGTTACTTGAAGAGGATACGGGCACCGTCAAGTAGCCCTCATTGCGGTGGTAGATGCAGTGAAAGGAAATTACTCGGAATGACACTGCAACGATATAATAGGTCATGGGAAAAATCCATACGTTTATCTTAAGTCCTCACTCGGTTATAAATATACAATGGCAGTTATTCCAATGTGGACAGAGTGCAAAGTTCAACATTCTAAATGTGTCCGTGCTTTCTTTATTTTTCCTTTTCCTTTCGCACCTGGAGATAATAAAGAGGTTCCCGTCATAATAACAACATAAAATAAAAATAAATAAATGAAAGAAAAGAAAAAAGAACGGGTTCGTTTGTGCGATGTTGACAACGGACACATTCCTTCACACGGATCATTTTGTATGGTTGATTCAAAAACAGGAAAAGTCAGATTTTCAGAAAAAATAACGAAAAGAAAAATAGACTACATTGAAAACTGACGGTTATGACAGTAGTTATTGGAAGGGGAAGAGAAAAGAGTGAAGTGAGAAGAATGGAGAGAGAGAGAGAGAGAGAGAGAGAGAGAGAGAGAGAGAGAGAGAAACACCTGCGTGTCATTTATTGTTTAAACGAGAAGAACAATACAAGAAATGATTTCGAAAGACAGAGATTCATAAAATTGAGACAATAGATGAGTAATTTGCAGGTGCAAGGTAGAGATGAGAACCCCCCACCACAAAAATAAATTATATATATATATATATAGAGAGAGAGAGAGGTTAGATTGATATAAGTTTGAGGTTTGTCTAGAAAGCATCTAGCCATTTAATATTGACAAAAAAGCCTACCTAGGGCAATGATACCTAATTCCCTTGATAAGTATTATTTTGATACCACTTTTATCACGTCATCCCTTCCATTTTTTAAAAGAGTCTACTACAGCTTTTTTCGGGATCGTCTTCAGAATTTCATCATGTTCTCCTTAATCTTATACACGGTGTTGAGGTTCGTTTAGCGTTATAGGAAATGGAATCCTTGACAAAGCTGCTAGCCTTTTACTTCGCGCTAACACTCTTGAGAAAGCATAAATCCATCAGTCCATCATAGTAAATAGCAAGGGATAATGGGTACTTTAGCCATCATCCGGCAACCGATGTAGGAAAAGGAAAACTGAAAACGTGTGTGTGTATCTTTCTCATATTATATATATATATATATACAAGGCGTTTAAAAACTTTTATGAGTGTATTTCCGAAAAATTAATTTTCGTTCAAATGATCTCAAATTTTAACAGCATATGTTGAAGCAGCTCAAAATTTTATGTTAAATGTTTAAACGCCAAATCTTTTATGTCTGAAAAGAAAAACAAACATTATTCATAGAATTTTGTGTTGTTTGTACACATGTAATTTAAATTCGAATGACAGTTGGTTATTAGATTACGATATGAAAAAAAAATTTTGAAACACACACACATATATATACAGAGAGAGAGAGAGAGAGAGAGAGAGAGAGAGAGAGAGAGAGAGAGAGATTAAAGTGGCTAGGAAATTTAGTTTATTATATCAATAACTACTGAGTAGGCTATTTTATTTACTATTATCTTAGAGTGAAGCGACTCTCCTTCTCGCCCGTTTCTTTTCCTACACATGAAGACAAGAAACTTTCCTAAACTAAATCTTTCTCTTTATTTCTACGGACGCTACAAAAGATACAGGAAAAACAATAAAACTGTTGGATAGAGACGGTTTTCAGTTATAAAACTATTATTTCACATACCATTTTTAGTAATGCATTTTTGTCCATAATGAAAAAGAGCCTGCATGTAACATTTTATGAGGATTATTAAGAAAGTAATACCTAATATTTATTATGTTCTTCTACTAATTCAGTGAAAGATGTTAGTAATAGAGTATGGCAAAAGATGATGAACATAACCCATAATTCCTTTGCCTTGTTACGTATAGCAACCGAGCCGCAATCTGGCAAAATGGCATATGATATGAAGCAAGGATTTGTCATTGAATTTCCTCATGTGGAAAAAAATGCACCCAATAATATTCATCGATACTTGCTTTATTTTTATGGAGATCATGGTGGAAGTGAACTTAGTCTTGTAGGAAGTAATGTATTTCCGCATTGGCAACAGAAATATAAGCGAAAAGGCATTCTTAATACATCTATCAATCCACGAAATGAAAAGCTCTTTGATAAGCTTATGTGCGCGAATAACACCGCTAGAAAATGGACTGTTAGATTGTTTTTTTTTGGGTGGGGGAACACTGATGGGTATCAGCTTTATTTCCATAATATAAATACATGAGACATTTACATCTGGGGAGAATGTTGCCCCAAACTTTTCTGGGGAAGAGTGAAGAGGAACGGTCATGCTGGTCTAAGATTTTAAAGGGTCCCTAGCTAGCCATATTCACCGATCCATTCATACAATACAATAAACGCAGTCATCCTTCACCTATCACGCTGCAGCCAACAAAATACCACACTTGCTTCATAAGAAAAGCCCTTCTTAAAAACCCGGATGAAAAAAGCATGATTTTATTTACAAAAATCATATAAATACAATCATTGAAAATGATGGAGATGAGAGAAAAACACCGAAAAATAAAACCAAAGAAAAATCTCCGTTTGGTTACCCACCCATTTCCTGTCTATAATATGGTAGCCAACTGTTTTTAGGTTTCCGAGAGGACCGGAAACAAGCCGGACTTTCCCTAATGAGAGAGAGAACTATGCTAATGGAACAAAAGAAACACAGGGTGGGGCGCGGTGAGGGAAGGTAAAATGGATTACAGTAATGAGGTTACAAGATCTTCAGAAAAGTGGGGCTGGATCGAGGGTTGGGGTACACAAAAAATAGGTGCGGGGAAGATCTTGGAGGCTAACAATTAGATGTCGGAGACAATCAGTCACAACATACTGCTAACAAAGGAAATAGGGGGGTATAAAGCCTACTTAACTTGGATGGGGTCCCCATGGACTGGGACCGTTGTTGCCATGCGCAGGAAAAGGAGGGAAGGATGACTCTAACGATGTATGCACCCACTTTTTGTCGAATGTTATGCAGCTCAAGTGTTTTCTACTGCATCTAATTGTGACTCTAAGCTGATACCAAAAGAACAAAATCAGATCACGATGAAAGAGTTTGAACCAGCATACAATCCCTTCTTTTGCGTCATTAAAATAACCGTTATGGCTACAGTTAGGATCGCGAGAAACACCATACGCTTCTCACCCTGAAACGGAGGAAAGACGTTGTTCACGACGTAACCAACGTCGAGCAGCATGAGCTGCTTGGGTTCGATGCGAGCCGTCCTCTCCCTGACGTGGCCCAAGAACGGGCAAACTTGAAGGCATGTTCAGCCGTTTCTTCCAAGCCACTGCCGCAGCGAGCACAATTGGGAATATATGAAATTCGAGCAGAGAAGAGGCAATGCATTTTGTGCAAGCTGTCATGTGAGCGAGAACTCGGAGTTGTTCAAAAAGCCCGAACTTGGCGCCCAATTCCAATGCGAGCGAACCCCCTCCATCGACCAGCCGAGCCGTTCCATGAGATGATCCGAAGCGGAGCACACCATTAGATCCCGATACTGCTCCTCTCGAGATCGAGAAAGATCACTGGACCCAGGAATGTTGCAAAGAGGCTTACGCCATTCACAGACAAATGTTACTTCGCCCTAAGCTTAAGTTAACCTTCAGCTTTAGGGTCTGACTTGAAGCGAGGAAAGGTATCGCTTGCTTATCGTCTCTGCACCGTGTCCTTCGACAAGGATCGGCCCAAGTAAGCCAGTCTTTCAGCAAACCAGTGGTTCTCTGGGTCAGGCATACCCAGACCCCTATTGCGCGGATGTTGATAACAGACTTGTCAACGGACCATCGACCTTCGGCCTCCCCAAACTAATTTGAAGAGGGATCGTTGTAGCGCCAGCCGATGATTTTTAGGCAGAAGTACAGAAGTGGTAAATGATCAAGGGGGAGATGTACACGGGGCACTCCTCCGCCCTGCCCTTTAAGGACATGCGCCTTCGAAGCCTGGTACCCACCTGGGCATATATCTTGGTTTGTACTTCCGACCAATTTCTCTGTAGTTGGAGGCCGGACCTGAACCACTTCCCGAGGATGCGGATGGGTCCGTCGCTCCAGCGGAAAGGTCTTGGCAGGGGAACGTCACCCCTCTAGGCACCCAAATATAGTCCTTTGCTCTTATCAAAGTTGATCTTTGCTCCTTCTATCTGCTCGTACCTCGCAACCGCCTGCTTCACAGCCTTTATATCCAAACGGCGGGACACAAAGACAGTGATATCATTAGAATACACAGAGGCCTTTGCCGTAAGAGGGCTAGCAAAAGAAATCCTACGTAGGCTTGGACTTGTCTTCTCATCCCTAAGCCTACGGAACAGAGGCCCCAAAGTGAGGACATAAAAAATAGGAGACAGAGAGCAACCCTGACGGAGCGAACGCTCGATCGCAAAAGCCTCCGAGCGCTTCCCATTCATCTGCATCACAGCGGAACTCTGGTTTGAATCTGGCAGTCTCCAAAACAGTCACCGAAAACCATCCAAATTGATCAGCGCAGTTTCGGTGTTGTCATCTATCTCCTCTAGGACCACGCACATCAAGTGAAAGTTGTCTTAGATCAATCTTCCCTTCACAATGTAGTTCCACTCAGGTCCGATCAGATCGGCAATGACACGCTGCAAACGGTTCGCTAAGACCCGGACCAAAATTTTTAACTGTGTTTAGCAGAGTCATCTTAATCCTCCCAAACAGGCCAGCCACCTTTCTTCAGTTATGTGATCCCACCCTTGGTAACGCTAGCTGGGATGGCTCCCTAGGTGAACTAATGGTTGAACATATCCGTCAGAATAAGCACAAACATGTGCAGCAGCCTCAAGTACACTTCGTGTGGTAAACCATCTAGTCCTGGCGCTTTGTTGAGGCCGACCTATTTCAACGCATCACAGACTTCGGATTCAGTAACCAAACCATCACAGCCAGCTGCTCCCCGCCAAAGGCGGGGGAAGTTGGCTAAATAGCTGTGAAACTGAGAGGTCAGAACAGCGAGCAAAGCGATCGCGGAAGTTCGCCTGAAAGGCCTCGCGCGTTTCACGAAACGACCGGAGCACGTTCTCGCTCGGGAACTTGACGGACTCGATATATCGAAAGGGAAACCTTCATACTTCTTCCTCACGCGTGAACGCGTTAGATTTCAAGACTCCGTTGGAAACTCTTTTTTAGCCTAGATCTAACTATGTGTCTCTTGTAGCACTCGCTTGCCACACTCACAAGGTCTCTTCTAGCTAAATCTATAGCTAGGGAATCCTCCCCTTCCACCGCGCAGAAAAGCTTATCTTCTAAAGATTTTGCCACCTTGGTCCTATCTAAGTTGAGCTGACAACCGAACTTGATGGCAAAATCTCTAATCCTATGACCCCTACTACCTATTCCCGGTAATCACCCCGCACTAACGCTCACCGAATTAAGTAATCCAGCCGGTTGAGAAGCCCCGTTTATCCAGTAAGGATGTATGGAACTTGTAGCAGCCGGCTAGACTAGAACTATTAGCTAGCCGTAGACTGACCCTAACAAGTCTATGGTCAGTGTAACTATATAGTGGAACGTGGGACATTTAACAAAATCTGTGTCAGTTCTTTTGACTAACACTCGGTCCAAATAAGATCTGGCACGGGCAGAGGGCAAACTATCAAGCCACGTTCACATCTCCTTCCCTGGGTGATCAAGACGAAACCTGTCGACCAAGTCATGGCGAGCCATAAGTCAATCAGGCTGCTTTCACACCTTTCCTACCCTCTAACTCGTCTTCCGACCCTGTTTATCTTTGGATCATCCACTAAAACTATCCGTTTCGGATAGTCGAGGAACGGCACTAACCACCGAAAAAAAGAAACCCTCCTTGCAGTGATATTGGGTGCATAAACTGCGGCCGCCTGGAACTTAAAACTTTTAACAGCAACATCGGCCACAACCAGCCGGCCCCCGTAATCTGCTAGAACCAGATTTACATCAGCATTATTGCTGCGCCCAATTAGCAACGAGACCATAATGCTGCTACGGCTGCCGTATGCTGAAAGGTCGACATAGTCGTCTTCCAGCACCCGACAATCCACGGCGCAAATGTAGTGAGTCTCTTGCACTGCTGTAACATTCAAATTGAGGTTCTAGAGTTCACCAAGCAAACGCTCACATTTATTTTGATTCCTCAGTCTCTTTACATTCAAATTGGCAAGCTTTAGAGAAGAGAGACTCATTTATCTTAGTAAAGCTTTAGAGAAGAGAGACTCATTTACCTTAGTTACAGTCAATTATGGCCCAGAAATCGTCGGGGTTGAGGATACAGACAGCGTGTCGCAAGGAGCCTGTGCTGCATTCAGTAAAGACTCGGCCATGCCTGAACAGTCCTCCGACATCCAGTGGGAACTGCAACTATAAAGCCCTATAAAATGAAAGGTGAACGTAAATCGGGACGCTGCCCGAACAAAATGACATTAATTTCTGAGGAAGGAGAGCTCCAACTCCGCCACCTTATGTCCACTCGACTGGTCCCCTCCAGGAATCCGCCATACACCCTGCGTGCAGCTACCTGCCGGGCGAACAAATGTGGTCACCATGAGTGCACCCCTGAACAAATAAGGATTGGATACTTTTTTATTTTTTATTTTCTGGAACGTCCAAAGGAGTCTGATGGAAGTTCTTCGGCCTTTGCAGAGCACAAAGTCATTCCTACCACATTTGGGGGCTCCTCATTGGCTGAGGCCGATTTGGCTCTGTGGTGAGCTTTCGGGATCTTGTGTGTGTTCTGAGGACAGTCTGTTTAATGAGTGTGACGTGATTGGGAGAACAGCCTGGGAGGTGAAAGAGAGTTGGAGAGAAGGGAATAACATGCTGGTTTTGTTGGGGTGAGAGTTGTTTGGATGAGGGTTGTTTGGATGACGATTGTTTTGGTGGGGGTGATTTGGAGAGGTTTCTTTTAAGGGGGCTTGTTTTGAACGAGAGCGTTGAGGAGAAGTCCGCAGTGGTGAAAATGGACATTTTGATGGGGGCTCCTGTGATATGACTTGTGAGTTTTTCTTTAGGGGGATTGGGTTGGTTACATAGTTTCTTTGCCTAATTTTCCCCGCTATCTCTCCTTCTTTTCAGGTTAATAACCTCTATCATCCGCGAAAAAAAAAAAAAAAAAAAAAAAGGAAAAAACCATAGTGGGGAAACAGTCTGAGGATATGGAAACAACCGTCTGACTGTTTTTGTTTCTGTTGTCGCTGATTTAGTTGTTGTTTCAATTAGTGTTTCCGCTGTTTTTGTTGTTGTTGCTTTGCTTCTGCTGCTTCTGTTGTTGGTCCTACTGTAGGTTCTGTTGTTTTTATGCCTTGTTTTTGTGATTTCTTCTTTCTGGTAACCTGGGTCCATCTTTTTTTCCGGATTGTCGTGATGGTCTCCAGGTTCCAGAGTGTGACTGGTGGTTGTGTTGCTGGTTTTGTTATTGTTGTTGTTATTATTGTTGCTATTGTTGCCAGGTTCTGGTCAGGTATCCTTATTGTTTACAGGACCAGCAGAGCGGTCTTCTGCGTTCCCCGATCACAATCATCCGTTGGTAAGTTATGATGTGTCGGATGGCCTGGAATCCCTCATTGTTTAAACAGACGTTGAAGATGTAGTCACCGTGTGTTGTCACAACCGTCGATCTCATTCGTGTCACTTCCTCCACCCTACCGTATGCACCCAGGTAGGCGGCGAGGGCGTCTCCGTTGAGCTCTATAGGGACGTTACACACGGTCACCCTGATTCTCCGTCTTGCTTTGTACTCTGGTTGGAGCCGGAAGTATTTTGTGGAGACGTTGCTTCCGGTTAGTTTCACAGCTAGCTCCTCTGAGGGCAGCATGACATCCCAGGTGGCGAAGCTTCGCTGGCAATATGCCAACATGGGATTTCTGCTGCCCTGAAGAGTTCTTCAAATGTGTCCCTTTTTAAGGCTAGCCAGTCTCCTGGTTCTTAAGTCAGTAACTATGAAGGACAGAGTTTTGGGTTCTACTTCTGCCACTAGATCTGGGATAGGCAGGATGGTCTGACATTGCGAATCTTGCCCTGGTCGATACGTATTTCCGCCTTGGAATTTTCGCCGACATTCAATTCCTCGGCTCTGCTTGCCAATCCGAGATAACTGTTACCATTCGCCACGTTGTGTATTTTGATCCGAATGGTGGTGTTTTAGCTACCTCAGATCGTTTCCGCTGTGGGAGTCGATACAATTTTGGCTGGAATCCACGCCGAAATAAAATCGCTGCTGCGAGAGAGATTGTACCTGTCGCGGTTCACAAAAGTACCCCGAAGAAAGAAAACAATGCTTTCGGTTTTTGTATTATACAAATTTCTCAAAGCTATTGTTTTTATCTAACTATATATGTATTTACAGAAGTGTGTTGAATACAAAAAAAAAAAAAAAAAAAAAAGAGAGAAAAAGGTCTTTCGAAACTTATTCATTCGTTCGGAAATGTGACAGATGGAGCAGAAGGTGAAGGGAGGAAACTATCGTTTCTTGGTTATCTTTATAAAAAAAATATTTGTTTTTCTCAGCTTTTGCTTCGAATTCTCAGTTCTAGACTAATCTTAGCTTCGCCCGAAACTCTAGGACTATTCTCGGATGGGTTCTGCACTGGCCCTTTCTCTATCTCTCTTGATCTCTCGTCTTCCTTGATCTGATCAGTACTGATCTATGGGCGCCGTGCACTGCTTATATAGATTGGGTGTGGAGTCTTGATGATTTTTGGGCACGCCATGCATAATGATATGTAAATCGCTAAGCTGACCAAATTTCTCCTCATATGGTCGACGCTTTGTTTAAAGAGGTATTAAAGTTTAGATTCAGTACCCCTCGCTGATTCTTTCCAGACAGCAACACTTGAAATAAGAGGAACCCACTTATATTGTCTCGATCTCTAGCTTGAACTTTTTTTCCTATCTAGACCACACAGACTTCATTACTGTTTTTATTGTAAGATCCACTTATGTTGTCTTTCATCTCTTAGCTTGAACCTTTTTCACCTTTCTAGGCCATACAGATTTCATTACTGTTTTTATCGTAAGATCCATTCAACGAATCTCGGGACATCGGTCAAAAGTTTAAAAAAAAAAAAAAAAAGGATAGGAAATAAAATGATAAGAAGAAGAGAGAAAAATATATGAATTTTCTTTAATCATTTCCTTAGAATCGTTAATTAATCAATCAGCCTTGGGGGTGGGTTGGAGTTCTTTCTGTCACAATTTCTCCCTTACCCATCTGTCATTTACTAGTAAATGACTCACGGGATATCATGCAGAATACAATAACAATAGAAACAGGGTCTTTCCGCTGTCATTAGTGGAAGATCGAATTCTGCCTGATTTTGACAGCGGACCATGCCTGAAATAAAAACATGCACAAAAACACACACACACACACACAAAAAAAAAAGGAATATAAGTATAGTGTTCTAAGTCTGTGTTGTTTCTATACAGAGCGTCTCTATAAAGCACATTGTCTCTATAAAGCACTTTGGTTATTATGAGGATATATGTTTTCATTGGTCCTGCAACCAATCAGTATTTTCATCTTGTCTACTACTTGAGATGTTCCCATATCTTTCAATTCATTCGTTCCTTTATTCGTCGACATATGTGTTGCACCTATGCCTATGTATATATAAAAGAAAATACTCCTTTCTTTGTTTTTCAACTTCTTTCAGATATATATATATTAATTAAGCTCACATTTTTCTCTTTTAATTTTTTTTCCAAAATGCTTTTTTTCAACATTTTTTTTCAAATTAAGCACTCATTTTTCTCTTTCATTTGTCAACACTTTTTTTTCAACATCTTTTTTTTCTCACATTAAGCTCTAATTTTTCTCTTTTAATTTCATATACAGATATACATATACGAGGATCATTAAATAAGTTTCCAGACTTTTTTCGTATGGGCACTTTTATTGATAGTACACACATGAAACTCTAGTCCTCTTCTCCGGCTGCAATGCACTTGTTGTACCGTTCCAACAACTTCTGAAAGGCCCTATGGAAGTCCTCTCGTGTGAGCGTTTTAACGATCTTCGTCACAGCCTCTTTCATCTCCTCAATTATCTCATAACGACAGCCTCCGAGCTTAGGGAATAACCAAAAGTAACAGGGAGCAAGGTCTGGACTATAGGGAAGGAGAGGAACTGTGTTGATGCCTATCTTGGTCAAATAGTCTGTAACAAGGATGGAGTTGTGGACTGGTGCATTGTCCTGTGGAAATGCCACTGACCCGATTTGAAGAGTGCTGGCTTCTTCCGACGGAATCTCTTCTTGAACGCCCTTAAAACCTCAACATAGTAACCCTGCCCCTAACCGTTTGGCCAATCTCCTCTGGTGTATTGACTTCCTTACTCGTCCCACACTTCTCATCATTCCTCACAGACTCCCTGACTTCCAAGAGTCTACGACAATTTTGAATGCCCATACAAAAAAGTCTGGAAACTTATTGAAGGCATCACGTATATATTTTACACCCTTGTCTTACTACTGGGCTGGGTCTTCACAACAGGTCTCCTTAGACCCTTCTCAGGTTCCAAGTCTCTCATAGCAACTGGGGGCTGTTTTTCCATATCGGCTACAGGTTCTATTGCAACTTGATCGAGCTGATCTTGATAAGGTGCACCAATTGGGCACTCAACCGCACATCGCGCTCGCGCATTCTGCCAATTTAACTTTCACACCTGACTCTTTCATTTGTCTCTTTTTCCACCACCACCAACTCAAAGAAGTCATTACTACAATTAACATAATCCCCATAACAGTTGGCTAGGTTACCATAGTAACCATTTTTATCTCTCCAGCTCAATTCTTGCCTAATTAGTCTAATTAATTCCGATTTCAATCGTCCAAAAATCAATCCTATCAACAGGCTTTAGTAACCTCGGCATTTTCCTCAACGAAAATTGAGGGACCCTTTTTGTAATCGGGCCCCATAATTCAACCTTTGTGTACCACAACCCAAAAAAAGGTAAAGCCAAAATGGTCAAGGCGGGGATAACTCTCATTGTCACTGTTACCTTATTCTCGCAGACCTTAGGGAGCTCCATTTCGTCCTGAGTGGCTAGGGAAACTCCCGGGAGAATTGGATCTCTCAATCATCCTCGAGTCCATCATCTCATTCACTGCTTCCTCTACAAATTTCCTTTTATAGATTGGGGTCCTATATGGCCTTAACTTGATAGGCGGTTGGTAACCGGTGTCTATTCTCATCTCCACCGTCTTTGTCTGTCCTAGCTCCTTATCGGTCATCGCTATTACCTCACGGTTGTTTCTTAGTAAACCCTTTAATCTCCTTCTATATCTTTCAGGGACTGTTATGTCCTCGTCCTTCAATTCGTTAACCTCTGTCCTGTTCCTAAACCAATCTTCATTTCTGATGCTCACCTGATCGATTTCTCTTACAGGGTAAGCCCGTGCTAACTCTTCCCCTCACTTTATCCTGATGGTTTCGTTAGCTGAATTAGTCAGAAGCAGGGTCCATGATCCTTCACTAATGAGCTACATACTGTCACTTCTTCATTGTTATCGTACCCGTCCGTAGGGGTTATATGATACAGACCATCATTCGGGGATCCCTCCACTGTAATCTTGTCTTCCCCAGTTATAGTGATTCTAGGGGGCAACCTTATATCTGTCTGGGCTACCACAGGTAGTCGCTCACAATTGTCTTCTCCTAGCGGTATCTCTTCTCCGTCCAAGATCAAGGTGGCTGGATCGAAACGGATCTTGTGCTGCCTAAGCCAGTCATTCCCCTCCTTTAGCACTTGGTACACACGGGCCTCTCTTCCATTCCCAATTTCTTTTCTATTCGCTTCCCCTCTAGGCCACCGAAAGGCGGGGGCCAGACACGGGGGTTCCTTATTACTTCGAAGTCCCATTTCTCGTCTGGGGGGCTCCTCTGGTTGGGATGGGGGTTGGATGATTGTGCCTTTCTGTTCTACCTCTCTGTCCTTGTGGTTTATTCCTATCCTGACTAGTTTGTCTTGGGGGGTCCCTTTCCTTATGGGGGCAGGTTCGTCTTGTGTGGCCTGCGCACCCACAATACCAGCATCTTCTCTGCCGACAGTTTGCCGAAAAATGACCAACCACCCCACATGTCCAACACTTCAGAAGTCTTGTTCGAACAGGGGCCATCCTGCTTCTTATTTTTTCACGGGTGACCCTGCGGCGTTTTCCGGGCTCTTTGCTTTCCTGGTAAGTGGTAACGGCGCATCGATCCGTTCAATACCTATTTTACGGTCTCCTGCCGCCTTACGCCACTGAGCTTTGTGCCCGTATTCGCCATTGATCGTACAGTTGGGTTGTAGAGACCTGGGGTCCCTTCCCAATTGGTTGAACAATACCGAGACCTGTGCCCACCGTAGTTACATATCCTGCACACCAGCCCATACCGGTCTGGCGTGGGCCTATAAAATCTATATCACGGGTCCCATTCTCGTCTATTCGAATCTGCCTCCGATTCCGAACTTTCTTCTACTTCTTCTTTCGGGTCCCGCACCCAAGCCTGATCTTTCTTTTTCACTATTTTGGTCCCCCTGGGACCCTGGTCACACTCCCCCTTATTCTGTCCGAAAGTCGTCCACTATTAAGAGCTGCTTTGATTGCTGCTGCCTAGGTGTTCGGCTCTTCTCGCCCAGCAGCTCCCTATCGCTTAATGCATCCATATATGTGTCAGCTAGCAATGCCTGTATCGGGCCACTGTTTCGGATCTTCAGCTCGGTGAACGCCAGCGCCGCCAGGCCTGCTATTCTTTCACCCAAATCCTCTATGGCTTCTCTATCTCCCTGTCGGAGTCTGAATAATTTCCTGACTGTCTCTATAGCCGTACACTCACTGGCGTACTATCGAATCTGAACAGACTTCAGCTCTGTCCAGGTTAGAGCAGGGTTCTCTTGATATAACCCTCCGACATATTAGGAGACTGGGCAAGCCGCTACTTCGTATGCCAGGAGGACCACCTCCTAGTCAGACAAGCCATATATTAATTGCTTCTTCTGGATGGATTGTATCCATTCCTGCAGCTCAGTTGGGCCACCCTTAAACGAGGGCAATATCATGCCTCCTATCAGTCCGCGGAATCCCATCACGATTTCTCCCTAGTCAACTGTGATGTCCGAACCCGCTACATTTTAATATCTTACTGTTTCTACCTTCCCCTTAACTATAAGAGACAACAGAAAAGAAAAACTCAGTTCACACCAAAAATCGATACTTCAACAGCATGTAGAATTGAAGAAATCAAACACACACTGTATACTAGCAGATTTGCGTGCGACAAGCGAATTGAGGGCCAAATAGGTGTCTTACCATTCTCTGCTTCACACTTTCTTTGCTTCTCTTCTTTTTCCTTCTCTCTATTACTTTTCTTTTTTTCAAACTTTTCCTCTTTCTTTTCTTTTTTCGCGGTAAGGAATTTCGTTTCTCTCTCTCTGTCCTTGGCAACTTCGCGGGTCACTATCATGGCACAAGAATCTAATTCTGACGTAGCTCACGGATCGGGTCCTGGTTTAGGTGATGACTGTTCTTGATCGATCCTGGTTGCGGATTCTTGACGGATATTCATCTGCTCCTGGGTATGATTCTGCATGGTCGAAATCCAGGTCACGGCACCAATTCTGACATTGCGAATCCAGCCCTGGCTGATACGTCTAGTTCAGCCTGGGAATTTTCACTGACATTCAATTCCTCGGCTCTGCTGACCAACTTTCTCCACATTTGGTCGACACTTTGTTTAAAGAGGTATTAAAGTTGAGATTCAGTACCCATCCCCGCTGATTCTTTCCAGACAGCAACACTTGAAATAAGAGGAAACCACTTATATTATCTCAATGTCTAGCTTGAACATATTTCATTATTGTTTTTATCGTAAGATCCACTTATGTTGTCTTCCATCTCTTAGCTTGAACCTTTTTTTCACATTTCTAGACCATACAGATTTCATTCTGTTTTTATCGCAAGATCCACTCAACGAATCTCGGGACGTCACTCAAAAGTTAAAAAAAAATAGGATAGGAAATGAAATGATTAGAAGAGAGAAAAAAATATGTGAATTTCCTTTAATTATTTCCTTAGAATCGTTAATTAATCAATCAGTCTGGGAGTGGGATGGAGTTCTCTCTGTGACAATGGTATTATCTTTGATGCAGGGGTTATATTTGCCCATTTTGTCCTCGTGCTGTTCCGATGATTTTCTTTTCACACCCCAGGCGACTGGCATTGCTGGGTTGTTGTTTGCAGGCGTCTTTTGTTCCGGTGGTATGGAACTGGCCAGGAGCGTGGGCTCTTTTGTTGCTTGTGAAACCGGCAGCGATGACCAATCCGTTAGCGTTGCTGGTTTCGCTACCGGTTCTTCAGGCTTTTTAGGAAGGGCTTCCAGGTCATTATCAGGAAAGAGATCTGTTTTAGTGCTGTTATTATTGATGTTTTCCTCCATAGTTACTTGAGGCAACCAAGAGGAGAAATGTTGGCTAGATAGAAAAGCTATTGTTGCTGTTGTTTATGAAGGATGGGCTGAGGATGAAACTGTAGGATGATCTGTGAAGAAAGAAAGGAAGATTTGTACAGGCTAGCGCCTGGGTTACTCCCACAATAATCGAACTAACAAAATAATGGAGAACGAGGACTGATGGGTATCAGTCATCTGCAAATTGCTCGCAAATATTTATAGACTTGCCCATCAGTAGGAGCAGTAGATTAGCCAATCAGTGAAGACTAAGGCATATATGAACAATGGCAAACTACAAAGTCTAAACTTAATGCATCCTTGTTATTTAGAAGGCGTATCTTTTGTATCGCACAACTAAAAACAAGAAGGCTACCAAAATTCCAATATGGACTACGCAGGCAATATTTTTCTGCCAATGAGGCTGTCATTGCTGCCGGGAAAAATGATCGCTTTCACATCCGAACTCTAATTAATTCCTTCGGGAAAAAAGCTTGATAGAAACTACACAAGGATGCTATGTGCTGTTTTGAACAAATCCTGAGTGTAGCATCTGACCAAACTGCAGCTTTACAACCACTAATATCCCATCTCATAAACCATCCAAGTAAGACGAGCAAGACATACTTGGTACTGCTGGAGAAGGAAGAACTCAAAGCAATGTTCTTCCCTGGGGCTCGTATTGATGGACACACCAGTATTGGGCGACCAGCAAAAACTTACATTCACATGGCTCAAATACACTTGGGAAAAGTATAAACCCAACTATTCTCCTTCCAATAATGGGCAAATAGTGGGACAGACTTGGCTCTTTCACCTTGGTATTACAACCAGTCTAGGAGAACGAAAACTTTGAATTCAAACATGTTAAACTGCTTTAAAATTGGTCTTGTATCCCATCCTCTTCGTGTGGATTGGTTGGTAAATACATACATTCAAATCTGTGCCGACACTGGATGCCATCTACATGACTTATCAAGAGCGATAACCAATGAGAGAGAGAGAGAGAGAGAGAGAGAGAGAGAGAGAGAGAGGAATCTTTGTTGTTGGCTGTAGATGATTATGTTACTGTTATATAGTCTTGCTCATAAGTACATTCCAATTAATTTTTAAGTAAAATGTCGATTTTCTCCTAAGTCAAGCCTAAATAAATAAATGAATAAATAAACAAAAACAAAAAACAAAAACAAAAACGGGGAAATATGCATTTACACGACATTCGCAAAAAACTGTCGCATGTGAACATTCGTAAATGACACACATCAATAAATCTATGCACTTATTTGCTCAATGAAATTATCAGATACTGTATCGTTGATAAATAACTACATTCCTAACAGTTTTTTTCGCCTTGTCGGTGGAGCTTAGAACACACTGACTGTATTCTTTTTAGGTGGTAAGATCCTCCTTCTTAAAAAAAAGAGGTATTCAGAGTATGATCCTAAAAGATGGCGAGGCTTCACTTCTGGAGATCTGGGATTTGTTGAGTATCCCTTCATTGCCCAGTATTCCCAAGTTAACTCAAAACAGAAGTGGTTGTATCTGTAAGAGTCCCGTCTATGAGTCAAATAGATCAGTTTGAAAATTATTTGTATTCGTACGAAAAAAACCTTTCAAGAAACAATTGTGTAAAAAGTGTAAGTATGAACGTCTCATGAACACGATTCTTTGGCCTCTAGGCATAAAATAACTCTAGACGGGTTGGTATGTCTTTAGAACCAATCAATTATTCAATCAATCAACTTATAAGTTTATACCGTGTAATAGTGACACGTTTTTAATTTTAAAAATAATAAAACCTATAAAAAAAGGAAAGACTGATTAGAAAAAGATGGTGAGGTTCCAGTTCTGGATCTCTGGGGAGTGTGGAGTATCCTTTCATTACCATTATTCCCTAATCCTGCTCTGACTCGGAATGCTTGTACTGATTAGAATCAAATAGACTTGTTTAAAAATCAAGCACTAAGCACTGTGAGTACTAAAATCTCTTGAGAAACGACGACACAAAAAATGCAATAATGAACATACCATAAACACAATTCTCTAATCTCTGGGCATAAGATGAACCTACGCAGGTTAACATGCCATTAAAACCAATAAATCAACAATTTTCTACGTAAAGTTTATTTCCTTATAAACCAAACATGCAGAGATTTTATTTTTTAGTGCAATATCGTAAAGTTAAAACGGATATTATTTAGTATCATTTATCACGAAGCACTAAGATGCCATACTTCTGTAACGAAAGATTAAATTCATATATATATATATATATATATATATATATATATATATATATATATATATATATATAAGGGTGTGATTATTTTTAGACATATTTTTGATTACAGAGTTTCACGATATTAGTTTCATGGCAATATTTGTTTGTGGTAATTTTTCACCAGAATTCATAAAGTTTCAGGAAAGATTTTCACTTGCAGACTTGTAGACAGTGATTATAACCATATTTTGATACTTTACCTCGATCCAGCAAATGCCTGTGACGTCGGGGATTTTTGTATACAAACCATTTTCATTAGAAGAGGCTAGACGAAAAGAAATTCGTCGGTTTTGTGGTGCAAAAGGACATGACAGATTTGTAACGGCGATTTTGTTTTTCTACGTTTAGCTCGTGTGGCACCAATTGGTTTTATATTCTAATTTTCCAGTTTGATACAAATTTCAAACAATATTTAAATGGTTAACTTCTAATTTTTTTGCAAACTTTGCAGTTATTTTCACTTTATCGATAGCTCTCAAGTGGTTGTCATCAATCGCAGAATGACGTCCGAAACCATTCTTATCTTCAAGACGTATGTCTCCATTGAAAAGAATTTGAATTCGTTGAAATTTGCAATTCAAAAGTGTAAATAACCTGAACATATTTGAACAATAGATTCTTTCAAAATTATCCTTAAAATACATTAAAATAATAAAAACCTCAATTATTTTCAATTTTATATATATATATATATATATAATCTCTTGACAAATTTTAACATCAGTGGTAACTGTTGGTCTTCACTGCTGTCCAATTGGTAGTAAATACTGAGCTCTCCAGGACTCTTTGAATTCAGTTTTTTGTTCCCACAATCCACATACATATTAGGTTTGATCCGTTTTTTTCATAATGTTTTCCTCTGGTATTATGATGTATCAATCCTTCTTGTCTTCGCTTTCAGTCAAGTACTTTTCAAACATCGATTTGTCTTTTCTATATCTATATGGGTGTTTCTAATTTTTTGTGCATATCGTCCGTGTTGGGTTTTTTTTTTATTCAAAGGCATTTTAAAATTCATTTAGACCTTGTGCTTTTGCTTATTTCCTTATGTTTTTTGCTTGATCTTTTATGTTTATTTCTCTCGGTGTGAATTCAAGTTCTTTAGAAAATTTATGGCTTTCTGTACTAAACGAATATTTTTTCTTTTGCTTGTCGTATGTATTTACTAACGGTAGTTATGTTTAAGCATTTCTTTAATCTTATTGTGGTTGTTTTATAGGTAAATTTTTGCTGGATTAATCCTCTTTCACTTTTTCTCTCTTGATGTTGAGAAGTTCTCTATCTTTTCTTGGGTGATTCTGTGGCAGAATTTTAGCTTTCTAATTTTAGTACCCATTTTTTGTTGATTGATTGAGTTTAACGGCATGCCAACCCATTTTTTAAGTTAAAGTCCAATTCATGATACTAAAATTGTATATCAGCACTGATATTGTCAGGGTGTTAATCGCGAAAACCTTACTTTTTGCATTCAATCCTATTCTTGATATGGTTCTTATTCTCCTCGAGAATGATTTTCTTATTCTTTCTTAATTTATAGTGTGATTAATACCATTTGCTTCCTTAATTGCTAAATATTTATAGGTTTTATTGTGTTCTAACTCTGTAATTTCTATGTTTAAATCTAGAGTGGTGTTCTTAGAATTTATTTGTGAGCCTTTCCCCGATGTGACTTTTGCAAAATTTGTTTAGATCAAATTGCATCACTAAGTGTCATCACTAAATCTTTTTATTCTGCTAAGGAGAACTTCTAAATTGTCATCATTTTTGTATATGATTATACATACAGAATTGAGAGTTTATTTTTTAAGTAGTAGTTTTATACCCATTATTAGTGTTTTAAGTTTTGTTGGGAGAGATTTTTGTGATATACCAAAAAGAGGTGTAAGTTTCTATTGTTAATGTTTAGATTATTAGTTTTAAGCATATCTTTAATCACCTTTCCATATTGTATTTTAAGAAAGCTGTAACTGGAGATACCTTTAAAATGTTTAGAACTTTTATAATCCATTCGTATGGTACGCTATCAAAAGCGTTTTTGTAGTCAATCCAAGACATACTTAAATTTTTCTGTTCCGATCGATAATTCTTATTTATGAGGAGCTGATATTTACTGTCATATGGTTCATTTTTGCATCCCTGTTATTCTAAAGGGAAGATGTCCTTACATTCAATTAATTGGAGTATTCTGTCCATTAAAATCGATTTTATCATTTAATATGTTGTGTGAAGGCATATGATTAGTCGGTCGGGTTTTGCGGTTATTGTTTCTTTTGTTTTTCATAATAGGTATCAGGCAGATTTTCAACTTTTTTATGATTTCTAAAATAAATTTCGTCAATAGTTCATGTGTGGAGGTTAATGGTGGGGCCAAAAGTTTGTTATTTTATCTATTCCAGGTGACTCACTTTATTTATTTCAGAGATGCATTTAAGTGTATTATTAATCACTTCTATTGTAATATTTTCGTACATTGGTGATTCATTATTTTAATAAGTGTATTTTATATTTTCAATCCCCCTGGTTTTTATTATAAGATTTTTTATGGATTACTCCAAAATAATTTCAATTATTAAATCATGAGAGTTTCCTTTACAATAACTATCTCTTTTCCTATTTCTAGAAAGAATCTTTTAGGGTCATCTTGAAATATTTTGTTGTGTCTAAAGAATTTTGTTCGCTGTTTATATCTTTGGATACGCTGGGTCTTTTGTTGGATTTTTTGTTTCAATTTTTCGTTTATTATCGGGATCTTATCAATTGAACTTATCAATTTTATCTTAATTTATGAGCCTGGAAGATGTCAGAACATGAGAACATATATCTTTTACATGAAATATTGCTTCATCTCCCGTGAGAGCTACTCGAACACACTGAAGTAATGAAATGACAACAGCACAGAACAATATATCAAGATTGACCATAGAATAACACAAGAAGATAAGATAACAAAACAAATCAATCGATTTTTGCCTTAAAGAATGATATATGTATTTACATGTATCGGCGTCGGGGTGTATGCGAATAAAACAGAGAAGAGTAATGGAAACAAAGGAGTGTGATTTACTCATTTCAGTCAAGACGTTTCACTAATTCTGTTTTTTTATGTCTCTAGGAGAAATAAGAAGGCTCATGGCCAAAAGTCAATCTTTTCTTTCTTTTCCCTTTCTGTAGCCCACAGAAAAACAGGGTGATGTTTTTGCTTTCAACCTTCTCAAAAGTTTTTGCTGTATTCTTTTATTATCATCGTTCTGATAACATGTGGCCTCCTCGATAGATATCCATGATTCTTTTCTTTTCATAAGACCTATTCGTTTTAGGTTGTTTAGCCACTGTTGATTGGCCGCTGCATGTGTTCCTCTCCGAAGATTTTTGCCAACTTACTTTTTATCAGATTTGTATTCTAGGGGTGCGAAAGGCCGTCCAGGACGCGTGTCATCTTTCAGCTAATCAGCAACCTCTTTTTTCAAACTGTATCATCTGCTGATCCCGTGTGCCTTAGATGGGAGTTTGGGGAAGGAGGTGTCATCCAGACACATTGTCCCATTTCCTTCTGATATGGGCCAAGTCTACTGGTTGATCCTTTTAAACCGTCTCTTGCTATGACTGAGGAGTGGAGTTAGCAACCCTTCACACCATACATATTCATCTTCTATATTCTTATATTTTTTCTGTATCTTTAATTTCCATTTGGGTTGCTTAAAGCTATTTTGTTTATGCATTATGATTATTGGTCTTATTACTGTTACAGTTACTTATATTTTTACATTTAAAATCATAAACTTCGGTATAAAGTTTTGTAGAAGATCTGTGGTATATTTTGCTAAATTTGTTTGCATTAGGCCGTTCTAATTATTCTAGCCAAATTCACCAGTGCTGTGGTCTAGATGGACATGATTCTTTTTCGGATCTCCAGCTCCTCAGTCTCTTTTTCAGGCCCTTGGAGATCGTTTCAAAGACACAAACTACAGGTGGTATCACCGTGACCTTCATGTTCCAGAATGGTTTCAACTGTCAGGTAAAATCTTAGTATTTCGCTGTTTGTTTGCTTTCTTTTGCTGTCTTTCTATAGTCAGTTGAAACGTCAAAATCCGCTTAATCAGAAATTCTTTTCTTCTTGTTAATTAATAATAGATCTAGGCTTTTGGCCAGGATCGGGTGGTCCGTTTCTATCAGAAAGTAAGCGAGTTCAAACTCCAATCGCGCTATTACATTCATTTTCGAACTAATACGCTTGGGAGAAGTATGAACTCCTTATTCCCCTAGATATGGGTTCAATAGTATCATTGCTGTACTCCTACCAGGATTGCTTTGGCGTTAAATAACATACGAAGGTTGATATGCCATTACACAAAGAAACTAAAACAAATTTTTTCTTTCGGCTTTGTAAATTTATAGCCCCCTGCACGTTTCCTAAGTATACAGATGAGTGGCATCATCGCTATAACAAATAACAATAGCGAGAATAAATCTATCAGGGAAATGCTTCTTTGTTATTGTTTGTCCTTCTGCTGTTAATTCTACTTTCCTCTTTTTCATGGCTTTCATGATGAGATTTATGATTTTGTCGGATTTTGTAGTTTTAGATATTCTATTATACAATTTGGCAGGACCATATCGTAGAACTTTTTGTCGTCAATCCATGCCATGGCTACATATAGTAGTTCATTTGTTCCCCTTGTTCACTTGCAGTATCCTTTTTGTTCTTACGCAAATAGCCCGCAGCATACAAAAAAGTAATATATTTCCTCTCTTATTTTTGCGGTCTGGAGTTTTCCATATCATAGGTAAATACATTATTCATCTATAGCTACTAGGAGTGTTTATTTTTTGGAGGGGTTCTTCCTGGATCAGAGAAGTTTCCTTCTTCGTCATCCATTCGGGTATTTTCGATTCTTCAAGGCATTTACTCAGTTGCAAGAACAATTTGTCGTAGATTGACGTGAATTTTTAAAAACCAGAATGTATGTCATCATGGCCAGGTGTTTTCCAGTTTCTTGGGTGTCGATCTTAGTAAGTCCTGGCGTATATTCGCCTCAGGACATTCAAGTTTTTACAATTCTTCTTCTGTGTTGTTTATCCATTGGGCCATTCTGTTTTATTATGTTCTTTTACCATATTTTATTGCAAAACTGTTTTGTTTCCTTTGCTTCCGATTGCTCTTGTGCTTTCCCCACCGACTTGGTGGTAGAATTTTCTTTCGTTATTTTGGAAAATCCTATTTTGTTTGAATTGTTGTTTCTGATACGGTATCTTTTGAGGCTTCCTTCTTCCGCCAGCATCTTTGGGTTTATTTCTTCCCATTGCATTTTCATTCTTATCTGCTGTTTCTTTTTTGATGTCTTTTTATTCCATGGTGTTCTTGTGGATTTTTCCTTCTTTTGTACTTTCTCTAGTTTTCGAAGTTTCTTTACTCCTTTTACGAGCCCAATTTTCCATCCCGATAGGCTGATTCCTCCTAAATTTCTATTACCTTTTTACCTCTTTGTGTAGATAGATAACTTTTAAAATAGATTACGTTTAAAGTAGATTACATTTTTGTTCTCGAGTCTATTTTGTCCTTTTTTGTCTCTTAGATATATTTTTGCTTTGGTCTTGGTTTATGTAACATTCGCTGGAGATCCAATGTTGGCTAGAAATGGGCACCGGCAAATTCGTCATGTGTATTCCACGTTGACCTTGAGAGTTTTTCATACCAGCCCTACCATATTACTATTATTTCACTCATTTGAGAGTTTTTCACAACAGCATTAGCTGATGGTTTTCTACGGGAGTCTGAGTGACAGCAAGTCTCCACAAGTCTCTAGGAATCTTCTTTGTATTCTGGCCTCCACTCGTTTACTTATTCCAAGTCCTCCAGTCCCTGTACCAATTCTTTGGTGATTGTACCGAGCGCAGCAATTACAACTGGTATCACCGTCACATTCATGTTCCATTGCATATATCATTTGTTCATATGGTCTAATTTAAACTTCTTGCACAATTACCAGTAGATCACCTTTCTCACTCAGTCGTGTCTAGTCTTATATTTTCTTTGTGCTAATTTACTGGATTTGCTTATTATGTGATTAATCATTTCGTCTCAACTACCACATAATTTACCTCTGCTATTTTGTTGTGTCTTAAATATTTTTGCTTTGACATAGTACTTATTGCGTTGTTTTGTGCAATCAGAAGAGATTTAGTTTCTCTCTTAAGGGTTCCTTTTCTTAGCCATGTCCAAGTTTTCCTGTGTGATATTTCACTTGTTTGTCGCTTGAAGTGTCCATACAGTTGATTTTCTTCCCATTTTTGCTTTCTGGTTATTTTGTTCTGTTTATGTTTGTGTGGTCTGTATTGTTTCTGGTGGGTGTAATCAGTCTTCCTTCGCACTTTCTTATGCAATCTAGCCGTTGTATCTTGCATCCACGCCCTTTTGAATGCTGGTGAGTCCTCTTTCTCCTTTTTTTTGACACATTTTGTCTGTCTACGTAATCTTTGGGATATAAGGCCCTAAGCATCATCATGGTTCATTTGTTGAAGTTTTCTGGTTCACTTTGAGAATAGTCCCGAGTATCTTACGAGGGGAAAGCCCTGGTGTCAATCCCTTTGATAAGATTTCTGCTATGTATTTTGGTTTCGAATAGTTTTCTCATCCTCCTGAGAGATTCTTTTTTTTTTTTATCTTTTCTTTCATCGCCGCATGTTTGATATTTCCAGTATTTGTAGGTTTCTTTTTTCCCAAACGTTCTGATTTTTTCTTGATTTAGTAATTCTGTTCTTTCCATCATTTGTTGTTTTCCACGTTTCATCATTAGTATGGCACACTTTTCTCTGCCAAATTCTATCCCTTAATATTCACTGTATATTCTCACTGCCTGTATTAGGATTTCCAATTCTTTTTCATTTTTGGCAAACAGTGTGATGTTGTCCATGTACATTAGATGGTTGATTTTTTCTTGCGATTTGTGGTGTTTGTATCTGCCTTTGCATTTTTTAAATATGTGACTGAGTGGCATCGCCGCAATTACTAATGGTAATGGTGATAGCGCATCCCCCAGGAAGATCACTCTCTGGATTTTCACCTCTGCTAAACTTTTTCCTCTTGCTGTCAGTCTACTCCCCAGTTTTTCGCAGGATATCTTTTGGGACATTCTGTTATCCGGCTTTGCAGGACCATATCATTTGCCTTTTCGTAGTCAACCCATGCTATAGCTAGTGTTTTTAGTCTCGTTTTACTGTCCTTGTGAATGTGTTGATCAAGTATAGTAACTCTCCAGTTCTACAGGTCTACTTGCAGCATCCTTCCTGTTCCTCGGGGAACAGTTCGCGGTTTTCTTGCGAATCGTAAATCTCCTCCTTAATTTGTGTTATCCGGGAGAGTCTTTCCTTTTGTCATTCATTTGGGTATGTCTATTTCTTGTAAGTATCTTGTAAGCATCTATTCATTTCGAAAGCCGGTGTGACATGGATAGAAGTGAATTTGTTAAACCAGTATGCATGTGTGCTATCATGTCCTGGCGTTTTCTAGTTTGTTTCTTTTTTGACTGTTGCTCTGAGTGAATTGAGGCGTATTTTCGCCTTCGGTCTTTCTTAGAGTTCTTCTAATTGTTTTCCCATGCTGCTTATCCATCTATTATTACTTCTTGTAAGTTTTTCATACCAGCGTTAGGTGATGATCTTTCACTGGAGTCTGAGTGGCAGTCTCTCGGAACCTTCTCAGTATTCTGGCCGACCCCAGCAATGCTGTAGTTTGAATGGTCTCCACTCGTCCTCCGATTTCCATTTCCTTTAGCCCTTTTACTAAACCTTTAGGGATCATTCCAAGCACACCAATCACCGTTATCTTCCATAGATGAGTGACAGTAAGTCTCCTCAGGTCTCCAGGACTCTTCTCAGTATTCTGACTGACCTTAGCATTGCTGTAGTTTGGATGGTCTCCGCACGTCCTTCGATTTCCAACATTTTGGTAAAATTTCTTTTCATTATTTTGGAATATCCTGTTTTGTTTGTATTGCTTGATCCTGTTTCGGTATCATTTATGTCTCTCTTCTTTCGCCAATATCTTCTGATCTCTTCAAGTTGCATTATCAGACTTCTCTCCTGTTTATTTTGATCTTTGCATTCCTTCATTCCTTGTGTATTTTTTCTTCCTTCGCACGTTCCCTTGTCGCAATTTCTTTAATTGTCCTTCGAGTTTAATTACTCATCCAGGTTTTATATTTATATTCGGTTTCCTTAGGGGAACACCGATTTAATCACAGACTAGTTTTGCTCTCACATAAATTAACTCGTTTAGTTCAGTGATGTTGCACGTTGGGATATTTGGTTATAATTTGTTTATCTTTCCGGTTTCTATCTTGACATTTTCCTGTCTTGGTTCCTGAGTGATGGTAATGTTATCTCTTTTTCACTCATGATTTTCTTTATTAACTTTACATTTAATTTGTCTTCTTGCGTTAACATTTGTTTTGAGGTGTTTTCTGTATTTTGCGTTTCAATTGGATTGGGGGACTCTTGTTTTTCAGTATTTAGTATTTCAATTCGAGTCAAGGGATCTAGTTTTTATTCTTCACGATTTACTTGTTTACATATTTCACAAAGTCAGAAAAACAACCTTTATTTAATATCATTCTGGCTAGGTCAACAAGCTTTTGGCTTGTATTAAATTTAGCTGATTCTGTCCAAATTTCAACCATTCTATTTCTATATCTTCTTTGTGTAGGATTACTCTTAAAATAAAAGTGAAGTACATGTTTGTTATCTTCCTGAGTCCATCTTTTCCATTGTAGTCTCTTAGTTGACTTTGGTCATTGTTTATGTACCTGAAATTAGAACAGTCAACATTCACAGGATGCTGACGTCTCCCCCATATTGGCTATCAAGTGAGAACCTGCCAATCATGACCCAGACTTGTTGTCTAGCTCCCGCGTTGAATTAGGTTTGGAAATTATTATTATTATTATTATTATTATTATTATTTGCTAATCTACACACCAATAGTCGATCTCAGCAATGTTGTTGTCTGAACAGGCGTATTAAATGTAGACTTTCTAAAGAAAGAATATCCCATGCAATTCTTCTAACTTGATTAATTTGTAGACTCAATAACAGCGATTACTTAAAGCAAACGATAAAAAATGATCGAAAATGTGAAATGCGCAGTTATGTTTGCTTTTTTTTTCAACTACAAGGATTATCTAGTACAGCTGCAAAATATGAAACAGTTAACATTGAATAAAAGAGATTTAATCAAAGGTTCTTAATAAAAAAAAAACAAAAAACAAAACAACTACTCGCTTGACACAAAATTTCCTAGCGACTTGTTTATCCTAATGTTTGGGAAATCTTAATTGTGTCTTTGAACTTTACGCAGTTCTTTATTGTCTGTGCAATGAGGTAACTGCGGTACGTCATTTTCAGGCCATTGGTAAAAATCAGAAGATAGGAAAAAAGGCAAATGAAGATTCATCAATATTTAAACATTTTTTTCTTGTTGGTTGTTGTCGTCATTACTAATCACCATCTATTGTTACTGCAGAGGGAATGCCTAGGATCATCTCCAGTTAGAGCAGCAATCTTTCTTTATACTCTATTCTCTATAATAGTAATTTTTAATGTAGGCAAGGTTTCATACGCCTTCCAAGGGTCTCGGTCATATGTTTTTTTTATTAGGCTGAAAAAGAACCTGTTTCTGCTTGGCGGAATAAAGGTAGGTTTATTATATGCTCAATGTATTTCAATTTCAGATCGACCCTGACTAGGTTGGTTGGTTGGTTTCTTGCCATATCAACCTTCGTTGGTTATCCAATGTGAAAGTGATCTCTGCAAAAGAACATTAGTAGTAGTATTTAACCATTAGCAAGAAGATAAGGAGGTTCATTGCTTTCCCAAGGGTATAAGTCCAAAAATGGACGTAATAGCGGGACTGAAATAATGATTTCGCGTTCCATCATTTTAACCATTGCGCCACGTGAAGATCCAGATTAGGTAAATCGGAATATATGTGTTATTAAACTTGAAATGGTTATATACAGCTTATTTCAAAAAGTTAGATATTATGAATAAAGCATGCTCACTATCAGGGATTGAGCAAATGTATCTAAATTAGAATAGCGTAGACACAGAGCCAATGGGGTTTGAATTCTGTCGGTAATACGATTGTGGACGCTGGTAGTTAGGAATTTTATCTGTGAGGACAGCTTTAATCGACGGTCAGTGAAAACAATCTTTGGCCCCCAATAAACATATAACAGTATTTGTTTCTTATCATTATAATAACAATTACTATTATAAAAGTTATCGATATCTATGAAGTTTTGAAGCCAAAATTAGAATTGCAACAACTCAATTGTAAATACAATAAAATAAGACAAAAATATCAAAATTTATATAAAGACTGTACTTATTTTTGAATTGTTACATATTCACATTTTTTGGTTTTGGTGTTTCTCAGTTGTAGAGATTAATAATAAGTAATACCTAATTATATTTTTTTTGATTGCATAATGTTCCACAAAAAATCATCAAAACCAAAGATATTTAGTTTCGAAGAAAATTATCTTTATGTAAAAATAAATGTTTTTTTTTATTGGTGATACCACTCACACAGAGTCCTTGAGTAGTTTTGATTTGAAAATGATAAAATCTCTCTATAAAAACCAGTAAAAGGATCAACCCAGGGATAATTTATTTTAGATTTATTCTTGAGATTTTTACATTTCAACATCTTCATTTTGCACTTGATTTTTGGTAATGCTCTGAGGCACATTAGTTTTCTTGAAATACAAGGCATCTGAAAAGCAATGTTTAATTGAATAGAATTGTTTTTAGATGTTCTCATAAAAGAAATCCTTTTAATCTTACCGGGTGATAATGACATAGGTCCCTTTACTCTGAAAATTTTCATCTATAAACTAATCCTTACACAACATCTAAAGCATTGTAAATCCTTACACTTGTCAATGAATTCTACAAATAGATTTTAACATGTGAAGCTAAAGTTATGAAAATGTGGGCATTGTGATGACATTTCTCATTGCATTTCAGTTGCCAAATAATTCTCCTCATAACATCTCTTAGGTCTACGTAGATCACTTGACAATAGCCATCTCGTCTATAATTAGCATGTGACAGACTGTGTTTTGTTATATGATACTAGTAGATGGGACCGATCCCTGACCAAATCAGTTTATCGAATTCCAAAGATGGATTGCTTCTTTTGCAAGACTAAATGAATACAACTGCTCTAGTTGAGCTAAGGACAAAGTTCACGCAATTCCAAAAGGCATTCTTGTGAAGCAAATGCAAACTGTGCCTACCTGAGTTTTAATTAGTTTTAATTGCCTCCAATATGAACTAATTATTATTATAATTATTATTATTTATCTCATAAATTCAAAAATGATTATTCTTTTTTGAATTTATGAGATAAATAATAATTATTATTATACACCTATCGATTCAGATAACTGAGAAAGAAAACTAGAGAATGCAACGGTCGAAGCGCTGTGACTATAACTTGTATAAGTACACTCGTCCGAATTGATCAATATAAATTGATGGAAAAACTTAAAAAAAACTTATTCCGTAACCTGGATTGCTCTTATAGATGCTACTTATGTTTTGCATAGGAAGAGCTTAGCGGAGCCCATCCTTCTTCAGGTCTGGTTTGAATTCAGAGTCTCCTTCTCCGAGATGAGTGGCTAAAGGAAATGATTGGTTGAATGGTTTGAAATTTTATTTCAAGAGAATCAAATGTTTTGAATACATAAAAAAATACAAATAAAACCTCATATATAATACTGTAGCCAGATCTGATCTCCAGTATCTAGAAATGGTTATTGGGATGTAATATTAAGATTGGAGGGAATACAAAGAAGAGTAAAAGATTACTGGTACAGGGAGGGATGGGAGAAATTAGGATTAAGTACTTTACAAGAAGAGTAATAAGTGATCTTACAAAAACTTTCAAAATAATGGAACTTTTAATTATGGTATGTTTTTTTTTTCAATATTTTACCTCGAACAGAGAATTTACTGTCAAAGTAAATTTCAAAAACTAAGTCAACTAACCAATTGCATTTTTTTTACTAATAGAGTAATTTGGGAATAAACTGCCTAATCAGATAAAAAAACAGCGACCGTGTGAAAAATTTTATGATTAAATTGGAGGACCGGACCATTAACCTAGTGGTTACAGTGTTCGCCAAAGTCCCGAGTGACCAGGGTTCGATCCCAGGTCGAGTCATATCAAAGCCTCCAAAATGTTACTTGATATTTCCTTGCTTAACACTCAGTACTATAAGGTGCGTATCAAGGGTAAAGTGGAGCAATCCAAGGAAAGGAGTAGAAGCCTACTTTACACCTCGGATCGCCCTCGATTACTATCGCCATCTTTTTATAGATATTGTATTAATATTGTATATGTTCTGTGCAAAGTTTCCTTTTTTTATTTCTTATTTTTTAAAGGTTGATGTGAGAAGATAGTAAAAAGGGGAGATGCCCAAAGAGACATAAACAAACAATAATGATATCACTGTTAAAGAGACTAGTCTGATCAACTATTTACGCATAGATGGTGAGAGAAGAGTTGGATTTATACTTTTCCTAGAAGTATTAGCGCTATGTAAAATTCAAACAGCCTCGTTCAGAATTTGATGGAGATAACCATTACGCTATGAGTGCTTCTTATAAAATGATGATCGACATGTTAATGATGTTTTCATTATAACTTAAAGGACGATCAAGGTCAGAAATATTTTCTAGATGTCGTTTTCGACCATCGATCGGAATGAGCGACAGGTATTTATGAGCTGAACATCAAATTTATTTACCTATATTCTACATAATTATTGGTTTATTTACTTATCTGGATTTTTATTTTTTACTAGTTGTTGTACCCACCGCGGCGGATTAAGTTGTCAAAACACGGATCACAACAGCTTATTTTACAGTCTTTGTTATTTTACAGTTTTTCTTATTTTACGGTCTTTGTTACTTTTTATTTATCTGATGAAGTTAATTTTCTGTGAGAGATTTCACGCAGTTTTGTAGAGAAATATCTTTTTGCTACTGAAGTGATGTATCAGTTTAATGATTATTTTTGTCCTAATTATTTGTCCCATCTAAGAAATAAGTATTTTATTTATTCAGCATGAAGAGCTACCGATAAAACTAATTAGTGATATTTCATGAAATGTTATAATTATTTTAGTAAACAAACAATCTATAAATGATCTTAAGTACGGAAGTTAAAATTCAGTAAGATTACTCACACTTTGCCGTAAACATTGTTTGATTATTGTTTAGAGACCCTTCATGTTGAGAACCCCTTTTCGAATAACCAGCAGTTCATTTTATGTTAAAAACCTGTTCAATAAGTATACCTACTAAATTTGGTAGTTGTATATCTAACTATTTGTCAGCTGATCTAGAACAGACAAGCTCTTCCCAATTATTAATATATTGGGTAATTAAAAAATGTTAGCACCCTTATAGGAGTACCTTTATGATATAATTTCAAAGTCTTCAACTATTTACCATTCTTAGAATCTCTCGTAAGTGTTAATATTTCTATGGGAATATTTTTATTAGAAAAACAGAACTGATATTACTGATACCACCTAGGGAAAATTCCAATGATGTGTTGACAGGGATGGTGAACAGGGGAATACTTTAAAATCATAATATCATAAAATTACTCATATAGAAATATCAGCATTTTTTAAACACCATAACTCTACATGTCGTTATTTGTTGAACTTTTCATTATAATGCCTTTTCTCAATGATTAATAATCACCATTTTATAAGGAAAGAAATTCTGATGAAAATATTTGTTGTATAAAATAAATGCTTTTTCCATCATTATTGTACGAGTTTGTACACAGGAGTTTGAAGAATTCTTACTCTGTGTGGGCAAAAGCTCGCCCTTGAAGTTAGACAATATATGATTGAGTGAGCTCGTCTACGATGAGATGTTCACATTCACAGTTCGTATGTAAAAGCCTTGTATCTCCCCTATAATTCACATTTAGATCACAATGACTATCAAGATTTTGTCAAAACTAACATCCATGAAACGCTGTTAAGGAAATTTAGAACTCGACGATGCAGTCGATGGCAATCCTGAAAGAGGGTTGTTTTGAACAGACATCGGGGCGAGTATATGAGATTCCAAGGGAATTATTTTAAAGTGGTCTAGGGCAACATTACTCGAGTTGAGCTACTTGTTCATGAGTATTAGATAGTTGGATAATTTCATAATAGAAAATTCATGCAAATTTTTAAATACCTTTTATATGCTAATATTCCTTTTGTTTGACTTTTTATAATTTTCTAGAATTATAATAAATATTTCTTCCAATAATCATAAAACCTTTTATCGAGCCGCATTTATTCATATACTTAATGTTTGTACTTTCATTTTATCTAACTGTAATCTTATTACTTTGTTTCTGTCACTTGGATTCTATTTTAAGTGACCAACCAGATCGACCGGAAAAGTATGTATGCATTTACCTAACCCCTCTACCACTAGCAGGATGTGACACAAAACCTATTTTTAAGCCCAGTTTGCGCTACTATTTATCTATAACTAAGTTGCGGGGGTGAAACGGAGAACACTTGAATTCATGCTTTTTACAAAATATGAGTGATATATGAAATGCAAACCGCCTCATTTAGGATTTAAACTCAGAAACACAGAAACGTGTGAATTTTTATCAACTATCGAATCTAATAAAACCTATTGACTATGGAAGAATTTACGCAATATGAATTTCTTTCAAATTTATTTCAAATTTATTTTCAAATCTATCTCAAACTTACATGTGGATTATTTTAAGACGGATAAGATTCAGAAATAAGTTCATATTTAAAAAGTTTAGCGCTACAATATAATACATTACGTCATAAGGTATTGAATCGGCGACGAGTTTAAATCCTAGAAGAGGCTGTTTACGTTTCACTTCGAGCTAATAAGAAAGGCATTGATTCTATCTGTCCCCCCCACACACCTATGGGTAAATAGTAGGGCAACAGAAGCAACCAGTCTAGTAGAAGGAAAACTGGATTCAAACCTTGTCATATCCTGCTCTAGGCGGAGGGTTTGAGTACTTGTATTTAAACTATTTTGTAGTTGTATCTCCCAACTGAACACTCTCATCATGACGAAATTTATCAAGCAAACGCAATGTTGTCGATTTATTGGGAAATGCTCCATCAAATTCATTCTGTCAAATTTATTCACAAAATGCATTCGTCATTGTAAACCAACAGATTACGGTATAATGAATGCTCAAATAACGGAATTTCAACAACTAAATACTGTCGTTTCAATGAACTGTGTAGCCACCGGACTAATATGGTAGTCGTGGCGAAAGTATGGGCATAGTTTTACAGGTTTGAATTTAAAGTTTTCCTTCTCCTGAATCAGTTGCCATACCAAAGTTATTTACTCTTAACTAGAGATAGACTAGTTGAATTTTTACCTTTCCCAATAGTATTTGTGCAATATAAAATGCTAACAGCTTTGAACTCGTATGACCGTGCCCATATTCTAAGACGATAACCGTTATGCCATGAGCGACTCCTAATGCTTAAGAAAGTAATTGGAAAAAATCCAAGCGAACCAATTCAAAAGTTGGGAAAAAAAATCAATAAAATCTAATGACATCAAGATAAATTTCTTTCCATATAAAGCAAATACAAAAGAAAAGAACAGAAAAAAAATGGAAATGAAAAAGACAAAAACATTCCATAAAACTATATGATATATTTACTGAAAAAACAATGGTGTACATACAGATAGACAAAACACAGAGATACAAGTAAAAAACAAGCTAAGAAATTTCGTAGAAAATGTACATAGAGGTACATAGAATAAAGATATGTGTATATACAAATATGTACAAACGCGTATACATCTGTGAGCGTACGTATCAATTTACATTATTCAAATCAGGGTTTTTTTTCAAAACAATATACTAGCAAGCACGTGCGTTATGGATATATATATATATATATATATATATATATATATGTGTGTGTGTGTGTGTGTGTGTGTTTATGTGTGTGTTTATGTGTGCGCGCGTATGTGTGCGTTGGGTCAGAAGTAATAGAGCATTCAATAACATTACAAAATACAAGCTACTATTTTCAAATGTGTGGTTGATTATTATTTCTGGCCAGGCTCACACGCACGCACGCACACATAGGCAATTAATCTTAATGTATTTTACAGGAAATACCACAATATTATCACATTGTAATTCCCCGAAATTGATTGTATTCTTATAATAATATTGATCCTTCTCTGGACAAACAGATACACCATCAGCAAAACTTAACTTTTCACATATACAAAGGTGTGTGTGTGTGTGTGTGTGTGTGTGTGTATGTGTGTGTGTGTGTGTGTGCTACCAAAATATATGTACTGTATATATACTTATAATACATATATATTCAATTTAATATATGCATAATGTATAATTATCAATTAACTAATATATCTATTTTGTTTGGGCGTCTGTGCTAAATTTAGACTGTGTGCTGGTATGTATATATGAAGGGATTAGACCATGCACAAACGTATATTTTGTTAGTTGTAATGTACAGTGGTCATTATTCGTATTAAATTTTACAAGTACACAAATGTTCTGGCAACAGCTAACATTCAGATGTGAAAGACTTGTCAAAGACTGGTGAGTGTATGTGTTGATTTAAATAAAGAGCTTGCAAAGCTGCCATAAAAAAAAAGAAAATTCATGCCACAAACCATAAAACTGTGATGGCCATAGAATTAATCTCTGTTTGTTCAATTCTAAAGTCTGCTAGTAAAATTTGCAAAAATAAATGTATTAAGATGTATTGATAAAATTAAATAATTTAAAGCTACGTATTAACCAACCATGTAGAACGTGATAGATTTTAAGTAAGTTTAACAAAATATCAAAATATATTGAAAACTCTAAGAATTACCTTTCTTTAAAGTTAGTCTGTTGCGAGCAATGATACCCATTAAAAATAGTTAATAAGGAAGAATTAATGGGCACTCAGATTTTACAGTATTCTGTAGCCAAACTCACTCACTTGAGACAGTCGCTCTGAGGTACTTATGGTTAAACAGCAATGAAAGACTAAGTCTTTTTCTTTTGAATTGCTAAGTTAATCAATGCTAGACCTGATCAGTAGATGTGTAACCGCTGATTGTATGTGATTTCTAGTCCTGTGCAGTATTTATTACATAAATTATTTCTTCACAAAATCTGTTCATAAAATAAGTAAATGTATAAAAAAAAATGCAGAATTAGAAAACACACACACACACACACACACACACACACACACACACACACACACACACACAGAGGGAGAGAGAGAGAGAGAGAAACAACAACAGAAAAACCCTCCAAAAAACGGACAGTGATAATATTGCCATGAATACTAATAACACTTCAATAGCTTAGACGCATAAGAAGTGATATTTTTTTCATTATTGTTGTCAAAATTCCTTTGGTTGTAGCGAAAAGTCATTGGCAAAAGACTTATATCAAATTAGGTTATCAAATCGAGGAAAAAAATTCTCAGAAATTTCCTAAGTGTTGGTTTCTCTGAGAATTTTTTTTTCAGAAAACTGTGACTTATCGCTACAACTAAAGGAACTTTGACAACAGTAATCAAGGAAAACAATCATGTGTATTTAAGCTATTGAAGTTACATTAAAATTTGAGACAATGATAAAAAATGAATTTTTTGTTCAATAATAATAATAATATGATGATGATAATGCAAAACCCAGAATCTGTTCTTGCAAAACTCCACTGGGATTTCGAGATACAAAGGATCCCCAAATTTCGGCCAGATGACCAGATATTATTATAATCAACAAAAAAGAGAACTTGCAGAATTGTGGACTTTGCTGTTCTGGCGGACCACCGAGTGAAATTAAAAGAATATGAAAAGAGGGATAAATACCTTGACCTTGCTAGAGAATTGAAAAGCTGTGGAACATGAAAGGGACGATAATACCAATTATGAATGGTGCTCTTAGTACAGTCACCAAAGGATTAGTACAAGGACAGGAGGGCTTGGAAATAACAGGACGAGTGGAGACCACCCAAACTACTGCATTACTGAGATCGGCCAGAATACTGAGAAAAGTCCTGGAGACTTGAGGAAACTTATTGTCACTCAAACTCCAGTGAGAAACCATCAGCTCACGCTGGTGTGAAAAACTCTCAAAAGAGAACAAATAATGATAAGTCGGCGACCTTAGTCGAGGGTGGTACGAAGGCTCCCTTTTCAATAGCTACTACACCGACATGTAGGGGAGGGCGCAAGTCCTTTCCCTGGATTGCTTCACTTTACCCTTAATCCTTACCGTATAATGCTGAGTGCTAAGCAAGGCGGCATCAAGTACCATTTTTTGAGTCTTTGGTATAACTCGACCTGGGATTGACCATTGGCAAAAACTCTACTCATTAGGCCAATGGCCTGGTTTATAATAATAATAATAATAGTAATCTGTTTATAATGAATATACTTGATAAAAAATTAATAAAAATGAATGAAATGATACTTTTTTCATCTTTTATGCTAAAAATGAAGGTAATCAGAATACATAACATAATTTGTTTTTTGAAAAAATGAAAATTAAAATGTTACCAAAAGTTAATTAAGATTTCTAATATCGTGATTTTTATCTTTCAAAAATCATATATTTGTTTCCAGTCAAAACGTGTCTAACGCATACACCAGTGAAAATATGGGCTTGTAGTACGACCGATCTATGTGATCAACTGACCGTCACCAAGCACCATTGACTCTATTTCAATGCTATCCTTAGATATACATGCTGTATCACTGATATTGAGTATTCTTTATTTAGAAATATACCAAATCACACACACACACACACAGAGAGAGAGAGAGAGAGAGAGAGAGAGAGAGAGAGAGAGAGAGAGAGAGAGAGAGAGAGAGAGAGAGAAAGAAAGAGGTTCTTCTTGGATGTTCAGAGAATAAATATTTAAGAGTAGTCATTTATTTGGTACAAGGCCAGAAGAATGGGACACCTAGGGATAACTAGTTTACTAATGACCTATTAGCCGAGCTCGCTAACAATTAGACCTCGTGAAGGACCCATCAAAAATAATTAAAAGCAGGAACAATTTACAATATTTGTCTGTTCTTTTTGTTTTTATGAAAAAAAACATCCCCAACCCTCCCAACCCATTTCGTATTTTAAGCATGTAAAAATAAACGTATTTCGTTATGATAAATAAGTAAATTTTACAGGTATAGGGTTTTAAATAATTCCAATCTGACTATATATTTTGTACGATTTTTCTTTGATAATTTGATTTTTAAGTATCGATAATTCTTTGTATCATTAAAGTTTTTTTTTTATCCTTACTATAAAAGGCTAATCGTAAATCTATGTCTTACATACCTTAAACAAATGAAACATTAAATTCGTTTGATATTACTGATGATAGTATTGTGAAGAAGAAGAAGAAGAAGAAGAAGAAGAAGAAGAAGAAGAAGAAGAAGAAGAAGAAGAAGAAGAAGAAGAAGAAGAAGAAGTCTTCCACTGAATTCATTTTTTTATTTCTTATAATTCTCAAGAAGAGCAACCATTTGTGTCGATGGAACGAGGAAAATATTAGGATGCATCAAAAGTATATTTTCAGACCTTTACACCAAACCTAGTTTCCTGTAGACATCCAACTACTATTTGTGACTTTATTATTATTATTATTATTATTATTATTATTATTATTATTATTATTATTATTATTATTATAGCGAGTTTTTCACACTAGTTTTAACTGGTGGTTTTTCACTGAAGTCTGTGTAATAGCAAATCTCATGTCTCTAGGTTTATTCTCAGTATTCAAACCGATCTTAACGCAGTTGTCCAAAGGGTTTCGATTCTTCTCTGGTCTTAAATTCCTCCAGTCTCATTCAAGCCTTTGGGGACCGTCCTAAGCGTACATACAGCTGGTATCACCGTCACTTTCATGTTCCACAGCTTTTTTATTCTCTGCCAAGTATTATTATTATTATTATTATTTTGAAATTTCGATCGTTATTTTGCGAGTAATTGATCAAAAATTTCAAGGGTTGGTATTTTAGCATGGACAGGTTTAATTTGAAAGGCAAGGCTCTGTTGTTCATTTGGTTTGCATCAGCCAGATTTTAACAGTAACTCATATTCATCTTTTACCTTAAAACACTTAGATCTTACATCTTGCATATTACTTCCTGCCTAAGTACTTTCTGCATAATGTCCAAAACTGTTTCAAGTCTTTTAATAAAATCTAAAAGTAACGGACCAACAGTTATCAATTATAATGTTTTAAAAATGCAATTTAAACAAAAACTCGATCACTAAGATAAATGCCTTTAAAGCGAGCTAGAATGATAAAAATATATCTGGTGTATAGCATTATATCTTTTTTGAAAAACATACAAGTTATTTCGAGGAAAAATACTTTTGATACATCCTTAGTAACCAAAAATTACATTGAAAAAAATGAAGCTTTGTAATTTGTAATTTCTCCATTTGTCTCTCTGAGGATTACGATGAGAAAACAATCAAAATGTTTTTGTGAAATGAACAGTTCATTCTTGTTTGAAGCAAAATGTTTTACCAAAAATTATATGCTTTAGGTTTAATTAATCCCGATCTTGGATGTGTCTTATCAACGGATGGAATAATTCTTTAAGAAAATGCATTTTCCTTTATTATGCATGAAAAGAAAATTTGAATATATTTACTAAGTTTTGATTCGTACCAAAATTGTTTTATATTTTTACATGCTTTATCACTTGATATTTTAACTCTTTATAGATGGATTGGTTGGGTCTGACTGGCAAATCCAATTTGTTTAATACTAAATTCAATTTTAGCAATTAGCCTTACAAGAATATACTACATAAATTTGTTTTAATTTACTAAAATTTAGAAATAAATTCAACCTGAAAAAAGCATTATTATAAAAATTGTAGGAACTTCAACTTCTTTCCATCTTATTGCTTTGCGCATTGAATGACACCAAATCTATCGCTGTTAAATAAAAAAAATTGTCACTTACTAAGTCTAGCTTAGTCTGGCACATAAACAAATGTGAGGAAATAGAAATAAGAAGACAATGTCATGACAATTTTCCAAGAGAAAGAAAGAAAGGGCTTTCTTGCCTTGAAAATCAATATTCGAAATCTTAATTTATACTTGAACTTCAGTCTTTGGTTCCGGTGAGAAAAATACGTTAGATACGAGGCACTCTACTGAATTAGGAGAAAATGTTCACTCGGAATTTTGTTGCGACAATCAAGTCTTTAGAGAATTTTCTCCAGCTCGATTACTAACTCTATAGAATTGTAAAAAATTATTATGATAAAGTGCAGAATTACTAATTTTCAAATACAACAAACTTGGTTACCTAATAAAGTGGTTTGTATTTTAACAACTCACGTTGGTGTAAAATTTGTTTGAATTTGATCCTAAGTTTTTTTTTATGAAAACATCGAGAACGTCTTTCACATCGCAACCAACAGTAATCAATGAATTTTATGCTTGAATACCTAGGGTTGTAAATATCTATCCTTTCAAAGGCAGCTTTAATTTATTTCACAGCTTTAATTTATTTGTCATTATATTATTATCATTATCATTTTAAAAAAAATTCTTATAAATAAATAAATAACTGTTACTACAGGTTTTGCGGGGATAGTACTGGTTATCTCCCTTCTGTAAGTTTCATTCCGCCATTTTTTTGGACAAGTTCGTTATCATTATTCTCTTTGTTTGTTTGTTGCTGTGTAAACGTCGCAAATGATGGATGTTCGGAGAGCGGCGGGTATGTTTGATTAGGGAGATATTAGTATCTCATACGTTGCAAGAAGTCACTTTCACGTAGTAGGGTGGTTGATCTGTTCCTGTTGTAATGTTTAATTTTCTTAAGCACCCACTGAATTGATATTGGCCATTGTTGTTTCGGACAGTCTGGAAGAGAAAGAACGTAAAATACAGAGTATGAACACGTAAAATAGACAGTGCCTATACTGACAACGTTTTAAAAAAGTAATCATCAAATAGAATAAGCAAAGAAGATTTTTCAGACTATAAACACGCGAATTTTTTCTTGGAAACCGATATAGTTGATACATTGCAAAAGAAAGGATATTTGAAAAAGGCAAGTGCATCGTGCTATCATTTCAATTGATAAATACTGTCGTGTGGTTGTTCTGTGATTGTATGCAACTAATATTGTAGCATAATATTTACAATCTGGTAAATTTTAGACTTTTTTAATGCAAAACTCTTCGGAATGATGATGGGACTTACTGGAATCTTCTACTTTTATTTATAATTTTATTTCAAATATTACAATGAAAGTAAATGTATATACCTACATATTTCCTTTCTAATTTAGCTTTTTAGGATTTGACAAAACATTATCCAACAAAGTTTAATAATGATATCTACGTTAAGGATCTCTAGATAAAGCAACTTTTCCCGCCTGAGGAAATCTTGTAACTTTTATCTCTTAATGGCCCAGTCACCAACTGTGAATGGGTAAAAAAAAGTAAAAAGGTAAAAGGCAACAGGTGATTTGTAAAAAGAATTAGACACCAGGTAAAAGGCACCAGATACAAAGCAAATGATAGCGCACCTGCAAGACCTAATGAAAAGCCAGAGACTACATGCAGTGAATTTGCTAGTATGAATAACTTTTTGAATCTGTGGAAGCAAACTACTTATAGAAATAAATCTCAATTAAAATTATAATTATACAGGTAACTTATAGGTTTATAAATATTTTATAAAAATACCTAAATACGTTTAATTAACAAGAACAATAACAACAACATTATTGTTGATAATTAAGGAGTAAATATTATCAGTCATCCGATTGTTTCATTTGTTTTGCCAAACACAGTTAGTTGGAGAGAAATAAAAGTTGATTTTTAAATGAGTTAATCACAGAAGGGACGTTATGAAATCATCGACAACTCATAGATTATGGGCTTTTAAATATTGCAAAACAAAAATAAATAAATAAATAGATAAATAAATAGATAAAATTAACTTACCTCTAAGCTTTTAATTGCTTTCAGTCCCCAATCGTTAGCCTTTACTCCTCCAAACACTAATGATGTGAATCCTCCACAGGTCAGCAAATAATTTTCATAGTAGATAACACCGTCAATTTCAAGATAACCTTTCATTCGCTTTCTGGAATATCTAATCTAAAAGGAGAAAAACATTATTCTAAAAACTTCTTTTCTACTGTACTTCTCATAGCATAATAGTTAGCGGGCAATGCTAACCATAACCCTGTAAAGGAATTTGATACTCAATGGGATTCCCCTACTTTTAACCTTGTGTTGAACTAACCTAAGCTTAATTAGAGAACAAGTTTTGAGTGCCTCATGTTGTCTAATGGTTAACGAATTAAGCTTGCAGACGATTGATAGGGAATTCGATTTTCACAGAGTGTCCATATTTCTGGCGTTGTGCCAAACTAAGCAATACTTTTCAAACGACTACTGTAACATCAACAGCAAAACAAAAACGAAAAGGTAATGAGTTCCTTTGTTCTCGTTCGACCTGGTGATGAGTTGGATATATTTGAAATGTTAATTCCATATTTAAAAAATTGTGAAAAATATTCTTCATTTGTGTTTATTTGAGGAAAAATACTATTTTAGAAAGCATTCGAAAATTCCCTTGGGTTTAACAATATGCCATTGATACCGAGCGGGTAACATTTTTGAATAAGGATACTCAAGAGAAAATGGGCTAACTTTAACAAAGAACAAAATGTTTATAACTGTGAATATACTTGCGACATGCATATAATAGCATTGGTTTCCTTAAAAATGATCTAGTGCAACTTTGGAACTTGAAATAGGCACTCTAATTTTAAATACATACACACATACATGCATAGATACAACACGTACCTGCTACAGCACCGTTTTTCCAATAAATTCCTCCGAATCGGTTAATTATCGAATTTTAATAAAATTCCATGGAGAATTAGATTTTGTTTACATTTTTATAACGGTCTGTTTATTTTGTTCGCACGGATGCCTTATGTTTGAAGTTCAAAAAACGATAAAATAAGGTACAATGTTCCTCCACAAGGCATTTTTTTTCCACTTTATTCGTTTTAGTAGCTTAATCTTCAAAGGATGTGGTTGATAAAAGAGAAAACAAAAACCAGATTAAACCTTTTTCATATCAGTAGATATCTTTAGATCAAACCCTTCCTCTCACTGCAGATGACAGGGATTATATATATATATATATATATATAAAAGGAAAAAAAATCACTGAATGAACAAATTTGAATGATTAGATAACGTGTATGTTCTGAATGCTGCTTTTTTTGTCTTTCTTATTTTGAGTGTGGCTTTTCATTGGACTTTTTTTCTACAGAGGCTCTCGAGAAAATCAATGTAAAAAACATCACTTGAGAGATAAACCTTTTCCGAGAATTTATTAACATAAAAACTACGGATTATTACGCTTTAGAAAAAACGGTGTGTCACTTGTCAGTTATAAATCAAAATGTTGCTGCCAAAAAGTGCATCTTTTTGTTTCCCCACACACACACATTTATATATATATATATATATATATATATATATATATATATATATAAAGCACTCTCTCAAGATGTGAGATTTACACTTTGCAATCATAAGTCAGCTGGATTTTGATCCCAGCTTGAAGCATTTAGCGTGTCTAGCCACACTGAAGAGTTGTGATACAACAAAACAATCTGTCTGTAGCTACTGGGTTGAGTGTTCACCAATGGGCTGGGAGACCGAGGTTCAATCCCAGGTTGAGTCATACCAAAGACTCAAAAAATGGTACCTGATACCCCCATGCTTAACACTCATCATTATGAGATACGTATCAAGGGTAATGTGTAGCAATCTAGGGAAAGGGGTGATGCACTCTCCTACACCTCGGTGCAGCAGCTATTAAAAAAGGAACCTCGGGGTCGCCCTTGACTGTGGTTGCCAACTTTAAATACATCAAATTAATAGGTCCACAAATAATTTCAAATTTGGTATTTAGGTTTTATTATTTCATATACGTATCCTCAACACGTGTTCGGACTTCACGTATTCTTTAAATCTCCTGAAGTAGACGCAAAAATCCGAAACACGTGTAGAGGATACGCATATAAAATAAACCTTAATAGCAAATTTGAAATCATTTGAAGCCCTGTACGTTTTAAAATATTTAGTTTTCTCTCGTTGGACCAACAAAAGACTTTATGTGTGTGTGTGTGTGAGAAGGGAATCGAATCGGATAGAATGTCACTAGAAAAAGATAAAAACAGAAGGAAGATTTGATGGTTCCTTTATTGTGCTGACGTGTTTCGACTTCAAGGTTTTGTCTGAATACAAAAATATTCTATCAAAATTATTTTTGTATGAGAAATAATTATAACAAATAATTATTTTAAATTCAGTTGGAAGTATTCACCAGGGTTGTTAGATGTTATCAACTAGTCAAAACGCGTCGGCACAATAAAGGAACCATCAAACATATATCTTTCTTCCGTTTTTTACCTTTTTCTACATATCTATCTATCGATCGATCTATTTATCGAGAGTAATGACAAATTGTTTTCAACACTTCTTGAGTTGTTATATATTGACCCTAGACCGAGCCGTCAATCAAGAGATGCGCCAGTGTAAATAAGCGGAAGAACAGTGGAAGCAGGTGGACGTTAGAAAATAATATAACCAGGTGCCCTGGCTGTTCGAGTCAGTTGGAGACAGGATGCCAGTGTGTGAACCAGCTTTGCGGCCCTCAGTGACCCACGGTTGAGCAACCTAAGCCAAGATGCAAAAGAGGGGCTGCTATGGTCGAGGAAGAACTTGGGTCAATATAGCAGTCCGTCCTAGTCTCTACCCATTTCTCACACACAACAAACATCACCCTTTCAAAAATAAAGTGTGAGTGATCTACATTTTTATAAAGAAGTGTATTCGTTCGTTATTGAAGTCGTCATTACAGTTGATTATGTTCCCGTGTATATTTGTATACGCGTAATATAGTATACAACAGAGTTACTTTAAGAGAACTGAAAGTCTTACCAACGAACACTCCGATAAACGTTAAACAGTAGATATTGAAATAGTCGGGAACTACTAAAGTGATTATTATATGCTTCGGAGCATTATAGAAACCTTTGAAACTCTGTTCACTTACTGTATGCCAATTGTCATCATCTGCTCTTTTTTTCGGTATGATAAGTGTTGCGTAACCCTGGTTGCATCGAATTGAGTAGAGGAGGTGACCTTTGACCAGTTGGACAGCCATAAGCTCTGATTCATCATTCCGTCGTGTCGCGTAGAACAAAAGTCCATCGGGTTTGGATGTTTTGAATTCGAATTCCAGTTTTTCTCTGTAATAAGAAAAAACAAAGGAATTAATAATCTGATCAATCCTAATTAGTTTAACACATCAAGAAATTATAAATATATTTGTAAGAAATTTGTAAATGTAACTGTATAAAACTAATTTATATTTTAATTTATATTTATACAAAACACAATCTGATATACGAGGTTGGTAGCTTGGTTGTGTTTATGGCATACCAACCCTTTTAGGTTATTTAATGTCAGATCCTGTTGCTATCTACTTACAATTTAATTTAACATTAGTCGTTTGTTTACACTCGGTTAAAGTGGACTTGAGAGTAATAAAAATGAAAAAGCACTCCATATTACTAAAAGGTTTAAGATTGGAGCCCTACCATCAAATGCAATTCAGTGTCACATCAAGAACGTTCTGATATGCGAAGATCATTCACTAAATAAGGGAAACTTTTTTGAAAAAAGTAAAATAAGTTATTTTTCTTTTTTCTGAATTTTCCCCCATAGATATAAACTTTGCATTGTTTGGCTTATAGAAAAGATTATTTTAACCTTGCAGAAATATTTGTTTTGAGGCCATTCAAAATGGTAGCAAATCAAAGTGCTCTAGGTTTGATCAGAGGAATTTCATGAAATTTTTCGTGGTTGAGAAGTGCAAACTCAGTGAAATTTATAGAAGAATGGGTGATGTAAACGGAGAAGCTTGTTTTATTGTAAAAACTGTTAACAAATGGACAAAGCATGGGTTTTTCTTTATGTGTCTGAGTTGAAAAGATTGTCTATCTAGTGGAAATACACTTTCTTCAAAGAAAAAGTTCTGGGCGCAACTGCCAGTAAAGAAGGTGATGCTGACAGTGTTCTTAGACATGGAAAGATCCATCCTTAATGAATTCCTTGAAGAAGGTGCGACTGTAAACAGTTCTTTCTATTGCCAATACGTTGGGCTAATTTTACTTTATTTATCGAATGACCCTCGTATATGATAGACTCCGATTAATCTTGTAAAGAGCTCAACAATTTAGTTAAAGATGCAAACTACTGAAATTTAGAAGATTTGCTTATAGTAGTGAAGACGGCATGGATTCCTTTGATTCAATCTCCTCATCCGTCCCAATCTTGTAACGCTCTTGGTAAGTCCGCTAGACAGCATCCAGTGTGCGCAGAGACCTGATAAATGTAAGAGTTGTTGGTTGGCCAACACTGATGTGTCCATATGTAGGAGTCCATTGGAGGACATTGCTCATAAATTCATTTTTACTTCACCAGCAGTGCCCATTATGTCATGCTTGTCTTACGTGGATGATTTGTGAGATGGAAGGTAACTAGCCGTACGACTGCTTTCTTGTCGGGTGCTGCTTCTAGGATTTGTTTAAAACAGCACGTAGCATCCACGAGTAGTTCCCATCTAGCTTTTTATCAGGACGTTTCATTAAAGTCCAAGCGGTTTACTGAAACACCGATAGGGCCACAATTTGGAAAAATTCCAGTGTTATACTATCAGTGAAATCAGATTTTCATAAGCTTGTTAACCAGTTTATAGCAATCCATGCTTTACGTATGCGTATGTTGACATCACTTTCAGTAGATGCGAAATTGCTACCGAGATTTATTTACTAGTCAACTAATTTATGGGGCCTGCCATTTAATGAGATGGCTCCATATTGATTAAAACACATAAACTCTTTTTTATATTTATCCACGTAGACATTAAGCAAGCGAATTTGCAAGAAGTGCTAGATCATCCATGTATTCTGCTTCCGTAATATTTTTGCATGGGATATCGTCTGCTTCTAGCGTTTCTTTTTGTGTGCAATCGTTCTATTTCATTTGATCTATTGACGCTCGTAGTACGTAATCTCAACAGATTAAGAATAGAAATGGTACCACTCTTTATCCTTGTAAAAGTCTAACGACAATACCAACGAAATCAGAGTTACTGTAGGTTGAGCGAACTATTGTTTTCGTGTTTTTTATACTATCACTAAAGTGGTAACAATTTCTTTTGGAAGACCATATGCTAGAAATATTCGCTCCATCTTTTCTCTGGGTACGGAATAAAATAATGAACATTATTTAATTTAATAGATGAGACATACACACATTTATTGCAAACTATTTGCGTATTTTCATATATGCAATAAATTTATGTATGTAGAGAAAAATTGATAACAAGGTAATCCAAGAAAGAGAAATTTATTGAGAAGCAAAGTCGACACTAGCCTTTCGGTTCTCTTTTGTGTTCTTTTAAGCAAGCGTGAAGGTTCCAAGACGTTTCACTAATATATTTTAATTTACAATGCTTACAAGAGATAAAGTAAACACCGGTGTCTGAAACTATGTTGCGTGGAGTGTAATAAATCGCAGATCGTTTTTGAAGGTGAAGAGGCAGTTTTGATATCGAGTTTATTTAAGTTGCTTATCATGATGTTGGTAGAATTGTTATGTAAAGTTATGAATGTGTGTGGGTGGACTAGTTCTTTTGGAGGGTGAGTTGGCATTAGTTCGAGGTTGATTCTTATTGTGGATTTTAAGGGCTGTAGATTTAGCAAAGTGTATAAAAGAGTTGGGGTATAGAAGGTTAACGAAGGAGTTTTCTATATGGTTGAATTCATCATTTAAATATTTCAGGGAAAAAATACGTAGAGCTCTGAGATAAAAAAATCTATGTATGCCTCATCTGTTGAAATAGACACCATTTTTATTTGTGGTCCTTGCGAACTCGATGAGAATATGTCCAACGCCATTACAGAGCCATCGCTAGTTTGAATAACATTTTCACAACCAGATCAGATTGATAACGTCATACGTTCGCCTCTACACATGAACTCAATTGTTTGTTCGAAAGAGTTGAAAACGCGACTCGCCTGGTTATGTGAAAAGGTACCGTCCTTTTATGATCCCATAATGATGTTCTCTGACAAAGCATGGTGACCAAATGCAGTGGTGTTCATAATTTTCTCTTACTAGTCAACGAATAAGAATCCCTATGGAAAGCAATATTCACTTTACATTGTGTTGACAAATAGAATGAGTGGGTTCTGGAATGAATTTGGATAAGATTCGATGTAATATTCTACTTAGTTGAGTAGTTACCATCTATGTTAGTTGCCGGCGGTCTCGTTCTTGTATCCCCTTGGTATAACTACTGTTTTCACGAGCAACTAATATATTCCTACATCGCTGCAGAGGAGTACACCCCACCAACGAATGTCATGTAATGACACTAAACTGCATCTGATGGTGAGGCTTTAGTCTTGGAGCCTTGGAGAATGTGGAGAACACCTTCATATCCTATACTTCCTGGTCTACTCTGATCTGGAGAGGTAGTACCTCTATGGGCCAAATAGAAATATTTAGTAATTTACTATACTCGAAACCATTTAAATGTGAGCAAACAAATGACTGATGTTAAATTGAATATTTAGTATTACATAGCAAGACTTGCAACCATTTAATTGTGTGCAAATGAAATTATTATTGTCGGATGAGAAAACTTGAAACCCTTTAACTGTGTGCAAACGAATGATTTATACTAAATTGAATTATTAGTGTTAGAAAGCAATACTTGAAACCATTTAACTTTGTGCAAACAAATGAGCACAGGTTCGTTTAAAAATGTTACCAGCAAACTATTCGTTTACAGATCTATATATTTAATATATGAGTGTAAAAACAGGATTTGATAACCTACAAGGGTTGATATGCCATATAACACAACCAACTAACCAACCAATTACTTCTTTACCTATTGTATCAGACATATATCATCTGACTGAATCCATTTCTATAGCAAGAGGAAAGCAAGACCAATCAGGACTGCTGACAATAATGCTGTGGTACTTCCGTTTCTATCGGGCAATCTACCTGATCTCACAAATAAAATAATTCTGAAAGACATACCCATTGTAATCAACAAACAAGTAATAAGGAAGATTTTTACCCATTGGTAATCAGCAAACAAGTAATAAGGAAGATTTTGCTTGTACTTATATAGTTATAAAAAAATAGGATGATTGTTTTTTCAGTTATACGACCAAAAAGTATTGAGACTGAGTCTTTAATTTGTCTAAAATTTAAAATTTATTATTAAAGATTCAAATGAATAGGTCTGTACAGCCGAGCAACATATAAGAAAAAGTCTAAACCAGTAGACTGCTGTTTAAATGAGACAGTGCCAAATTGAAAAAAAAAAGAAGTTATTCTTGATGTATTTAGGATACACCTCGAAGATGGTCATTAAAATTTGATTGCAGTTATCTTTGATTCTGTAATAATAATAATAATAATAATAATAATAATAATAATAATACCAGGCCAACTGATCGTTACAATAATTTTAAACGTTTGAATCTCCAAAGACTCTTCTGATATCGAAAAAAACTTTGAAGATATCACTATTTTAGACCTACTGATGAAGTATAAGATCAGATTCTGGAAGGAAAATTATGTAAAGTGTTTTAAGTTCATTATTCTAAGTTATTGCAGTGTTAAAAGATATTCACTCCCAATTCTATTGAAATGTTGAAAGAATGAGACAGTTGTTTACTATTGAGGCGTTATTCTAGCACACGACCCTTTTTAATCGAATCAGCTCACATTATCAAAATTCAATTATTAATATAGGTGATCATTATATCTGATGAGTTTAATCACAAGGATTTATATTGCGTTAATGATTTTAGACATTTAGTAAATGATTTAATATTTTTCAGTTCGCGAAAAGATTATATGACAAAAATTTAGAGCAAAACATACAAAAATAGTCGTTCCAAATCATCCACGCAAACGAAAATGAATGAAAAATTCATTAAAGTTGCTAGGCACTGAACATGATAATCCGTATAGGCTTCCAGAATGACTGACACAATGCCTTTTAAAAGTATAAACTTACCCATGGTAAAATTCTTGTGACAAGGAATTTATTTGAACTGTGCTATCTTCAAGTGGTTCAATTCTCACTCCACTTTCGCTGCTTACGTTGATGTTTGACTGAAAAATATGCATGAAAAGAAATCAAAATTAAATCAATTAAAAGGTCATCACAATAATAGACATTTACTCTCAGATAAAAAAAAAAAGAATCGGTTAATATTTAACTTATTTTATTATCTTAATGAATAAAAACTGTCTTAGGGCTCATAATATGCTGACTTTATCTCTTGCAGGGGGGTAAGACACCACCGAAATGGAATGTCCTGGGTGTGATACTAAACTGCATTTGATGGTGAGGCTTCAATTTTGGAGATCTGTGGAGTATTCCTCCATTGCCATTGCTCCCAGATCAGAGTATTAGATCCGGAGTAGTATTACCTCTTAGGATCTAATCCATAGATCAAATATATCTGCGTAAAAATCATTTGAATTCGATTGGACCGTGTGTAAGAAAAAAATAAGAAACAACTACAGAAGAGACGTGAATATGAACACGATTTCCTAACGTCAAAGCATAAATAATCCTAGACGGATTGAAATGCCGTTAAACTCAAACAATCTAATCTAATCAATCCAGCTTCATTTACCTGTACATGTAAACTGTTCATTTCAAAAATTGTTTTTCATTCCTTTTCGGTATTGACGAGGAGGACTTCGTCAATACCAAAAATGAATGAAGAAGCTGGTTAAGTCACCGATGGTCCAACGTTTGTTTTCTTTTGTAAGCATAACTTCATTTGGATTTGTCTTTCATTTAAACTCATCTCTACTCCAATTCATTCATATCTGGGAAAAGTGGGTCTTTCCCAAAGACATCAGTGTAAATTTAATGCAAATTGCATTTGGTGGAATTTTAACTCGGCTAGACAATTCCATTTTCCGTGGCGTTCAGCCATCCATACTTTCGAAAACACTGACTTTGAAAATTATCTTAACAATATTATTCGTTGCATAAACTGAAAACTATGAAAATTATCTTAAGAATACGATACGTTGCATAAGCTGAAAACTAAATTTCATACATTTACAATGCATTGTAAAGTGAAGTTCGCGTTATATACGAAGCTAACAATTATTCATGCTTTTTTTCGTTCAAAAATAAGAGATGGGATTGTACACAAAATGATTGTATACTGAAACAAAAGATGATCCATGCGTTGCCACCATCTGTAAGTGTACACATAATTTTCAATTTGGGAGGATTTTTTTCGAAAACCTATTTTTTTATCAGTTTGGTGACCGCCCTATATTAGCTTTACACTTGATCATATTAGGCGTTTAAATATTATTTTTTTTATTCGTCTGTTTCCTTAAATTAGACATTCCCTCTGAACAAATAAATCTGAACTTTTTTCTAAATATCTACCTAATTATTTAGTTGTGAGTGAAGCGAGAGATCGTAATACGAAACATTTTTTCTTCTCGGTCCCATCTTATAATAAGACAAAGTGAAATTCTAGAACTGTTACAAATGTCATTACCGAAGACGACTTTATTATATTTACTCGTCGCCTTTCCAGCATTTCCGCTCGACCCATCCCCTAACTTCTGTCTTCTGTCCCGGCCTAAAGTTAGAGGTACACTTATATCTAATCTATAAACACATAATAGATTAGCGTGTCTGTCAGAAAAAAGAGGCGTTCAGATATAAGTAGGCAATTTTGCATAGAATTTAGTAATGAGGTACGATGAAAGTAACAAAGAAAGAAAGAAAAGAAAAGAGAGAGACAGAGACAGAGAGAAGAAAAAGGAAATGAAATAAAATTTTCTTACACGCACAGATGTTTATATATATATATATATATATATATATATATATATATATATATATATATATATATATAATATTGATAGAAATAAGAGGAAAGTTGGATAAATCAAACACTTACACAGAATTTTTATATCACCAGAAAATCGTGGTTTGTATATTTGTGTTTTAAAATTGTTTTTTTTTTTAAATTCAGTTTGAAAGTTATTTTACCATAACTTGGATATTGAGCACTATTAAAGATGACAATGACTCAACCGTAAGTGGTTATTATATATATTTTATGAACATTGTAAATATAACAGACCTAGTTTGCTGGGGCTGTAGGATACACAGACTGTAAGGCCCCTTTAACGAGTGTCGTGGGTATGACACTAAACAATCTGATGGCGAGGCTTCAGTAATGCAGGAGCTTTAGGGACTGCAGTGTACCCCTTCATGGTCATCGCTCCCAGGTCCACTCTGGCCTGGAGTGGTAGACCCTGATAGGGTCCTATTTATGGGTCAAATAGAACTGACATTTTAACTGTTAGTTAACAAATGACTGATGTTTAATTAAATAGCAATACTTGAAAACATTTAACTGAGTGCAAAGAAATGATTAATAGCAAATAGAATTATTCGTATTAGATAGAAGTAAGTGAAACCATTCAACTGTGTGCAACAAAAAATGAACCTAGGTTCGTTTAAAAATGTTATCAACAAAATGTGATTAGAAATCATATATTTAATATATATGTATAAAAAGGATTTGGCATTAAATAACCTGCAATGGTTGGTATGCCTTAAAACCAAATCGAACCCCGTAAATATAACGAGAAATTGTCTATCAAGGGAAATGAAATCTTTTAAACTAATTCTCTTAGGATCTTACAGTAAGCCATCAGTTTTTCTAAACAGTCTGTAAATTCTATTGCGAAATCTCTATCTGTTGTCTTCCTCGTTCTCCTTAATCTCATCTACGGATTAAAAACTCTCTTTCAACAATAGGAAAAGCCCGAAAATATCAATGGGAACCAGATTCGTCGAATAGTTAGGAGGCTCACGAACCAGGGAGATGCGATGTTTTGTTATAGGAAACTCACTTGGGAGATGAAGAATGGGCAATTGAAGTCTTCAAAATAAAAGGAGGCTTTCCAGAATGTCTGTGAAATCCAGAGATCTTCTAATTCTCGCAACTTAATCATCGATTTTCTTTTGATTGTAGATTGAAATTCACACTTGTCACACACTCACTGTACATTCCCGATTTGGCACAATCACAAAATCTGCTCGTTTTCGAAATTGAAAACGGCATTGAATGGTCAACCGTTTTTATCCGATGCCGAAATTAGATCAAAAGTAAGCCAAAATCTTCCAAGTTGTTGCCATATTAGTACTATTGTGTGGCTGCACTATTGGATATTTAACGAAAAACTAGGAGATAAAGCAATATAGGAACAACACAAGGATACTGCATGCTGTTTTGAATAAATCATGGAAGCAGCTGTATGACTACTTACCTCCCGTCTTACAAACAATCCAAGACTTGCAAGATATACTGCTGAAGAAGTAAAGACGATGTAAATAGTGACATTTTTGTTTGGACTCCAACTTATGGACATACCAGTGTCGGCTGATCAGCAAAACTTTACATTCATCAGTTCTGTGCGGAAACTGGATGCTTTCTAGAGAATTTAATAGGAGCAATGTCGAAACGAGAGAGAGAGAGAGAGAGAGAGAGAGAGAGAGAGAGAGAGAAAGAGGAATCCTTGATGATGATGATGATGATGATGGGGATAGAACGTTTGGAAATGGAGAATGGACTCGACAACCGAACTTAAACTGCAGCATGAACATTTTCTGTTCACTTTGCATTAATACTCTTGGGAAAGGCATCCGTCCCAATCTATAAGGCAGATGGAAACTTTTAGCCTTGTAAAATTAAATCTAACATTGGTTTGGATTCCTTTGTTTAATGACATGTCAACCTTCTTGAGTTATCTAATGTCAAAGTCTTTCTCGTAGAAAAACAGTTGGTAGGTCTCTCTTTGACATTTAATAACAGATTAGGTCAGACATCATTTTTCGCTATTGATGCCATGCAACACTGTATAACCTGTCGCATGTTACTTGCCGAAGAGATTGATACAACCAAGTAAACCTAATTGATTGAAAGATTGAAAGTCCGGTTGAGATAGTTTGTGTTTACTTCTCACTAACACTCTTTTAAAAGGTATGAATCTACTTCTTCAATCACGATTTATGAGGCAGTTGTAGCCCTTTATCCTTTGTCATTTATTAACAGGTCAGGTCGAGAATCATTCTTTATTATTGTTTCTATGTAAACCGATATAACCTATCGCATATTACTTATATTGGAGATAGTCTCCACAAGTGGCATCTATTGTCCCTAGACATGTCATGAATGAATTTACATCCATCCATCCAAACTATAACAACTCGAACTGATGAGAAATTCAGATTTATTTTCTCTGATAGACTATATAAACTACTTTTATTCTAATAGCGTTGGTGTAAATTGTGTGATATCTAAATTGTTCAAAATATAATTATCTTTCTATCTGTGTATCTGACTTTTGACAAATTAATCTTCTTTTGTCAGCTCTTATCAATCAATGAATATATTTGTCTCTGTTCATAGAAATATTTTGGAAATCAAGAAATTCTTTTACAGGTGGAAAAAATTAAGTTAAATCGAGGACAACGACGAGCATTTGATAATGAATAACTGATTATCTCATAATGTTTCTCCGCCAACCCAAATTATTAATGAGAGTAGGGAGTATGGCCTCCTGAATTCTAAACTGTCTTAAATGTTTCGTTACATTTTTATCAGAAAATTCTTCTTGATTTTTAAGTGTGTGCGATTATGCTCATCATATTTCCTTGTAGAAAGTTTATTTGCAACATTATGTAGATAGATGTCATTAGTTTTCTTGTTCTTCTTGCTTTGAAAATCAGCCTTCAAAATCCTGGCATCTACTTGAGTTTAAACACTAACCTTTGTCCAAAATCCTGGTTCATTTAGAATATTATTTACTTGGCTTAACTTTGTAAAATAAGGCAAAATGGAAATAGGAATATTATATTGTACCAATCATTTAAGTATCCGGAATTTGTGCATTTCTTAGGCTTGCATGTTGATTTTTGGTAAAAGATGAAAAAAGCCACAACCTCTATTTCAGGGAAAAATCTTGCAGGAAATTATTTACTAAACTTAGTTTAGTATAGGAAAAGACCTAATGTTGAGAGAAATAGAAGAAGATTATGCGTCATCAGTTCTTCAAGTGGAGATTTGTCTAGCTTGAAAACCACTGTTGGAAACCTTAGCTTTTATTCCATTTTAGACTGCTTTCACAACGTTTGAATTATTAGATTTGCACAAAACAATCTGCATGCTTGTAAACTTCCGCTGTCTATTCATAATGAAACTCAAACTAGACACATGAAAAAAGAAAAGAAGAGATTCGGCTGCTTGTTTCAAGAACTTGCAATCTAACATACTAAAGTGTCGAATCATCTTCAAACCATGCACTTCCTTCTAATATACAAAATTATTTTTTTAATATATAAAGATTTTGAAATATTCACTGACATGGTTTGGTTTAGTTTATTCAAAGGTATTTCAACCCCTTTCATTAATTTGTAAATTTGATTATAATCATGACAATACTTTCAACGATCCATTTCTTTTTGACAATAATAATTTTGCGTTTTTATATGGTATCAAGTATTCCAACTCAATATTAATAACTTATACACTGTTATAGCTTAAAGTAACTATTCCTATTAGTCATTTGTTTGCATACATCAATATTTCTATACAATTCAAATATTTTTCAAACAAATCTATTTGGCCGATAAATAGGACCGTAACAGATACGAATCAGCGTGGACCTAGGAATAATGACAATAAAGGAGTACTCCATATTCCTTAGAAATTTAAAACTGGAGATTTAACACTGGATGCAGTTTAGTGTCATACCAAAGACACCCTTTTGTTGTGTGTGTGTGGGGGGGAGCTGACACATTCGACATAGTCTAAGCCTCGCCATCAGGGCTGTATTCACTTAAAGGTTTAAAGATTTAATTCTGTGGTTTAGATTAGTCTGTCACAAATTATGAGCTTGAAACAATTGGCAAAAAAATAAGAACAAACTCAAAATCTGCCCCGACTATTGATGTAATTAATTTTATTTTTTGAAGTTACCTCGATGCTTCGGAGTTACTTTCTCCGACTTTTCTCAGAACCATAGGGAAAGAGAATGTATGGCTTTTATTTTATTGTGAGAAGTATTATAACGGCAAAAATGACGGACAAAAATATTAGAGTATATCAAAATTATTTTCGATTTTTCTGAACAAAGCTAATTTCAAGTCCACATCTAAATAGTATCAATGACTCCACTATATTATTATTGTTAGTTTCACACGATGAGAGTTTTCGTCTTGAGAATGGATCAGCCGTCACGCTGCGGTAATGTCAAAAAGATAGCGAATACAATGAACAACTGGAATGATAATGAGTAATCTTAAACTGCTTCAAGAAGGAATCAATTCATTATTTTAAAGTCAAAGCTTTTTCTGCATGAACGACGTTAATGGTGTATTGAACTTAAGCAACAAACTATTGTACTATTCGTCCTGGTAAAATTCTGAATTTCATAAAAACCAAATAATAGTTAAGAACCTTGTCTTTTTGAAGACGGACGTTGTAACGTGAGTACAAAGACGTACAATATATATTTGAAAAGGATAAAGATAGGGGTGGTAAGTGTTGTGGGTTCCTCTTGTGTCTCATACAGGTAAGCATGATATAGCGGCCGATGACTAGTGAGGCATTACATGATTTTGTTCAAAGGTATTTAACTGAAAATTATTATTATTATTATTATAGTTTTTTTCACATCTGCTAATGTAGTCTCCGTGTCATCGTATAGATGCGTTAACGTTGTCTTCAATGCTGGCAAGTCCCCTTCCTCCCTCTTTTCTTGATACATATCGTCTGTCAACGTCGTCTCTGGGATGTAATGCCTTATGCTTTGTCATTAGTTTTCTTGTTCTTTGGTCCATTTGTTTAAGTTCATCTCTGGTCCACTTCAGAAAGGGTCCGGAATATCTAACGAGTGGTACAGCCCAGGTATTTATTCCTTTGATAAGGTTTCTGTTAAAGAGTTTTGTATCGAGTAGTTTTCTAGTTCTTCTTAGATATTCCTTTTGAATTTTGTCTTTCATTTCCACTTGTTTGATGGTGTCAGCCTCCAAGATGCCCAAGTGTTTGTAGGTTTCGCTTTCTGTGAGCGTTCTAATCTTGTCTTGATTTGGTAGTTCCAATCCTTCAGTTGGATGTCTTTAGCCACTTTTCATTACTCGCATTGCACATTTTTCTATGCCAAATTCCATTCCTATGTCCTGACTGTATATTCTAACTGTGTGTATTAGAGTTTCCAGTTCTTTTTGATTTTTTGCAAATAGTTTATCATCCATGTACATTAAATGATTGATTCTTTCCTGTGATCTACTAAGTTTGTACTCGGCTGTGAATTTTCTGAGTATGTGGTTAAGTGGGATCATGGCAATTATGAATAGTAACGATGATAGAGCATCTCCTTGGAAAATACTTCTTTGAATATTTGTTTCAGCTAAGCTTCTTCCTCCGCTGTCAATCCCACTCTCTAGGTTTTCATGGTTTTGTTGATAAAGTTTATGGCTTCATGTGATATTTTGTACATTTTGAGGCAGTTTATCATCCAGCTATGCGGAACCATATCACATGTCTTTTTGTAGTTAATTCAGGCCATAGCTAGATTTTTCCGTCTGGTTTTGCTCTAATTTAGAATGTGTTGATCTATGTAAAGTAACTCTTCTGTGTCTCTGGATCCTTTGTGGTATCCTTTCTGTTCTTCAGGGAACAAACCACGGCTTGTTAGCGAGTAGTAAATCTCTTCCCTTATTTGTGCTGTTAATATTTTCCACATCATTGGTAGGCAAGTTATGAGTCTATAATTGTTTGGGGCGGTTCCTTTGTTTGGGTCCTTTTGTATCAATGTAGTCCTTCCTTTGGTCATCCATTCGGGTACGTGTGCTCTTTGTAGGCATTTATTCATTTCTAGGGCTAGTCTGTCGTGAATGGAGGTGAATTTCCTGAACCAGAAACCACGTATTCCATCATGGCCTGGCGTTTTCCAGTTTGATATTTTTTAAGTGTCGTTTTGAGTAAATCGGTGTGTATTTCCGCTTTCAGGCCTTCTTCGAGTCCTTCTAGTTCTCTTGTCATATTGTTAATTCGTTCAGCCTCTTCGTTATGTTTTTTGGTTGCCATATTTTTGTCCAAAATCGTTAGGTTTCTTTTGCAACCGGTTGTTGATATGTTTTATCGTCATCTCCTCCCCAATTATTATTATTATTATTATTATTATTTATCTGTTGGGTCATTTTGGTGTCTGAAGTAGTTGGTGCTATTAAAGCTCTGATAAATGCCATAATTTCGAATGCTAGTATTTAGTATTTCCTGAAGGCAGTCTAAACATTCTTCCGACTTCCATTTGTCCCTTCACTTTATTTTATGGATTAATTCAAGCTTTGTAAATCTCTCTCTATCTTCCTCCTAACTCTCTCTCTTTTTTCTCTCTCTCTCTCTCTCTCTCTCTTTCTCTCTCTCTCTCCCTCTCTCACTTTCAGTATAAAAATATTGATAACATCAGCTATTAATCTAGGTTGTTAATCAAAAGGGGCAAATACCTCTGAATTCGAACTTCGTCTTGTCTTTTCAATTTTAAACGACAAGCTTTCAAGTTTAGTTTTGTAATAAGTAAATTAAAATGAACCTAAGAATATCCATAACCGAATTCTTGAAAAATATGATGATCTTAAATGCAAGTGATAATGAAAAGAGCTGATGCTGTAATCTGTTTTTGGCTATTTTACTTAGCCAGGTAAAGTGGTTTCATAGCTATTTCTATTTTTGAAGTATCCGTGTTTTCGAGAACTAACTCTGATAGAAGGAAATCCATTACAAAATTGCGTAAGTGGACTGAGTTTGTGACTATTATAAAAAGGTCCATATTACATTTTTTGGTCGGCTAAGTCGGATTTTTTCGTAAAAATCTGTTGGCGCGTTCCAGCTCATATGCCTGTAATAAATAATTTGCTGAGAACAAACTTTTTATTCAGCATTTATGACCTGATTGATAATAATTTCACCACTGAATTAGAACATATCTTTGTAGACAATATATGAAGTTCAGTTTAATCGGAAAGATGACAAATTCGACTGACTCTTGAGGAAGACCGAGGCGTGAAACAGCCAAAACCTTGTGAACGAAATAAACAGAAAAAGTTCCGTTGTCTGAACAACTCTTAAAATGATCTTAAAATTAAAATTATCGACAGTATCCTTTGGGGTTATTTTAAGGAAATGGATTTAAGAGAAACCAATCCTAATATATATATATATATATATATATATATATATATATATATATATATATATATATATATTTGTATGTATAAGAAAATGCATGCAAAACAATCAGACTGTAACTGATATGTTCAAAATTAATGTGGACATCTGTGAAAAAAGAAAAGCATCTCTTTAGAAAAACTGATAGCGGCTATTTAAAAAGAAAAGCCTCTTCTCTCTTTATACACCTGCAGACGTCTGGAAGCGACATCGATCGAAAAAAAGAAAAAGAAAAAAAAAAGCTTTTTGTCCCAATAACACTCAGAACATAACAAATAATATTATAATGTTTGTCTGCACGCGTGTATGTGTGCGCGCACGTGGGCCCGTCGTTGTGTGTTTGTGAATGAGAAGAAGCTAGTTGGCATGAAAAGCAGTCGGTATTGTTGCTGTTCCAAGTATGATACAAGCAATAAAACCTGGAATGGGGAGCATTTGATGAACTTTATGAATAGATAGGGGGAACATTAAAAAATACCACGCCCAGTCGGGGTGGGCTGTAGAATACACTGACTGCGCCTCTGAAGAGTGGTAAGATCCCTACCACCAACGAGTATCCTCCATATGATACTAAACAATCCGATGGTGAAGTTCTAGTAATGCTGGAGCTCTGGGGATGGCAGAGTACTCCTCCATTGTCATCCCTCCTTGGTCCACCCTGGCTCGGATAGGGTCCTATCTAAGGGTCAAATAGAACTAACGTGAATTGTTTGAAATAGAACTGTTTTGAAATCTAATTGTGTGTAAATAAAAACTATACTTATACTAAACTGAAATGTTTTTGACAATTAAACTGTGTACTCATACTAAACTGAATTGTTTGCAATGGAACTGTTTATTTGTATAAAAATGGATTTGGCATTAAATAACCTACAAAGGTTGATATGCCATAAACCCAAACAAACAAACAAACAAACAAAAAATTCTACATACTAAACAGTGTCATGTAGAATTGTCTTTACAATGTTAGAAATATTTTTCATCTGTTAAATTTCTTTGCTATAGTTTTTTGTCTCTCTGCTAGTTTACGTAAATAAACCTTTCCACAATAGATTTTTATGCTTTGCTTAAGGTTTTTTGAAGCCTTAAATCAGCTTCTTTTGTTTCTATTTTAAGTTGTTAATAAAGTAAATGAGAACACCTCCGTTTATTTTGTTATCGTATTAAGAATAATTAATAGTAATATGGCTGCTTTTATTATTTCTATTGTTTTACTAATTACCAAAAGCATATTTAGCTCATAAATACAATTATTATGTCTGACTTGTCAGATTTTGAGTGATTTAACATAAATTGACAACTTCTGTTTTTAGACAGACAAATTTTTCGAACATTGCTAATGTTATGATTTTCTAAGCGATATACTCCTGTGGACGAGCAAATGCAGGACGACCAGCTATATACAACAGCTCCGTGCCGATACAGGATATTACCTTGAAGACCTCCCAGAAGCAGTGGACGATAGAGACAGGTGGCAAGAGGGTCAGGGAGATCTGTGCTGACAGCGCGACATGATGATGATGAATGTTTTCCATACAATATTTTTGTCGAAAAAAGAACAAAAAAAACAAAACAAAAAAAACTAGACAGATTGTGAAAAAAACTTAATCGTTTTTTTTTTTAATTTTTAAAATTATATCCACACATTTTAATGAAACTTGAATGGCTTAGACACACATAGGAAGTGATTATTTTCCGGGATTATTATTAGTACAGTAATCTTAGTTTTTGCGAAAAGTCATAATTTTCTAACAAGTAAATTCTCTGAAATACCAAAAAATAAGAAACGTCATAGAATATTATTTTCCTTGATCTTAATTTGTGATTAGTACTCTGCAAATGACTTTTCGATACAACTAAAGGAGCTTTGACAATTATAACCAAGAAAAATAATCACTTTCTGTGTATGTCTAAGTCATGGAAGTTTCATTAAAATCTGAGGCAGTAATAAAAATGATAAAGTTTTTTCGCTGTCTGTTATTTTTTTTAAATTTTTAATTTTTTTTTGTCCAATACTGTATTAAAACAAATGAAGCCTTAAACTTCAGTATCAATCAATGACAATTGTCATCGCGCTCTAAATATCAGAAACTGGTGGTGTAATACCGATCTAGATTAGCAGCACTTCACCAGTGAGCAATTAAGAACTGCTAATTCAAACATTTTTTTCTTTTCAAATGAAATTTTCTAGTTCGTTCCTGGTAAAAACAATTCTCAGCATTGGAAATTCAAATTTTCCAACTAATTATCTTAAAAATGACAAAAAAAGATACTTTTTGTACATTAATAAACTTATTGAATAAACTAACCACGGCAATTATATCTTGATCAAAGGGGTAGGATTGATTCTAACTGAATAAACAGCTATGAAAGCAAGTTTTCATCGAAGCTAACTGTTATACTGTCTTATATTATAAATCATTCAATCCATTTCAAATGTTAAAATACTATTTACTGTACCTTTCTTTTGACCATTTATTGGCTGTGTTTGTATAAGAAAATAATTTTGTAATTTCAAAGTACAAATCAACAAGAAAAAAATTTATGACAAAAATTTGATTCAGAATTACACAAAAGTTGTCTTTGTCAAAAATATATTTTGTTAATAATGTGAAGAAGGTCTTTCACATAAAATCTATGCAAAGTAAGATATATGCTGATATCTGTGTGCAAAGCAACTTGCATATGTGTGTCAGGAAAAGAACGAGTCAAAATGAATTTTCTTTACGTCAACAACAAAGTTATTACATTCTATTACTGAGTATGCTGAATTTATAGGGTTAACTCTGCACTGCACATCAATCCAAAGATAATGAAATTTATCATATATATTAAGCTCACTCAATTATATAAGCTTGGATGATAATGAAAAACATCTTTTGTCTCCAGTTATTAAATTTCTTGGTGCTCTCAAATAGTGCAACACAGCTCCATGATATCATATTGGGAAGATGGTTCAAAAATGGAAAAGTGACAAAAATAAAGGTCTAAAGGTGAGAGACCTGATATCTGCACCCATTCGGGATGAGAAGTAATATATTCAATAAATAGATTTATTTATGAATAGTGTATTTTGTAAGAAAAAATATCCAATTTTAAGAAATCTCTCTTGAATATCATTTTGATGCCAAATATATATGCTTTTCTATAAAGAAAATCCCTGGAGATACTTTTAATAAATGTCAGGTTCATATGGTCGACCACTCTGTGACGATTATCGCCATACGCCACTGTATTTTATCAGAAGACTTTGCCATTTCGACCGACAAGTCAAACGTAAGTACCAATTAAAAACACCATGACAAAAATCTGATCTGTTAACAGACGAACCCGTGTTTTCCATGTCTAAAATAAAAGCATAAAGGGATGATAGAGAAAAGATAACGCTAAATTAGAATAACATCTGAAACAAGTTATATCATATGTTCAATAATATTGCAAGAAATTACCTTACTAATTTAAAATTGTCCAGAGCAAGATAACTTTACGGATCTATTTATAAAACAGGCTAAATTCCAAAGCTACCATCAAATTCTCTACACATTTCATTTTCGGCGCACTTCTCATTAAATGTAACACTTATTCCATTTATTGTTTTTATGGTCTGCTATTTGTGCGTAACCGAATTCTTTAAGTGGCACACCGATATTGATGATATAATACCAAGTTTTCATTTGATATTTTATATGAAGTCTACAGCAATCAATGGAAAGCTTTATAGATGTTGTTGTTATGATTTTTCTTTTATTGAGTTGTTTACACCAGTGTTAGTTGGTGGTCTTTCACCGGAGTTTGAGAGACAGCAAATCTTCAAAAGCCTCCAGGACTCTTCCAAGTATTTTAGCCGATTTTAACAACGTTGGGGTCTGGATGGTCTCGATTCTTTCTCTGATTTACCGTTTCTTCTGACCTTTTTCCCAGCTTTAGGAAACGTTCTGAGCTCACGAACTACAAATGGTATCACATTCATCCTCATGTTCCACAGCTTTTTCAGCCAGATCGAAAATTCCATCTTTTCGTTTTCTTTTATTTTTACTCAATGGTCCACCAGAACTGCAAAATTCAGTAGATAGCAAATCACTTTTATTAAAACTCGGTCTAGTCTTCTGACATGAACTAAGTGATCCGTTTGGATCTCAAAATCCATGAGAATTTTAAGCGTTTCATTCTTTTGGACGAATTCTGGTTTGTGCATATAATGTTTAGTATCATAGTAAAAATCTTAATCTCCTACACAATTCCCAATAGATCACCTTACCTATCAGGTCATGCCAAATTTTGTACTCCCTTTGAATTAGTTTGCTGCTTTCGCTTATTATGTGATAAACCGTTTCATCTCTGTCTCTAAGTAACCTACATTTGCCATTTTTTGCATTTTAACAGTTTTTGATTTAATATAATTGGTCCTTCTGGCATTATTCTATGTTGCTATTTACGGAGATTTTTTTAAAAGTTGTTTTTTGACTCATTTTAGTTTTCTAATTTTTGTTTGTTTTTATGTTGCCCATGCTGTTATTGGCTGCTGTGATTAATCTTTCTTTGTGCTTTTTACTGTTCTCCTTCAGTCCTTGTTTTGATTCGTTTACGCAATCCTCAAAACTGGTGAGTCCTTTTCCTCTTTTTTTGACACGTACAGTCTCTCTATGTTATTTCTTGGATGTAAGGCCTAGTGCAAAGTCGAGAAATTTTCTTGTTCTTCTGAGGTACTCTTTATTTATGTTTTCTTTCATTTCTGCTGGTTTGATGGTATCCGCTTCCAATACTTCCTGCTACTTGTAATTCTAATTTTTTCCAAGCGTTCTGTTTTCCTAATTTTGCGGTAAGGAATGGTCGTTACGTCATTGGAGGGTAGAAGCTAAACCTCAGCATTAGCTGAGTTAATGAATTTCCTCCGCACGGGTATTTCCTGATTGTGATCTTGTGTTAGATTAAAATAAACTTATCAAATGCCAGTCACATTGTTATCATCATTATCGAACAATCCTTAATATTTAAAACATTAAAACATATTAGGAGGAATATATTAACGTGACTAAAAAGTTTTAGTTTATCATATTTGAATGATCAACCTCACACAGGTAAATTGCAGCCATTTTAAATTATTAATTTCGCACATGCACTTTGTTTGTTTCAGGTATTTTCTACTGTGCAGCAAACTAGTCAGTTGGGCACAGTCTGTGAGGAAAGACACAATTCACTCCTCTAGAAATTTGGAAACTACATGCTGTATTTCTGGACATTCACGCCGGAAGCTGCAATAAAAAGATATCAGTGTGTTTGAGTGTCAATCTGAGGACAGTGCAGATGATTTGGAAAGAATTTATAGATGATATCCGGGCCTCTGACTGCCAACGATTCAAGCAAGTCATTCAGGTTCATAGCCAGCGACATAGGAGTGTCTGAGCTTCTTATCGAGCAAGTACTGCATGAAAACATTCGGTATTTCGCATACAAGATGAGAAAGGGTCAGTTTTTAATCTCAGGTCATGAAGGACAAGAGGAAAGACTGCGCTGTAGAACTTTAGAACAAAATAAAACATTCCCATCAACCGAACATGCTTTAAACATTCTAAGAGAAAATTTTCTGTCAGGATCATAAGGTGAAGATTTGCTTGTCTGGATTAAAGATATAGCTGCTGGAAGACCCTACGTCTGTGCTATGCCACACAAGCAGAAGAACTCAGTTATGACTAGGAGAAAATTTCGGTGACCACAACACCTCAAATATCTGGTTACTCTAGCTCCTCAAATTGCAATCCTCTTGATTATTATGCTGATGTGCAAGAAGTTTGCATGCTGAAACTAATTTAGTTTTAATTGCCAAACGCGCCCAGAAATGTATGGCCATGTTCTAAAGAGATGTTGTTAGGAGTTGTTCCTTTTAGTTTGCAAAATAAATACTATATTAAAAGTTAAAACACACTCATTGGAAAATAAAAAATTGCCCAGTCGGCTGGGGCTATAGAATACACCAACTGCACCTCTGTAGAGGGGTAAGACCCCCACCACCGACGAGTGTCCTGGATATGACACTAAACAATCTGATGGTGAGGTTTCAGTGATGCTAGAGCTTTGGGCAATATCGAGCACCCCTTCATTGCCATCGCTCCCAGGTTCACCCAGGCCCGGAGTGCTATCACCTGATAGGGCCCTATCCATGGGTCAAATAGAACAAAATGCTAAACTGAATTGCTTGAAATAGAACTGTTTTGACATGTAAACTCTGTACTTATGCTCAACTGAATTATTTGAAATAGAACTGTTCATTTGTATAAAAATGGATTCGGCATAAATAACCTACAAAGACTGATATACCATAAACCCAAACAAACAAACATAAACGGTATTGTTTAAAATAGAACTGTTTTGACATTGAAACAATTCACAATATTAATTCCTCTACTTAGAAAATAAAAATATGTACATCTATTCCTTTGTCCCTGAGGTATAATAATTACGCGGTTGCATATTTCTAAGCTTCTTGGGAAGACGTTGCCCGGGGATGGGTGACTGTGTCCTCTGGAAAGAGTACGGATGAAACTTGCAAGACACATTTAGGTTATTTGGCCGCGCAATTACCATGGCTAGTTGATTTGGCGTCCTAGTGGCTCAATTGTAGAGTTTCGGCACTGCAATCTGTGGTCTCTGGTTCGATCTCCAGGGGGTGGAGATTACACTGTTGATGAGACCTAATAAGGTCAAAACAGCTGTTCAGTGTTCCCGTATATTGGGCGTAGGTTTTCGGCGGATTTTCTGGTCATTGCAATTCAATTCACAATATTAATTCCTTTACTAAAAAAAACCAACAAATATGTACATTAAAACTGTACTTACGCCAAACTGAATGACTTGATATTGATCTGTTTTGACATTTAAACTGCGTACCAATGCTAAACTGAATTGGTTGAAATAGAGCTGTTTTGACATTTAACTGTGTGTAAACAAAAATAATAATTATACCAAACTGAATTGTTCTAATAAGAACTGTGGGACAAAGCTGAATGGCTTGAAATAGAAATGTTTAAACCGTGTTCGAGCTGACTAAGAGAAGAAGCAAAAGGTACCCCGCAAAAACAATCACGGACGCCGACTACGCTGATGACTTGGCGTTACTGGCGAATACGCCTAATCAAGCAGAGACACTACTGCATAGTCTGGAACGAGCCGCAGCTGGCATTGGCCTCCATGTCAATGCACACAAAACTGAATATATGTGTTACAACCAAACGGGCAACATTGCCACACTAGACGGAGCCTCTCTGAAACTAGTAGACAAATTCACCTACCTAGGTAGTAGCGTCTCATCAACCGAAAAAGACATCGACACACGACTGACGAAGGCATGGACAGCTATCGATAGGCTCTCGATCATATGGAAGTCGGACCTAACCGATAAAATGAAACGCAGTTACTTCCAGGTAGTGGTTGTGTCGATACTGCTATATGGATGCACCACATGGACGCTAACTAAGCGGCTGGAGAGGAAACTAGACGGAAATTACACTAGAATGTTGAGAGCAGTATTGAACAAGTCCTGGCGACAACACCCCACGAGACACCAACTATACGGACACTTGCCCCCCATCACGAAAACTATACAAGTTAGACGAACCAGACACGCCGGACACTGCTGGAGCAGCAAGGACGAGCTCATAAGCGATGTACTCCTGTGGACCCCCACATATGGATGTGCAAAAGCAGGACGACCAGCACGAACCTACATACAGCAACTATGTGAGGACACAGGATGTAAACCTGAAGACCTGCCGGAGGCGATGAATGAGAGGGAGAAGTGGCGAGAGAGGGTCAGGGATATCCGTGCTAGCGGCGCGACATGATGATGATGACTTATGCTAAACTGAATTGTTAGAAATAGAACTGTTCGTTTGTATAAAATGGATTTTGCTTTAAATAACTTACAAAGGTTGATATGCAATAAAACCCAACCAACCAACCAACCAACCATAGGCAAATAGATATAGATAGATTCAGATTGCTAGATAATGGTTTTATTTGGTTTCTTTATATAATGGCATATAAGCTTCGCGAGTATTTAATGACTTGAAGAAAAATAGTAGTGGTTCTATTTAACCTATAGCACGACTGCATTTCGGTTTGGTTTGGTGTTTTTGCTTAATGGCATATCATCCTTTGTGCGTTATTTAATGCCAAAGCCATGTTAGTAGAAAAACAGCAGTGATACTATTTAACCTTTCTTTCGTCTTTTAGAATAATAGGTGGTATCGTTGTTCCTAAACTGTAGGATAAAATAATGGATTTTTTGCAAGAATAATTTTTCGATAAAATTAATCTTGTAATTTTGCCGAGCAGATTAGAAGAAAAACCAAACAAACAGTTTTTGTTTTTTCATCTCCGAACACAAAATATTTAAGTTGCGTTTACAACAAAAAAGATCTCTTTTTTTATTTTGTATTTTCTTTTTTTTTTGCCTGTTGAAGATCTAATTCAAAATATTTTAGTTTTTACGTCACAAGAGTTAAGTTGCAAAATTCTCATAACAAATTTATCAGTAACATTTTTTTTAACCAGGCGAAGAAAAACTTTCGCACATCTTATTTGTACGAACTGGCTGAGGAGTTTTAAAAAAAGATGTTCTTTTCAACATGGCCGAGTTTGATGAAGAATTATACTCAGGGTTAGAAGTGTTGATTTTTGCCAAAAACTGAAAGCTCCATATGAATTTAGAGGTGAAAGACAAAAGAAGTGCCAGGTGTTGCCTGATAAATAGAAATTGAGCATAATAGAGTGGAAGAGTCGTCTGAGTTATTTCCAAGGTGAATTCACCATTGGGAAAGAACACACACACACACACACACACACACACACACACACACACACACACACACACACACACACACACACAGAGAGAGAAAACAAAATAAAACAAGATTCGAAACAAAACAAAAATAAAAAATAAAGAGAAGTTAAATTCTTCAAAAGGTTAAAGAGCAGGTCGGGTTTGTAAGGATTAGATGTTTTGATGGTAGAGGTTTGATGGGAAGGAAAGAAAGAAAAAAGAAAGAAAGAAAAAGTGTTAAGTACAAAAAGAATGAATCAAGAGAAAGAAAATGGTTAAAGTTGCCAAAACAAAAGAAGGAAAGAAAGAAAGAAAGAAAGAACTGATATATCATATTAAGAAAAAAAAAACAGGAAGAAATAAGGAGTATATTTGTTTATCCTTAGCTTAATGATGAAAAAAAAGCACTTATTTTACGTATGAAATATTCATTTTTCTACATAATCTTCTTCCTTGTCGATTCCTTCAGCACTTATTCGTTAATCGAAATTTTAAGCCAAAATAACCCAAGACGAATAGCAATGTCAGGATACGGACTTATTGATACCCATCTCTTTTTATTTTTCTTTCCTAAGTGACTTTATTTTCTTTCTCTTTTTATATTGTCTTTATATACTTTTATTAAGATATGTATGATGTTACCTGGGAGAAAAGAACGGAGAGGTAACATTAACAGATCACAAACTCATTTGATTTTTCCTCCTAATCAATCAACTTTTTCGTTTAAGTGTTTTGTCAACCAAAAAGTCGAGTAGATCTCTACATTATTTTGTTTTTAATGAGAACAAATCTAATAATAAGAGATTTCAGACTATACATTTGATTCAAGATTACTAACTTGTTTAACTTTACCGTCATAGATTATGATGGGTGAGATCACTGCACCATTGTAAAATAAGAATCGATTCTTTCTTTAACTTTATCAAACACTGGCCATGGTAGATCTAAAATTTACTATTTTAAATTCGTTCTTGAAAAAAAAAAATCAGTGGGAATATGAATTTTTTTGTTTTATTTAAAAAAAAAACTTTTTTGTTTTGTTGTAATTGTCATTAATACTTACAGTTTAGGCTTGATTCTGGGTTCAATCCCAGGTCGAGTCATACCAAAGACTCAAAAAATGGTACTTGATGCCTCCTTGCTTAACACTCAGCATTATAAGGTACGGATCAAGGGTAAAGTAGAGCAATCCAGGGAAGGAGTAGCGCCCTCCCCTACACCTTGGTGTAGTAGCTATCGAAAAGGGAGCCTTCGGGTTACCCTCGACTATGGTCGCCAACTTTTTTTAGGCTTGATTCAGTAAATAACAAAAAAATTAGTTTGTTTTTTCTTTTATTGCAATTCAAGGTTAAGATTTTTAATTTACCATCTCACATTTATGTAGAAGTTAGTAAGTAGTTAAGCAGTCGAGGGTGACCCGAAGGCTCCCTTTTCAATAGCTACAGCATCAAGGTGTAGGGGAGGGCGCTATTGCTTTCCCTGGATTGCTCCACTTTACCCTTGAGTGTTAAGCACGGAGGCATCAAGTACCGTTTTTTGAGCCTTTGTCTCGACCTGGGATTGAACCCTCGTCTCCCAGGCCATTGGCGAACACTCTAACCATCATGCCATTTTGGCAGTAATTTCAGTACTTAGATACAAATATTTTTTTCTTTAAATAAAATCACAGATGCACGCATTTTTAACAAAACAAAGAAAAGTTTCTGCAATGGGAAATTATAAATCGTTTTCAATGGAAAGACTCCAAACCTAAAAGATGCATAAGTAATTTGCATTTAGATTTTATCATTTAATCTTTATACTTTTGCCGTTATATTGTCTAAGTACAAAGCAATGTAAAATTTTCAGAACTTATAAGTAAAGCTTATCAGTTAATAATCGTAGAAATAATACATTGAAATAGGATTTTAAAATCTCTTTTTGTTTTAAAGTTTGTTTTATTCACTTACATTTTGTCATTCATAAAGATCGAATACTAAAACATATCCAAATAAATCGGGTAACAAGACTTATTATTTTTTGCTCAAATGGAAATCTGATCTTCCAGATAAAATGAAGCAGGAACTTGGACTTTAACGAAACGCTTGGAGAAAAGCTAGATAATTTGCGCTGTTTTAAACAAATCTTGGATGCTACGTCCTATTTTGAACAAACCCTAGAGGCAACACGCAACAGAATAGCAGCTGTACGTCCACCTACCTCTCATCTCACAAACCATCCAAGACGAGCAAGACATTCTGGGAACTCCTGAAGAAGTAAGGACGAAATCATAATCAACGTTCTTCTACGGACATGTACACTGAGACATATCAGTGTTGGCCGACCAGCAAAAAATTACATCCATCAAGCTCTATGCAGACACTGGATGTTTTCTGGAGGATCTGCCGAGAGCGATGGTCAATAGAAACAGATGGCGAGAGAGAAAGAGAGAATTCATGCTATCAGTACTACCTGATGATGATGATGATGATGATGATGATGATGATGATGATGATGATGATGATGATGATGATATACAAAAGGAATATTTCAGTAATAAAGAATACACGGGGAATGAATAACAGGTAGTTGTTATAAATAGATTTTCAAGTTGAATATACAGATTAGTTATCCACATTTATATATATATATATATATATATATATATATATATATATATATATATATATATATATGAGCAAGTATCGCTCAATTGGTAATAAAATATTTTTACTGTGCCTCTAAATAAATATTCTGAAAAGCGATAACTCAAGGAAGTAAACGACAACACAATTTTACGTAATACGTGTACTGACACTGAACCAACGTTATAGATAGGAACACACACACACACACACACACACACACACACACATGCACATACTTATATGTATATATATGTGTGTGTGTGTGTGCTTGTTCAGTGTTTCGTAAAAAAACAAAACAAAAAAACCCCCAGAAGATAAGAATAACAATAAAAAGTGACATTGTCAGCACGTTTCTATGATTAACAAATAAAACAAATTTTAAAGTTCTTGATAACACATTGTTTGTTTATAGCATATCATATAGAGAAAAAAGCTGACGCATGTGGAGCTTGTGCAAAAAGTTATTAAACCTCATACCGTACTCCCAGTGGGTAGAGTGTTCACCAATGGTCTGGGAAACCTGGGTTCAATCCTAAGTTGAATCATACCAAAGACTTTTAAAATGGTACTTGATACCTCCTTGCTTAACACTCAGCAATATAAGGTACGTTTCAAGAGTAAAGTGGAGCAATCCAGGGAAAGGAGTGGCGCCCTCCCCTACACCTCGGTGTAGTAGCTATTGAAAAGGGAGCCTTCTGGTCGCCCTCGACTACGGTCGCCAACTTTACTTACTTATATATATATATATATATATATATATTGGAAAAATTGGAAATAAATGTGATTGTATGAAAATGTACACAACGTATTCAGAGGATGATTTTATTTTTAGAATTCTTTGCCAACGTTAAACATTTCGGTTTTTTTATACCATCATCAGGGTGTGTAAGTAATTAGATGAAACAAAAAGATGAGAAAGTTTTAAAACATTCTATTTCCGTTGGTAGCGTTCTAGTTCTCGTCATTTTTAAAATTTTATTTCAGAGTACTTTCTCTTAGAGTTTTCCCGTCAAAGGATACAAGTCAGAAGAGGTTTTATGGTCGAGCTTCCTTTCTAGTCTTAATTTTGTTGTTCAATTCTCCCAGAATTCATCACGTCTTTTTTATTAAACTGTAATCAATTTTACCCCAATATATATGTTCCTTGTTGTGGGGGTAATAAACTAGTACTATTGATTTGTTGCTTTCAACTACACTAAGATACGTTTAGTATAAATTAATAAATAAACAAATATATGAACTTACCTCGCATCGTGAATGGCGAGTAGCCCGGCAATGAACAAGAACTGCTAGACATAACAAGTAAAGAAAAATCATGATGCAACTATAGATTGAAACCTGTAAATAGGGTAGCATCTGCCTTATAAAATGCTTCTTTTAAAAGAGGTCCGTTGTTAATCTGAAGAGAGAGAAATAAGAAATAAAGAAAAATCAAAAATCGATGTAGAAAACATATCTAATGCACAGGACTGCGTTCATAACACTAACAAACATATAAGGAAATATCTCGCAAACCCTCACAAGGATGTAACTATTTCGGTATCTCATAAGTATATATATATATATATATATATATATATATATATATGTGTGTGTGTGTGTGTGTGTGTGTGTTTGTGTGTGTATGTATGTGTGTGTGAATGCGCGCGCGCAAGTGTGTGTTTCCTATTTGCAAGAGTATTGCTTGATGAAGTGTTTTAATAATTATGTGTTGTGCGTTTGGATTAATTTCCTTTTTTTGTTTTTGTTTTTGCAGAAACATACTACTTATTTATTGCCCTTTTATGAACGTCTTTTGTATTCTTAATTCATATATAACTATGTTGATACACACACACACACATATATATATATATATATATATATATATATATATATATATATATATATATCAGTTAATGATTGATAGAATTAGTTTTAAATTGTCAAAATCTGTTGAATATTACACTTTCATTATTAATTTTTGACTAATTTTTCGTTCATTTTAATTTTAGTGGTTCATAATCACAACTCTTAGACCGTCAATTAGTAGAGCTGTGAGGAAACAAAGAATTTGCTTCCCACGAAAGTTTTCTTCGGAACTTCGATTGCTGACTTACCGATCGAATCAAATTTAAACTTATATCAATCCCTTGCTGTTGAAGAATTACAGTCTTTTCGGGAGTTACAATGAAAAACAACTGAAGTTAAGACGAAAGAAATACGAGTGGAACTATTAATTATAAATGTCTTGAATTGTATTGTTTAGAAATCACAAAATCATTTACAGTTTGTTTATTAAATCATTTAAAAATCGAAACGCAAAAGTATTTTTTCTGTCAAATTGTTTGACATATGGTATATGGTATATTATGGTTTCTCATATGGTATATGGAATTTATCATCAGTGTGTGATAGAGTACGGTTTATTTCAAAGCGGATATGTGGTGATCTCAATTCATTCAGAATATTTGTAAAAGAATCCTAATTCTTTCTTTCTTTCTTTTTTTCTTTCTTTCTTTCTTTCTTTTCAAACCGCATATCTATCTTACTGAATGAATAAGTAAGGAAAAATAATGGTCGTTGATAGAAATTAGTTTTTGATATACATACGTTTATCCACTGATACATAAACAGGATGGGGAAGCAAAATTAGGAATATTCTAGTTTATACTAGAATATTCCTAATTTTGCTATAATAAACGACTCTGTAATAAAACAAGATTAATTCTAATCCAAAAAAATAAACAACAAAATAAGAAGATAGACACAAAACATTAAAATTACCCAATATGGCAGCAATTTTTTTCAATAATTGTATCAACATGCCTTCGAAACAATTTGCATGCCTTCAAAATAAATTCTTCAGACATTTTATTCCATTCCTCCCCAATAGCAGTCTTTTAAAGAAACCAATATCTGGATGGGAAGTTGCATTTGTTTTGTTTTTTAAAATTCCCTACATAGCGTAATCAAGGGGGTTATGGCCTCCATCAAGACCAGACGGTTTCGGCGTCAAGCAAATCATAGATGCTTTGTCGTTTCTTTTGCTCACTCATATTGTGCGGAATTTTAATGAAAAAGTGCTGGAATAATAGACCTAACCAAGAAAATTTAGTTATTTTTTTCCAAAAACTGGAGTAATAAAAATCATACCATATTTTGCGTCATTGGTTGCAACAATTTTTACTATCTTGTCTGAATTTTATTTTGATAAATGTCTGGGGTTTTTGTGGGGGAGTGGGTGCTGCAGGGTCCATCTTGTTTTTTGCACAAGGAAGTCATATACCTTTCATGAGTGTTGAGTTTGGGTTTGATAAAAATTCAGGATACAAAAGCGGAAGACCAGTAGTTACTCGGCTAAAACGACGAGAACAAAGAACCCGAATCAATTACATCTATAAAAAGTATTCGTTTTCAATGCTTTATCATCTACTTTTATCTGCTATACGAACAAATACTGATTTTCTGATTTAAGTGTATTATTCTGTGGCCGGTTTATTCTTTTAGCGAAACGAAATGGTGACAGAATTATGCTCTGAAAACCAATACTTGGAAGAGTATCTATTTATTTATAAAGTTTGCTTCTTCATAAACTTCATCAGATAATGATTTTGAAAAAAAAATTGAACAAAATACTGGAAAATTTGAATTGCCTGAAATCATAAACACAATTTCGAATATTTTGGCGTTTCTCGTTATCTTCTGACAACCTTGTAGAGAGTTTCATTTTTCCTTTATTCTTTCTTAGCATATTTTTTTTCAAATTTCAATCGGATGAAGCTCATAAACGTCACTTTAAATATATATGTACCCTGTATAATTTCTTATATATATATATATATATATATATATATATATATATTGTCATCCACAGATAGACTGTTTCGTTAAATATATATATATATATATATATATATATATATATATATATATATATATATATATATAAGTGAAGTTGGCGACCTGAGTTGAGGATGACCCGAATGTCCCCTTTTCCAAAACTACTACACCGATGCTACTCCATTCCCTGGATTGCTCCACTTTACTATTGATCATTTACCTTATAACGTTGTGTGGAATCAACTACCATTTCTTGAGTCTTTGGTATGACTCCACGTGGTATTAAAACACGGTCGACCGAACCTTTGGCGAACACTCTACTCATTAGACTATATACAATGTAAAATATTTATTACTCTTACATGGTTAGTTAACTCATAAATTTCATTTTTACGCCCATAAATATTGAGTGGAAAATTGTGAAATACAAGAAAAAATATAATGAAGTTATATTTTTATTTGGTATCTCCATACTATGACGGAAAACTAAGAAAATTTGATAGTATATTAATATATATTAATGGATCAATAGTAATGGGGAAATCATGCCTGACCCCAGAGACGAGGCATCATTTGATGAAAGCTATTTTAGTGACACAGTTTTCAATATTTTAGTGGCATTATATATATATATATATATATATATATATATATATATATATATATATATATATAATTAAAATAAATACAAAGATGTCAATCGTAACTGTCAGTTTCACGTTGGCATGATTGTCAGACAACAATGAAAGCTTTTCTTTTTCGAAATCGCTCTATTTATGAACTTTTCCTTTACTTCAAGTCTATTCTATTATTTTATCATAAAGTATCTCATGTTATGCTAAAAGATAATAAATTCCCTGACATTACCTAATAAATATTACATTTTTAAATTATTCATATTCGAAAAAATAAATACATGAATAAATAAATAAATATTCATACATTAAAAACAAAATGTCTTTCTTTTTCTTTCATGTTTCTTTTTCATTCTAATTTCCTTTCAATTCTTTCTCTTTTTCAGTCAGGTAATTAGTGGCGTAAGATATAACTAGGCCTGTACTTGGAAACGAGTTCCGTGTTTTTGTTGGAAAGGAAATTCTGTCTGCAAAATGTAGAATGTGTAGCGTCACTTCCAGGCACAATCAGTAACTTTTTGCACAAGCTCCACATGCGTCAGCTTTTTTAAATAAATTTCCACTCGACTACAATTGATTGGATAAGTATATATATATATATATATATATATATATATATAGTCTGTGTGTCTGTGAGTATGTGTGTGTGCGCACGTATGATGGTGAAATTCACCAACATTTTTGACAATACATACAAACGCATACATGCATTATATGCGTGTGTGCGTTTGTATGTGTTGTCAAAAATGTTGGTGAATTTCTAACAAATAATAGACTTTTGTTGTAATTTAGTCACTTTAAAATATAGCCGTCACTGCTAAAATATAGCTTCGATGAAGAGGGTCAAAACTTAGTATTAGAGTAAATATTTTTGATTGTTAAATTCGTCGACTTTATCGAAAAATCAAGCTAAATAATCTTAATGCATATAAGAATCTCCAGTGAAAAACCACTTTTTAACTGTTAACTCCACGTCCTCAGACCTTACTACTCAGATTAATTTTCAGTTTAGGAAACAAAAACTCGCACTGAGTTCAGAGGTTTGGTGACTATGGAGTGTGCTACACTTGTACAACTTTGAGTTTCATCAAAAACATTTAATTTAAAAAATTCTGGTTGAATGATTTAAAAAAATTGGAACTGACTCGTATTGGCGTTTAAACAGCAGTCTAGACATTTGTTATGTTGTTTAGCTGTGCATCCACTGAAATTAAAAGTCTTTCGCTTCAGTCTTCATTTCTCTCTCTCTCTCTCTCTATATATATATATATATATATATATATATACATTATCACACCTTGTCTGTAGCCGAGGGTTTGGATAAACACACACACACACACACACACACACACACACACACACACACACACACACACATGTATGTGTTTATGCGTGTGTTTGTGCGCGCTCACACAGATGCTCCTTGATTTATGACGGTCCGGCTGGTGAGTTTTCGACTTCACAGTGCTGCAAAATTAATGAACGTTCAGTGGTAATGAAATTATTGAATTTGATTTTTACAGATATATTTCTCCCGATGCTGGGATAAAGTAACATCCTCCAGTCTAATCAAAGATTGCGAATGTTAGAAATTAACATTATCTTTATATCTTACAGTGATTTTTTAAATTGAGGTTGTAATGTTTATTTTATTCCATATATTGTTCGTTGATATTTAGTCTTCCATTTCCCCCAGAGAGTGAGTAAGATAACGTAATAAAAGGATTGTGTAGACCACCGACGGCACTATTTTGGCTCGTAACTCTGGGAAGTCCGAGTTGACTATCCACTGTACAAGTTCTATCTTGTCAGAGATCCAATTACTGTCGAAGTCTGTCTGTGCAGAGATGCGCCAATGATGCAATGCGATAATTTTATGGCGTTAAAAACGCTTGGTAATCCCATTATTGAGTAGTTTGAGTGTTTTAAGTAATTGGATGTTGCCTTCACCCACCAGCCCTGAGGGGTCTAAAATGTTTTAAAGTCTTAGAGCTAGACATATTGTTGTTTGGCCAGACCCCATTTCCCTACCCAGGAAACTTAGATAGAAAACGGTCGCTCTATATGACAAGTTGATTATTTCATATAATTTTATATATATAAATGTGTGCGTGTGTGTGTGTGTGTGTGTGTGTGTGTGCAAGTGGGTACGTGTACAGGTGTGTTGACTGACTGACTGACTATCAATCTATCCATCCACCTATCACAAGCAGGTATGAAGCGATGTCTTTAGCAAGCATATAGACTGATAGGATTAATATTTATGAATGAATTTGGCATACGTGAATATAGGGGGGTAGAAATGAAAGTACATATTTTTTATGAAAAGCATTTCCGAGATTGACGACAATGACGAATGAATTAAGAAGTGGGCACGTCCAGATTTACAACAAATAAATAAATAGACAAATGAAATAAAATCGAATAAAATAAAATAAAATGAAATAAATGAATAAAATAAATAAATAAATAAGTTTAATATATGTGTGTGGGAGTGGCGCAGCAATAAAACATTAAAATATCGAAAATACAAACGACAGATACCCTAGAAACTTTCTCCATAAACACAAATAAAATAAACAGATAAAAATGAAAATGTTCTTGACTGGTTTTTTTTTCT